>OX387239.1:1149542-1832542 GCA_947561735.1 Cenchrus americanus
CGATCTCCAACGTCTTGCGTGCCAAACAGATGGTCTTCCGTGCTTCCTCACACTGCAGTAGGATCCTGTATCACAACCACAATGCTCCCTTGAAAATAACCTGTATAAAAAAGGTTTATCTTTTTCTTAAAAAAAACCATATCATTACGCCGAAAAGCGTACACTTAATTGCCCACCTTAGAGCTGCAACCCAACGGAAATCAAATTATTTTTTATTCATATCTGTCAACTAATTCTCAAGCATGTGTTGTATTGTCTTGGTGCTTAACCTAGTAGCTATAGTTACAACCCTCTAAATTATCTTAGCATGTTACAATCACAAAAAATTTTTGAATCTCAGTCTAGTTTCTCTTAGCTAAATTATCCTTTGTTAGGACAACACCGTTGAAGATACCAAAGGAGAATGCCAAAAATTATTTGGTTATCTATCTTTTGAACCCAATCATTTGAACGAAACACACAAAAAATTTTATATACAAATGGTAAGTAAAATGGAGAATATACTCATATACAACATGGCTGAACAGTTCCCGTTTCATGATGAGTTTTTGCGGCTTCTATTTTTTTTTTCTTTCGGGACGGTGGGTATGTGGGTGGGGATAGTTTGGCATTCATAATGCAAAAGCTACTATTTTAAATGATACTTTATAAATTTAGAGTTCAATAGTTTTCCATTTATGTTTGGAGAAAAAAGCATGCTGCAATCTACCCGAAAGAAACCTTGCGGAACTTTCATATTAAAAATTAAATATCATAAAAACAAAGAGTTGCCTGTCCATTTCATGTATGAGTAGACGAGCATGATTTCAGCAGATGCGTAGCGAGAAAGTTCAATCCTCAATGATATTCTGCAAAAAGAAAAATGAAATAAGTGAGTTATTGGTAGAAATACGTAGATTTCAAAAGGATTTTTGTCCAGCCATATTCTTAGTTTGAACATTTTATACATCTAAATTTTTAACACGCAGAACAAGAACTTTCGTTTTGATCTTCTAAAACTATAAATCCATGTGGAGCAGTTAAAACTTTCAACCTGAATTAACAAAACTTTATAATTGGTGTGCAAAAACTCTACCTATATATAACTTCGTACATCAAACACCTCCGATATTCGTTATATAGATTTAAGTATCCTTCTATCCACATCAAACATTTTTGAAAAGCGAAACAAATACATACCTTGGAGCTTCATTTCTAAAACTTTATGCATAATTAGGGAAAATGAGAAATTCAAATAAAATTTTTAATGACAAATAGAAAACTTTATAGATAAAAAGGTGTGTAAAAAAAATAATACTTGAGCTTTATTGAAGCATCAACTAAAAGTTGAGAAAATATAATTCACACTATTAGTCTGGATAATACAAAAGCATTTATAAAACTTTAATATATCAAAAAAACTTGTAACTTTCATCTCCAAATCTTTGTAGTTGGGATTAAAAGATATTAAGAATCTGGCTATATCTCGGATTTTCAAGTCTACTCGGAATTGAAAACCATTTGAATCATATATTTAAAACTTCTTACACCTCCAACATTTAAGTCACATGTCAAAACCTTTGTACCTAGAATTGGAAAACTTTCAAAGGATAAAGGCCAAAAGACATGTATATCTCGACTTTCAAGCCACATATCAAATTATTTATATCTGGAATACAAAACCTTCAAATCGTAATCAAAACTTATTAATACATTTTAAACTTTCCACACACAACTTCTAATCTTTATGATCATAGATTTAAAACTTTTAACTAAAGAACTTTCCATCAGTAGATTAAAAACTTCATATAAAAATAGTAAAACTTTATAAAAACTTCATAAAAATCATTGATTTTGTTATCTGAAGTTCTACACTTTACTACATCTCACTTTTCGCATATTGTTCCCAAACTTTGAAGTGTATACTTAGAAATTAACTTTGCACTTTAGGATTAGGAACTTTATACAATAGAATTATTAACTTTGCACTCTAGAACTAGAAAATTTATATTGTCAAATTATACACTTTAAAGTTTTAACTTTACTCTCTAAAACTAGAAATTTTATAATGTAGTATTATTAACTTTGCACTCTATGATTTTGAACTTTATAGTGTAGCATTATAAATTTTACGCTTCAAACTGCAAAACAAGGTTCAGAAAACATAAGGCATGGTAAAATATTAGTCTGGAGATCATATACCTTCTTCTCCATTTAATACTCCTGTTACTCCTACCACTCCAAATGAGAACTGAAGCCTGCCCCGAAAGTACTACTGCATTTAAAACATACTCACTAATCTAATACTTAAAACAATGTGCATCTGGAGCTTTGTCAAAACCTTTGTACCCGCAAATAAAAAACTTTCTAAATTGTTATATTTTAAGTTAAACAACAAAACCATTGTATCCCGAATTAAAAATTATTCAAATATATATTTATCAACCTTGTACACTTATATATCTATCTTTCAAGTCATATACTAAAATACTTGCACTCTAATAACTTTGTATGAAGAAACTAAAAATCTTACATGCTAAAAAACTATGAACCCACTACTTGAAAACTTTGAATGCATATACATAGAACAATTCAAAACATATATGCATACCGCTTTGGACAAAACAATTTCAAAATAATCATCACAAAAAATACATGTAGCAAAGTCATAAGATAAAATACTTTAAACCACTCAATTCGTAACTTTAACCTTCTCAAGGCACAAGTTTAAACTAGGAAACCTCATGTCATATTGATAACAATTTTGTACAGTGTACTTGTTGCCCAAAATGTTCGCATGTTTTAAAAATTATACACCAAGATATAAAACTTTGTACATTGTAAATTAGAAAAATACTTAGTATAGTTCTCGCATTTCAAGCTTTACACTACAAGTGCAAAAACTTTATTACTTTATTATTTTAAACTTTACACTTTGAATATTTAAGCTTACTGCTAGGGCACATAAACAAATTACACTCTTGGGTCCTAATAAAAGGCTAAAAGCTCTGTACTTCCAACTTACAAAACCTTGCGCTCTAGAATTAGAAACCTTATAATGTAGCATTATTAACTTTAAACAACAAAATTATTAACTTTACACTCTAGAATTTAAAAAAAAATATATTGTAGCATTATAAACTTTGTGCTCTATAACTAGAAACATTATACTGAAGCATTATTGACTTTGCCCTCTTAGCTATAAGACTATGTAGTTATAAAAATTTGCATTGCATTTACAAGAAACATTGAACTACCATGTTTAAAACTTTTTGATAGTCTAATACATTGTAAGAAAACATGTGTAATTAGAGCCTCAATCTTTGGTGTGGCATTAGGGCCTTAGGAGAGGGGGGCTTTGAACTGCGGGTACAAAAAGATTTTGGAATGATACAGAGTAAACTTTCTACATCTCCAGCCTTGAAAATTAGAAAACCAAGAAATTTGATATTAAAAAGGAGTGGAAAGTTTTTTATGGGATCATTGAAGTATTAGGATTGAGGCTACATCGATGCTAAAACAATAACAATTTTACTATTCACATGGATGAATAGGTTGCTAATGGTGTACAAACGTATTTTAGTAGGATAACCTGCACATCACAAAGTGTGTCCTGGAGTTGCACAAAAATATAAATTATAGTGAAGTGCAAAAGACAATAACAAAGGATATGATGGATCAGCAGTGATCTAGTCTTACAGCTAATTTAATACTATCTGGATTAAGTTGAAATTTGTGTTTCTAGAAATTTGGAATGAAGTTTTATCCATCCCACACCTGGCCGTCAAACCAGTTTTCCTCCTAGGGAACGCCCTTGAAAAAAATACACACACCAAATAACATGGGTGGGAGGGTGGGTGAAAAACCTGACATCAACAAAGATTTTCACCACCTATGGCTCGATTCCTTTTATCCCTCGGCCGAAGTTCACAGATCGACCTAAGGCCCAATAAAAGAAGCTTCAAATGTTTTGGTAACAAGTAATCCAATGGGATATGAAGTGACACAACAAAACGAGAAGGAATAGAAGATTTCATGTGAGTGCTGCTGAAAAATATATCGTGTCACCTCATTTCGATGAGCTCGTGGATGCCTCCTACCTTCTGATGCAGCTTGGGCTCTATCTCGATCCAGCAGGTAGGTAAACGCGTCGCTTCGTGCGACCCTTCCTCCGCCGATGATGAACCGCAGGGGGCGGTGGTGGTCCACGCGGACGAATCACCGCATGGTTTGCCTCCCTTCTGGCTCTCCCCGCCATGCTGACAAAACAGAGGGTTGCGCAACAAGCTCGACGCGGGATCCTCCCTCGGACGGTGATGAATCGCAGGGAAAGGAGGTGAAGGAATCTAGGGCCCCAAAGTGTGTTTTGGTAATTAAGGACAATCATAGTGGACTAACATGTTTATCGAGATAAAAGAATAGGCTAGTCCTTGTGGTGTTGTGAGCTTCATAAGAATGAATTGCTATACTCGTGAGTATGTTGAACTGAAAAGGGAGCTCAAGGCAAAGGTATAACATAGGTTTTTCTTTTACCGGTTAAGAAGTGTTTAAAGGGTGCAAATTGACCGGATTAATAGGCTAGATAGCCGTACTATCAGAGGGGTCAATTGCATTTGCTTGACGGTTCTATAGTGCCACTTTTCTCAAATACTTGCATTGTATGCACGAGAGTTAACAAGGTTTGAGAAAGTGCAAAAGGAAGAAGAGAAAAATCTGTGTTATGGAAAAGTTGTCTGTCGAACTGCGGATAGTCCGTAGCCCTTGGGTCGGACAGTCCGAGACAATCGGACGGTCCGCACTCAGGGTGGCGGACGGTCCGCAGGCTGATTGATCTCGAGAAAAATCTACCAAATCCCAGACGGCAACGCTGACCTTTTACCGGCGGACTGTTCGACCCTTGGTGGCAGACTGTCCACGGTTCATTTCTTGTGAGGCGGACCGTTCAGCGGACCGTTCTAACAAAACCGTGTTCTGGGGGTTAGAAAATACTTTTTGCCGGCGGACAGTCCGCGGTCAGTTTGACCGGTGTTTTAGCTTGTACGGCGGACGGTCCGCTCCCTGGTGGTGGACGGTCTGCGCCCTATAATGGTCAACTCTGACAAGTTTTTTTCCGAGCCGTTGAAGTTGGAGGCGGACTGTCCACCAAGTGTGGGGCGGACTGTCCGCGGGCCCTGTTTTAAACTGTTTTCAGCACATAACGGCTAGCTATGTGGGAAGGGGTATATATACCCTATGTCCTGGTTGGGAGTACCTCTCTTGGCACATTGAAAGGTTCATACTCCCTTGTATAGCTCTCCCACTCATCTCTCTCACTCACTTGGCTTAGTTGTTGCATCTTTGGTGAGATTGAGAGCATCTAGTGCATTGCATCAAGGTTATGATCTTTGTGGCACTAGGGAATCATCAAGCAAGTGGTTGATTTGTTACTCTTGGAAGTTGCCGCTTCCTAGACGGCTTGGTGGTGGAAGAATCCGTTGAAGCTCGCAAGAAGATTGTGCGTGGCTCCGGATCTGTTGTTGTGAGAGGTCTTGTGCTCACCTCACCGGAGCGGTGAAGAGAAACTCTAGTAGAATCGAGGTGTGGAGTGGTTCTAAGTGGTGCCTTGATAGAGGAACGATTGAACATTGAATCCACCTCAACGTGGATTAGTGGTGACCGGCAAGTCATCGATACCACGGGATAAAATTGTCTCTTGTGCTCGGTTATTTCTCGCTCAATTTCCTTTCAAGTACTTTACCTTGAGCATTTACTTTCTAGAGATTGAATTGTATTTTGTCACCCTAGGTTGCAAACCCCCAACATAGGGGATGAAGGGGTGTCGTATCGTAGGAAGGAACGAAAGGAGGAAGACGGAACCGGAGAAGGGGAAGGGAGAAGGTTGGGCTTTCATGGGAGAGGTGGATAGAGCGCCACGCGTCTGTTCGCTGCGACCAGTCGCGGCGCCCGCGCGTCAAATAGGGATTTTGTGGAAGAAGGGACAACTCAAAATTAGCTGCAGAGTTTTTTTATACTTCAAACTATTTTCAGAAATTATTGACACGCACCGAGGCGATTGATGGCTTTGTGTGGCACGAATATTTTGTGGGTTACTTGCAGGACAGTTTACTAAATAATCAATTAATACGTGTTCCGAGCAGTTGCGAAATTTTATTTTCGCCGCCTCCACCTCAGCCGCCGCCAGCAGAGGCACCATCGCAGTCGATGTTTACCCAGACATTCTGAAGCGACACCAAATTCACTCCATATCTGGGACAGCGGTTGTAGCTTGTAGACCCCCACCAGCTTTTCCAGCAACTTCATGCTTACGAGTAGTTGTTCTCAACAAAAAGTCCTTTTGATTATCTCCCAAGATTCAGTCTCCCATAGATCTTCAATAACAAGAAAGTACCTTCCACCAGGATAGAACAGAGTAATGAGTTGCTCTTAGGTTGGAAGCCGAGCAGCACTTTCGGAATGACCGATACGAAACTGGCTCCAGTTTTCAAATTCTTGGGACCTGAAATTGCTTTGGTTTGAGCAAACAATTGCTGTCCATGGAGCTAACAAGGTCGTTTAAGGGAGGCAGAGTGTTGGTTACTCTGCTTTGCTTCCACTTGGGTTCGAAGCAGAGCATGACAGAGTGATTCTTTTCGTATGTTTCCTTTTGGACGTGAAGAACTCTCGTCAGGAAATTTGATTGCTGTTGCCCGTGAAGCTAATGCCCGTGTGGAAATACAGCAACAAGATACATAACCAAATGGATATAGTACGGCGGTGTTGGCATCACCTGCTATTGGAACAACTTTGATCACGGTGCGCGCGGAGGGCTTTCACTGTTCTAATCACCTTAAGTGTGGGACGGTTGGGGTGGGCGTCAGCGGCGCGGAGCAGCGCTGCCTTCAGTTGCTCCACCTCCGCAGCAGATGTTCCATCGTCGCAGTCGATCAGTGCTTGGACATACCGGAGCGAGGCGAAGTACTCCAAGGCGAGGCTGACGCAGCCGTCGTCGTGGTTGCCAACATCCTTGATGAATTCCTGCATGTATACATCAAAGGAAAGCTCCTGGAAGCTTGGCATCGGGGTCCGGGCGACGCCTGCAGCTTTGCAGATGGTGTCCAACTTCTCAGAGCCCAAGCGCATAGAAGTTCGCACATTCCGCATCCGAAACGAAACGATGCCGGAGTCCTTGTGGCTTGGCAGCACACTAGTAGAAAACCTCACATCCATGACATTTTCCCGTGACCATTTATGTATTGGTCATAGAAAGGTCATAGAAGTGTAGTCTTCGGCGACGATTTACATAATTTGGTCACGGATGAGGTGTTACGCCGTCGGCCACTAAGGAATAATGACGAATAGGAAAAAATGGTCACACAATAATAATCCTATTGGTCACGCTTGCCCGGCCTTTCTCCACACCCCTGCCGGCCTTTCTCCCCCCGCAGCCCGCTCGGCTCGCTCGGCCCACCACCCGCCCACCTAGGCCGGTGCGCGAGTGGGAGAAGGTAGTCCGGGCCGGTGGAGGCGGGCCGGGCCGGGGGTTATGGGCTTCTTTCTCTTTTCCTTTTCTTCTTTTCTTTTTCTTTCTATTTTCTTTCTTTTGTTAACATTTGAATTCAAATTTCATTTACAATTTTGATTTTTCCACTATTTCTTTCCTTTTGAATTTGATTTACAAATTCAATTTTCAAAACTAGTACGTGGAAGTTTAGGGCAAGAAAGGATGGTGAGCATGATAATTTTAGGCCGATACTTTTTCCTAATTTTTTTTAAAACTCTCGTGCCAACTTTTCTAAAAAAATTATATTTGCTAAATACAAAAAAAATTTGCCGCCCAGCCGTCCGAAGCCGGCCAGCTGGTCATGCTTAACCATGCCAACTTTTCAATGTATAATTCACCATATTTTGTCTCACACAACATGAAAAAAATTATAAAAATTAAAATAATTGTCGAAAAAATGTAAGTTCTTGTGAGGGACCGTATTTTTGCTACAAATGACTAGTAAAAAAAATCTCAAGTCATTTTAAAAAAGTTGAGTGTTATGTAGTCCAAATATAAAAGTCACTCACATAGTTCCTTAAACTATGTGAGTGGCTTGTTATATTTGAACTACATAATATCACCACTTCCTCAAATGGAAATTTGACCTACACAAAGTTTGTTAGTCTCGACAAGTTATGAAACTTTTGTGTTCAAAAGATTTTCATCCGAGTTCATTTCGTGTTTCGTTTGACCGAGTTTTGACCGAGTCAAACTTGGATTTTAAAATTTGAATTGCTCATGTTTCGTTGCATGAAGAAATGATTGAATCCAACACCATAACTTGATAAATCATGATTTTAAAAATTTTTGGGAAGAAGAATCACCTCATTTCGAGTTCGTATGAGGGAGAACGACTAGTTACTAGTTTTAATCCGAGGAAAAAAAAAGAAAAATCGATCGGTTCATTCCGGATCGTCACGTGTTCATGAAGAAGGACCGATTTCTCTTTTTTCCTCGGATTAAAACTTGTAAACTGTTTTTCTTCCTCATACGAACTCTAAATCGGTTGATTCTTTTTTCTATTTTTTCTAAAATCGAGATGTTTTACTCGCACCATTTGTTTGTATCTTAATTACTATTTCTTGATTGCTTTTCATACAACATATCTTTTCCAACTAAAAAGAGAATATAAAAAACATGTTTTTTCATAATAATTGCTAATATAACTTAATATTCTCTAATGTTATGGTCAACACAAGGTTGCATCCAAATTTGAGGTGCCCATGAGTAAGAAAGTATTTTAGTGTGTACAAACTTTGAAGTTTAAGTTGAGTTGTATGAAACAATGTGATGATCTAGCTAGTTTATGAACAATGTATACTCCAATTTTCACAATATCTTATGAAACTTTTTTGTCAAGCTTGTACATTGATAAAATGATCCTATGCCAATTTACATAATTTTTTGATAAGTTGTATTTATTATTATCATTATTTTATAACAAGGTGCCTAGTAGAAGTTTGAAATTTCCTACAAGCCAATTGAATTTTTTTGTCAATCCCCTAAATGTGGCCTAGAATGAACCACGGCGCCTAAATATAATTTTTTTTTTGAATTTTTTAAACTTATTAGATGCACATATAGGTCAATTTTGAATTACTTTCGGTAAACACGTAGAAATTCCTTTAAATGATAGAAAATAGCAAATCCAATCGAAAAATCTTGAAACTCCCGCATGAAAACTTGTATCCATACCGTTGTATATAAAAAATATATTGGTACATATAACATAATTATTTTTTAATGTTACTTCACAATGGTGCAATAAAAAGGAAAAAAGAAAAAAAAACAATAAACAGAGAAGCCCATGTCGGCCCAAATAGCCCAACGATTTGGAGCCATCGATCGTCGATCCAATGGTTCTCATCGTGTTTTCTTGGTATATAACGCAGCATCCAACCCTAACCCTAACCCCATCCCCCTCCTCCCGCAGTCCCTCTTCACCTCTCCCGCCTCACCCATCCCCCCCCTCTCTAGATCCGCCGCCCATGCTCCCACTCTCCCCCGCGCATCCACCTCAAGCTCGCCTCCCCCAAGCCCCACGAGAAGAAAAAATCGGGGGCTCGCGCCGCTAGCCGCCTCCCCACTCTCCCGGACCGTGCCGCACCACCGCACCCGGCCTTTTACTAGCTCCCCACGCATCGCCGCCGACCGCAACGCCGTCGGCGACGGCGAGGCAGCCCCTCTCCCTCCGACGCCGCCGGATCATCCACCCGCCGCGCCCATCTCCGGTCCATTGGGGGGGACACGGATCCGTTCGCGCGAGGACCGGTCCATTCTTGGGTTGGTAAGCAACCTCTAGCTCACTTTCTCGGATGGATTCCTTCCAATCAAACCCCGATTCCCCCCCCCCCCCCGCCTCCCCATTGGATGTTGGCGCGGGATTTTCGTGCTTGCGTGGCGTGCTGCTAACCCGATCCGTCCATCCATGGCTCGATTAGGCATGTCCTCCACCACCGCGCGAGATCGACATTGGTTGGCACCGGGCCGGAGCACTTCATGGCGCCCGATTGGGGTGCGGTTTGAAGAAATTTTGAGGGTTTGGTTCGGGCCGAACCCCATGGCCCCGGACGAAGTCTACTCCCGGAAGAAAGAGATGGGCCGGGCACGGTCGCCGGAGCCGCTCGATTTCTTCATCCGGACCGTCGAGGTGCTCATCCGTGTTTCCCCTCCTTTGCTTTTGATCGCTATTTTTTCGCAAATTAGCGGTTTTAATTTTGTGTGTTGCTTTGTCATGTAGGCTTTAGTTTGGGAGAATTATGTAGGAGATTTGGGAATGTGGAATCGTCATTCCGTATTCGCCCTCCGATGATCCTTTGACTTTAGATTTTGCTTCTCGCCCTTCTTTGGAGGAATGGAGTACGAGTTATGCACATCTACATTTTTACTCTGTTGATTTTGAAAGGAAACCTTTTCAAGGGGATGTGATGATTATGGTTATACACCTTGCTTTTAAGTCATCACTCGGGTTAGGTGTTTGATAAATCATAGCATGGTTTCTTAAAAAAAGAAGTCCTAGTGCCTTGGTATTTATATGCTATTGTTCCTTTCATGTATGTCCTGCAATGGACTACCGTCTACTTGGGTAATGGGTATTGATGCTTGCAGCTTGTAGAATTCTTTGTCTTCTTGCCCTGCGCTTGTTATTTGTTACATTTGTGAATTTTGTTTGCGTCTTCTATAATCCTGGGTTCTTTTGTGTCGGTGCCTTTGGATCTTCTCCATTAGAGTATATCCGGGGCCTGTTTGGATGGTGGGGTAAATGGGGTAAATGGGGCAAATTTACCCCTAATTTACCCCTAAGGTGCCAAACAGGTAGGGCAAATGTTGTGGGGCAAATGTTTTGCCCCCCCATTTTCATTTACCCCTAAAAGGTAGCAAATTGGGGGAAATTTTGGTGGGCCCCGCCCTCTCCATCCCGCCCCCATCTCCCCAGCGGGAGCACACCGACAAGCACCGCGCCGCCGCCTCCGTCCCGCGGGCTGGATCCCTCCCGCGCCCACCCACGCCGCCGCCGCCTCCCACCCTCCACCGCCGGCTCCCGGCCTAACCCGACCGCGCCGCCGTCTTGGGCCGCTCGCGCGCCTCCCACACGCCCGCGCGCCGCTCCCCGCCTATCCCCGACCGCGTCGCCGTTAGCAAGCCGTTAGTATTTGAAGTTTTCTCCGCTCTCTCGTGTGCCTTTTCATATTCTCCAACTATAATACATTAGCAAGTCGTTAGTATTTGAATTATCTGTGAGCCGAATATTTCGTATGATTGGAGATCACATGTTGGGTTTCATCTCTAGCCTACCCTAACTTGTTTGGGACTCGAAAGGCTTTGATGTTATTATTTAAGGGATCACTTATTTAAGGAATCCCGTTTGTGACACAACCGGTCCCTTATAGTTTGTTGCAATATTTAGCCGGCACTTAACAAAGATACTCACCTTTGGTTGGCTTGGCCATGTCAAATTCGAAATTGCATACCGGGTCAGCATAGTTAGTTTACTTGCCATCATGGCATGTGCATTCCCTAAATTGCATAGTTACATTACATGCCCGTTTTCAATTACGGGTGGAACGTTCCAACGCTTATTCATGATTTCTTACTTGGATGAAGAAATACTTGGTACGTTTCTTTGATGATTGCGGTGATAGTAAAGTCATATGTACCAATATCTACTTCAACAATCGCATTCAAGACAGGTGTTGGTTAGTGTACTTTTTAAAATGAAATAGAGACAAGATATAGACTATCATGCACTTATTGAACTTCGGTTCAATAAGTAATCAAACTTCAGCTACTAAGCACATTGAGTTGAACCTCCGATGGGCCAACCGAGCCGAATGCCGCAAAGTATCATTTATTGTCATTGTGCACGGTTGAAATACGGGCCCTTAATTCTCTTAACTATTTATACAAGATGCCTTCGGAGAATGTTATCCACAACGGCGAACGAGAACTGGTTTGAACACTCATACATTTCGGGATTTTTTTCGGCCCACGAAATAAGATGCTTGTACTCATCTCGCCTTTTAGCTTTCTTGTCGATTGTCTTCTCTAATCATTCGATGCGAACCGTCCCCATCAACATCATTATCCACCAGATTACCGAGCACAACTTTTGTCGCGAAGCATTTGATTTGGATTGTTTGTTTGCACATGCTACATGAATCCACAAATGGTTTATTTAAATATCGTCTTGGTTACTTTGAGTATTTGTGAAGTGTTGAAAAGAAGAAAAATACAACTTCTCATGGTCGTCTTGTTTACCTTAAGTATTTCGAAGTGTGTAAACGGATAAAACAAAACATCTCATGGTTGTCTTGTCTATTTTTTCCGTATTATCGGAGATGCCGCCGGAGCACCTAATGTCTTGACCAGATTGGAGGGGCCACAACCAAATCCAATTGATGGTATATTTGTTACATTGAATCATTGAAATGGTTTCCTTTCCATATATGAATAAGTACTGTTAATTTGAATTAGAAATGCTATTTCCTTTGAGCTAATTGTTGCATTACACTTTGATGATGGCGGTCCGCCATGGAATCTTTGAACGATCGGCCTCTTCCCGGAAGTTTTGTTTCTTTGGAACTTGAAGACTTGTCTTTGCCGTCGGATCCGAACTTGTCTTGTGTTCTCGCTTAGTCGTATGTGTCTTCTCGTGAACATGATTGTGTCATCTCGTGAACATGGTTGTGTTGTCTGTGAACATGGTTGTCTTGTGAGTCCAAAACATGTTTGTGTCGTCTGTTATATGCCTTGTGTCATATGAATATGTTATATATGCAGAAATTCATGTCTCCTGTGAATTGTATGTGTATTGATAGTGAAACTGGAAAGAGACACGTGGTGCATTTAGAAGCAACCACGTGTCGCAACCTGAATCAAACGCGTGGCCCAACCAAAAATGAAAAGGTGGCCCAACCAAAAATGACACGTGGACAAACCGCAGCGCGAAACGTGGACAAACTCGAGTGCGCCACGTGGACCATTCGAGCTCGACACGTGGACAAACCGCGGCGCGACACGTGGCGCCGTGTCAAAGAGCCACGTGATGATATCCATGTCGGCACGCGCCTTGCCACGTCGGCGGCCCGGCATGGGCCGTGCCACGTGGCATCCCCTTCCGTGACCAATTTTGTGACCATTTGGCTTGGTCATAGAAGAAATACACATCTATGACGAAAAACGTGTTGGTCATGGAAAAGTTCCACTTCTATGACCAAAATGACCGATTGGTCATGGTAGACCAAATGTGACGGAGCTTCGTGACCAAATCAATTTGGTCATAAGTTGGTCATAAAAAAGTGTTCCGTGACCAAATTTGCATGTACCTTGACCAAACCGTTTGGTCATTGATGTTGAGTACCTTGTGCTAGTGAGCAACAACCGGACCCCCTCACGGTACCACATGCTGCAGCGCCTGAGCTTCTGGAATAAGCAGCAGGCATCGTCATATTCTGTTCTGGTGTTGTTGCATACCACCTTTGCAGTGGAGTGCACTTCCAGGTCGAGGAAACGGAGCTGGGGCAACCCGCCGAGGATTCTCAGGTCCTGCTCGTCCATGGCATCCACATGCAGGGACAGATGGGAGAGGTGAGGAAGACGTGCGAGGGGCTGATGCAGAACGATTTGAACCAAGAGAACCTTATACATCTCAGAGACAATTGCCGGAGGCGCCAAGGGAGAAGGAAGCCCTCCGCTTCCCACGCATCTGTATCCACCACATATGATCGAGTTGAGTTCCTCATCGACAGTGACAAGATCTCCAACTTTTGGAGATCGCGCAGCAACTGCAGCATGGCGTCGTCCTTCACTTCTCCCCTCACATCCGTCGACAGACGATAAAGAACAATACCATCAATGTGGAGCGACCTGAGTTCCCTGAGCCCGCACAGCTCCTTCACAAATTGCCACCACTGTTCTTCCTGGCCTTGATATGATATCTGAAGCTCCTGCAGGGACGTCAGCTTTCCGATCCCATCCGGCACTATGCTCATCCTGCCTCCGATTCGCAGGCACAACAATTTTGTTAGAAGTCCCACGCTCGTTGTCACCACCACATGTTCCTCAACTATCCCGTCAATTTGTATGTCCAGTGTTCTTTCCACAGCCAGTGTCTGCAGAGACTTTAGACTTCCTATTGCTTCAACCGGGAGCTCATCAACGTCGAGAACTCTTAGCCCGAGGTACCTCAAGTGATGTAAATTCCGGAGAGGCACCTACTTTACTAGATTGAATCCTTGCGTTGCACATTGTTCCACGGATTCGATACCTTGGGTTCACCACTCGAGGGAAGAAGGGTCCCTTGACTACGACGGAAGACTTGTCCGCTTGCAAGTCTAAACGAACTTTGATACAACTATTAACCGTCAACAGACGACATTCCTTGTTTCTCCTGAATAAAACCTTCGGCTATCCACATCCACACCAGAGTGCTTTTCTCAATGAAATAATATTTTGGGAACACACTTAGATACAATAAGCATGTCCTTAGATGAGAAGGTAGATCATAGTAGCTAAAAGATATTATCTTCTCAGTATTCTCTACTTGATGGGTTCCTTTATTAGCAAAACTGATAGAGTGATACACCTCTGACCATTCCTCCCAAGGTTTACCCGCCAACAAGCTAGCCATTGTGATGATAGCTAGTGGTATGCCACCACAATTTCTTAAAATTTTATCCGACACCTCATCATCCGATTGACGATCAAAAGATTTACTTTCAACACCAAATATCCTTGCAAAGAATAACTTTCTAGAGTAATCATCGGACAATGGTTGCAGCTTGTAAACTTTTCCAGCTTTTCCAGCAACTTCATGGTTACGAGTCGTTATGACAATTCTACTTTTCCTATTGTTCTCCACAAAGGCCAATTTGACTATCTCCCAAGATTCAGTCTCCCATATGTCATCAATAACAATGAAGTACCTGCCACACCAGGATAGAGCATCGTCATGAGTCTGATAAACTATCTATAAGCTCTATAATATCTTAGATTAAAGAACCTTGACTCTGCCCCTACCTGGTGCGCCAACTGTCAGATGGTGAGATCTGGACGGCCCACGGGGGTGTTAATCCATGTGGTTTATTTGTTCGGCAGGGAGGAGTCTAAGGCTAAGAACTCGATGGTCGCACACGAGTACGTAGAACATAGAGAACACGACGAGTTTATATTAGTTCGGGCCTCTAAAGCGTAATACCCTACGTCCAGTTGTCGGTGTAGATTGTTTGAGGATTAGATTGATTGTACAAGGGGTCGCCTCGTCCGCCTTATATTGGCCAGCGGATGATGTCGGTTCCCAGACTCCTGATCGGTTATGACCAGGAGACCTAAGTCTACGTTACACATCTTGTCATATCTCGTCGATCTGCTTTAGGCGAAGTCCACCGAGGTCTTTGTCTTGTACGCCAAGTCTTGAGGTCGTAGTGGATCTGGTCGTCTGGGGAATCTTCTGAAAGGTCTTCAAGAGGTCGTGTGGGCCGCCAACTAGGTCGGTTGGACCCACTGACAGGTCTGTAGGTCTTTTAGTGGGCCGGACCCACTTGTCGGGGACGGCCGTGAGCCTGGTCTGTGGGGACCCAGGGGTACCGATGTCTCACAAGTGCCTGCACTACTACCACGCTGAGTGTCGTGGCTCTGAGGGAGGACCAGCCGCTCCATATGTCGCGCCGAGAGCCCGAGACAACGCCGACGACACGCCGAGCCTGGCGTCGCTGCACCACCATCACCGCCACCTGGACCTCAGCATACCCGTTTCCCTCGAGAAGATCCTCGGCCGCACGTAGTACGTTCCATCTCCGACAAGCTCGAGCACCGCCGCCGGCTAAGGGAGCGGTGGCAGGTGGAAGAGTGGCGATTGAGTGGAACAGAGGAATCTGCTTCGTTTGTACTTGGGTTGCAAGCAGAGCATGTCGGAGGGACCTTTTCCATACATGTCTTTTTGGACCTGAGCAACCCTTCTGAGGAAATCTAATTGCCGCCCGTGAAGCTAATGCTTATCGGTAACACGGATTTTTTTTATCACGTGTAGATTAGAGCGGCCATTTCTGTTTTGTCAGCAAGATTCACCTGCTTATCTGTAACACGGATTTTTTTTGTCACCTATAGATTTTTGAGGAAATGTCACAAATATCGTTTTCTCAAAAAAATTATATGTAGAGTTTCTAGATGAAATTTGCAACTTGTACTGGAAAGCCCATGCCAAGGATTATTTGGTTACATATCTATTGAGCTTAACAATTTGAATGCAACACAAGAATTTTTCCCAAAAGGGAAGTAAAATGGAGAATATACTCATATACAGCGTGGTTGTATATACTCATAGAGCGAAGCTATGTTCCTGGTTTCCTGCCGTGTGGAATACAGAACAGAATTAAATGGAGACGTCGACGTTGGCATCTATTGTTACAGAAGAGAGCAAGCAGAGTGGTTACTCTGAGCAATCAGAGTGTTGGTCAGAGTCAGAGTCAGACAGAGCACTTGTGTTCCATCGATTCAGCTTCAGTGTGGGACGGTTGGGATGGGCGTCAGCTGCGCGGCGCAGCGCTGCCTCCACTTGCTCCACCTCCGCAGCAGATGAGTCACCATCACTGTAGATATATACTTCGACATTCTGAAGTGATGCCAAGTACTCCAAGGCGAGGCTGACGCGGTCACTGTCGTGGTTGCCATCCTTAATGAATTCCTGTGCATATAGCGTAAACAGAAGCTCCTGGGCGCTTGGCATCAGGGTCGGGGTGAGGCCTGCAGCTTTGCAGATGGTGGTGTCCTCCCTTTCAGCATAGAAGCTCTAACACTATGCATAGAAAACAAAACCCTGCTGCCGGAGGCCTCCTGACTTGGCAGCAGGAAGCGGACCCCCTCATAATACCATATGGTGCATCTCCTCAGCTTCGGGAACAGGCAGCAGCCATCATCATCAGTTGTGGTCTTGTTGTTGCAGTCCACCTCTGCAATGGAGTTGTGCACAGCTAGGTAGAGGAACTTGAGCTGGGGCAACTTGCCGATGATTCTCAGGTCCTGCTCGTCCATGGCATCCACACGCAGGTTCAGGCGGGAGAGGTGAGGAAGACGCGAGGGGTTGATGCACAATGATGGGAACCGAGAGAAGGCTATCCATCTCCATGCTAGACACAATTCACGGAGGCGTCGAGGGAGAAGGAAGCCCTCCGCTTCCCACGCCACTGCATCTCCAAATGTTGGAAGTGAGGACGTCAGTGACAGGATCTCCAACTTTTGGAGATTGCGCAGCAACTGCAGCACCATATCACCATCCCACGACGACGTATAAGTAATATAAAGGTTCAGCACCCTAAGTTTCTTGAGGCCGCACAGCTCATTCACAAATCGCCTCCATGGTTCTACTTCCTTAGCGCTGCAATGTATACAGAGCTCCTCCAAGAACGTCAGCTTTCCGATCCCATCAGGCACTGTGTTAATCCTGCTTCTGAATCGCAAGCACAACAATTTTGTTAGAAGGCCAATGCTCGCTGCCACCTCTTCATAAATTAGCAATCCGTGTCCTCCCAAGTCCAGTGTCTGCAAAAACTTTAGACGTTCCATTTCTTCTACTGGGAGCACAATGTTGGGAACACTGAGCTTGAGGTACCTCAAGTGAAGTAAATTCCGAAGAGGCACATGCTGATAGTGCTCATCGGTTGAGTAGAAATAGCGAGTACCATGTAGTGATAGCACACGTAGAAGCTTAAAGCTTGAAGGTGAGATCCCCTTGTCAACATCCCACAACCATGAAATGAATGACCTCACTAGTTGCATCTCCATATGGGCCTTCACGGTTCTATCATCCTGGAGGGATAACCTTCGTACTCTACCCCCTAATTCATTTTTGTTGTCTAATATGGTGACAAAGTTCTCTTCAGATGAAATGGAACGGATGAGATCTAGTACTATATCATGAACCTGACAACCACATTCCTCTATATCCAAGAAGTCATTCTCTGCCAGTTGGATCATGCTTCTATTTACAAGCTCGTTGAAGTATCCCTCTCCAATCTCAAATGAGGACATTCCTTGTTTCTCCTCAACAAAACCTTCGGCTATCCACATCCACACCAGAGTGTTTTTCTGAATGAAATAATCTTCTGGGAACATGCTTAGATACAATAAGCATGTTCTTAGATGAGAAGGTAAATCATAGTAGCTAAAAGATAGTATCTTCTCGGTGTTCTCAACTTGCTGGTTTTCTTTGTTAGCAAAACCAATAGACCGATGTACCTCTGACCATTCATCCATAGGTTTATCCGCCAACAAGCTAGCCATTGTAATGATAGCTAGTGGTATCCCACCACACTTTCTTAGAATTTTACCAGATATGTCATCATCCAATTGATCATCAGAAGATTTGGTTTCACGACCAAAAACCCTTGCAAAGAATAACTTCCTAGAGTTATCACCAGACAACGGTTGCATGTTGTAAACTTGTCCAACTTTTCTAGCTACTTCATGATTACGAGTAGTTGTGATAATTCTACTTGCCATATTGTTCTCAACAAAAGCCAATTTGATTGTTTCCCAAGATTGGATCTCCCATACGTCGTCAATAACAAGGAAGTACCTATGACCATGATAGATCAAAGTCATGAGTCAGCTAAACTATCCAGAGGGTCTATAAAAGCATAGCAAATTTCTATTTGTGTTTTTGAAAAATAGTAAGGATAATATATATAAGCTATTTGAAATTGATTCTATAAACCTTGCAATGAACAAAATTCATGAAAAAAATAATCCTAACTTAGAATTTGGGCAAAAGGCGGTCATAATTAATTAACTCGATCCTATTGGAATAAAAATAATTCATTTCATAGATAAACAAAAAAATTAACATGTAAAAAAAATAGTTGGAAATATACAAAATTCTATTTGGGGCAAAAGTAAATGCTACCTATGAGACACCAATGAACTATTTAATACAAGTTACCTACTCCTAATAAAACATATAGCCCAACATAACAAGTGCAAGGTAAGCAAGACGGATGAGGCACCAATGAACTATTTGGTGCAAGTTAAGTACTACTACTAAAACATGGCCCAGTATAAAAAGTGCGAGGAAATTACTTGTTTCATGAAGAGTACATTTCACCGGCGGTCCTTAAACTTATCACGAGTTATCATCTCGGTCCCTGTACTCACCAAATACATATATTTAGGTCCTTAAACTTGTCTCAAACTCTCATCTCGGTCCTTCAACTTGTCCTGAGCTCTCATCCAGGCCCCGATACTCTCAAAATGCACATATGGATCCTTAAAGGTGAGAGTGAAGGACAAGTTGAAGGACCGAGATAAGAGCTTGATACAAGTTTAAGGATCCATGTGTGCATTTTGAGAGTACTAGAATCTGGATGAGAGCTCGCGACAATTTAAAGGATCGAAATGAGAGCTCAGGACAAGTTTAACGACCTATATATGCATTTTGGGAGTACCAGGACCAGGATGAGTGCTCGTGACAAGTTTAAGGACCGTCGTTGAAATTTACTCTTTCATGAATGTCAAAAAGAATTATTTGGTGGCTGGTGACTCATACCTCTTGTTTTCCAGGAATTTTCGAAGTTGGTCGATGAGTTGTCTTTCATCCAATATTTCAAAATTTATAGGCATGCCAAGATCGAGTGATATGTCCTTGAGAACCTTCTTCAAGTCAGGATTCCTGCCAACGGGAACAAAAGCCGTGCAGTCGAACTTCCCTTTGAGCTTGTCATAGACTGCTTTAGCAAGTGTTGTCTTGCCTAGCCCTCCAAATCCAACAACAGAGACGATCGTTTGCTGTGCAGACTTGTCATCATCCTCTGTCAACCTCATGATGAGTTCTTCGCTTGCCCCACTGATGCCGACAAGGTCAGCCGCCTTATTGTACAGAGCTGCTATGCGAGGATCAACGGAGGTTTTCGGAGGAGTTGCGACATCGACCCTGTATCTGTTCGAGGAAAATAAAAAATTTGCAGATTAAAGAAACGACTTATACGGTAGCAAGAAATTAATTTCAGAGAAAAAAGAGCAGCTGAAATGCATTTATGTGTTTGGCGTCGATACGATCCCTCACCTCTCACGTCGCTCAGCAATTTCCTTGACTCGCTCCTTGATGTCCTTGATCTCTTGTCCGATGTCATGCCTAGTCTTGGCCTTGGTGACAAATCCCACCATCTTCTTGATGAACTTCTTGGCTCCCTTTTTGCTAGGATGGTCAGTGCCCTGGACGCGCACCAGGAAGGTGTCCACGATGTCCTCCATGTCGTAGGACACCTCCCTGGCGTCGTGCGCCCAGACCTTGACCAGATCGCTGAGCTCCTCCCGCGGCACCTCGCCGACACTGCGTAGGGCAGCTTGAATGCACTCGAGCTCTGTCGTGAGGAACTCGATGTTCTTCTTGGCGCCCTTGTGCAGGTTGTACTCGTCCCTGAGCAGCTGGCCGAGCTTGGGAAGCAGAGCGCCCAGTGCTCCCGTCGCAAACTCCATGGCTCACCTTCGCTGAGCAGGTTGCCTTGGCTAGGATTGTGCGCGGCAGGTGGTGGGGGGTGTGGCCGTGGAGGTGCTCCACTGCCCTTGTTTTATCCATGGACGATGAGCTCGATTGATTCGTAGCTTGAGATGTGCAGGTGTTTTTTTGGGCCCTTTGTCAGGAACGACCGTATCACGTGCATCTGGTTGTTTTTCATCTGCCACTTGCTAACATTCTTGGTATAAAAAGCCTGAAATCACCGGCAACGGGCAGCTAGCCATGTGGGAGGCCTCGATCGCATGCATCTGCCTTGGCCCGTCCAACACGGATCCTGCCGTCCATTGTTTGGTGCACTCTACACTTTGTACCGTCTTTGCCGACGGCCTTTGCACCAGACCCTCGGCACAGGATTTTTCAAATAAATAGAAAAACCATCTTTGCCGACGGCTTCGCCCCGGACCATCGGCACGGGATTTTTTTCAAAAAAAAATACAAAAACCATCTTTGCCGACGGCTTCTCGCCCGGGGCTCTCGGCACATAATTTTCAAAAAAAATCCCCCTCTTTGCCGACGGTCCTGTCTCGCGGCGGTCGGCAAAGAAATTTTCAAAAACTGTTATCCTAACCCCCCGTTAACGGCTACTTTTTTGGCCGACGGCCCATCAGGGCTCTCGGCACGCCCCGTGTCTTGTGCCGAGAGCCCGGAGCTAGGGTGCTCGGCAAAGAAACGTGGCCGAGAAAAAAATTTCCCGTCGGCCCTTTGCCTAGTGCTACTCTCGGCAAAGGCGTTGCCGAGTGGGTGCAAAGCCTGAATTTCCAGTAGTGGGAGGTGCTCCACTGCCCTTGTTTTATCGATGGACGATGAGCTCGATCGCATGCATCTGTTTGCTGTCATTCTTGTTATAAAAAGCCTGAAACCACCGGCAACGGGCATATGCTTTACCTCGTATGTCGTATCACATGCAGCTAATAGTCATGTGGGAGGCCTCGATCGCATGCATCTGTTTGTTTTTCATTTTTTCATCTGCCTTGGCCCGTCCAACCCGGATCCTGCCTTCCATTGTTTGGTGAGCGAGTAGTTTAGTATTACACTCTACACTTTGTATACACTTTTGCTTCTTGATAGAAAAAAGTAACTCTGCATGCAGCACCTTTGTTTGGAGCGCGAGTAGTTTAGTATGCACGCTCACCAATAGTCCCATGGCCAAAAGAAAGAGTATCTGAAAACACACCCTGTCCCCTGCTCATACTATTCATACTTTATCCTCAACAAAAACATCAACGATCTGTACGTATTAGCAATTTCTGGAACGTTAAGCAGGTATTTCAAAAGTAGCAGCATCGACCTCCTAGTAGTGTGTGTATCTGCCGATCAACCGATATGGTAAAGCAGGATGGGCAGGCGCGAAAGCAATAGAAGTGCAAATATGTATAAAAGATCGGCTGTGTCAGCCGATCATGATGTCAACACTAGGCTGGCTATGTGAATAATTGATAATAAAAGCAGGTAAAAGCAGACGAGATATAGATCAAGCTGGATAGATTGGTAATAAAATCTTAAACTATAAGAATTGGTACCAAACTTGCGGATGTATCCGATATTGATAAATTGTGAATAAATAACTAGATGAAACCTCAACGATGCGCCCGCAGGTTAAAACCCGAGGTTATTCAAGAAACGGTACTTACAAGCTTGCGGGGATCGATCGATGCAGCCGACGAAGTCGAAGAACGACTTTTTTGAAAAGAGAAAAAGCGCAATGCAAAGTCGCCGAAAAGTAGATGTTGTAAAAGTACATGTTGAACGTCTTTTTTGAACAACTTTTTTGCCCGCAGGTGATTTGTTTGATTATGGTGTGTACCGATTTTATTTTTTTATTATTTTTTTTTTTTTGAAACCAACAGGGGGGAGAGGTTCCCACCAATTTCATTTCAAACGCTCAATCCCTAGCAAGGTGCCGGGGCTCAAGCCAAAACGTATTACATGATAGCGGGGTTACGCAGCCTAATATACTCACACCGCCACGAAGGTCGTCTACAAGACGGCGAGGCAATCTATGTCGCCAAATCGAAGGTCATCGCAGACCTTTGCCAAAAGCACACGGGAGCAGAAATTTTCTCGGCGGAAGACATGACCATTGCGTGCATCCCATATTCGCCACAGGATCGCCAGGAAAACAAAACTCCAGAGCGAGGAGTCGAGGCCTTGGGGAACGCCAGCGTTCCAGACTGCATCATCGTCCATCATCGTAATGTTTCTCAATCCAAGCAGCTCCCAGACTCGCGAGCTCTCCGTGCAGCCAAAGAAGACATGCTCCCTGTCCTCCTCAAGTAGAGAACACCGCTCACAAACACCCCCATCAATGACGTTTTTTGCATGAAGGTTGACTCGTGTGCTTAATCTATCTTTGAAATATAGCCAGGCGAAGATCTTAATTTTGTTCGGTAGTCTTGTCTCCCAAATTCTGCAGCCATGGGCATCGTTGGAGTCCCCTGCAGAGTCCAGTGCAGCGTAGGCATCCTTTGTCCTGAAGGGTTTACCGGTGAGCTTCAGGAGCCGTGTGTCATGCTGTCCATCCAGGTGAATGTCCTGCAAGAGGAGAAGGAGGCTGTCTAGTTGCAAACTAGCAGCATTAGTTATCCGCGGACGCAGGCGCAAATCAAAACTGTCCTGGAAAATACGTTGCACCGAAATGTTAGGCGCCGTAGTGTGGGAAAAGAGAGCAGCATGGGTGGAGGCGAGTGGGCCATTAGGAAGCCAGTGGTCAAGCCAGAAGAAGGTAGAAGCACCATTATGGATCCTAACCTTAGTGATAGACCGAAAAGTAGGGAGCTCATCAGTAATAATTCGCCATAAAAAGCTTGCAGGGGCGCTGTTGGTTGTATCAACGGGGTTGGAGGACTGAAGAACCCATTGTTTCCAACAAGGCTGTTCACTCGAGTACAGTTTGTCAATGAATTTCAAAAGAAGGCATCTATTTTGCAGCTCCAGATCTTTGATGCCGAGGCCACCCTTGGATTTTGGAGCCTGAACAGCATCCCAGGCAACAAGGCATTTGGAGCCATGACAGGAGTCCTCGCCCGTCCAAAAGAAAGCTCGCATTTTTTTGTCAATGAGCTTGGTGATAGTTTTTGGCACACGAACAGCGGACATGAAGTGAAGGGGAAGGGAGCTAAGAATTGAGGTGCAGAGCATGAGCCTACCGGCTCGGTTTAGAAGGGAGGCCTTCCAACCGGAAAGGTACTTGTCAGTGGAGGTGATTAGTGGGAGGCAGTCAGCAACAGAGATTTTGTGGGGGGAGAGGGGCAGACCAAGGTAGGTCTGGGGAAAGGAAGAAGTGGTGGTGCCAAAGGAAACAGCAAGGGCATTGGCTTCATCGGTTGGGACATTTACAGGAAGAAAAGTGGTTTTATGGTAATTGATAGCAAGCCCTGTAGCTTGTTCAAACAGTTGGAGGATTTTTTTGGTGGCATCAATGGCAGCTGGAGAGCAGCGAAGGAAGATCAAGGTATCATCCGCGTATTGAAGTACAGGACAGGGCTCATCAGTGAGGATTGGGTGGTGAATTTCTGCGGCCAAAGGGTGCATTTGAAGGAGGCGACGGAGGACATCAGCCACTATAATGAACAGGTAGGGAGACAAGGGGTCCCCTTGACGGAGGCCTCTCTTGCAGTTGGTCCATTTCCCAGGGTCGCCATTGAGGAGGACAGATGTCTTGCCTGTTTGCAGAAGATCAGCGATCCAGGCACACCATTTGTTTGAGAAGCCGCGACACTTCATGATCTTATCCAGGCTATCCCAGGCAACACAATCAAAAGCCTTATGGAAGTCCAACTTCAAGATAATGGTAGGACAAGCTCTTCGGTAGCAGCTGTTCAACAAATCTGCAGCATACACAAAATTGTTTGCTATACATCTCCCCTGTACAAATCCTGACTGATCAGCACCAATGAGGGATGGAATGATTGACTGTAGTCTTTTCATGAGGACTCTTGAGATGCTTTTCACCGTAGCATTCTGAAGAGCAATGGGGCGAAAATCTTGGGGTCTCCTAGCCCCCTCCTTCTTGGGGATCAGCACCAGATATGATCTGTTCAAGCATTCAAGGTCCACACTATGACTGTGGAAAGCTGAAAAAAACCGTATGATGTCTGGCGCAATAGTGGACCAAGCACATTTGAAGAAAAGAGGACCGAAGCCGTCTGGACCGGGGCTAGAATTTTGCTTCATATATCTGAAGGCAGCATAGATCTCTTTATGATGGAAATCAGCATCCAGCTCAGACAGGGACAGGCTCCCCTCAGGGTACAAGTCTGAAAGGTGGAATGGCCATTCAGTCGCTATAGTGGTGCCGAGCAGCCCCATATAGAATCCATGCAGAGTTGCTGTTTTCTGGGCATGGCCATGCAGCTCACAACCATTGTGCTCGATCAGCGATATGCTATTCCGTCGTCGCCTTTGGTTGGCGCACGCATGGAAAAAGCGTGTGTTCTCATCTCCATCTACAGCCACTCTAATTTTCGCTCTCTGTTTCCAGAGCATCAACTTAGAGTGTGTGACCCTACCCAGAACCATGGTGATAACAGTACGCAGCCTAGCTTCAGGAGCAGACAGTTGACGTTGCTCTTCTACAAAGTCTAACAGGTTAATAACAATTCTGCAGTCATTTTCTTGCTGGTTGAGGTTGGCATGTTGCTTCCTCCAGAGCTTGAGACCCTGTTTGGTCTGTCTTAGTTTGCCGGCAATAACCCGAGCCGGGTCACTGTTCACCGGCCGACACCTCCAGGCATTGTCTACAACCGCTCGAAAGCCTGTGCACGTAGTCCAGTAATTCTCAAAGCGGAAGAGTTTGGATTTCGGAATTTGGGTTGCAACATTGATCACAAGGGGGACGTGATCAGAAGTTCTTCTAGTAAGAGCAGTGAGAGTGGTGTTGGGGTACAGGCTATCCCAATTTAGATTTATGAATGCACGATCAAGCCGTTCCAAGGTGGGGATGTCTCTTTTGTTAGACCAAGTGTATTGCCTGCCTATGAGAGGGAGTTCAATGAGACACGAGTTATTTATACAATCGTTGAACTCAGCAGCTTCCGAGGAATGGAAGTTAGGATTATTTTTTTCATGGGGGTACCGAATCATGTTGAAGTCTCCAAAGAGCAGCCAGGGCTTGTCAGAGGGAGAAGCGATATTATGGAGTTCATGGAGGAAAGAAGGTCGCTGGTCAGGAATAGCAGGTCCGTAGACATTGGTGACTGTCATAGAGAAGCCTGAGGTTGTCGAGGCGAGATGAGTCGTGAGAGTGTGAGGTGTGCTTGGAGGAGGTTAGAAGGGTGAAGGCATTGCTATTCCAAGCGGTGAGGATGCCGCCGGCGATACCATATCCGAAGGAATGAAGGAGAAACCATCAAGACGGCGAGGAAGGAAGGAATAGAGCTTCGAGAGGAGATAGAATTCAGTTTAGTTTCTTGAAGAAGCACAACATCGGGGAGGCGGTTAAAAGCTCGGACAACACATTTCCACATTTAATAGTATCATTGAGGCCACGCACATTCCAACTAGATAACTTGATGCTTCTATTCATTGAACCGATCAAGAACACCACACTTAGGACGGGGCAACACAGCCGGCCGTCCGCTTGATAGCATGAAACGTGCAGAAGGCAAACACTACACAACCTAGGGGTGGGTGTTGACATAAGAAGCATCCGAACACACAAACTACAAGGAGTGCAAATACTAGTGGGGGGAAGAGCCCTACGACCGCTGCCGCAGATTACAAAACCGGAGCTAACACGCTCGCCGATGCGGCGGCGGAAGGGGCCCTCGACTTGGTAAGCTTTGCTCCCATCCATCGGTTGGTTCGAGGCGGCACGGCCGCCTCACCGGACATCCCAACCATCTCCTCCTCATTCGCGCCGCAAGCCGCAGCAATGCCCGGAAGGGATTCAACATCATCGTGTGGGGGGTATGAGTCGAGATAAGATAAGAATGTGATAAAGCATTACGAAGGCGACGTGACGCACCATTGAAGTCAAACTTGGCCTCCCGGACGCGCGCCGCTCTAACCTCCGGGAGCTCAAAGGTAGGCTCCTCCTTCTCCTTCGTGCGCATGCTCCTCCGCGGCACCTTGGCACCTGTCCTTGGCTCTCTTGCGCCTAGCACGACGCTTCCGGGCGTGGCTCTCGTGCTCCTCCTCCGGCTTCATGTGGCCTTCAACATACTCCACACCGGAGCGCCCGCAGTGAGCGTTGCCATGCCGCACACAGCACCGACTCCACGCCTCCCTCCATCTCCTCCGGGGTGGCACACCACCAATCCCATACCACGGCGGCGCAAGCGCAGCACGCACGGGGTACGGGGTTGCCCGCCCGGTGTGCACGGGACGAAGCGGTGGGGTGTGGACGACGTTCTCCCACTCCAAAGCACCGTGGCCACCGGGTTCTCACGAGGCACTCGAGTGGGAGGGTTCCCCACCGGGTGGTAGTAGGGTGCTCCATGCGAGCCGGATCGTCGGTGAAGTTGTACTCGCTCCGGTCCGGCTCGGGCCCGTCATCGATCCACGTGCGGATGGCGTACGGGTTAGCAATGCACGCAGGGCCGTTGTGGTTGCGCACGAGGAGCCGATCCGAAGCTCTAGGTGGTGATCCGGGCGCACAACCGCACGCATGGACGTGTAGTCGTACCCCTCGAAGCAGTGCCGGTCGACGCAAGACACGTTCCCCACCGCGCTCGGTGTTAGATCTTAAGCACTTAACCGAACACAAACCACCGGTAGCTAATCATTCCGGTAGACACTTAATGATTACGGATAAGGAACTTGACCACCTAGATCTAGATCTACTACACCTAAAACAACTACTAAAAGGAGACGAGAGGGAGAACGAGGGTCGCAGACCATCTGGGTTCGAGGGGAGCGCGGAGTCGGAGGCCATCTCCGGGGTCGGGGTCGCGGGGGCGGCGGCGGCTTGACGTAGAGGCAGCGAGACGGGCTCGGGGACGACGGGATCTGGAACTCTCCGGTCGAGCGTCGGGCGGTGGCACCGGGTGCGCCGGATCCAGGAGGAGGGACGCGGTGGCGGCGGTGGCGGAGCTTCCCGCCGCTCCAGTGCTCCCTCGGTCGGTTAGGGTTTGTGGGGTGGGGTGTGGCGGCGGCGCGGTGAACCTCGTGCGCGAGCCGTGGCCCCCACCCCCCTCTTTATAGCACCGTGCGACGGGGGCCCACCAACCATGGTTTGGTTGGGCGCCCCCGACCGGGCGCGGGATCCAACCCGTTACGGCCTTTGGGCCGTAACGGTGAAGAGATCGAACTAACATTCTCCCTCTCGATCTCTTCTACAACAATCACTTAATCTCGAGTCCTTTACTTGACATCCATCTCATCACAAATAAACATATTGAGCATGGGTCATCTAAATTGTAATCACAACCGATTAACCAGCCACAATACACTTATCCATTTTGATAGGATCTTAACATGGGCCCGGTCAGGAATCATAGGCTTTCCCTTAAACCCATACGGCTAAGTGTTCTCCGAACACATTGGGTGGTAAGCCTTTTGTGAGCGGATCCGCTAACATTTCTTTAGTGCCTAAATGCTCCAGACTTATAGTTTTATCCCGGACTCTGTCTTTCACCGCATAGAATTTTATTTCTATCGGTTTGGTAGCATTACTTAACTTGTTGTTGTGAGCATAGAATACCGCCGGTTTATTATCGCAGACAACCGTAGTGGTTTGTGAATACAATCCACTACTCTTAAGTCGGTATAAACTTCTTTAGCCACATCACCCGTCCCGTTGCCTCATAACGGCAATGAACTCTCGCATACATCGTAGATGTTGCAACTAGTTCTTGTTTTGAGCTTCTCCACGAAATAGCTCCTCCCCGCGAGAGTGAATATATATCCCGACGTGGATTTTCTATCATCCCTATCTCCCGCATAATCGCATCCGAGTACCCTTTTATCTCTAGGGAATCGGACCTTCTATATGTTAGCATTAAATCTTTCGTGCCTTGTAGATATCGAAAGGCCTTCTTTACCATCATCCAGTGATCCTTTCCCCGGATTACTTTGATATCTACCAAGCACTCCCGTAACAAATGCTAAATCGGGGCGAGTGCACACTTGTGCATACCGTAAGCTACCAACTCGCTGAAGCATATGGAACCATTTTCATTTGATCGATCTCATATTGGTTCCTTGGACATTGGTGAAGTCCAAACTTATCGCCCTTTACTATAGGAGAAGGTGTGGCTCTACTCGCATGCATATTATATTTCTTTAGTACCTTTTCAAGATATGCCTTTTGCGATAATCCTAAGACCCCCTTCTTCCTATCTCGATGAATCTCAATGCCTAAAACATATGAGGCTTCACCAAGATCTTTCATATCAAATTTTGAAGACAAGAACTTTTTCGTTTCTCGTAGTAGTCTAACATCACTACTAGCTAGTAGAATGTCATCCACATACGGTATTAGGAAAATGAATTTCCCATTCTTAAACTTTGCATAAACGCAGTTGTCCTCAACATTTGCCTTAAAACCAAATTTTGTGATGGTCTCATCAAACTTTAGATTCCACCGTCTAGAGGCTTGCTTTAAACCATAAATGGATTTTCTTAAACGACACCCTAAATGTTCCTTCCCTTTCACAACAAAACCTTTGGGTTGAGTCATGTATACATCTTCATATAAATCTCCATTCGAAATGCCGTCTTAACATCCATCCGGTGTAATTCCAAATCATAGTGCGCCACCAAAGCCATTATGATCCTAAAAGAATCCTTACATGAGACCGGAGAGAACGTCTCATTGTAATCTATCCCTTCTCTTTGCGTGTATCCCTTAGCCACAAGCCGTCCTTTATACTTTTCTATATTCCCTTTGGAGTCATATTTAATCTTGTAGACCCATTTGCGGCCCTCTTCGTTTTGGCTCCTTTAGGAACTTCCTCTAAGTCCCAAACTCTCGTTGGTACTCATTGACTTCATTTCATCTTCCATGGCTTCTTGCCACTTCGATGCATCGGGACGACTCATAGCTTCTTCATAAGAAGTAGGATCACCTTCTATGTGAATTTCTTCACATTCATAAACTTCATAATCGTCGGGGATAGCCGACTTTCCGACTCTTGATGACCTTCTCGGAGCCTCTCGCAACTCGGCTCTTCCCGCACTTGGGGTCGTTGTGTTTCTTCCGGTGCATCGCTTGTACTTGTAGGATTCGTGGAACGCTTCCTCATTTTCTTCCAACGATGGCACGGGCGTACTAACAACGAGGTTCCGGTACCACGATGGGTTGCCCTGTGGCTATCGGAACAACAGGGCGGCTCAAAATACGGTTCTTCAACCATCGGAGTGGGTGCGCACACCCGCTTTTCTTCAAGATCAACCTTTCGAACCGCCTTGCTCCCTCCGATCATTTCATCCTCTAGAAAAACGGCGTGTCTCGTTTCCACGAACCTTGTATGTCCCGTAGGACAAGAGAAACGATATCCTTTAGATTTTTCCGTGTAGCCAATGAAATGGCAACTTACCGTCTTGGGGTCTAACTTCCCAATATTTGGGTTGAAAACTTTAGCCTCTGCTTGGACATCCCCACACACGCATATAATTCAAGGAGGGTTCCCTACCCGTCCATAACTCATATGGTGTAGTAGGTACCGACTTACTAGGTACTTTATTTAGAATGTGAGTGGCGGTTTTTAATGCCTCTCGTCCACAAACTAATCGGTAATGTCGAGTAGCTTAACATACTTCTAACCATATCCATCAAGGTACGGTTCCTTCTTTCGGCCTACTCCATTCTGTTGAGGTTCACCCGGTGTACTATACTGGGCAACTATGCCATTTTCCTGTAGAAACCTTGCAAAAAGTCCAGGAACTTGGCCATACGGGGTGTGTCGACCGTAGTACTCCCCACCTCGGTCGGACCTCACCACCTTAATCTTTAAGTTGTGCTGATTTTCAACTTCAGCCTTAAATATCTTAAATTTCTCAAGCGCTTCTGACTTCTCCTTAATTGGATAGATGTACCCATATCGAGAATAATCATCTGTGAATGTAATGAACGAATCAAAACCATCCACGGATGCCACGGGGAACGGACCACAAATGTACCGTGTGGATTATCTCCAACACTCCCGTGCTTCGCTTTGCGCCTTTCTTAATTTGTTTAATGAACTTTCCTTTAATGCAATCTATGCATTGTTCTAAATCATTAAATTCTAACGGCGGAAGAATTGGTTCCTTAACTAAGCGTTCCATCCTTCCCCTCGAAATATGGCCTAAGCGACGGTGCCATAATTTCGATGATACGGTATCAATTCGCTTCCGCTTCTTGCTTACATTCGTAGATGATTCAACATTCGTGTTTTCACACACAGAATCAACACATTCAGAGCAATCATCATGAATAGCCAACATGTAAAGTTTGTCTTGTCGGATGGCAAGACCCACAATCACATTATTTAACTTAATAGAACAATGTTTTGCACTAAACTGGCACTCAAACCCATTGTCTGCTAAACATGAAACTGAAATTAAGTTGCGACTCAACGATGGAACATAAAGAACGTCATGAAGCAGAAGCGTGAAGCCGTCCTTCAACTTGATGGGGAGATCACCAATGGCTTCAACTTCAGCCTCGACGCCATTCGCAACCTTAATTGTTCTTGCTCCTCTTGTTAGGATTCTGGTTGTAGTCATACCCTGCATAGAATTAGCAACATGAATTGTTGCACCTGAATCAATCCACCAAGTAGATTTACTATAACTTAAGTACAGGGATTCATCTACAAATGTAATAATGTCCTCACCCTTTGACCACATGAAGTGCAACCACTTAGGACACTGCTTCTTCCAATGCCCTGTCTTCTTGCACCAGTGACACTGGTTTGGAGCAAACTCCATCTGCTGAGGCGGTTTCTGAGGTTTAGGAGGCTGATCAATCTGCATGGGAGCTTTTCCATTTGACTTCATCTGTCCCTGAGGAGGTGCATTGGAAGGTCCACTTTCCGCTTGATTCTTAGCTTGAAAGTTCTTATGTGGAAAGCTTCGCTTCGTGGCTTCTTACCATGGTTTACATAGTTAACAAGACCACCATTCGAGCCTTTAACCTTTCCTCCTCCTCCCGGACCGACATGGCAATCAACTTGTGCACATCCCACTTATCCGGTATGGTGTTGTAGTTAACCTCAAAAGCCGAAAACTCGGGAGGCGGACTTAAAAATCAAATGAATGACAAACTCATTGGGAAGGACCATGCCCATCTCAGCAAGCTTGCCGTTCATGTTGCTCATCTTAAGTATGTGGTCCCTTATACCACCACCAGTGTACTTCATTGCAACCAAACTGCCAATAGTAGTACTGGCATAAGTCTTAGTGTGATGAGAGTGCTGCTTATCCACTATCTCCAAATACTCGGAGGCAGTGAGTAACCTTCCGTCCTTATCCTTTTCAGGAATAGACGCCTTAATTGCCTCTGTCATCTTAGTCTGGATGATCGCTAGACACCTCTTGTTGTCTAGATCCCACCTCGCTTTAGCGAGTTGATGCTCACTTTCCGCCTTGACATGGGCGTCTTCCCTTAATTTCCATGCATCATCAGACTCATTTGCCTCTCTGACAGGTGCCTGAGGCTCAGCAGGACGCTCTGTGGTCAGCACATACTCCATACCCAGCATTAAGAATGCCAGTTTCACCAACTTGCGCCAAGCCGTGTAGTTGTTGCCGGTCAATTCAGGGATCTGACCAACATACCCAGCTTGAGCTGAAAATAAAATTCAGAAAAAAGTGTGAGAACATTTAACAACAAATATTGCATGCATCAATTTAACTTTGGTCAAAATTAATACATACAACATGCTACTACATTAATTCTATATCACCTTTGGGCAGAAAAATAGAACTAATGCATAAAACTTTAGTATATCAGGTTATAATATTGTAATTATCAGCTTTGGCCAGAAAAATAACAATATCATAACATATTCTTAAGGAAGAAAACATTCTCTAATTAAATATCCCTTTGGTTCAATTTAACTAGAGACAATAAATCAACGCAGCGGAAAAACAACCAAATTAACAGAGAAAAACTTTAATTTCAGAAGCATTCAACTCTCTGTAAAAATTTCATGAATTTATCAAAAAATTAAACAGAGATATTAACTTTAATTAAAACAGCAAGAAAACAAGAAAAAACAATACAAAAAATGCTTCTGAAATCTAAAACTTAAAAGAGAAATTTCACTGTTCACGGGCAAACGAATCGGCCTTTCACCAGAAAACGGCCCACGGCCTACTTAACGTGCCCGCACGGCCCTTGGCCCGCGCGGCCAATGGCCGGGCTGCCAAATCAGCCCCGGCGCGGCCTCCCTCTTGGGCTGAATCCGGCCCGCGCAACCGCCGAGGAATCACGGCCATTCATTTCGGATCGACGGCTCGCATCGCCCCCGCCAAATCGGTCTTGTATAAAAGCGCCGGTGACCCCGAAAACCCTAGCCACTTCGGTTTTCTTCTTCCCCCATCCGCGGCACGACAAGGAGCCGGCGGCGGTCCGCCCGCTCGCCCCGCGGCCGGCGGCCTCGCCGGCGGCGGTGAGCGGCGCCGCCCGGCCGGCCGGGGCCGCGGCGGCCCCTTCCTTTCTCTCCCCCTCCACCATTTCCCCGCCCCGTAGCCTTGAAAAACGGCGGCGGCGGCGGGTTTCTTCCCCGCGGCCGGCGTCCTTGCCGGCGGCGGTGGGAACTGCTCCGCCCGGTCGTAGACCGCGACGGACTCTTCCTCTTATTTCCTTCTGACCCCTGCTAGCCTCTCCTTTAGCTCCATGAAAAAACTCCTTAAGTAGATCCAATCGAGAGACTGAGGGTGGCGGCGCTACTGCCGGCCCCCTCGCCGGCGCGCGCGTCCACCCCATGGGTGAGCGCGCGGCCGTCGAGCGGCCCGGTGGTGGCGCCCAAACTTGATGCCCCGCATGCCGTCGCGGAACCCGCACGAGAGACGGTGGTAGGTAGCAAACTTGGGGTAAAATCTGGATCTAAGGTTTTGGGATTTTTGACTTGAGTTTGCATCGTTTTTCTCCATTTCTTCCCCTAACCCGAGTAGATCTAGGGTTAGGGTGGCCTCTTATGATGCGGTTTTTGGTTTCCTTCCCCTAACCCGAGCAAGATCTAGGGTTAGGGTTGCTGTCTTTATGCGTTTTTCAACGTGTTTATTTCGAATTCAGTGTTCTCTCCCCCCGATCTAAAAGATTTGGGGTCATCTCCTTCTACTTGCTACACTGAACGAAATAGATCTAACCCCGAAATAAAAATGCTAACTGGCCTGACCACTGATACCATTGTTAGATCTTAAGCACTTAACCGAACACAAACCACCAGTAGCTAATCATTCCGGGTAGACACTTAATGATTACAGATAAGGAACTTGACCACCTAGATCTAGATCTACTACACCTAAAACAACTACTAAAAGGAGACAGAGGGAGAACGAGGGTCGCAGACCATCTGGGTTCGAGGGGAGCGCGGAGTCGGAGGCCATCTCTGGGGTCGGGGTCGCAGGGGCGGCGCCGGCTTGACGTAGAGGCAGCAGTACGGGCTCGGGGACGACGGGATCTGGAACTCTCCGGTCGAGCATCGGGCGGTGGCACCGGGTGCGCCGGATCCAGGAGGAGGGACGCGGTGGCGGCGGTGGCGGAGCTTCCCTCCGCTCCAGTGCTCCCTCGGTCGGTTAGGGTTTTGTGGGGTGGGGTGTGGCGGCGGCGCGGTGAACCTCGTACTGCGAGCCGTGGCCCCCACCCCCTCTTTATAGCACTGTGCGACGGGGGCCCACCAACCATGGTTTGGTTGGGCGCCCCCGACCGCGGCGCGGGATCCAACCCGTTACGGCCTTTGGGCCGTAACGGTGAAGAGATCGAACTAACACTCGGTGCTTCCGTCGCCGGCGGCTCGCATAGTGTTCAAGCGGGAAGTCGGTCGCGGCGATCTCCGCGTAGAGGCGGTAGTAGGCGTAGAAGCGGTTGTCGGCCTCCTCGTGGCGCTCCCGGCGTGATGCGGTTGCCACCGTGGATGATGGGACTCATGGCGACGATTGCCTCCCTCTCTTCCGGCGTGTTGAAGACCATAAGCCCCACGCCCCCGAGCGGACGCCGCCGGGGTGAAGGCGGGTGCACCGGCGGCGCGCTCCATGGCTCCGACGGACGAACGGGTGGGGGCGGTGGACGGCATGCTCGAGGTAGACAAAGGCGAAGCACTTTGACCGCTCAAAGTTGCCAATGCCGACATGCGCCTCGCGCCATGGAGCGACGTGCGGAGCATTGGCACCGCCGGCCGGGCCGGGTGGTGGGGCATCCGTGGAGGGAGGAGTCGAGTAGTGCGACATGGTTGGCCGAGGGGTATTAGCGGTGGCCGGGGGGAACGAAGTTTGCGGCGTGAGCTCTTATGACCGTAACAAAGGCACAGGGTGCATTTTATAGGGTCCCCGCACTTGGCGATCAAGTGATCCTTGGATAAACATCGAAAACAAATTTGAACGATTTTGTTCCTTTTCTTCCTAAGGAAGAGTTCCTTGCGAGAGAGAGCTGCATGAGTTGCGGCGTACGCGGCTACGGTGTGTCGCCGGGCAGCATTACGAGAACCGGGTGGGGCGCGTGTCCGCAGAATACGTGCCGTCCCATTGAGGTGTCGCCCCCCACCGTAACCGGGCGTGGTAAAACGGGGTGAGTAAGCGGGGTTGTCACCATCGGTCGTCGGATTACTAGGGCCGCGAGTAGTCTTAGGGGGACGTAGCGAGGATATCACGATAGGAGGGAGGCGTGATATCTAGATTCAAGGTTTCGCGGCTTTAACTCCCAAGTCCTCGTTGCCATCGGTAGATAAACTCCGAGAGGCCCCGGTTGCGAAGTGGACTCCGGATGTTCGGCGTCGGGGCGGTGGGATGGTCCCGGGCCTTTCTTGAGTGGGGCCGGTAACGACGGAGCGATTTGAAATTTGAAATGGGCGGCCATCGGCTTCCCGGAAGCCGAAGAGATGACGTCACCGGCCGCCGAAGGGAGATCGGGATGGAAGTGGAAGATGACGCCATCAATGGCGAACACACCGATATTCGGGAGATGAAACTTAACGGTTGCATTGGCCACAATGGTTTTGAACACAAAGGGGAGAACAAAGGGTTGAACGGGGAAGGTTTCGGGAGGAGCACGAAGTGGAAATCGAGAGCCTTGGCCACAAGGCTAGGATCGACAACGAGAGAGCTTGTTGGTTTGGGTAACCCACGGATCAACGAGAGGGAAGGGAGGGGATCGGCGGCCTAACAATCGGGCAATGATAATTTTCAAGGAAGCGGTTCGAAAATGCGTACCCGGATGCCGCGAGAAGTCAATGCCGAGCCTCGCCTTGTTCTTTCCTTCGGAGGTATCCGTCGGTTTTGCTTGTGTCTTCTCGATCTCCCAAAGGTGTCGCGGTGAGGCGATCCGCCTTGAACTCGTAAGCCTCGAACACTCGTTTGACTCCGGGCGCCTCTCTTTTTTTTTGGGAGTGCTTGCTCGGCGGCTTGGCAAAACGTCACTATTTCCTCGTTCCCATCGCTTGATTGCATTGTTCTCTCATCGGCATGTATTGTTGTATTCTCCTATTTTTCATCTTTTGACCCGTTTCCAAAAAACGGTGTCAACATATGCCCCTAGTTTTGGAGTAAATATCCTTTGGCTCCTAAATAGTGACGTTTTGCCAAGCCGACTCGACCCGATTTTTTTGGGTGTACCGATTTTATCACGCGCGGGGTCACTATTTATGTTATGAGGACACCCCGACTCCCGGCCGATTATGGTATTATTTACTTGCATCCGAAGAAAACACACACTACTAAAAATATAATGACTCATGCAAGAGTAACTCTCCTAAAACCGACTCGACCCGCCGTCAATCGTTGAGCGACCCGCCTCCACCTGTGTCTTGTCCTTGGCGTATTCCTCGATTGCCGCTTCCTTCCCTCTAATCGGTCGATTATTTGGATTGACCATCGGCTGATCGGGGTGACCCGATTGACCGTCGACGGACCGGTTTGGATTGGCTTGACCATCGACCGGTTCCGTGGACGACTTTCCTCGTTCCAATCGCTTGATTGCATTGTTCTCTCATCGGCATGTATTGTTGTATTCTCCTATTTTTCATCTTTTGACCCGTTTCCAAAAAACGGTGTCAACATATGCCCCTAGTTTTGGAGTAAATATCCTTTGGCTCCTAAATTCGGTCGAATTCGGTATCTTTCCTCGATTCGAAAACGGTGAAAGATCCCAACCAAAATTTCCAAGGGTCAATAAATACAACTTCTTTGGATCTTTTTCCCCCGAACTCGTTGTTTTCAATAGCTCAAGCTTCCGGATTATCAAACCCCGCCTCCTAAAAATTTGCAAGTTCGCGACTTCGGAGCTTCGCAGTTCAAGATTCCAAATCTTCGCAAGTTCGCGACTTCGCGTGTTCAAGATTCCCGAAAACTCATTTCTCGAATTTCATAATAACCGACGTTTCGAGGGTGACAGGTTTTCCCGAATTCCCCAACACCATGGCTCACCATCGCCGAGCCGCATATTTCACTACCGAAAGACGGCCTTTGTCGTGCGCCAAATGATTTGCCGGCCGCTTTCTATCGGGCGCACGGCAAAGGCCTCTCTTTGCCGTGCGCTTATGACACGACGCACGGCTCCGATAAACGCACGGTGCGGACATCTTTGTCGTGCGTCGTTTCAAGGGCGCACGGCAAAGAAATATCTTTGTCGTGCGTTGGGCCGTAGCGCACGGCAAAGAGGCCCGGCACGTGCGCCGCCCGTGGCACGGCGGACGGCCGGGGCGGACGCTAACCGTCGTTAGCCTTTGCCATGCGTCCTATATGAAACGCACGGCATAGATATATCTTTGCCGTGCGTTTCATGCCGGCGCACGGCAAAGATTATTTTAAAACTTTGGTTTTTTGATTTCTTTAGATTTTTCCACTACAAATGCATTACTTTGTACTCGTATCTCAAATTGGTACTCATCTCAATTTATTTGGTATTTTTATGAATTTCTTTCCTTAAAAGGATTTTCTTCACATGAATCAAAATTGAACTGCAAGTACATGAAATGATAAGGTAAAGTTCGTGTAAAAATTATATTCGTGTAATTGAGTCCTTTTAAGACCTTACCGGCGAAATTGGTTGAAATTATGTACATTTGATTCACGAAGGATGGGAATCGACGTTCATTAGTAAAGTTTTTTAATTGTAAAAAATGCAAACGAAGTTAGAAAATCATGAGATCATCGAGAGGTCATGATATGGTATGGGAAAGTTGTGATAAAGAGTAGGGAAGGTTTTGAATATTTCGTCACGCATAGTGTTTACAAACCGAAGCATCTCACTAGAAGTTCTAAAGTGTTTAGAGTGATCTCCTTTGGTTTGTAAACTTAGTAAAATTTGATTTTTTTTTTGACTTCAAAACGTTTTCTCTAGTGAATATACAACATACAATTGTCTCATGTTTGTTCATGGTAATTTTTACATCCATTTAAACATTTATGCATAATATTTACAAAAAATTAAAATTCAATGTAGCCTCTTTGCCGTGCGCCATCCCCAAAAGGCGCACGGCAAAGGCTAGTGGGCCCACATGCCAGTCAGGCATTGTGGGTGTCGACCCACGACCGGTGGCTGGCAGGTGGGCCGATCTTTGCTGTGCGCCAGCCCCTTGCGGCGCACGGCAAAGGCTCGGTGGGCACCAAGGCTGGCAGGTGGGCCCATCTTTGCCGTGCGCCAGTCCCCCGAGGCGCACGACAAAGATTGTGGGGTCGGTTGGGTCCGCTCTTTCTTGTGCGTCGTGACCCGAGGCGCACGACAAATGCGGGGTTAACCCTACCTCCCGCCCGGTTGTTTCTTCCCCGAGTCAAACGCCACAACCCGCCGATCCGCCGCCGCCGCCGCGCCTCCGCCCCCCGCTCCCGCCTCCGGCCGCGCCCCGCCGCCTCCGGCGCCACCGACCGCCCCCGCCCCCGGCTCGCCCCCCGCCCCCGCGCACCACGGTGTGTTCACGGGAAGTGGCCATGCCCAATATGCAAGCAAGCTTTAATGTTCATGTGGTTGCCGAAGGGTGCCAAGAGGTCTTGTTTTGACTTGGATCGACAATTCCTCCCTATGAACCATCCATTTAGAGGACACCAAGAACTTTACAAAAGGTGTTGTGGTTGAAGACCCCCACCACCGATGTTGACAAAGCCGATATTCTTGCGCGCTTAAACGCGCTCAAGGAAAAAGAAGGAGGTGGTTATGTGGGATATGGCTTGGAGCATAACCGGACTCGGATTTCGTGGCTTGTGGAGGCTACCCTACATGTGTGACATTATTCTTCCGCACAACATTGATATGATGCACACGAGAAAAGAATGTTGCCAAGGCACTCGTTCCACACAACCATGGAGACCGAGAAATCAAAAGACAATGTTAAGTCTAGACTTGATCAAGCTAATCCGTGCGATAGACCAAGGTACAACATTCCGAAACCCCAAACCCCGGGAAGAGATGGAAAAATCCTGCAGCCCCATACGTCCTAACCAAGCCCCAAAGGAAGGAAGTACTAGAATGGTTCCAAACTTTAATGTTCCCTGATGGGTATGCAGCGAATCTGAGGAGGGGGTGAACTTAACCACTTTGCGAATCAATGGGTTGAAGAGTCATGACTATCACATATGGATCGAGTGGCTTCTTCCGGTGATGGTTCGAGGCTATCTACCTGACCACATATGGAAAGTGCTTGTAGAGTTGAGCTATTTCTTCCGCATCCTTTGTGCTAAGGAGTTGTCCAAGAAACAGGTGAAAAAATTGGAAGAAGCGGCTCTGGTGTTGCTTTGTAAGCTGGAGAAAATCTATCCACCGGCTTTTTCAATCCGATGCAAGCACATGATTTTGCACCTCCCGTACGAGGCATGAATGGGGGGCCCAGTACATGGTCGTTGGTGCTATTCAATTGAAAGAGTACTAAAGGTTCTTCGAACGATGACTAGAAACAAAAACAAAATTGAAGCATCCATTGCCGAGGCATACGGTGACCGAGGAGGTGACAAACTTCACAACTAAATACTATGCCGACACCCTTCCAAGCGTGTATAATCCAACCCCTCACTACAATGCCGACGAAAATGAATCGAACCTCGGCCTCTTCAAAGGGCAACTCGGAAGAGCAAGTGTTGCAACTTATCGGAACTTGCAATATAATGAGTGGCACACTATCATGATATATGTCTTGAAAAACCTTACATCGAAGTGCTTCCCTATATTGAGTAAGTTCTCAACAAACTAGTTATCCATCATTTCCATTTCGATAACGGTACCTAACCTCATCGTATGCACGGACAATTTACCCGTCAACTCGGCGGGGAAGAAATCCACCCAAGCCGGATAAAGTTGATAAACTTCTTGATGGCCACGATTTCATTTCTTGGTTCAAGTGGAAGGTACGATCATTTAGGAGAGCCTCATACTTTTTGTTTCACATAACACAATCCTCGTAGGTGCGAATGTTACAATGATACGTCTTGCTTCTACTTGCAGGGCCAAAGCGAAAAGTCGATGGATCCCGAGCCGAGACGAGTTTCCATTGGTTATGAGTTAAGGATCGCGTCATACGGCGGCTATGATGTGAATGGGTACCGCTTTCACACAAAAAGTCACGAGGAGAGTCGGGCAAACCGAAGAACCACAAATTTCGGAGTTTGTTCGACAGAACCGATGGAAAAGACTACTATGGAATAGTTGAAGAAATATGTCAACCCACGTTTCCTGGTTGCAAGCCCCTGAAACCTGTTTTATTCAAATGCCATTGGTTTGATCCTGACCAAACCAAGAGACCAAGGATGTTGGACTGGTCGAAATTCAACAGTCATCCATCTATGACGGAGAAGATGTCTACATTGTGGCTCAATAGGCCACCCAAGTGTATTATCTCTCATACCCGTGCAAAAACCGACGGACGTTTACAAGGTTGGGACGTTGTGTACAAGGTATCGCCACACGGTAGACTACCCGTCCCAAACAATGAAGACTACAACATAGACCCAAATACATATGAGGGAGAGTTCTTCCTAGAAGATGGGCTCCCGGGGGATTTTGTGATAGACATAACCGAAGCATTAGAAATAATGTAAGTAGAAGATGACGATGGAGAAGAGATTGACGATGATGACGACGTAGTATTACTTGAGAAAGTTGCGGCCGGGCAAGATGTTGACGCTCCTCCGGCGGATGAATATCTGGAGGACATGCGTGATAGTGATGATGAGACTTCTGATCATGATAATCTCCATGAAGATGTTTATTACTAATACATGTAGGCTCCATACTTATTGTATTATTATTTGAAATATTATGTTATTTTCAATTATGTCTTATTCCTTGTTCATTTTTAATTATGTCTTATGTCCCCGTATTGACTTGTCTCTTGTTTTTAATTTCGGGTGACGGAAGATGGTGGGCGGTTCCCTTCACCGTTCGTGCTCGTCTCGCGTACGGGAGGGTGACAGGGAAGGGTGGCTCTAGCAAGGGTAAGGCAAAGAAGAGAAGAGCACGACGAGGAGGAGGAGGAGCACGAGGGGGAGGAGCCGGCCCGGGCGGGCCGGCCCGGGCGGAGCCGGCCGGGAGGAGCCGGCCCGGAGGAGGAGCCACCCTAGGACGCGGCTTACGAGCCAGAGGCTGAGGAGGCTAGTGGGGGGAGCACGAGGCGGACGACACTAGTGCCGACACTATGGGTAGAGTCTACCGGTGAGGTCGCGCGCGACTCTCGGAGAGGCCGATACCGGTTGCTCAACGGTCGTTGATTAAACCCGAAGGCACATGATAAGTAATTTCGGATGTTTGTCGGTATTTTCTCCTTTGAGAACTTGAAATCGCAATAGAGACTAATATTTCATCTTTTTTACTTGTGGTAGGGGTCGGGAAGTCATCGAACCGGTTCTCACAACCTCCTGGTCAATGGCATCATGGGTCTTTTGGTGAGGTACCACTTCCCAGGCCTTGTTCGGATTGGTGAGGGTGATTCTACCAGGTGGGAGCCGGCTTGGACGTGGGCACACTACAAGAAAGCCACCGACACTTTCGAGAGGGACGACAGATGCTTTGCCAACAAGGCAGAGCGAGTAAAGGCCGAGTTGTGGGTAAGTCTTTCTCAATTCATCGTATTCTATCGGGCATTTTTCAATATTGATTGTGGATCCATTGCTTCTTTATATGCAGGACTTCTATAGGTTGGTTGGTGGATTTGAGGAGAAGGCAGAGCAGGTGCAGGAGATGGTGTGCAAGAAGCTTGTGCTGGACATGCACTACGAGGCGCAAATTCTATGCGTCATAAACTACTCCGCTGCAAAGTGGGGAAAGAAGATGACTAAAGCAGAAGAGCGAACCTATAGGCTGACCCAGGAGCAATACGAGGAGGTAAAATTGCATTTGAGCTTTTCGGACATCGCTTAATATGATATTCTTACATCTCGTTCACTTGATCACGTGTAGACGCCTGCGTGGTGGTGCGTTAACGGTGCTGACTGCTGGAAACGCATAGTGGCGAGGTGGTTCAGCCCGGAGTGGATTGAGAAGTACGACGCTGGCCGACAGAAGTGTTTGTTGATGACATACCCAACACACCATCAAGGCAACCTCACGGCTGCACAGTACAATAAAAGATGGGTATGAAAAGATCCATTTCTTTGTTGTAAAGCTCAATTCTATCTAATTTCTAATCAAATTGATTTTTTTCAGTCCCGGGCACATGGAGACGCTAAGTGCACCGACGTGATGGCATACATGTTGGCCCACAAGGGCAAGGCGACCGCGTCCGAGATCACCTACAACCCCGACGACCCGCCGGAGGTGTACAACAATCCCTCCATCCACTCCCGCTTCATTACATATGCGGAGACGGGAAGTCATATCCATGGGCCAAAGTGGGATCCCATCAGTGCGCCGTTTGATGGAGAGACGGTCATGAGGATTGGTGGTGGGAAGAAGCATGGCCATTACTACATGGGCGACAGCCTTTTGGACACGGCCAGTACTCCCACTCTCGCGGCGGTAAAGGCAAAGGACACCGGGAATGCCCCTCCCATACGCCCACGGCCGTCGGCGGCACTGGCCGAGATGGAGCGACTCAAGGTTATTTCTGATTTACGGCAAGTTACTGAATTTCTACATATCTTCACTTTTCGTTGTAACATTGGGATGAACAATTGCAGGCGGCCTTAACCGCGGTCGAGCAGCGTGTGGAAGAACGAGCGGGGGGCAGCGGTAGCGCCAGGTGGCCGATCGGGTGGCCCGGCGCGATGGCCACACACCGTGCGGCGATGCGGCGGTCGCGGATGACCGCGCACATGCAAGCATGCATGCAAGCTTTTCGCAGTGGTCTACCGATGCCCCCGCCGCCCGTGATGCCCCCGATGCCCACGCCGATGATGCTCCCTCCCCCTATGGCCGGTTCTCTCGCTCGTGAGTTACTTGACATCTTTCTTCTTTCATTTCGAACATTAGAGACTTAGAGAATGTAGATATTTAGACTCACTTTGAAACCTAGAAAAAGTAGAGACTTAGACAATTTAGATTATAACTTGGACAACTTTCTTTGTGTCACATGCCTTTTACTATTTTTTTTCAAAGAACATATCGGCGGCATCGAATACTCGCATGGGTTCCCAACCTTGTCACCGGTTATCCGGCGGCAGCTTGTTTCCACCGGAGTTCCGCAGTACGCCACCGCCTCGGGAGCCGCACCTTTTTATTTGCATTGTGGACTTGTCTATGAACTGTGATGAACTATGTGCACTTGTTGATGAATTGTGGACTTTTGTGTGCACTTATCGATGAACTTCGGACTTCGGTGTGGATTTGTGACGTATATTATTATATATGATGCCTGTGATGGATATTGTGACATATATGATGCATGTTGTGATATATATGATGACCGTGATGGATATTGTGATATATATGTCATGTATATGGTTTTTGGAATTTTTAGACGTGAAAAACAGAAAAAAAATTGGTCAATTTGTTGTGCGCCGTGGGGCCGGCGCACGGCAAATTTACCTAAAAGGGCTGCCGAATAGTCCCTTGCCGTGCACCGGGGCGGCGCACGTCACATTGACCATTCTTTGTCATGCGCCAAGCCACCGACGCACGGCAAAGAGAATGGTGCACCAGGCACCCGAACCAATCTTTGTCGTGCGCCTAGAGGCACGACGCACGGCAAAGGGAGTAGTCCACCGTGCGCCATGGACCAATCTTTGCCGTGCGTCGTGACACGTGGCGCACGGCAAAGAGCGGGGTCAACCGTGCGCCTTGACCATTCTTTGCCGTGCGCCTTGCCACGTGGGTTCCCGTGCGTGCTCGGCGGCGCACGGCAGAGAGGATGTGACGCCGTTTCCCGCGGACGGCCGTCAACACCTTTTCTTTGCCGTGTGTCACTTATTACGCACGGCAAAGAACCGTGTCGTGCGTTGCCTTTTCTCAAAGCGCACGGCAAAGTTCTTTACCGCGTAAAAATGCGTCGGGCGCCCTTTGCCGTGCGCTTGGGCAAAATGCGCACGGCAAAGGCGTGTCGTGCGTATTCCTCTCTTTGCCGTGCGCCGAGCGCGATTCCGGTAGTGTTGTCTGGTTAGGATTGTGCGCAGCAAGTGGCGGCAGGTGGGGTGGCCATGGAGGAGCTACACCGCCATCGTTTTATCGACGGACGATGAGCTCGGTCAATTCGTAGAGATGCGTGCAGGTGCTTTTATTTTTTTGCCTCCTTTGTCAGGAACGATGAGGCCACCGGCAGACCACAGCAACGGGTATATGCTTTACCTCGTACCGTGCAACGACCATGTGGAAGGCCTCGATCATGGCCCGTCAATTCTTGGTATGAAATGTTTGAACTTTGGTACGGCTTTCTTTGGTACGCATGCTGTAACAGTAGTTTGGTATGCACACGCCCTACTATGCCAAAAGAGAAGAGTAGTATTTCAGACAAAGTGATGTATGTAGACACAGCATGCTCCCTGTTCATACCATTCATACTTTACTCACAACAGTTTGAGCAAATACAACATATAAGATATATATATATAGTGTAATCAGGTTGGAAGAGTTGTGTCATTGTCTTTCGACGGTGGCCTGCCTCGCGTAGTTTGACACGATGGCGAGGTGGTGCGGGTGCTCCTGGAGTGCTTGCACTACTTCCACGACGAGTGCTATTCACGTGGTTGCGCGGCGGAAGCACCAGCTGCATGCCCCATGTTGAAGGATCGGAATGGGACATCGGAGGGGGTGAATGGAACGCCTCGACCGCATGCATGCATCTGTTTGTTTTCCAACCCGGATCCTGCCGCACCTTGACAGAAAAAAAGTAACTCTGCATGCAGCACCTTTGTTTGGCGCGCGAGTAGTTTAGTAAGCACGCCCTGCTATGGCCATGCTATTCATACTTTATCCTCAACAATAACATCAACGATCTGTATTAGCAATTTTTGGAACACATTAAGCGGGTATATTTAAAAAGTAGCAGCATCGACCTCCTAGTTTCGTGCGCCCTGACGATCATCAACGCGTACCTCCGGGGTGATATTTCATATAGAAAAAGATATGCTGAGTAGGCGCTCTTAATAACACTACTATTGAGTACAGAACTTGATGATATTATTAAGGAGCGAGCCTTATCGATGGGGTGAAATGTATCCGCAACCGTACATATACATATTTTATTAAGAGGTTGTAGCATTTCACCCATGCATGAGTATTCCCAAGGTTATCGTTATTTATATTTTGCCGGAAGATGGATAAATTATTAATGTGTATGTATAAATAAAGATGGATAAATAAATATGGATAAATTATATGTAGAGTTTCTAGATGAAATTTGCAACTTGTATCCGAAAGCCAATGCCAAGGATTATTTGGTCATATATCTATTGAGCTTAACAATTTGAATGCAACACAAGATTTTTTTCCTAAAAGGGAAGTAAAATGGAGAATATACTCATATACAGCGTGGTTGTAAACAGGCAAGTGGAATGTGAAGCCATGTGTTTGGTGTGTTCGGAAGTGCTCCTGCCGTGTGGAATACAGAACAGAATTAAATGGAGACGTAGATGTGGCATCTACTGTTACAGAACAGAGCAAACACTTGCTACTCTGAGCAATCAGAATGTTGGCCAGACAGATAACTTTCCAGCTTCAGTCTGGGACGGTTGGGATGGACGTCAGCTGCGCGGCGCAGTGCTGCCTCCACTTGCTCCACCTCCGCAGCAGATGAGTCACCATCACTGTAGATATATACTTCGACATTCTGAAGTGATGCCAAGTACTCCAAGGCGAGGCTGACGCGGTCACTGTCGTGGTTGCAATCCTTAATGAATTCCTGCACGTATAGCTTAAACCAAAGCTTCTGTGCGCTTGGCATCAGGGTCGGGGTGAGTCTTGCAGCTTTGCAGACGGTGGTTTCAGAGCCAAAGTGCATAGAAGCTGTCACATTAAGCATACAAAATGAAACGCTGCTGCCGGAGGCCTCCTGACTTGGCAGCAGGAAGCGGACCCCCTCACGGTACCATATGGTGCATCTCCTCAGCTTCTGGAACAAGCAGCAGCCATCGTCATCCGTTGTGGTCTTGTTGTTGCAGTCCACCTCTGCAATGGAGTTGTGCACAGCTAGGTAGAGGAACTTGAGCTGGGGCAACTTGCCGATGATTCTCAGGTCCTGCTCGTCCATGGCATCCACATGTAGGGACAGGCGGGAGAGGTGAGGAAGACGCGTGGGGTTGATGCACAATGATGGGAACCGAGAGAAGATTATCCATTCTAGACACAATTCACGGAGGCGCCGAGGGAGAAGGAAGCCCGCTGCTTCCCACGCCGCTGCATCTGCATATGTTGGAGGTGAGGACGTCCTTAGTGACAGGATCTCCAACTTTTGGAGATTGCGCAGCAACTGCAGCACCATGTGCTCCACTTCTACCATCGGATCCCACGACCGATAGTGAATATAAAGGCTCAGCACCCTAAGTTTGTTGAGGCCGCACACCTCATTCACAAATCGCCTCCATGGTTCTACTTCCTTAACGCTGCAATGTATATGGAGCTCCTCCAAGAACGCCAGCTTTCCGATCCCATCTGGCACTGTGTTAATCTGGTCTCTGAATCGTAAGCACAACAAATTTGTTAGAAGGCCAATGCTCGCTGCCACCTCTTCATAAATCAGCAATCCGTGTCCTGCCAAGTCCAGTGTCTGCAAAAACTTTAGACTTCCCATTTCTTCTGCTGGGAGCACAATGTCGGGAACACGTAGCATGAGGTACCTCAAGTGAAGTAAATTCCGAAGAGGCAACTGCTGATGGTGCTCATTGGTGGAGTAGGCATAGTGTAGTGATAGCACACGTAGAAGCTTAAAGCTTGAAGGTGAGATCCCCTTGTCGACATCCGACGGCCATGAAATGAATGACCTCACTAGTTGCATCTCCGTATGGGCCTTCATGGTTCTATTATTTTGGAGGGATAACCTTCGAACTCTACCCCCTAATTCATTGTTGTTGCCTAATATGGTGACAAAGTTCTCTTCAGATGAAATGGAACGGATGAGATCTAGTACCATATCATGAACCTGGCAACCACATTCTGCTCCATCTAAAACTTCTTTCTCTACCTGTTGGATCATGCTTCTATTTACAAGCTCGTTAAAGTATCCCTCTCCAATCTCAAATGAGGACACTCCTTGTTTCTCCTCAACAAAACCTTCGGCTATCCACATCCACACCAGAGTGGTTTTCTGAATGAAGTAATCTTCTGGGAACACACTTAGATACAATAAGCATGTTCTTAGATGAGAAGGTAAATCATAGTAGCTAAAAGATAGTATCTTCTCGGTGTTCTCAACTTGCTGGTTTTCTTTGTTAGCAAAACCAATAGACCGATGTACCTCTGACCATTCATCCATAGGTTTATCCACCAACAGGCTAGCCATTGTGATGATAGCTAGTGGTATGCCACCGCACTTCCTTAAAATTTTACCAGATACGTCATCATCTGATTGATAATCAGAAGATTTGCTCTCACCGCTAAATACCCTTGCAAAGAATAACTTCCTAGAGTTATCATCAGACAACGGTTGCATCTTGTAAACTTGTCCAGCTTTTCTAGCAACTTCATGATTACGAGTAGTTGCAATAATTCTACTTGCCCTATTGTTCTCAACAAAAGCCAATTTGATTGTTTCCCAAGATTGGATCTCCCATACGTCGTCAATAACAAGGAAGTACCTATGACCATGATAGAGCAAAGTCATGAGTCAGCTAAACTATCCAGAGGGTCTATAAAAGCGTAGCAAAATTGGCTTATAAACATCATTATTGGTTCATGTCTTAGGCGTAATATAAATATGAAGAATTTCTATTTGTGTTTTGGAAAATAGTAAGGATAATTATATAAGCTATTTGAAGTTGATTCTATAAACCTTGCAATGAATAAAATTCTGGAAAAAAATCCTAATTCAGAATTGGAGCAAGAGGTGTTCATAATTAATTAACTCGATCCTATTGGAATAAAAATAATTCATTTCATAGATAAACAAAAAAATTAACATGTAAAAAAAATAGTTGGAAATATACAAAATTCTATTATCACAAAATAAAGTAAATGGTACCTACGAGACACCAATGGTACTACTAATACATATAGCCCAACATAACAAGTGCAAGGTAAGCATGACGAATGAGGCACCAATAAACTATTTGGTGCAAATTAAGTACTACTACTAAAACATGGCCCAGTATAAAAAGTGGACGGAAAGTACTTGTTTCATGAAGAGTAAATTTCACCGGTGGTCCTTAAACTTATCCCGAGTTATCATCTCGGTCCCTGTACTCTCAAAATACATATATTTAGGTCCTTAAACTTGTCTCGAACTCTCATCTCGGTCCTTCAACATGTCCTGAGCTCTCATCCAGGCCTCGATACTCTCAAAATGCACATATGTATCTTTAAAGGTGAGAGTGAAGGACAACTTGTAGGACCGAGATAAGAGCTTAAAACAAGGATCAATATGTGCATTTTGAGAGTACTGGGATCTGGATGAGGGCCCGAGACAATTTGAAGTATCGAAATGAGAGCTCAGGACAAGTTTAAGGACCTTTATATGCATTTTGGGATCGAGTACCAGACCAGGATGAGTGCTCGTGACAAGTTTAAGGACCGTCATTCAAATTTACCCTTTCATGAATGTCAAAAAGAATTATTTGGTGGCTGGTGACTCATACCTCTTGTTTTCCAGGAATTCTCGAAGTTCGTCGATGAGTTGTCTTTCATCCAATATTTCTAAATTTATAGGCATGTCAAGATCGAGTGATATGTCCTTGAGAACCTTCTTCAAGTCAGGATTCCTGCCAACGGGAACAAAAGCCGTGCAATCGAACTGCCCTTTAAGCTTGTCATAGACTGCTTTAGCAAGTGTTGTCTTGCCTAGCCCTCCAAATCCAACAACAGATAATACCCTTTGCTGTGCTGATTTGTCATCATCATTTCTTAACATCATCGACATTAGTTCTTCGCTTGCCTCGTTGATGCCGACAAGGTCGGTGGCCTTATTGTACAAAGCTGCTATGCGAGGATCAACAGAGGTTTTCGGAGGAGTTGCGACATCGACCCTGTATCTGTTCGAGGAAAACAAACAATTCGCAGATTAAAAAACGACGCATAAGGTAACAAGAAATTAATTTCAGAGAAAAAAATGAGCAGCTGAAATGCATTTATGTGTTTGGCGTCGATACGATCGTTACCTGTCACGTCGCTCAGCAATTTCCTTGACACGCTCCTTGATGTCCTTGATCTCTTGTCCGATGTCATGCCGAGTCTTGGCCTTGGTGACAAAGCCCACCATCTTCTTGATGAACTTCTTGGCACTCCTTTTGCTGGGGAGCTTATTAGCAGGGTCCTGGACGCGCACCAGGAAGGTGTCGACGATGTCCTCCATGTCGTAGGACACCTCCCTGGCGTCGCGTGCCCAGACCTTGACCAGATCGCTGAGCTCCTCCCGCGGCACCTCGCCGACACTGCGTAGGGCAGCTTGAATGCACTCGAGCTCTGTCGTGAGGAACTCGATGTTCTTCTTGGCGCCCTTGTGCAGGTTGTACTCGTCGTGTAGCAGCTGGCCGAGCTTGGGAAGCAGAGTGCCAAGGGCTCCCGTCGCCAACTCCATGCCTCGTCCAGCAGGTTGTTTGGTTGTTGAGATTAGCACTTAGCAGTGTGTACGGCCCTGGTCTTTATCGATGGAGGATGTGGATTAGCAGTGTGTCAGTAAAGTATGCTCGATCTGTACTGGCTCTAATAATTAATAAGGAGTAAAGAGAAATTGCATGGGAGAGTTAAACATGGGAAGGGGGGGAAGCTAGATCGGGCCGGGACGCATATGTACCTTTGCTGGTTCAGTTCCTCGTGTGCTTCAGGCCGGAGAGAACGAAGGATGGATGGATGGATGAGCTCTAGAGCTGCAGGAAGTCTTTGGGGGTCTAGCTATAGCGCTATATGGCTTTTGGCGAGCGAGATAGCCATCGGCGCATCAATCGGCGCATCAAAGGAGGCGGCAGTGCTGATATATGGTTAGTCTGGCTCATCCATCGGCGATGCCAAAAGCAGAAGAATCATTCCTGCAGAGAGCGAGCATATATGCACAGCAGGAGTCAAGTCTTTGGACAGCAATTATTGGCATCGTTCCAGCTCACCAGTCTCTTTATTTGGAGCTGAGCCGAGGCATCTAATTCTACCATGGACGGAAACCTTCTTCATCTTTTTTTTCCTTCTTGTTCTCACATGTGTCGTCATAAGTATCCACCAAACCAACACATGTGTCGTCATAAGTATCCACCAAACCAACACACATTAGCCCTATGTGATCATGCAATCAGGGAATGTGTTGGGGGTCCGGAAATCGGATGGAATCACCGAACGCAGATGATGAAAGATTCGCGATCAAACACACGAAAGGATTCAAGAACCAGGAGACAAGGAATCTCCGAAAGTCCGACTTCACCTCAAAAGTTGCGAACCCTAACACGTAATCCCTTTACATTGCGAGATTACCCTCGAATCCGACGAATATTCCAAGTGTGAACACGTACATGAATGTCTTTTACATCCCGTGATTTGCGGAGCTAATTTCATAGATTTACAAGTCCGCCACTTGCTCACACTTTGAACCCGGACTTTTGATGTCTCGCTTTTGACTAAGTCTTCCCCTATCCTTCGGCTCCTCACTCGTGAAGATCCTCGGCAGCGTAGATTACCTAATTGAATCCCTACGCCACGGCTGAAGTGAAGTTTCCCAATTCCGCGGAGTTCTCGAAGTTTCCATCGCCGAAGTTTCTCGAATCTGCAATAATCTCCGAAGTTTCCGCCGTCATGAAACAAGAAATAGTGTGACGAACTCATGCCTGTTCCATTACGTGAAAACCTCAAATAGGTCACGCAACATTTGTAACGGGCCCTTAACACCCGTCACATGCACCCACATCCGTACCGGTTGTTACTTGGCGCCCGTTACGGATAAGCACGGCAGCCGACCCCGGGTTGGCCTCCGCAACACCCATTACCAATGTGGACTTCGGTAACGATCTTCTTAAACGCCCGTTACATGAGTTAAATAGATCCCGTTGCACAAGTTAAACTTATCGGTAACGAGCTCGTAAAGTTCGTTATTGATCAATGCCCTATCGGTAACGGGTTGTTAGTAAATCGATACACCGTTGTCTTAGTGGAGGTGATTAGTTTTTGGTGGTTCTAGGATATCTCCGATCTTCCCCTCATTCTCACCACTTCCCTCACCAACCTTGTTTGCCCCAAGCGCTTCCCCATCCCGGCACTTGAATGTCTCGATCATTATCCTCAATTGAGGCTCATGACCGGACAACCAACCCATCAACTATCTCAACTCATCATTCTCATCCCGCAAGCGATCAACATAGTGTGCAATGCAAGCTCCATATTGTTCATAGCATTTATTTCACAAGTAGAGCATGATGTAGAAATAGGAGCTTTCAGCTGAGCCTCTAGAGATCTAGCATAAACAAGTGAAACATTTAGCTTCTCATGCAAAACAGACAAGAAGTACAAGCACCAAGTAAGGAGGGTCTAGATTTCATCTCATCTAGCTCAACCCTAATCACATCTAGTTCCTCAACCTTGGAGGCATACTTCTCCTTAATCACAATCAATTCACCAAAAAAAGTGGAACAATTAGTGCATTCGAGTTCATTGATCAAAATAGGAGCAGACTTAAGAGAATCTATTTGAGCTATAGCATCAACAAGCAACGATTCTAGCTCAACCACCTTCTCCTTAGCCTCTCCAAGAAAAGACCTATACTCCCTCTTCTCCTTGTTGGTCTTTCTAAGCACATCATCACGGTTGAAAGAAGTAATTCAATCTAGCATTCTCCGCTTGTTGGGAATTCAGGAAAACCCGTCACCCTCGAAACGTTGAGTTTAACAAAGTTCTCGAAACATGTTTTTCAGGAGCAGGGAATTCACGATTTTCGGAAGCCTGGAACCTGAGAAGCCTCGAATTCGCGAATGTGCAAAGTTCAGGAATCTTGATTCGGTGAAGAAATGGGGTCGCGAACATGCGGAAGCCCGGAATCTCGAACTGTCGATGGCCCGAACTTCGGAGAACGGCAGATTCTGGAATCTGTCAAGGACTAAGTTCGGGAGTCAGGGGCGTGGACATGCGTGAACCAGTGGAGAAGTGAAGGCCAATTCGGGAATCTATTGGAGACCCAATTCGGGAGTTTCACGTGATGACATTCACGAACCAGGAGAGAAGCAAAGTCAAAGTTGTTGTCCCAAAAAGTCCGGGTTTAGAGTGTGAACTAGTGGCGATTTGTAAATATGTTATATGAAAAAGACATTCCCGTATGCGTTCACACTAGGAATATTCTCTCGAGGGCCGAGGGTGTTATCGGTATGTAAAAGTCCCTTTGTCTCCCTATAAAAGGGGGCGCAAGGGCACGTGTAAACGGATTCGGACTTTTTGGAACTTGTGCTATTTGCGGAGGGAATCACAATCTCTTTGCGCTCTCACTTTGTACTTGAAAGTGTTAAGAGCTCTCTCTCGTGTTAGGGTAGTCATCCGAATTTTTCGGGTAACCCCCCAACACCGCTATCAAGAAGGATGGATCATTGTTTACCTCTTCCTCGGAGTCGGAGCCCGAGTCATCCTTGTTGCTCTTCTTGCTTGTAGAGCTATGTGCCATGCTTGCAAAAGCCTTAGGAGGTGAAGCACGAGCCGTTGATGTTCTTGCTCGACCGCTTGCCCTTGTGCCGCTTCTCATCGTCATCACTTGAGCTCGATGAAGAGTAGCAGGAGCTTGAGTCAATGTCGCTTGCATCGGCAACCATCGCCCTCTCCTTCTTCTTGTGACCACCGCTCTTCCTTGGCGTTTGCTCGGACTTGTTCTTGCCCTTGTAGTCGTCCCTCGAGCGTGCTTGTGGTCGGTCCTTGAACGATGCTTGTGCTCGGGCTTGACCTCCATGGCTTCCGGCACTCGGCGATGACGTGCCCGTGCTTCTCGCACCGGTAGCACATGCTCGAGCTCCTTCGAGCATTCTTCTAGTTCATGTACATGCGCTCGAACCGCCCGCTCGAAGCAACACGAGGTCCTCCTTGCCTAGCATGTCGAACTCCTCATCCGGCACGGACACAAGGCAAGACAAAGAAAAATGTCTTGAAGACATGTTAGCATTAGCCCTAGAACCGGATACTAGAGCCGGACTTTGAGGGTCGGTCGGGTTCTCGATCTCTCGCACGCAACCCACGATCCACTTCGGACGACTTGAGCTTGAAAAACGGCTCGTCCGCCGTGAGGGTCTCATACTTCTCCGACTCAAGAATGGCCTCGACCTTCTCACTCCACACGATACGATCCAGGGAATGCAAGAGCTTGATAACCCCGTCATGGTCATCGTACGGGAGCACAGCCACATTAGCCCTCATGTTGTTCACAATCACCGTGAACCGCTGAAACATGGCATCAATCGACTCACTATCACACCCCGAAATTTCCCAATTTCAGGATGTGAATAGAAGGAATAATTAAACAATGATTTTTTCATAATTTTAAAAATTTTCTCAACAGTTGTTTTGTTTACGGGAAATCTAGTATAGGAAAAAGTCTTTGTTTGATTTTCCGAATTAAATAAATTGGTTCGATGTGAGTGTTGCATTCATGCCGATGCATCATAGTATTTGTTGAGTGTAAAAGGTTTAAAAATACGTTTAGGTGCCGATCAAATCCTCCCGAGAATTTTCCATGTTTTTCTCGGAATTTATTCTCACTTTTCCCGAGCTATTTCTATTTATTGGAATGCTCTAAAATCTTTTTCTTGATCCTCAAATATTTTATTTGGGTTCCTCACATCCCAAGTCATCTCTAGTAATTTTTCTGAATTTTTCTGAGCTTTCGGAGTATTTTTCGTGATTCAATTATGACTTCAGGATTTCCTGGAATTATTTTTAATCTGAAATTAATTTCCAAATTAGAAAAAATAAAAAATAAAATCGGACTCAATCTCGGCAAATAAATAGCCCCCGATGATCTCCTCGGTGTCCTTTTCCCAACGCCTCCAACCTCATCTCGTTTCGATAACCCTAGCTCCCAGAAACCCTTGCCGAACTTTTGCATCTACTAAATTCCGGCGAACTTCCGCGAGCTTTTCCGATGAAACCGTGCACTTCCTTTGCAAATAGACACCACCTTGGAGTTCCCCTCGTCGAGCTCTATACCGTGATGGGGTCGGTCACACGAATCCGACGTCGACTCCGTCGTCTTCTCCGACTCCGGTGACTCCTCTCTAACTACGGCGAGGTCTTCCGTCGGCATCGTTCATCCTTGGCCGAAGGTGAGCACACCATCACGTTCGTCTCATCATTTCCTTTCCGTTTTGCCATTCAATTTATAGTTTTGTGGTCGTTCCCATCTAATCCCCTTTGCCTTCTCTTTCTCTACCTATACTATTTGAGTCGATCTCCATGAACGCTCGAGCTTCGTGCAAGTCCGGTCCGGAGCGCCCGAGCCTCCACACCCAAGGTCCCGAGCCTCGCTTTCCGTGCCGCCCACCGCTCGCTCCCTCGTCGCCGGACGCCCCGAGCACCGCCATGACCGGTGGCCGAGCCGGCCGCGCCGCCGTGCCGCGCCCGAGCTCCGCCCGCCGCCGAAATCCGGCGTTCTCCCCTTCGTCTCCGTCGGCGGTGAGCACATGTACGCGATCCCCTCGATCTCCTCTTCCGATTCCCCGACCTTATCCTTGCCCCTCGTTGCCCGAATCGCCGGCGCCGCCGCGCCATGAGCTCCCATCCGCTCCCGTGCATTCCCGTTCGTCTCCGTACCGAGGTAGGAGAAGACCCCCCTATTTTGTGTTTAGAACCCTAGGCTTTTTTGTAATCTTTAGGTATGTTTTTGTGTCTTGACCTATCTATAGAAATCCCTCTACATAAATCCCACCTTTCACACATAAATCCAACCGAGCTCTTTTTCGCATCTAACCCCGTCCTTTATCCTTTTCGCAAGCACTATTTAATGCGCCTTGCAAATCTTTTCTCGCTAGCCCTCCAAATCTATAGTTAATCACATCTAAGTCATCCAATCTTGTTTTATCCATATCTTTCATGTTTTAGCTCCGTTTTAATCTGTTCAAGCTGCATTAGATTCATAACGAAATAAAGTGCACATTAGTGGTGTGTTTTCAGCATACATGTTTTCTGAAAAATTAATTTAATATTAATTTTGTTTAATGCCTAGTGTACATGTTTTCTTTAATTAAAAGCTATGTAGTGTTATTTACCGTTTTGCAATAAATTTTAATTTGATTAATGATTATTTCATATGCTTTGTAAATAAAAGCTAAATTGAGCTACATGCGGGTTTTTCTTAAACTAAATGTTAATCTTGCTTAATGTTTAATATTAATTGACTTTCCTAAATAAAAGTTGATTAGGCATTTACACCGTCTTTTATAATAAATGTTAATCGGACCAATGTCAACATGTCCGTGCTTTCTAATAAACTTTGTTTAGCTAAACACGTCACATGCTTTAATTCGATTAGCTGCTCTAATATTTCTAAAGTAATGTTTAACTGTCATAATTGATACATGAACAATTATAAATAAAATTTTACTAGGTTCTTTACACCAGCTTTCTTCAAATAAAGTTTAATTTGCATTAATGTCAACATAGGGTATTTTATTTCTAAAATATCCTTTACATCCGTTTAGTTAAGTTAAAATGGATCTAAGCTTATAGTCTTTCATATGCATACATGCAAATAATCGTTAGACGTTGTCCGTCGCCTATATCTCGCTTATCTTTGTTTCCTAGCTAGTAGTCCTTTTTCTAGTTCTCTTTCGGTGAATCGGCTATGTCCTTGTGTCTAGTCTTTCACAACTATCTTCCTTTAGAGGCAATCTTGTTATCTTTTCTCTATCAACATCGGTCAGCTTACCTTTGGTTAGTGTGTTAGTCGTTCAGCCTAGTTCCCTTTAAAGACTAGTTCTCCTAACCCTTGCTTAAGGTTTCTTGTGCGCGTGATAGTTCGTTGCTATCGTTCTAGTTCGTTTCACCATAACTTGTGCGTTAGCATGTGTATCACCTTTACTTGTTTTAATACTAAAGTTGCATGTTAATCTTGATTAATGCTTATCCATTACTTTTCCAAATAAAATTGAATAGGTATAATTCCGGTTTTCTTTAATCATGATGTAAATGGGTTAATTCTTCTTTATAACTAGCTTTTCTAAATAAAATATGCCTAGTGTTAGACAACGACTTTTATAGTAAAGTTAATATGCTTAATGATATTATAACTATCTTTTCAACTTTAATATGTTTAGTTGAACACGCAATATAAAGTTATTCGATTAGATTCTTTCACATGCTTTGTACTTTTAATGTTAATTGTTAATTTGATATAACCTCGTACTCAAATATCTAGAAATAAAAATATGATTAAGTTTATCGTGTTTTTCTTAATCAAATATAACTTGCTTTGAAATATTCTTGCCACATGATTTTGTAACTAAAACATATGAAGCACATATTGTCTTGTTGTTTGATAATAATCTTCCGATTGTGTTGACCTTAGTTTCGTTTTCATCGTCTCCTTCGTTCGTGCGCAACCATAGAATCAAGCCTATCCTTTAGTACGCTCTTCTAAAGCTTTTCTTTTGATTGGTGCATGTTCTTAGTTATACTTGTTTCTTTGTATGTTGTGCCCGATGTTTGCTTCGAGTAGAAGAAGGATCGTTGTTCGCCGCTTTGAAGTTGAAGAGTTTCAAGAAAACGAGAGTCGAAGAAAGAGCAATGAAGAGTAGATTTTCGTTGGAGAAAGGCAAGTGTCCCTAACCACCTTCTATCTATGCTTTAAATAAGAATATTGTGTCCGAATTGGAACATGGAGCGACCACCCAAGACAACCATACTACCACAAGACATATGGCTCGTCTTGGCCAATTAATTATAAACCTTAGTGTTTGGTATGCTTTACCCGAAAGGGGTTAGGGGGTGCCGGTAGTAGGTGTTTAGCCCGGCCCTCGACCGATCTCGCTCTATGGTAGCTTCGCGAGCCTCGAGAGAGGCTTATGCATTGCGCTGTCATGTAACCTAGCGAGCAGCCTACATTAGGGAATCTTTGTAAAGGCCTTGTAGCGTCCCTATGCAATCACACCTCGGTAGTGTGGTATGGTGCCTTGCAAGCATCGCATGGTTGGGTCTAAAGTTCTTTGGGACTTTTATTCGACTTGTGGGTAAAGATGTACAACCTCTCGCATTGTTTAAAACTAATCAATTAGCCGTGCTCACGCTTAAGAGCGGCCCGGACCCTCACATGATCAAATAAACTTAAAGATAGACTTTAAATTGCTTTCGGTTATTTCATGTGGCCTTGCCGAGTACCAACCATAAGTGTACTCATCCTTGCTTACGGCTGCTCGGAAGCAAAAGGTGTGAAGTCGTTGAAGATGATGATGCTAGGCGTACGCAAGCACCCGGCCGATTGCTTGTGGAGTTGGTGCCTCCGTTTCCGGATTGAGCCGTATAAATTTGGTAGAATAGTAAGTTTTGTTTATGTTCTTTACGTGATACCGTTATCGTTATTCACTTTTGTCTACTATATGTATGAAACTTGATCCTAGCATACATATAGGTATGCACTTGGTTTGTTTTTCTAAAACCGGGTGTGACACTCACCGTGCGGATGCGTGAAATCCTCGTACTCTCTCCGTAGGTCGCAAAGAGCCGAGCCCGAACCCGAGTGTTCCCGCATGAGCATTCTTCAACCGCTCCCAAATCCCGCACGCCAAGTCCTCTCCGTCTAAACCCGTTCAAATTCGGATCGACACGAGCACGGTACGGGTAGTCGACCGCCTTGTTGTTGGTGTCGAACATGTCCCTCGATCATGGAGCAAGGAAGTTCACCAGGTGAACATAAGTTGTGTTCACCATGACATCCCACGGATCCGACCCTTGCCGCAGAGGAAAGCAGCCATCCGCCTTTGCCACATCTAGTAGTAAGTACCATCAAAGTGTGGAGGACCCGAACTCCGTTCTCGGTACGCCATATTTGGATCTTAGATCGGTTAAAATCACGAAGATCCGTAATTGGTTCCCGATACAATTGAAGGACCGATTAGGCGACCGGATAGCGCGAGCCGAGTGAATGGGAGCCGATAAAAACTCTTCTCCAAAGAGAGAACTCGGCCTATGTCCCAAATTCATAACCAAGGATTCCCACATGAGTTTGCCAAGGTCGCGTAGTCACAGCGGACCTACAAACCTAGGAACAAACCCCAAACAATCCCAAAGCGAAAGCAAAACACAAGAAGCAAAGAACTTAGCAGCTCCGCGAGACACCGGACGGACATTCCGCGGTGATCGGGCGGACGGTCCGCGTGGTACGCGGAGACGGTCCGCGTGTCACGGGCGGACGGTCCGAAAAAGAAAACCGAACCTCTAGTAGCGCACCTCAAATAATGGATGGTCCGGCGAGCACCGCGGACGGTCCGAGCCGTGCGGACTATCCGGCCACCCGGGGAAGATGGTCCCGCCAACTTCCTCCAAACGAAAACCACCGACTCGACGGATCGAAACGAAGGAAAACAAGAACTTGCGAAGAACACGAGGAACACCCGGACGAACCGCACCTCGCGGACGGTCCGCCCGCGACCCGCGGACGGTCCGCCGTGCACAGAACAAGCAGCCCGAGCCGGAAACTACAAGAACCAAACCACCTATCCGTCCATGGATCTCCCAAACGGCTTGAGCTCTTGAGGAAAGATTTGGGGGAGATGTGAAGCGTCCCTAGGTGATGCTATGCCCCAAAACTTGGGTCCTCAAATGAACTAAATCACCGGGAATCGATTCGCAACCGAACTCAACCAAAAACCTAGGGTCCAACCGAAATCCTTCAATCGGAGGCCGAATTCAGAGTTTGAAGGGTCATGATCAAGCACAAAGATGCACAAGGCAACTATCCATGATCCCCACCAACAAATCCGATCCCAAATACCTCAGAATCGAAGGAACAAGCCGCGCACGAAAAACCAATGAAAATAGCTCAAAGAAGACACGAAAATCACACGAGCTACAAGAGGGAAATCGAAGCAAACAAGAAAGCTTCCATTCACTCGGAGGTCAAATCCTTTACAAACGGGGGAAAATCTAAACCTATGGAGCAAGGAAATGAGAAGCAGTCTGGAAGGATGGTTTGCCTGGAAACCCTAGAGCTAATATATGTGAGTCCCTCTCGGGCTAGGCAAAAGACCACACTACCCCTAGCACTTAAGTTGTGATACAAACCCCTCAGGGGCATATAGTTCATGTAGCACTCTGCTTCATTGCACGGCCATGTTGTTGCCGTAGACCGCGTCCTCCCGATGCAAGCCCTGCGATCCCGCCACGTGTCCGCCGGCATCGAAGCTTCTCGGCGTGCTTGGATCCGTCTCCGCCCTCCGAGCCTCCGGTCTTGGTTTTGTGGCTCAACCAAGTAACCAGACAGTTTTGTGGTGAACCACCGCAAATCCCACGTGCAGACTCCGGTCGTGAGCCGCTACTCTACATCAGCTCCTGTCCACGACTTCGTCTTGCTTTTCTTGCCCCCCGTGCGGCCCGCACTTGACCTCGCTGGCCACCGGGTCCCTCAAGCCGAGCCTACTTGTCTCTCCACTCCTCGGAGGCCTCGCAAGGCATAGAACTCTCGCACTCGCTCTTCACCCGCACCAACGCAAATCAAGCCGCAACCCGCACCTCGCAATACTCGGCCAAGAGTCGGTCCACACCACATTGTCAATTACTCATCACGGTCGGGAGCAACCATCACCGGTCCTCGGACGCTCCGGTCCTCACCATCACCTTCTTTTCGTCCACCAACATCGGATGGCCACAACGAGCTCACACGCACGGCCGGCGCCGACCGCCCCACGCGGCGGAGCTCACCCCCACCCCTGTTGCTCATGCCTTCGGTATCTACGGGCACACCGAAGGGCCGGGGCCGGGCGCAAATAGTGGCCGGCGCAAGCGGGCGTTCTAGCCGGCGGTAAATGAGGTGCCGAAACTCCCGGCTCGAGTTGGGAGACGACGAGCTCACTAGCTTCGACTACGAGCTACACGGCGGGCCGCATGAGCGACGAGGTGCCGACCGACGGCGGAGCAGGGGCGGGAGCCGGAGCTTAGCTTTGAGGAGGAGCACCGACGCAACGAAGCTTGTCAACGGCTCCAATCTTGATTCGATAGTGCAGGACTTCGATTCGACGGCGTCGGGCCTCGCTTCGGCTATGCGAACCTCAATTCGACTATGCAAACCTAGTGAGGAGGCGGTGACGCGGGTTGCGCTCCACAAGCAACGGCGGCACCGGGAGCCCCGCGCGGTGAGCGAGAGGAAGCATAAGGAGACGATGGGTTGGTAACCTCACCTCTAGCGAACACAAATTCATTCTACCACAAAGTGTGAAACCTATCAAACACGAGCACAACAAACCGGACTATCTCTAGCCACCCTACCGAACACAAGTAGTTTGCATTGATTTGGCCCGGTCAACCTTAGCCCGAGTTAGAGTTAGCTTGGCTAGAAACTAGTGCAGCCTGCCAAACACCCCCCTTAATTTCCCACATCAGAGCTGCAACCCCAACAAAAATCAAATTTCTATATTTTTATTCATGCCCGACAACCAATTTCCAAGCATGTGTTGTATTGATCTTGCTGGGGTTAACCCAGTAGCTATAGTTGCAACCCTCCAAATTATCTTAGCATGTTGAGAATCAAAGAAGAGATAATTATTTTGTTACAATCGCAGGACATTTTTGAATTATTCTTTGTTTGCACAACACCCCCTAAATATACAAAAAGGCAACGCCAAAAATTATTTGATTATCTATCTGTCGAACCCAACACTTTGAATGCAACATACGAATTTTTTTTCTTCAAAAGGGAAATGCAATGGAGAATTTATTCATATATAACATGGTTTTACACTCTCCTATTGTAATACTGAACAGAAGGAAATGGAGACGTTGATGTTGGCATCTACTGTTATGGAACAACCTTTGATCACGTTGATGCGGCCGTTGAAGTAGAGTTCCATCCAACCCTGGTCACCTGAAGTGTGGGACGGTTGGGATGGCCATCAGCTGCGCAACGCAGTGCTGCCTCCACTTGCTCCACCTTCGCAGCAGATGAGGCACCATCAGGGTAGATTTTTACATGGACATCCTGGAGCGAGGGGAAGTAATCCAAGGCGAGGCTGATGCAGTCATTGTTGTGGTTGCCATCCTTAATGACTTCCTGCGCGTGTACCCGAAACCAAAGCTCCTGGGCGCTTGGAATCAGGGTCGGGGTGAGGCCTGCAGCTTTGCAGATGGTGGTGTCCTCCCTTTCAGAGCCATACTGCATAGAAGCTGTAGCATTATGCATGCAAAACAAAACGCTGCTGCCGGAGCCCTCCTGACTTGGCAGCAGGAAGCGGACCCCCTCATAATACCATATGGTGCATCTCCTCAGCTTCTGGAACAGGCAGCAGCCATCGTCATCAGCCGTGGTGTTGTTGTTGCAGTCCACCTCTGCAATGGAGTAGTGCACTTCCAGCTCGAGGAAACTGATCGAGCTGGGGCAACTTGCCGAGGATTCTCAGGTCCTGCTCGTTTATGGTATCCACGTGCAGGGACAGGCGGGAGAGGTGAGGAAGACGCGAGGGGTTGATGCACAATGAGGGAAGACTATCCATCTTAGACACAATTCATGGAGGCGCCGAGGGAGAAGGAAGCCCGCTGCTTCCCACGCCGCTGCATCTGCATATGTTGGAGTTGAGGACGTCCCCGGTGACTTTTGGAGATTGCGCAGCAGCTTCAGCACCATGTCGTCGTGCTCCACTTCTCCCATCAGATCCCTCGACCGATAATGAATACAAAGGCTCAGCACCCTAAGTTTGTTGAGGCCGCACAACTCATTCACAAATCGCCTCCATGGTTCCACTTCCCGAGTGCTGCAATTCATATGGAGCTCCTTGTTGGGGAATTCAGGAAAACCCGTCACCCTCGAAACGTTGAGCTTAACGAAGTTTTCAGAGCATGTTTTTCAGGAGCAGGGAATTCGCGATTCTCGGAAGCCTGGAACCTGTGAAGTCTCGAATTCGCGAATGTGCAGAGTTCGGGAATCTTGATTCAGCGAAGAGGCGGAGTCATGAACATGCGGGAGCCCGGAATCTCAACTGTTGATGGTTCGAACTTCGGAGAACTGCCGATTCGGGAATCTGATGAAGACCCTGTTCGGGAGTCAGGCGTGCGGACGTGCGCGAACCAGCTGAGAAGCGTGGGCCAGTTCGGGAATCTGTTGAAGACCTAGTTCGGGAATTTCATGCGAAGACATTCGCGAACCAGGGGAGAAGCAAAGTCAAAGTTGTAGTCCCAAAAAGTCCGGGTTTAGAGTGTGAACTAGTGGCAGATTTGTAAATATGCTAGATGAAAAAGACAATCCTGTATGCGTTCACACTAGGAATATTCTCTGAGGCTAAGGGTGTTATCGTCATGTAAAAGTCCCTTCGTCTCCCTATAAAAGGGGGTGCAAGGGCACGTGTAAACGGGTTCAGACTTTTTTGGAACTTGTGCTACTTGCGGAGAGAATCACGACCTCCTTGCGCCCTAACTTTGTACTTGAACGTGTTGAGAACTCATACTCGTGTTAGGGTAGTTATCCGAATTTTTCGGGTATCCCCCAACATTGGCGCCCACCGTGTCCCGGCCCGAAAAGAAACTCACGATGCCACCTCGAAGAAGTCAAAGAAGATCGCTCCAAAGACAGGCAAACCAGAAGATCGCCATCTCACCCGGGGAATGAAAACTCGTTTGTTCCCCGAGTCCTCGAACGTAACGGACCAACAACGAAGAGAGAAGCTCGAGGCCCTCATGAAGGCAAGAGCGAAAAAGACAACTCACATCCAAGAACAACTCCGCCGAACAAAGCAAGAGCACGAGAATGTTGATGCCGACAATGATTCCATAGACACGAGCTAGCCATGGTCCACCAAAAGATACAACAACTACGAAAAGACAAAGAAAAGTTCGCGGCTCAGTTGCAAGCGAAGAGAAAAATCTCTGAAAAACTAGAGCAGCTGATCAAAGCAAAAGAGCAAATACAAGCAATACAAAGAGAAATTGACGAAATGAAAGAACAAGAGAACAGCTCCCTGTGGCAAGAAACACCGCAGCAGAACCCTGCGCCTGCAAGAGAATCGCCGAAAGAAAACTTTTTCGCGGGAAACGGAGTCTCACACTTCGTGGATTCTGAATCGCCGCTGTCAATAGGGCTACAAACAGCACCTTGGCCGCCGAAGTTCAAGCCAGTCTCTCTTCCCAAGTACAACGGTTTCGGAAACTCCGTGCGCTTTCTCATGAGATACGAGTCGGTCGTGAATTCGGCAGGAGGAGATGATGTTGCACTCGCCAAATCCTTCATCATAGCTTGCGAAGGACCGATCGAATTGGTACTCACTGCTGCCTCCACACTCGATCTACAGCTGGGTAGATCTCAAAACAAAGTTCATGCAAGCGTTTCAGATGTTCCATGACACAACAACCGAAGCCTCAGATCTGTACAACTGCAAGCAGAAGGACAGGGAACCACTGCGGAACTTTGTGAGAAGGTTCATGCAACAGAGGTCTCAGATCCCCGACGCTGATGACAAGACAACGATCAAGGCACTGATCAAAGGTCTCACCCCGGGCCAATGGCTTCCCACCTCACAAGAAAGAAGCCCGAGACAGGTTGAAGAACTATTTCGGGAATTGGAGGATTACATTCGTCCGATGATGACCACCGCAAGAGAGTAGCCGAACGAAATGAGGCAAGACAGGCGGCGAGAGATATGACTCGGCGGGCACCACCCCGCATCCACGAAACGTGAACAATGTTGGAAACTCTCGGCCACAAAGCAAGATAGCAAAGCCAAGCGCCGGGGGAGGATTCAGCCACGGAGGAAGGGGGAGAGGAAGAGGAACCCCGGGACTCCCGAACCATAACCCGAGAGATCCCCACTTCTACCGCCCGTATCATGGAAGAGGCCACAAGACCGAAGGGTGCCCACGGACAAAAAAGAACATGGCAAGAATCCAACAAGAGAAAGCACCGATGAGCATTGCATCCTCGATGCCAACCCGCTTTCGGCCGAACTTCCGGCAACCGCGGTTCGCGAATCCGCGATCAAGCTCGTATCGGTTCGGCAGCTTTCCACAATCACAATCGGCATGGCAGCCATCGCAGCAATTCTTCCCTCGCCTTGCAAGCAATACGAAATCAATCCAAGAACCACGGCCCATTCGGGAAATCTTGCCACCGCCTCCGTAAAGCTCATCAAGGCCTCGGTCCAAGTTCGGGACCTCGAACTCCAAAGCATTGCCCTCCTTCGGGACTATCATGCCAACCATAGGCGGATCTCGCTATGGAATTCGAAACAAAGAAGCAAAGCAATTACTTCAGATCCGTCAATACCATCATCAATGATGGCCCAGGCCTACCCGCCCGGAGTGGGCGAAGGTGCCAATCACCTTTACAGAAGAAGATTTCAGGTTGAAATCCGCGATTCACAATGATGCCATGGTAATCGAAGTCAATATTGCTGGGGGGGTCATAGGAAAAATCCTGGTTGACAACGGGAGTTCGGCGGACATCCCGTTCCCCGAAAACATTCGAGAAAATGAACCCGAGCCAAAGACATGTTGGATCCACCGGAGTACCCACCGGCAGGGGGTTCGGAGGAAAGCCCATCAAGCCGGTGGGAAAAATTTCACTCCCAGTTTCTTTCGGAGATCTTGACAATGCCAGAACGGAGAACCTCACCTTTGACGTAGTTGACATATATCACCCGTACCTTGCGATCTTCGGCAGAGGATTCATGAACAAGTTTGATGCTGTCATAAGGCAACAGTTCCTATGCATGAAGATGCCGGCACCCAAAGGGGTTATCACGGTGTTCGGCAATCAGCAGGAGGCCAGGAACATAGAAAAGGGCCACACGCCTAGCCAAACGAATGTGTACCAGCTGAAAGCAGCTGAAGAGAGGAAGGAAACCTATGAAGAGCCTAAGCGGGACAAAGAGAAAAATAACATAGCCGCAGAAGATGAAACAAAGAAAGTGTATTTGGATGACATGCCCGACAGAGCAGTCATAATAGGGGCGAACCTCGCATCGAAGAGGATGATGAACTCATACGATTCCCGAATAGAAACAAGGATGTTTTCGCATGGTCGCCCAAGGACTTGCAAGGTGTTGACAGAGACATAATCGAACATGCCCTCGAAACGGATGACAAGATACCACCCAAGAAGCAAAAACTTCGGCAAATCGTCCGACGAAAAGGTCAAGGCAAGTAGAAGCGAAGTTCGAGAGGTTGCAGGGACGCCCGGGTAATCGGAGAGGTCAAATACCCGGTCCGGTTAGCCAACACTGTGCCAGTCAAGAAGAAAAATGGCAAGTGGAGAATGTGTGTGGATTTCACAGATCTGAACAAGGCGTGCAAGAAGGACGATTTTCCCTTGGAAAGGGTAGACAAAATCGTGGATGATGCAGCCAACAGTGAGATGCTTTCGCTCCTGGACATGTTCTCTGGGTATCATCAGATCAGAGTTCGCAAAGAGGACGAAGAGAAGACAAGTTTCATCACTCCTTTCGGAACGTTTTGTTTCGTAAGAATGCCAGAGGGGCTGAAGAATGCAGGATGCACGTTTTCGAGAATGATAGCAATAGTACTGCACCAGCAGATTCGGAGAAACATTCTGGCATATGTGGATGACATAGTTGTCAAAAGTGTCCACGAAGGGACCATATCGGTGATTTGGCGGAAACATTCGCGAACATGAGTGCAGCAAACTTGAAGCTAAATCCGGAAAAATGTGTGTTCGGCATTCACAAGGGGAAAGTTCTTGGATGCCTAGTTTCAACGAAAGGCATTGAAGCGAACCCCGACAAGATAAAGGCTCGATGGAAATGCAGGAGCCGGTTCCAAGAAATATGTTCGAAGTTGACGGGGAGAGTGGTCGCCCTCAACGGATTCATCCCCGCAGCCGCGAAAGAAGTTTGCCATTCTTCCAAGTTCTCGAAGTGCCAAGAAATTCCCGTGGTCCGAACCTCGGAAGGTGCCTTTCGCGAACCGAAGGACTACCCGTCCAACATGACCAAGCTCGTCCGCCCGAGCCAAAATCGCCGCTTCTATTGTACATGTCCGCATCAAATCCGGTAGTAAGTGCAGGTCTTTGGTACAGAAAAGGAAGAAGAATGAAAGCTCGTGCAAATTCCCGTATACTTCGCCTCTGAAGCATTGTCTGGTTCCAAGGTTTTCTATTCCGAACTGGAGAAGATCGCGTATGCGGTCATCATGGCAGCAAGAAAGCTAAGACATTACTTTGAAGGCCACAGAATAAGAGTTATCACCAACCAACCGTTAAGTGACTTGTTCGCAAACAGGGAGGCATCCACCCGAATCATCAAGTGGGGTGCCGAACTCTCTGAGTATGTGGTGGATTTCGAGAGAAGAAGTGCAATAAAATCGCAAGTTCTGGCAGATTTTGTCGTGGACTGGACCTCACCTACTCAGAATCTTGAGGAAAATATGCCCGAACCTTGGGTAGTGCGGTGTGATGGAGCATGGTGTTACAAGGGGGTCGGAATTTCGGTCGTTGTAATGTCCCCGACGGGCGTGGTCATAAGATATGCGGCGCGGCTCGTATTCCCGAACAATGAACACTCCACGAACAACACAACGGAGTACGAAGCTCTCCGCCGGGCGTTGAGAAAAATGAAAGCCTTGGGGCAGCGGAGACCTTCATAATCGAACGGATTCGAAAGTGATCCAGGAACATATCGAGAAGGAAAGCGAGGCCGGAATCCGAGTTCTCATGAAATATCTTGAAAAAGTCGAGAGAAATGGAAAGACATTTCAAAGGGTATTCGATCCAAAGATATCCCAAGGGATGATAACAATGAGGCGGATAAGCCGGCGAAGGCAAGAGAAATCAAGAGCTACCACCGACGTGTTCTTTGAAATCATCGGAGAACCCTCCATCAAAGATTCAAGAACTCAAATCGTGAATATGGTGGAAATTCCGGATCGGAGAGCAGAAATAATGGCCTATCTCAGGGGACATTACGAACCACAAGATGAATTGGAGGAAAAAAGATTGAAGCAAAGGGCTCGGGGCTATACAGTAGTAAATGGAGAATTATACAAGTCGGGAGTCACTGAGCCTTGGCTGCGTTGCATCACCTCCGAAAAAGGTCGCGAACTTCTGAAAGAAATTCACAGCGGGTTTTGTGGGGCACACATAGGCACCAGGGCTTTAGCTGGTAAGGCGATAAAACAGGGATTCTATTGGCCCACCATAAACATCGACGCCAAGATGTTAGTTCGGCAAAGGTGAAGCATGCCGGAAGACGGGAAATCGGCGAGGACCGCCTTCAATGCCGCTCACTTAATTCCTCCAACCCGGCCTCTCGCAGATGGGGATTGGACCTAGTAGGCCCGTTGCCGGCGGCTCGGGGCAACCGCCGATTTGCGGCCGTAGCGGTCGATTATTTCACGAAGTGGGTAGAAGCAAAACCACTCGCGAACATCACGGCGGCAACGGTTCGAAATTCTTTTGGCGTAACATAGTCCGCGTGGTTCGGAGTTCCTAGAGAACCGACGGTTGACAATGGCAAACGGTTTGATCGCTACACCTTCAAAGAATACTTGCGAACCTTAGGCACACGGACGAAGTTTTCATCGATATATCATCCACGGTCCAATGGTGCGGTCGAAAGAGCCAATGGCTTGATTTTTTCGGGAATTAAGAAGTGTTTGTTCGATCAGAAAAAGGGAAAGTGGGTGGATGAACTCCCGAAGGTGATCTGGTCTCATAACACCACGGTTTCAAGGGCAACAGGTTTCACGCCCTTTCGCCTACTTTTCGGGACCGAGGCTATGACACTGAAGGAGATCAAAAATGAAAGCATGAGAGTCCTGAAGGGAAAAGAGATAGAGGAAATTGATAAGAAGGTGGAAAAAGACATGATAGAGCTGACAATCCTTGAAGCAGCAGAAAATATTGAGAAGTACCAGAGAGAGACAAGGGCATGGAGAGACAAAAAGGTGGTCCGAAAGGACATCAAAACTGGTGATCTTGTCTTGAAAAGAAAGAAAAATTGGGAGAACCCAGGAAAACTTCATGAGTCATGGGAAGGGCCTTATATCGCCAAGGAAACAAATATGCCAGGGGCTTTTCGCCTGATGGAGCAGACTGGCGAAGAGTTGCCGTATTTGTGGAATGCCGATAGCCTAAAAAGGTATTATCCATGAAAACCCTAGTTGTAGGTGGATGTAGCGGGTAGCGACTTTTCGATTTTCGTAAGTTTGAACTTTAGGAAAATAAAAACCCGAATCACGTGTCTATAAGTGATTTCGGATCAAAAAATCAGTTTTATTTCTCTTAGTCGTACTAGAATAAAAAGGACCGTACTCTTTTCCTTGCAAAGGGGGCTCTAAATCAAGAGGCAAGGTTTTTAACGAGGCGGATCCTATGTAAATACTCTTTCCGATATATATATGAAAAGAGTCTTCCCCCAAATTGCATGTTTCGTATTTTGTGTCTCGAAATTCCATCATGAAAAAAGAAAAAGTTCGTGAGAAAGGGCTTCCTGATAGCCGAAATTCCATCGTGAAAAATGAAAAAGTTCGTGAGAAAGGGCTTCCCGCTAGCCGAAATTCCATCGTGAAAAAAGAAAAAATTCGTGAGAAAGGGCTTCCTGATAGCCGAAATTCCATCGTGAAAAAAGAAAAAGTTCGTGAGAAAGGGCTTCCTGATAGCCGAAATTCCATCGTGAAAAAAGAAAAAGTTCGTGAGAAAGGCTCCGTGATAGCCGAAATTCCATCGTGAAAAAAGAAAAAGTTCGTGAAAAGGGCTTCCTGATAGCCAAAATCCCATCCATCAAGGGACTCCCACCAAAGAGGCCCGAGACAACAACAAGTTGTGGCCTAGAAAAATCCCATCCATCGAGGGATTCCCACCGAAAAAGCCCGAGACAACAACAAGTTGTGGCCTAGAAAAATCCCATCCACGAAGGGATTCCCACCGAAAAGTTCGCATTATAATTTAAAGAAAACGAATGTCTAAGGGTTCGCCTATGTATTCTCACCTAGTTCGATTGTTGAAAAATTTTTTCGGTATCATCATTATGAGAAAAGGACAAGGGGCTCCATCGAACGTTCGTAGAAAAATCTTGGTTGAAGCAACTCGGGGTTGCAATTTCAACCGAGGCAAGTTTTCGGTCGGGGCAAGTCCACAAAATTCGAAAAACAAATTTTGTCGACTTGCATAGCGACAATCGAAATTTTCAAAATTGACGAAGACTTCTCCTAAAGATGTGCTAAAGAAGTTCGTGAATAGTAAGATTCGCGAACCTGCAATCTAGTTTTCATGCGAAACGGCAAGGTGGGGGAGGGTGACGTTTTTTCAAAGAAAAAACACATTCATTGCCTTATTCGCATAAAAACTTCGAACAATTCTCTTGGCAATTACAACACTTGGCGTAAAACTCAAAACGAAAGCTCAACAACATGTCCCGGTTTACAAACACCGTGCTTCGGCCGTATCGCTAGCGTAGGCGAAGTCAGATGCATCGGCTAAGGGGCTAAGGGGCTCCGTCTTGGGAACCTTCGCGGACGGGGGAGTAGACGGCGCGGAACGAACCTTCTTACGAAGTAAGAAAAACGAGGAAAGATCAAAACAACCTATAGAAAACTTAAGCGAGGCCTCAAGCCAAAAATCGGAAAAATCTTGTTCGGGATGCGCTCGCTTGAACAGACGCCACGCTTCACCACTAACGAACATATTATCCCGATGAATTCGCGGTGGTACCACGTCTGCGCGCGAGCCCGGCTTGCGGGACTGCGCGAGTTAAAATTTACAAAACATCCGTTCGGAAAAGTTTAATGAATCTACGTGAATGTATAGCCGGTCTCGAATTCAACCAAAAAAGTCCGGACATATCGCTCGGTTCGTAATATCCACCTTCGGCGAGTCCTCCTCTCGTTCGGTGACTTGTTCACCGTCGTTGCCACCATCGGCCGCCGCCGCCGCTACCGCTCCGTCGCCCGAGCCGTCTTCGCCGACCCACTCGAACTCTCGCCGGAAGTCGATCCTTCGGGAGGCGCGGCGACATCTTCTTGGTTCTCCTTTTCCCTCGCTGCGAAAAGAAGAAAAGAGTGAGGAAGGATTAAGAAATTGGAACACCCGCGACGAACATAAGTTACAAAATTGAGCAAAAGAAACTACCTCGGCAAGCTTTGCCTCGCGCAATAGTCTTAACGATGTCCGCCCCGCCCGACCCGCCAAAACTCCTTCGCGAATTTCGCCTTGATAGCCACAACGTCGGGGTTTGCTCGAAGTATCGCGTCGGCCGGTAACGCCGGGGAATAGAGACAAAGTTCGCGCGAAACTTCGCCGGGTCCACACGGTCGTAATCGTGAAGGATCTTCGGGATACTCTCCACGAGAAAGCAACGGCGAAGTCGGCGGCACCGAGAGATCACTTCGGTAAGAGCCTTAAATTCATCCTCCAGCCATTCCATGAAATCGGGAATATTAATGTCATCCGGGAGAGGGGCTGGGCGAACACCGTACTCATTCAAGGATTTCTGGTACTCAGCATAGAGCAATTTCAGCCTTCCCAGAATTTCCGAAGTGTTTTTCTTTGAAGCTTCACCTTGTTTGCCAGCGCCTTCTCAAGATCCACGATCTTCCGATCCTTTATGCTCGGTGACTTGGCGAGGGCCGGGCGTTGTTGATGCGAAGATCCTCGGCGATTTTCGTAGCCCGCTCTTGTTTTTGACGAAGCTTTTCGATCACACTCGCATCATCTTCATGAGATTTCTAAACTTTCTCCGGCTCTTTCTTGGATTCCTCGAGCGCGGCCTCTCGCGACTTTCTTCTCATCGTGACTCCTTTTCAAAGCCTCCGCCGGCTCGGCCACCTTCCTCTCGAGTTCCGGGTTCGTGGATTGCGCTAGAGAAAAGTTACGTTCCGGCTCCTTGGACTTCGAGCAAGTTGTTCGTTAATCTTCTCCTCGTTTGGAGAGCCGCTCTATGGCAACTTTTCCAAGCAAAGAATGCTTGAGGGTATAATCTTCGTGGAAGCGTGCAAGCTTGGAGGGAGAGTAAGAATGCAATAGATCCTTGAATTCTAAAAAATTCGGGAATAAATCTCGGACAAAGATTCAATAATCGTGAATGACACGAAGAGGAGGATGAACGAACCTTGCTTGCTAAAATGCCGCATGGCGACTTGTTTAGTCGAACCCGAAGAGGCCTTCCCTTGAGGCGAAGGAGTAGTTTCGGAGATGGAGAGAGGCCTTTTTTCGGAGCTTTGAGCGGCTTCTTCGGGTCGTTCCGACGCTTCCTCTCTCGTTTCATCAACAATTGTGGACGATTTCAATAGAGTTAAAAACTTGGACGTCTTGCCCCCGACGCCACTTGTCTCGAAACCAACACGCAATAGCTTGCCGCGATAAGACGTACCAAAGCTTTTGTTAAAAGCGGCTAAGGAAGGAGAGGGCGCCTGGTCTTCGGGGGCGACCTCCCGAACTTCGACCAAAGGAACATTTTCGGCAGGATGGCCCTCCCTTTGAATAGTGCGCTCAAGGTCCCGGGCGAATTCGGAGGAGACTTGATCAGCGGCAGCGACCTCAGCAACAGGGGTTTCGGCAGCAGCAGGGGACTCAGTGTGAACAACAACTTCAGCAGCAACAACTGACTTCTCGGCAACAGCGGGGGGATGCCTCTTTTTGGACTTCGGGGGCAGCATCTGAAAAGGAATCAACATCCACGAATTCATTTTCGGAACCGGCGGGGGCAACCTGTCTCGAAAGTTAAATAGTGGCCAGAGGAAAACACCTTTAAGGCTATCTGTCTCCGTGAGAGTGTCGTCGTCGAAGGCGGATGGGACTCGCCGAACTCCGGTAGAAGAAACTTTCTTCACAGCTTTCTTCAATTTCTTGCGGCTCATCTGGGCAAGACCCGAAGCGACACGGAGTTCGGCTTCCGAGGTCCGAGGTTCGGAGGTCTTTCGTTTCCGCTTCGACGACTCAAGTGATCTGGTCCTTGAAGGCTTTACTCCCGAAGATGTTCCCTCGGTGGAAGGAGACGAGCTTCGCTTCGCCGACCTGCTTCGGGGGAGCGTTGATGGGGGCGGGCCGAGCACTGGCCACGACGACGGCGGGAACTTTCAATTTGGGACCAGGGCCTCGAGAGCTGAAAAACTTATCACCGCTGATTTCCGAAAAGACACGGTTGATCTTCTTCCGATGCTTCACTAGGGCTTTGTATGCCTTGTACTCGTTCATCGTGTATTCGCCCATCATAACATTCACCCTTTTTTCCACTTCGTCCATGAAGTCCTTGGCGCTCCGGCCCTCACGAAGCTTGATCCCGAACTTCGAGAAAGGCACCTTCGGTCAGCCCCGCTTGACATTATAATACACAAGTTCGGCGGGGGACCAACCGTTCGAGATAGGCCGGATTCGCGCGGCGACGAATTCTTCGATAATATCATGGCATCCAAGTATCGTGCCGGCCGGTGTGAAATGCACTCTCGCGAGCTTCGATTCCTAAGGCCCGCCGGTTGTATCTCCCTACATTTACCGCGGCGAGAGGTGCGATCGGGCCCGACATCTTCGGCTCATCAACCTTCAAGTAAAACCAATAAGATCTCCAATCGTCCGCAAGGTTGGTCTTGCGGCAAGGAGCGATCCGGATTCGAGTGATTCCCCGTCGGGTGTTCGGCGTCACGTGTTGAAGGTGCGAGCACGCGTGTTGACTATGGTAGAACCGCCCATCGTCGCCCTTGACAACCTCGGGGATAATCACCGGCTCGTAGAACCGAGTGAAACCGTCAACGATAGGATTGCGGCCCGAAAGTCTTCAAGATCCGGATAAACTTCGACACTTCGAGGAAGGATGTCGGAGCGAGCCGGTGGATCTTCACCGAAAAAGCATCAAGAATCGGCGGCGGCACGGGGTCACAAGGGAACCTCGGTCCACGATGAAAAAGTCCCGAAACACCACAATCTCTCCCTCCTTGGGAGTGGGAATTAGCTCATCAAGCGGGGCGCGCCCGCGCCAGGGGAGAAGAATCCGGCCTTCTCATACTCGCGAATAATGTTGGTTGTGACCTTCGATTCTCCGAAGGCGAGCAAAGGCGGCAATGGGCCGCAGGTCCTCGAAGCTGATGATGAGATCGTCGACACCGGCGTCTACATCCCCGACGTCTTCGTCGCCGTCGACCCAACCTCCTCATCTTCGCGACTTCGGGAGCCGCCGGGCGAACCGGAACCTTCGGCGGTGTAGTGCGATCCGCGCTTTCGGCGCCGGGGTCGAGTGGGAGACCGGCGGCGATAAGCTCTTCGGTAGTCATGGGCCTAGTCGTACTCTTAACGCGAGCCACCTAACCAACAATTGCGAACATTCGGACGGGTAAGAGTAATGTTCGAGAATAAAACTCGCGAGGTGCGACATCGCTAAACCAAAGTTTAACGAACTAACGAAATGACAAAGCAAAGATATAGGAATACCTTAGAGGAGCATGAACAAGGCCCGGAGTTCGCAAGCTTTCTAGCGGAAAAAACCGCATTCCGCGAAGAAAGAGAGATGCACGAATCGCGAAAAGCTCGAGAGCAAGAAAATTTTTTAACGACGGCCGCCCGCTATTTATAGGGCCGGGGAGGGGTAGTTTCGCGAAGTGCGCCTCGATTTAACCGCCTTTGGCTCCCCGGCGATGCGTGTCCCCTCCGACGTTCCGAGGGTGACGTTTTTTACTAAATTTCCGAAAGGTTCGTGGAATCGGATCGTCGGAGTCAACCTGCTTCCCCGAGGGGCTAGTGTTGGGGAATTCAGGAAAACCCGTCACCCTCGAAACGTTGAGCTTAACGAAGTTTTCAGAGCATGTTTTTCAGGAGCAGGGAATTCGCGATTCTCGGAAGCCCGGAACCCGTGAAGTCTCGAATTCGTGAATGTGCGAGTTCGGGAATCTTGATTCGGCGAAGAGGCGGAGTCACGAACATGCGGGAGCCCGAATCTCAACTGTTGATGGTTCGAACTTCGGAGAACTCGCCGATTCGGGAATCGATGAAGACCCCGTTCGGGAGTCGGGCGCGCGGACGTGCGCGAACCAGGCCCGAGAAGCGTGGGCCGGTTCGGGAATCCGTTGAAGATCTAGTTCGGGAATTTCATGCGAAGACATTCGCGAACCGGGGGAGAAGCAAAGTCAAAGTTGTAGTCCCAAAAAGTCCAGGTTTAGAGTGTGAACTAGTGGCAGATTTGTAAATATGTTAGATGAAAAAGACAATCTTGTATGCGTTCACACTAGGAATATTCTCTGAGGCTAAGGGTGTAATCGTCATGTAAAAGTCCCTTCGTCTCCCTATAAAAGGGGGCGCAAGGGCACGTGTAAACGGATTCAGACTTTTTTGGAACTTGTGCTACTTGCAGAGAGGATCACAGTCTCTTTGCGCTCTAACTTTGTACTTGAACGTGTTGGGAACTCTTACTCGTGTTAGGGTAGTTATCCGAATTTTTCGGGTACCCCCCAACACTCCTCCAAGAACGCCGGCTTTCCGATCCCATCCGACCGTGTTAATCCGGTATCCGAATCGCAAGCACAACAATTTTGTTAGAAGGCCAATGCTCGCCGCCACCTCTTCATAAATCACCAATGCGTGTCCTCCCAAGTCTAGTGTCCGCAAAAACTTTAGACTTCCTATTTCTTCTCGCCGGGAGCACAATGTTGGAAACACTTAGCTTGAGGTACCTCAAGTGGAGTAGATTCCGAAGAGGCACTTGCCGATGGTGCTCATTGGTGGAGTAGACATAGCGAGTACTATGTAGTGATAGCACACGTACAAGCTTAAAGCTTGAAGGTGAGAATGAGATCCCCTTGTTGACATCCACCCGCGAGGTCCGGGCTCGAGATGGTCGGGGGGACGGCGCGTTGATGCTTGCGGTGATAAACGGTGGAGGCCTTTCGAGCTCGCCGAAGACCCGGAAGACCCTTTTTGCTAGATGAAGATAACTTTTGAAGGAAAAGGATGGAGGATCGGTGTTGGTCCGTAAGGCTTGTTGAAACTTTGTGTAGATGTGCTAGATGTGTGTCCGTGGAGGCCTATGGGCGGCCGGTTGGTAACTTTGTTTGCGGGTTGTTGATCCTCCCCTCCTCATTTGGGTTGGCCCTTGGTGCTATGCTCAATTCGACGACGATCCTTCGTCCTCCAAGTTTTCGTAAGAACGCCCGACACAAACAACTAAGTTTCCTTAGAAACATAGACTCAAGCGCGCAGTGCTGGAAACCGAAGAACGAAAGTGCGTGTGAAAAGCAGAAGCAAAACTAACCTCACAATTGACCGGGGCTTCCGCTAAAGCGATTCGCCGGAAGCAGAGGCGAAAACAGCAAGCAAAAGCCGCGAGGGAAAAATGAGGTTGGGAACGCAGGCGGGGGTTGCACCGGCGGCGGCCCCCGACTATTTATAGGCGGTAAAACTCAACGGTCGAAAATTTCAAACTCAACGGTAAAAAACGAGCGAGCTCCGAGGGCGGTTTAGGTATTTCCAGTGAGACCCTTGGGAACCGCCGCCTAGGAAGACGTTTTCTTCCGCCTCGATTCTCGATCCCCGGGTTTCGCTGGCTCAGGTTTGCAATCAAGGCAAGCGCTTCGCCATCGAGGGGCTTCTGTTGGGGGGATTCGGAATCAAGCCTTCCGTATACCTAAAAAATTATAGAGCGGCCATGTGAAGGGTGCCGACAGCAAAACCCCAGAAACAGCAGATTCCATTTCCACCCTCCGGCGTTGCGTTTTGGCCGGTACCCTTCGTCGCCAACGAAGCCATCAAACGAATCCAAGCATGGCACAGGGTGTCGAAATCTCGCTTGACAACTTATTCCGCGACGAAACCTACGAGGCGAATATTGCTCACTCCCGGAGCCTCGGCCTGGGTTTTCGCACAGGGGGTTTCGTCGTTCCTAACACTTAACCAGTTTAAACTTGAGTATTGTTTTTGTTTCAGGTAACGAAGAGGGCTAGGCGAAAGGGGGATCTCCAAAGGGCTCGGGGGGTTTTCACCCCGACAAGCGCACGTGATAAGAGCTGGAAAGGCACCGCGATTTGCGGCGTGACATCATGAAGCGCCGATTACGTGGAGACCCAATTGGAGATTATCCAAAGATAGCCTAGCACATTCTGTTTTGATTCGTTTTACACGAGGGTGTTCTCGGAATGTAAAAAGTCTGCCCGCCTCCTTATAAAAGGAGACGGACCGGCACTTGTAAAGAGGATCGACTTTTGAGAAATCAATCAAGAAAAGAGCCTTTGGCTGTCCTTTGTTCTGTGTTTTGGTTTTGGTTCTTGAGCTTTTGTTTCCCTTCATTGTTCGTGTGCGAAAGCTGCGTCTTCCCCCCACAACGGATAGGATATAAAGCATAAGGAGCAATCTGATTTTTAGTTGTTGTAAAGATAAGTAGCAATCCAAAGTAGACATCAATGCCAGTGCTAATCACAAGATATAAATGATGTAACCAAAGCAACACACACACAAAAAGAAATTTCAGAATTGATGCAAATAAGGGTTACGCTAGGGAGTGCTGGGTTATGTAGGAACTCACCTTGCAACTTTCTCAACACTTCTCTCTTTTTTTCAGCATTGTTTTTTTTGACACTTTTTTTCACAATACTAAACAAGATCAGATATAATACTTGCACAAATTAAAGATGATAGATCCAACTATAACCAGTAGCTATCATGATAGGATAAAAGTTTTTGCACATGATAGAAATAGTTTTACTTGTTTTTGTAGGGATTTTCAAATATATTGAAAGGCACATAAGGACACGCAAAGGATGATATTATCAGCAACTAAACAAAGACTCTAATGGACCGAAACTTAACCAAACTCACTATAAAAAACATATTGTAAAGAAAAGTCTATGACATATTTTTTTATGGCTTTTTGGTGGATAGAATGAAGGCAAAAAATTATATGTAGTTAATGGTAAAGAAAATCCTACCGTGGCAATGATGGCTTTAATACTAAATGATATGGTTGTTGTCCCGATCTTCACGGCGTAGGATCTTGAACAAGAATTAGCTGAAATTCAGCCACGATAAATAGTTGCGAACAGCCGGATGGGTAGTGCAACGTGACCACACGCACAAGAACCCAACCACCTTCTCTATACAACACCCTGAATCAAGAATTTGCCCCAATCACACTCTCAAAGAACCAACCTAGGCAACCTAAACATGAAGTAGTAGGAGCACGGATTGGGTGTCGATGAAGCGACCGCTGATGTAATCCCATTCGGAAATCACAAGAGCAAAGGGGTAGAGAATCTCTCTCTTGAGTTGTTAGCACAAAGCTGAACAAAGTAGGTTCTATTTCAATATCGAAGTCTTGATTATTGGAGAGATACATATGGGGTATTTATACTTGGAACAACCCTCCTAGTTGGGTGTGAAATGGACTTGGAATTTGTAGAAATAAGCTAGTTGAATGGTCTTCCCGAGAGGCAACTCCCGTCAGTTCTCACGGGCCTTTTCAGCTTCTGGCAGTGGACACTAAAATGACGACCATTACTCCTTAATGTGAAGTCGAAATGACGAACCAGCGATATCTTGCCTTGGAATATTGACTTGATGGACTTCCAATCATGTATATTTCTTAACCCTGAAAAACTTTCGGTTCCCCCATTTGGCACTGGACTCAGACTTTCCATTCCTCATTTGGCCTTCTGTTACGATTTCCATCCGAAGACTATTAAGTGTCACTTTTGCCCCAGTGAAATGGTAAGAGAATAATTATTTTTCTAGTGTTTGAAAAATTTGCTAGATAAGAAACAACGAAAATATTTTGCACACAATATTCAAAGAATGGATGCAGCCACAATAAAGACATACTAAAAATGTCTGCTGGCTGAATATTGAAGCAATGCAATCCTAACAGCTGACTCAACCAATTATTTATGCAATGACTTAATGTAATGTTTCTAAATTTTGCAGAGACTGTTTTATAATCACTAATTATGGCTGAATCTGACATTTCGGCTGAATTTATTAAATGGCACAAGTAGCATTCTTGCAGGGTCTATGCTGTAATTTTAACTGCTAAAAAAGCATAATGATTATCAAAGTAAATATAGTGCTACTAGATTCATCATGAAACAAACTTTATATAAAAAGAACCGTTACTAGATGCATCAATACTGTATGAAAAATAACTGGTATAGTAATGCCATTTTGTGAACAGACACCGATGATAGTTGTAGCTTATTTTCAACTCGTGAACATTACATATCCATGGGACATACATTGAAGGATAATATGACATAGCAAAAACATCAGACACAGACATCGGATTTGCAACCCCACATCTGAATCCGAGTAACATTATTCTGCGATACGAAAATGGAAGTAAAACAAGGCGGACACACATATTTGGCTACAACCATGGATTTTTTAGTGGAAAATCGTTCGCCTCCTACATGGGTGTTCCTGCAGGTCCCAGCGTCCAAGTATTGCGGCCACCGCTCACACCAGAATCCTGTGCATATATTGATGATGCAGTAATGCAAAACATAGTTAGACTGGGGCCAGCTGAATATGAATTGTCCATAAACAAATTATGACTGGGGCCAGCTGAATGAGTGGTATTCCTCACCTTTTGTCTCTTCATAGGAGTGTAGAATGCATGCACATCGAGCTCATCAACATTCTCACCAGATTTTATGTTGTGACTTAGTTTATGGTAGATGACTCCCTGTGCTTGAGTAAACTCCCCCGTCCCACCGACAATAGCCCACTCCTGACCATTTGTACCTGTTCCCATCACCTCAAGCGTAGAGCCTTTAAACCTGCATGCGAGTGAATCATGTGTTCATATTCATCTTGCTAGCTAGTCACTTTTTTCTCTATGGGATGAAAAGAGTTCTCTATGTATAACTCAACTTCTCGCATAAAGGATTATGAGCCAGGAACATGCAGCTTATACATACCTTTCATCCTCAAACAATATAGTGAAACTTGCGTGCCAGATGTGCTGTTTGGAGTTTCCTTCAACATGCAAGCCCAGTGCACGAGCAACAAGCTTTGCATTATAGACATCTGGTGAATCGTATATGACCCAGTCAGTAACAACAGCACGGTCGAATGCAGTTCGCTGATTCTTGTTGGGTCCGTCCTGGACATGGTGGAGGTACAAGTGGGAATAGAGCTCATTGCGGACAATGGTGTGGCAGGGTGAGATCTGAACAGCAGGATTGGCCATGTCTTGGAGGTCTCAGTGGATCAGTGGAACAAACCAGGGACAGGGTGTGGGATTGAGTAATGGATTTGCACTCGATCGTGTCTATGCAGATGTGATGAAACAACCAGAATTTGTAGAAGAAGTTGTGGGGGTATTATTGGGAAAGCACATGAATTGACCTGCAATAAAATTCTACGTGTTTCATGTGCATCAGCAGCCGTACATGTGCCATGTGAGGATGTGTGTAAATTGTTTGTGATTGGTCTGGTCTGCAAGATTCCTCAAAAAAAAGGGGGGATCTGGTATGGAAGATCTGAACATTAAATTTGATTTCTATGGGATTGATGCATCATGCAGTACCATATTGTTTAAATTTTTGGACAGGTAGAATTCACTGCAAGATGTTGAATTGTGAATCAAGAAGGACTTTTTTTGTGCGGGGGAGAGATTGTCATCTTCTAGATAAAGGCCAATTTCAGAAAGGTGATTAAATCTCATCTTGGAAATTTGCTTCTTATGCAGAGAGAATATCGGAAGCAAAGGTTTACTCAGAGAGTCATGCAATTTGAAGATGAAAATACAAGGTTCTTTCATGCTATGGCCACTGAAAGACACAGGAAGAATGTCATCAGCCAAATCTTAGATGAGTCTGGAAGAATGATCTCTGATCATGGGGAGAAAAGTGCTTTGTTTTTTCAAGAATTTAAAAGAAGGCTGGGTACATCAGTTCGAATCTCTATGCAGTTTGATCTCCATGCCATTATTCCACCTCACAACAATCTTGATCAGCTACGTATCCCTTTCAATAGGGAAGAGATTGATAGTGTTGTTTGTGGTTTACCTGTTGACAGGGCCCGGGGACCCGATGGTTCAACACCACGTGTTTTAAGCAAGCTTGGCCCATCATCACATATGACATGTACAAGTTTTGTGAGGAATTTTTCCAGCTGAAGGAAGATCCAAAGAGTGTCGACTACTCTTATATTACTCTTGTCCCAAAGAAAGATAATCCTGAGAGAGTGAATGATTGTAGGCCAATTTCTTTGTTCAATTCTGCTCCCAAGTTGGTGTCTAAGCTGATGGCTAATAGGCTTCAGTCTCTCATCCTTGAGACAGTGCATGAGAATGAGTATGACTTCATCAAAGGAAGAACTATTCAAGACTATCTTGGCTGGGCCTTTGAGTACTTACATCAGTGTCATCACTCCAAAAGGGAAATTGTAGTTCTCAAATTGAATTTTGAGAAAGCCTTTGATCTAGTAGAATATGATCTGGTGTTGGAAATTCTAAGAGCCAAGGGTTTCCCTGATAAATGGTTGGCTTGGGCTGCTGAATTGTTCAACACTGCCACTCCATCAGTTTTGTTAAATGTCACTGCAGGGAAAGAATTTTAATGCTAGAGAGGTGTGAGACAACGCGACCCTTTGTCACCTCTACTATTTGCAATTGCTGCTGACCTTTTGCAAAGTGTGATAAATCATGAATATTCTGTTGGAAACTTAAATCCCCCTTGTCGGTGTTTTAGACCGGCAAACCTACCAAGGGGTACCCGAGGTAGTAGATTGTGCGGTGAGGATCGTGATCGGTTGACCGAGAACTCGAAGGTATGCGCAAGGACACGGGACACAAGATTTATACAGGTTCGGGTCGCCAAGGTGGCGAGCCCTACGTCCTGTTTGGGGAACAAGTATGGCGCCCTGCGTTTGGTGTTGTCCCCGGAGGGATTGGGGATGTGCGGCTAGGTACCCGGCCCTCCTTTATATAGTCCAGGGGGCGGGTTCCTAGTCGGTTACAAGGCGGGAGTCCTATTAGGAGTACACGGAGCGAGTCCTAGTAGGAGTACGGGGGGAATTCTACCAGGAGTCCGTCTTCTACTATTCTTCCTTCCTTGCATGAGTACCGGGGTGTATGCCCGACAAGCCCCCGAGCACGTTGGAGTCGAGAGTAGTAGTTCGAGTAGTCTTGAAGCCTCTTCGAGTAGTTCTTGAGCGTCCTCGAGTACGCTTGGAGAAGTCTTCAATAGTACTTGAACTGCCGCGAGGCTGGAAGGTGGTCCAGCTCATCAGTCTTGAAAAAATTTGAATGATGGGTGTAGCATAGCAGCCCCGAGCCTTGAAATGATTAGGTAATCAATCCAAGGGTCTTCAGTGATCGCGAAAGCCATCAACCGAGTACTCTTGCAGCGTGTAGCCCTCGAGATAAGAGAGCCATATGAGCCACGTCGAGTAGTGATTGGTGAGGAGCCCCCGAGCTTGAGAGCGAGCGAAGCATGCTGAAGTTATCTTCAAGTAGCCCCCGAGCTGGAGAGATTCCAAGTAGCGCTTGGCGTCGAGCCGTGGAGCTTGAGAAGTAGTTGTGCCGTCGGAGCGGACTTTAGAATGCGACTTAAAAACCGAAGTTGACTTTGTGCCGCGCGGAGCGGACTTTGAGATGCGACTTGAAATCCGAAGTCGACTTTGTGCCGCGCGGGGCGGACTTTGAGATGCGACTTGAAAACCGAAGTCGACTTTAGTTACCGCGCGGAGCGGACTTTGAGATGCGACTACAATGGTCGACTTTGCGCCGCGCGGCAGCGGACTTTTGAAATGCGACCGAAGAAGTCGACTTTGTGCCACGCGGGGTGGACTTAAGATGCAAAAAACGAAAAGCACTTTCCGGAAAGCCAAAGCAAATGAAAAATCAGAGAAAATGAGTAGTTTTGCCGCCGGAGCGGGCTTAAGATTGCGACCAAAGTTGGCTTGTGCCACCGGAGTGGGCTTGGGTGCGACCGTTAGCGTCGACTTGTGCCACCGGAGTGGGCTTGAGTACCTGAGCCATGGATTTCAGACCCAAGGTACGATTGCCGCCGGAGCGGGCTTGTGCCACCGGAGTGGGCTTGAGGGTGCGACCGAGTCGGCTTGTGCCACCGGAGTGGGCTTGAGTACCGAGCCATGGATTTCGGACCCAAGGTACGATTGCCGCCGGAGCGGGCTTAAGTACCCGAGCCATTGATTTTTTTATATTTCGTTAGTTTTTTCTTTTTCTTACATTTTTAGGCACACTTCAATTTTGAACTACAGGTACATGAAATCATATAATTTGGCGATTCAAAAAATGATATTCATAATATTTGGTGTATATTGAGGCCTTATCCACCAACTCACATGAAATATCGAGCATCTTGTTGTCTTAACATGACTAACAACATACGGGAAAAATGTTTCTAAATTACAAAAAAAAAGATCCGGACGAAGTCCGAAAATCACGAAACTTGTCGGGGAGTTGTGTTATCACATGTATAGGTTGTGTGCAAGACTAGAGAAGATTTTGAGCAAGTTGCGACGTTTGATGCCTACAACTCACACATCTCCGGGTGTGTTATCACATGGATCACATGTGGAGATGTCTGGGTTTCAAGCATCACACATCGCAACTTGCTTGAAATTTTCTCAACTGTTGCACACAACCTCTACATGTGATAACACGATGTCCCGACAAGTTTCGTGTTTTTCGGACTCCGTCCGGATTTTCTGTAATTCAGAACCACTTTTCCCGTAAGTTGTTCGTCATGTCACGACAACAAGGTGCTCGACATTTCATGTGAGTTACTGGATATGGTCTCAATATACACCAAATATCATGAATATGATTTTTTGAATCGCCAAATTATATGATTTCATGTACCTGTAGTTCAAATGCTAGTTGCTACCTAACTACTTTTTTTTCTAAATCTAAAGTATATAAAAAATTTAATCACTTAGCTCCTACTACCTAGATATTAAAATTTATATTTTCTCCCGCCATGTGGTCGTTCCCAACGAGCACGCTCGTCTCTCCGCCGAGGTCGCCACCCTCGGAGTCCACGCCAATGTCGTCGGACGCCGCCGCCGTGCTCCCCGCCGCTCTGGCCGGGGGGTCGGCTCGCCCGTCAACAAGGTGCTCGCCTCGGCTGCGTTAGCTCCGCCTCGGCGGCGGAGGGCATGACCCCGGCCCGCGTGCTCGTGCTCCGCGTCGCCGGACGAGCACGGGGCGCGCAGCAGCGACGGCGGCCCCGTCCCTGCGCGCGGCGCCTCCACCGTCGGGGCACGGACGGAGAAGAGAAAGATGAGATTGTTTATCAAGAGAATATTGTTTTGGAGGGTGAGGTTTAGGGGGTACCGTTGCAGTGGAAAGGAATTTAGAGGGTAGAATATTTTAGAGAAGCCTCCAAATATTGCTTTACAGGGTGAATTATGGAGTCTACCGCTGCAGTCAGCCTTAGATAGCTTGTACCTGTCATCCCAAAAATAGAATAGCTAGTACCGTAGGTGACCTAACAGAAACACTAGGGATGAGATCTCGATTTCCCTCCGACCGACCCTCGCATCGCCGTAGAGAACTCTTTCCTGCTGCCGCAGGAGAAAGAAATGCGCTCACTGCAGCACCCGCATTCTGGATCCGCAAGCTCGACACTACCGCCTCGGATTGGGGATTATTACGACAGCGATTATACAGACGAAATGACATGTCAATCACCAATACGCGATATATGAGAAATGCGTTCCAGGAAGGAGGGAGGTGGCGTACCTTGTCTTCTCACCTCGTTGTCGCCGGGGCGGACGAGACGGCGCCTTACTTCTTCGCCGGCGGCGGCGGCGGCCGGAGTGGGGACGAGGACGACCGGCCGAGACCTCGTCGTACGTACGTAGGCCTGGGCTGGGAGGAAACAACGACGGGTCGTGCGAATGGGTCGGCCCACTGCTTGGGTAAGCCCAAGGCCCACTACGGGAATTATTAATTACAGTAGGGCCAAGGTCATTAATTTGGGTCGGCAGACTTACAAGAGGCCCAAGGTGAGGGCCTTGTTTATGCCTACAACAAGTTGGAATTTTATTTTTTTCTAATTTATTTTTTTATTCATTTTGCAAAAAAATCCGATCATTTCAAAATTTCGTAAAACTAACATACTACGCCGTGGCCCATGGCAGTAGGGGCAAACCGCCATGGGTCACTATGGTAGGTTACTTTTGCTAAGTTTTGAAATGACCATTTATTTTTCAAAATAAATTAAAAAAAATAAAATGCTCAACCAGTTGAGTGGGCCCAGGGAATTTATTTTACAAGAGTTCAGGGACAGAGAACCAAAAATAGTGGTGGCGTGACTGCTATTTGAATTCGTCAGAACATGCAAAAGTTGAAATGTTTTATACTAACAAATGAAATACACGTACGGGAATTCTAGCAATCACATAGAGATGTTGCATGCGTGAATTTCTTGGCCCACTTTGGGAAGATGTTGCGCAGAAATGGAAAAGTCTATACTACCCCCTCACTTATGAGGGGTGGACCGCGGAAAAAGTATATATCACCCCCTCACTGCGCGGGTTGGATTACATAACCCCCAACCTATGAAACGATCTATATTACCTCCCGAACTTTGCAAAACGGGTCAAATTACCCCTATAACGAGTTTTGAAAAATCATAGTAAATCACGAAATATCATAAAATGGAAAATCTAATTGTGTTAGACTCAAAATGAGTAGATCTACACGGTGAACATATAATATTGTATGCTTTAGTATATTTTTATACGCCTATGAAGAAAAGCATGGATCTAAAGGTACACACAAAAAATTGTACTAAAGCATTCCATATTATATGTTCATTGGGTAGATCTACTCATTTGAAATCTAACGCAATTTGATTTTCCATTTTGTGATTTTTTTGTGATTTACTATGATGTTTCAAAACTGTTATAGGGGGTAATTTGACCCATTTGGCAAAGTTCGGGGGGTGATATAGACTGTTTCATAGGTTGGGGGTTATTTAATCCAACCCCGTAGGTGAGGGGGTGATATAGACTTTTCTGGTGGACTGCATACCCCCAATCTATGAAACGGTATATACGACCCGCCTTGAACTTTCCAAAATCGATCAAATTACCCCTTAAAGCAAGTTTTGAAAAATCATAGTAAATCACGAGAAAATCATAAAATAAAATTACCTCTTATGCAACCTCTTCCTGCTCTATTAAGTATTCCGTCGGTTCAAAAAGTCACCTTAAAATTACGAAGTCTTTGTCATTGATAAACTCCCACTATATTATATCTACTAAAGTGTTATTAGGGCTAACGGGGCAGAATTTATACATGCATATATGCCAAATTATGTATAGTGATTTATTTTTAATGAGAAATTTTGAATCAGGAAGGACTCATTCTTTGGGGGAGGAGAGATTATCGTCTTCTCGATAAACGATAATTCATTGACACCGTATTTTTTAACGGATATCCCTTGGGGGTTATATATGCTCAAGAGGTTTCCAGTAGAGATTTGTTAGCGGATAATCCCATGGGCGTGTTATATATGTGTTTTCAGTTGGGTTGCCGAACCGCAGAAGCAGCAGAGCAAGTTCAATCATACAACCATCTGATTTTTTTTACTCTAACCTATGACGGCGGTAGTTAGTCCGCATGGGAGATCAGAAGTGAAGTGAGAGCCATCATATCATTAGCCTTGTTCTATATACAAATTGATAAACATCGGTAATGACATAAGGGAAAAGACATTTTTTGCTATTTTTAAATTAAATTTCACATGTAAATATTCTCCGCCTAGTATATTCCTCTCGGCGAAGATTTCAGGCTGGGCCCACAAACCGACGAACAGGCCGCCGATTCGGCCCACGCGCCTCTCCCAGCTTGGCTCGGCATTGTGTAGTATGAGTAGAACCAAAACTGCATATGGACGCATAGGAGTGTGTGGTGTAGTGGTAGAGGAGGCTTCGCGCGAGGTAGAGGTCACGAGTTCGAACCACGGCAACCGCGGAGCGTCGCGACTTTACGGGTGGGTGGCTGGCCGGTGGGGTCTCTCCTATAAGAAAAAGTTTTTTCTGTTTATTTTCGGTTTTTAAGTGCTGACCCGAAAAACCTCGCGTCGGCGGGTGACTTAAGCGCCCGCCGAGACCGAGACGATTTGTCTTGCCGGCACAAGGTCCCCGGCGGGCGCTCCACCCGCCGGCAAAGAAAGACCCTTTTACCCGCTAGCACAAATCGTTTGTGGCCACGCGCCGGCGGAGAAAAAAAGAAAAGAAAGGAGGGGGAAAAGGAGAGATGGGCCGGGCTGCAGTGCCTGCTCGGGCTGAAAAAGAAAGAGAGGCAGAGGCTGGGCTAAAAGAGAGAAAGAGAGGGAGAGAAGGGGGTTTGGGTTTTATTTTTTTTAACTTTTTAATTTTCAAAACCTTACACAACAAGCAAAAAGCCATGCAACCAAAATACGATGCTCAAACACTTATTGCTTCTAAATTTATTGAAATGACATTGAAATATTTAAAGGCCAGATTTATTCGATAATTTAATTAAATCCTTAGAAAATAAATTATAAACACCATGTTGCGTACATTATTTTAGTGATGAGATTAATGGAGCAAACCGGCGAAGAGTTGCCGTATTCATGGAATGCCGACGACCTAAAAAGGTATTACCCATGAAAACCCCGATTGTAGCTAGATATAATACATAGTAGTTTTTCAATTTTCGCAAGTTTGTATTCTAAAAAACTAAAAAATCCGAATCACGTGTCTATAAGTGATTTCGGGGAAAAACATTAGCTTTTCTTTTCCTAGTTGTATTAGAATAAGAAGGACCGTACTCTTTTCCTTGCAAATGGGGCTCTAAATCAAGAGGCAAGGTTTTTAACGAGGCGGATCCTATGTAAATACTCTTTGTGATATATATATAAAAGAGTCTTCCCCCAAATCGTGATAGCCAGGATTCCATCATGAAAAAAGAAAAAAGTTTGTGAGAAAGGCTTCGTGATAGCCAGAATTACATCGTGAAAAAAGAAAACGAGTTCGTGAGAAAGGCTTCGTGATAGTCGGGATTCCATCATGAAAAAAGAAAAAAGTTTGTGAGAAAGGCTTCGTGATAGCCGAATTCCATCGTGAAAAAAAAAGTTCGTGAGAAAGGCTTCGTGATAGCCAGGATTCCATCATGAAAAAAAAAGTTTGTGAGAAAGGCTTCGTGATAGCCGAATTCCATCGTGAAAAAAAGAAAAAAAGTTCGTGAGAAAGGCTTCGTGATAGCGAGGATTCCATCGTGAAAAAAGGAAGAAGTTCGTGATTCCCACCGAAAAGGGCTCGAGACAACAACAAGTTGTGGCCTAAAATCCCATCCACGAAGGGATTCCCACCGAAAAAGGCTCGAGACAACAACAAGTTGTGGCATAAAATCCCATCCACGAAGGGATTCCCACCGAAAAAGGCCCGAGACAACAACAAGTTGTGGCCTAAAATCCCATCCACGAAAGGATTCCCACCAAAGTTTGAGGCAACAATGGGCCGTAGCCCGAGTTTTCATAACGGTTGCGATCAAAAGTGAATACGTGTGGCGTTGTTCAAAAATTTTCAAGGGCAAGGGGCTCGCGCGAGAATTCGTAGAAAAACAACGGTTGAAGCAACCGAGGGTTGCAATATCAACCAGGCAAGTGTGCCAAGCGAGATCAAGTCCACAAAATTCGAGAACAATTTTTGTCGACTTGCGTAACAACGATTGTAGTTTTCAAAAACTTACGAAGATTTCTTAAAGAAGTGTGTACGATCAAAATACTCGAATAGTAAACTTCGCCACTTGCCATGAAATTTTCATGCAAAACGGCAAGGTGGGGGAGGGTGACGTTTTTTCAAGGAAAAACACATTCATTGCCTTATTTGCATAAAAATTTCGAAAGTTCATTAGCAATTACAGCAATTAGTATAAAATCTAGAATTAAAGTTCGACAACATGTCCCCGTTTACGACTATTCTCTTCGGCAACGTCGCTAGCGTAGGCGAAGTTGAGCGCGTCTCGCTATAGGGCTAAGGGGCTCCGTCTTCGGAACATTCGCGAGCACGAAGTCGCGGGTGCGGAACTTTCCTTCTTACGAAACAAGAAAAAGGAAGAAAAATCAAAACAACCCATAGAAAATTTAAGCGAAGTTTCGAGCCAAAAATCGAGAGAAGTCTTGTTCGGGATGAGCCTTGTTTGAACAAATGTCACGCTTCGCCGCTAACAAACATCCTATCCCGATTAATTCGCAATGGCATCACGTCCTGCGCGAGCCCGGCTTGCGGGACCTTCGCGAGTTAAAGTTTACAAAACAATTGTTCGAAAAAGCTAAGTGAATGTACAAAATGTACGGACAACCTCGAAGGTGTGCCTAGTTCGGATAAAGCATCTAGTCCGTGACGTCAACCTTCGGTGAACCCTCATCACGCCCGGAAGCTTGGCCGTCGGCACTATCCTCGCCGCTGCTGCCGCCGCTCTCGAACCCTCTTCACCCGAACCGCTAGAATCTTCGTCGAAAGTAGACTCTTCGGGGGACGCGGCGACATTCTCGCGGTCTTCTTCCTCGTTCAACCGAAAAGAGATAGAGAAACAAATGTAAGGGGAATTCAAGAAGCAAAATGTCGCGAACCGGTATTAGCAACAAAATCGTACAAAAATTTACCTCAACAAGTTTAGCACGCGCGATGACCTTGACGGTCTCATTTCCGCCGGCGAACCGAATTCCCTCGCGAATTTGTTCTTAATGACCTAGACATCTTCATTGGCTTGAAGTATTGAAGTACTCGTGGCACCGGGGAATTGAGAGATCTTTTCGCGGAACTTCTCCGGATCGGCGCGGTCGAAGTCATAAAGAATTTTCGGTATACTCTCGACAGAGAAGGCCGCCGCGAAGTCACTAGCACGGAGATAACCACGGAGAGAGCCTTGAACTCGGTTTCCATCCCGTCCATGAATTCGAGAATTCCAATATCGATGGAAGAGGAGTAGGACGAACGCCAAACTCGTTCGGCCTATTTCTTGTATTCCTCGAACAAGAGCTTTAGCTTCTCCAAAATTTCGGTCATGTTCTTCTTCGAAGTATCATCCCGCTCCGCGCCGCCTTCTCAAGATCCGAATTGTTTGATCTTTTGTGCTCAATGACTTGGCGAGATTGGCATTGTTAACTCGAAGACCTTCGGCGGTTTTAGCGGCCCTCTCATGTTTCTCTCGAAGATTTTCAATCAAACTAAGATCGTCTTCGTGAGCCTTTTGTACCTTTTCCAACTCCTTCTTGGACTGCTCGAGCGCTGCCTCAGCAATCTTCTTTTCGTCCTGACTGATCTTCAAGGCCTCGCCGCCGGTTCGGCCACCTTTTTCTCAAGATCGATGTTCGCGGACTGAGCGAGAGCGAAGCTGCGCTTGAGTTCCTTGGACTCCTGAGAAAGTTGCTTGTTCACCTTCTCCTGGTCAACAAGCCGCTCAACAGCAACTTTCCCGAGCATAGAATACTTCAGGGCGTAGTCTTCTTGAAAATGCGCCAGCTTTGATGGAGGGTAAGAATGAAGAAGGTCCTTGAATTCTGAAAAATTCGTGATTAAATCTCAAATCGAAAACTCGAGAATCCGAAAAGCGTGAAAAGGTAATGAAAAGAAACGAACCTTGTTTGCCGAAGTGCTTGCATGGTGACTGCTTCGTCGAACCGGAAGAAGCCTTACCCCGTGATGAGGGGGTGGCTTCGGGAGCGGGTGAGGCCCCTTCTCGGAGTCCCGAGCAGCTCCTCTGGGTTGTTCCGAACTCTCCCCTCCTGTTTCATCAACAAGTACAGGCGATTTCCATAGTGTTAAAATCTTGGACATCTTGCTCCCGACGCTAGTTGTCTTGAAACCAACACTTAATAGCTCTCCGTGATGAGATGTACCAAAACTCTTGTTAAAAGCGACCCAAAGAAGGAGAGGGGGCTCGATCTTCGGGAACGACCTCCCGAACTTCGACCAAGGGAGCACGTTCGACAGGGTCCTCCCCCCTTTGAACAGTGAGTTCAGGTTCCTTAGTGAATTCGGGGGAAGCCTCGTCACGGGTGCGAGTAGGCAGAGAGACATCGGCGGCGGGGACTTCAACAGCAACAATGGTTTCGGCGGCGGCGGGGGCCTCGGCGGTAACGGGGGCTTCGACAAGAGTGATAAGCACGGCCTCCTTGCGGACTTTGGGAGCAGCATTTGAAAAAGAATCAATATCCACGAACTCATTCTCAGAACCCGACGGACAATTGTCTCGAAAGTTAAATCTCAACAGAGGCCAGAAGCAAAAACCTTTCTGGCTATCTGCTCCCACGAAGACATTGTCGTCAAAGGCAGAGGGAACCCGCCGAACCCCGGAAGAAGAAATCTTCTTCACCGCCTTCTTCAACTTCTTGTGTCTCATCCGGGCTAGGCCGGAAGCCGCCCGAAGCTCGGCGCCCGAAACTCGTTCGGAAGTCTTGCGCTTGCGCTTCGACGACTCCAAGGATCTTGTCCTAGAGGGCTTAACGCCAGAGGAAGAGCTTTCGTTGACAGATGATGAACCTCGTTTCGAGGATCTTCTTCGGGGGGCATTAATAGGGGCAACCGAACAACTAGCCACGCCGACGGCTGAGAACCTTCGGCCTTAGGACCCGGCTTCGAGAATCGAACGACTTGTCTCCATAGACCTCGGTGAACACACGGTTGATCCTCTTCTTGTGTTTCACGAGCGCCTTGTACGCCTTGTATTCATTCATAGTATATTCGCCTATCATGAGATTCACTCTTTTTTCAATCTCGATCATGAAGGCATCGCTTTGATTTTCACGCGGCTTAATCCCGAACTTCGGGAAAGGCACTTCTTGAACCGCCCGCTGACGTTGAAATACACGATCTTTATGGGGGCCCAACCGCCGGAAATTGGCCGGATCCGAGCAGCAACAAACTCTTCAATGATGTCACGGCCCCCAAGTATAGTGCTGGCGAGATGAAAAGCACTCTCGCAGTTTCTAATCCCCACTGCCCGGTGATTGAATTCGGCAGTGTTCACCGCAGTCAGGGGCGCGATAGGGCAAGATAAGGGGTGAGCTGGGCCCGTGTAGCCAGGAACTTCGGACATGTCGACCTTCAAATAAAACCAATACGAATTCCAGTCGTCGGTGAGGTTGGTCTTGCAGCACGGAGCGATCTGGATTCGAGTAATCCCCTTTCGGGTGTTCTGGCGCCGGGTGTTAAAGGTGCAGCATGCGTGCTGAGCATGGTAGAACTGCCCGTCGCTGACCTTGATAACATCGGGAATAATCACCGCTTCGTAGAATCCGGCAAAGGCGCCAACACCGAGGTTACGGCCAAAGGTCTTCATGATCCAAATAAACTTCGACAACTCAAGAAAAGACGTCGGCGAAAGTTGGTGGATCTTCGGAGAAAAGGCATCCAAGATCGCCGGCAAAATCGGGTCACGGGGGATTCGAGTCCACGGATGAAGAAATCCCGAAAGACAACAATCTCTCCATCCTCGGGGGTAGGGACTTGTTTGTCAAGTGGGGCTCGCCCGCCGCCCGAAGGGAAGAACCCGGCCGCTTCATACTCCCGAATCGGGTTGGCCGTGACTTTGGATTCTCCGAAAACAAGAGAGGGTGGCAGCGGTCCCGCGAGCCTTAGCCTTAACCGTGTCGCCGATGCCGGCGTCAACATCCCCGATATCTTCGTCATCATCCGTTCGGACCTCCCCATCCTCGTGACTCCCGGAGCCACTAGGAGAGCCCGCATCTTCTCGCCGGTGTGGCATTCTCAGCACTTTCGACAATTGGATCAACTCGGGAGACCAACTGCGATAAGTTCTTCGGTAGTCATGGGTCTCGCGGTGCTTTTGACTCGAGCCACCTAACCAACGAGTTACACGTACGAAGAAATGAAAACAACATTCGGGAATGAAGTCCACGAACAAAAAAATACCATTGCAGCAAAAATGACAAGTAAGAATTGAAAGATATAAATAATACCTTAGAAAGATCCGAAGAAAACCGAATCTCGCGAACTCTCAAGCGAAGACGAGATTCCCGTGAGTAGAAAGATTCACGAATCGTAAAAAAAGCAGGAGAGCCGTAAAATTTTTTTAACAACGGGGGAGCCTCCTATTTATAGGGGCGAGGAGGGGTAGTTCCGCGAAACTCGCCTCGATCTAACCGTTCTAGGGTTTCGAGCGACGCGTGTTCCCTCCGACGTTCCGAGGGTGACGTTTTTTACTAAATTTCGAAATATTCGTGGAATCGGATCGTCGAGTCAACCCGCTTCCCCGAGGGGCTAGTGTTGGGGAATTAAGGAAAACCCATCACCCTCGAAAAGTTAAGTTTGACAAAGTTCTTGAGACATGTTTTTCGAGAACGGGAACTCACGATTTTCGGAGGCCCGGAACCCGTGAAGCCTCAAATTCGCGAATACGTGAAGTTCGGGGATTGTGATTCGGTGAAGACGTGGAGTCGCGAACATGCGAAGCCCGAACCTCGAGCCGGCGGTGGCGCGAACTTCAAAGGGCGGGCGATTCGGGAATCCGTCGGAGACCCGCTTTGGGAGTCACACGTGAAGACATTCACGAACCGACGGAGAAGCTAAGGCCGATTCAGAATCTGTCGGAGACCCGGTTCGGGAGTCACGCGTGAAGACATTCACGAACCGACGGAGAAGCAAAGTCAAAGTTGTTGTCCCAGAAAGTCCGGGTTTTGAGTGTGAACTAGTGGCAGACTTGTAAATGTGTTAGACGAGAAAGACATTCTTGTATGCGTTCACACTAGGAATATTCTCTGAGCTTGAGGGTGTTTTAGGAATGTAAAAGTCCCTTCATCTCCCTATAAAAGGGGGCGCGAGGGCACGTGTAAACGATTCGCATTTTTTGGAACTTGTGCAATCTGGCCGGGAGAATCACTTGTCTCTCGGCGCTCTAACTTTGCGTTTGAACGTGCTAAGAACTCTCTCTCTCTCGTGTTAGGTGAATCATCCGAATTTTTCGGGTAACCCCCCAACACCTACTACCAAAAAAGATATATAATTCGTGTGGGCGTCCGGTGGTAGCTTCGGAATTAATTATTCCGTGTCCTATATATGACGCAAATAAAGATGGCGAGTTCCAAGATAGTCATCACGGGAGTAGTTGCAATTCGTTCCAAGATGCGATAAGATTAACTAACACTAAACCATACCGTGTATTGTGTGGAAGGAATTCAAAGACAACTTTATCTTACACCATACTCCCGTGAGTGCGATGAAGTTCAAGAGGAAGGAGTTCCTTAACTTAAAGCGAGGACGATGACGGTAATCGAGTACGGGGATAAGTTTATTTAGTTATCTCTGTATGCCCCAAGATCGACTGAAAGTGATAAGAAGAAACGAGAGCATTTCATCAAAGGGTTGAATGAAGACCTTCAAAGTATACTAAGCTTACATGATTATTCCAGTCTCACAAGATTTAATCAACAAAGCCATTGGGCTAGAAAGCAAACTACAGGAGATCATGAGCAAGAAGAGAAAACGGGAATATCCAGGGGAAGCCAATAACAATTCTCACCTACATCATATGTCTCAAGCCCAAGGTTTTCCTGAAGATCACAATGAAGATGCATATCTAGAATATCCTCATGGTGTCACAATACCAGTGATTTATGAGACACCACAGAATCGTCGGAATATTAGGGAAAGTAAAGCTTGTTTTTATTGCAAAGATGGTGGACACTTTATCAACAGATGCCCGAAGAAATTTCTTGATCGACATTTTAAGAGGCAATGGCGACAACGACACAAGCAAGACAAGACCCCCGATACCTAAGGATTATAATATAAGTTAGGTTGTGGAAAGTTTTCTGTAATATGAAAGGAAAAATATTGCTGAAGGATATGAAAAGAGTTCGAAATAAACCCTTGTCTCTTGCTAGCCTTTTTCGAATCTCGGGACGAGATTCCTTTTAAGGGGGTAGATTTGTCACACCCTGAAATTTCCAATTTCAGGATGTGAATAGAAAGAATAATTAAATAACAATTTTCTCATAATTTTAAAATTTTTCAACATTTATTTTTCTTTACGGGGAATATAGTATAGGAAAAATCCTTTGTTTGATTTTCTAAATTAAATAAAAGTTGAGAGTGTTGCATTCATGCCGATGCATCTAGTGGTTCTTGAGTGCAAAAAGGTTTCAAAAATGCATTTAGGAGCCGTCCAAACTCTCCCGAGAATTTTCCGGATTTTTCTGGAATTTATTCTCATTTTCCTTGAGCTATTTATATTTATTAGAAGGCTCTAAAATCTTTTTCATGAGCACCAAATGCTTTATTTGGATTGTTCATGTCTTAATCTATCTCTAGGAGTTTTCCTGGGATTTTCGGAATTTTCGGGGTATTTTTCGTGCCTCTAAACATTTTCTGGGCATTTCCTGGATTTGTTCTTGCACTGAAAAATATTTCGAAAAAAAAGAAAATCTACCGGATTGGGCCGAGCCAGAGGCCCGACCCTACCCGGTACGCCTCGGCCCAGCCGTCGGCCCGGTTGAAGCCCATCTGAGCTCGCGGCCGGCACAGAGCTGTGCACGCCACTGCACCTTCCTTGGCGTGCGCGCATCGCATTCTAGGGTGCGCTGCAGCCTATAAAGGGCAATGCCTTGTGCGTCGCGTGCCCCTGCACAGCCTGCCGCCGCCCTGCAGTCCCAGCCGCGCCGCCGCCCCGTGCACGGCACCGAGCCGCCGCCGCCAAAGCCGTGCCGCCGGCGTTGACCCGCAAAATCCGGCCACCGCCGTCATCCTCGGCCCCGAGAGTGAACGCCGTTCGAGAAGTTTGGAAGAGCTTGAAGTTGAAGATATTCCGAGCAACGACATTACTTTGGTTAAAGGCAAGTGTGTCCTTGATCTTTTGTCCTAATAACTATATTTAATCACTCATTGCATATGCTTGCATTAATATGATGGGACCCATGTTTAAGGTTTGACTAGTGTTGTTTATCCTGTGCCTTGATCAAACGGGTTTATCTTTATGTTGGGTAGCTATGCTTAGTTGCTATACATGGGTTATGGTGGTTTTAATGAACATTAATGATGAATCATGTTATACCTTTGTGTTATATCTTTGGATGTTAATACAAGACCATATGATTAATCGGAACATGGAGCGACCACCCAGGACAACATTGCAACCACAAGGACTATATGGCTCTGGTCTTGGCCGATTAATTGGGGAAGTCTTTGTGTGGTTATTACTCACATAGTAGGTTGGGGACGGAGGAATGCTTTTATGGCTCTTCTATTCCGGAGCGGTGTTGGAACGGAAGACTCTATGGCTGACCGTCCATAATAGAAGTGTGGTACGAAAGATATCCTCTATGACATACTACTATGGACTAATACGCACGGGGGGACTCTTTGTAAAGGCCTCGTAGCGTCCCTATGCAATCACACCTCGGTAGTGTGGTATGATGCTTGGCCGGCATCGCATGGTTGGGTTTAAAGTTCTTCGGGACTTTTACGCGACTTGTGGGTAAAGATGTACAACCTCTGCAGTGTAAAACTAATCGATTAGCCGTGCCCACGGTCACGGGCGGCCCGGACCCTCACATGATAATTGAACTTGAAGACGGACTTAAATCGTGCTCTCTCGGTTATGCCGGCCATATGCTTATGGCGTATCGCTTACCCTTATGCTTAATTGTGGGTTGGTATAAACTTATACTTTATTAGCAATCGGGTGCTAATAATACTTGACCAACTAAAATTGCTTAAATCCTTATAGCCCAGTCCACTATAAAGCCTTTGCATCCATTCTTTTCCCCACACTTGCCGAATACGACAAGTGCTCACCCTTGCTATAAACAATGTTGCTCGAAGGAGGAAGCCGATCCGAAGTCTTATGAAGATGTTGCCGGAGCTAGGCGTGCGCAACCCCCGCCGATCGCATGTGATGTTTGGAGCCTTCGTTTCCGGATTAAGCGTAAATCTCTCGATAAATCTCTCTTTTTTCTTACATGATACCGTTTCGTATTCACTTATATGTCACTATATGCATGAAACTTGATCCCGGCATGCATATAGGTATGCACTTGGTTTCCTTCGGAAAATCGGGTGTGACAGATGAATTGATGCTGCGCCATGATGTGTGTTCTCTCGTCAATTTCAGAAATACATACGTGGATCAAAAAGAGTATTGAACACACATGTGAGAAATGGAGGACCAAAGAGGTTGATTGGGGGGCTAAGTCCAAGTGTTCCCCTTCCCCACATCCTCCACCAGGACCACCACGTCACTTTTGACCCAAAGATAAAAAGAGATCAAGGCCAACACATTTTGGACGTTGGATTCGAACCGCACCCATGTGGTCACCCTCCCCGTGTCATATACTCCTTAGCCGCTGTCGAGGACGGCCCCAAAGCAAAACAAGTCATCCCACAAACAAATATAGTAAATATGATGTCGCTCTTGGAAACTCCCCCCGTGATCCCTTCTAAGAGTACGATTAGTTTATCTCTTTCTTGTCAGACGGGTGGAAAATCATATGATATGCAATTGGTTACCTATTTGTATAATTGTATGTAGTGACAATTTTTTAATGTGGCGTAATACTGCCGTACTGGTGGTGTGAAGAACGCTGGGCATTAGCGGTGTGCACGGACAAGCGATGCGCAGCCTGCGTAGAGCAGCTGCAAACCGAGTGGTGATTTTGGGGTTGGCTTGTGTTGAGTAGTGGCGACTGGAAATTCCAAACAAAGCCGCCGCAACAGATGACCTGTACGTTGTGTGCAATGTGGGTGTGTTCGGCTGTAATAATTCAACAAATTTGACTACATTAGGATTTAGAGCTCCAAAGAATAGACAACGACAACACAAAAGGAACTACACACAAAAATGAACTGTGTACGTGAGCCAACAGACCGGCAATTCACACGAATTAAGGAGCATGCCGCAAGTCTTGGTCGCCTAACTACCAGTACGTGACCGTGACAAGTGCAATCACGTACAAACACACCACGCTAAGCAAAAGAACAAAAGCTGAGGTAAGTCCTACGGTAACTACGAAACCCACGCCTGGAGTAATACAGCAAAAGGTTCTTTACCTTTGATGAGGTGTGGAATGTCCACTGTCAGAGAAGGCTATGGCTATGCTGGCATGCATTTCCATCAGCCGTGTGACTCGTTGACAATGAGGGAGTACTTGGATGATCTTTCCCCCCCTTCTCTCAAATCCTCCAGTGCCAACCTCGTCATCTCATCATTTACTTGTCCGTCGACCGTTAAGATCACATCTTGGATCATTCCAAGTTCATCCAAGCCATGAAGGCCTTCGAACTTTCTCAAACGCAGTTCGATCCTCTCCAGCTGTGGTGTAGCCTCCTTTGCAAAGGTAACTGATGGAAGAAGAGGAACAAATATGCGAAGCAGTTTGAGCCTCCAGAATCCTCCTGCTGGAACAAAGATCTCTCCCCCTGAAGCTGACTTATTTTTCTGGAGAATGGCTGCCAAAGCAGGATCCTGCTTTTCACTGATTGAAAAGGTGAGGGAAAACAGTGAACCTAGTCTGCTTAGGATCTTCAGGTTATCTGTCCGGAGAGCTGTCGCCGGCAGGATCAACTTGTCTAGACTGTTGAGCGTATTGAGCCACTTTGGGAGTTTAAGCAACCTGCCAGACAGCTCAAGAGCACTCAAGTCTATCGGATAGGGATACAATGAGTCCAGAGTTTTCAGGAATTCAGATGACTCGTCGTCAATTACCAGACTATGTAGAGAATACCCACTGAGATACTGAATAGAGTAGAGTAAATCATTGAATATCTCGTCACTCTTGTGGATCTTGTAAATTGCCAGCTTCCTCAGCTCCGTAAAGTATTTGAGATCCCATGCAAATGTTGAGCCCTCCACGATCTCAATCCCTGACAAGATGCGCAAGGTTTTCACAGGTCCCTTGAGCTCTTTAGAAAGTTTCAGGGTTTTCCTTGTTCTCTTATCTCCACCAAGTATGTTTTTTATTCGTTCCAGCTGTCCTACATTTGCCGGCAACTGTTGAACCTCTGTCTCCCTTATATCTAGAGTCTCCAAGTACTTGAGGTTGTGAATATTCTGGGGAAGCTGTCTTACATCTGTCCTTCGGAGGCTCAAATACTTGAGTAGAATCATTTTGCATATGTCTGAGCCCTTGATCTGGCTCTCCCTGAAACCTGTGCAGCCTTCCAGATCTAAGATTTGAACAATTCGAGTTTTCAATGATTTGAAGTGCAGTTTGTCAAGACTATTAAACACAGTCATTGAACGCACGTGGGACAGGTCCATGCTGTTCACCTCCTTTGCACGATTAGAGTCACTACTGTGGACGGCAAGCCTACGGACTTTGTTGATTTGTGTTGGCAGCATGGACCAGTGGCTACCAACCACAGTGATGAAATCTTCTTCAGCGGCCTTTGCAATAAGGTATTCAAGAACCATGTCATGCACCTGACAACTCTTCACCCTTCCGTTGCTGCTGTGCTCCACGGGCCGTATTATCCTCCTTTCAATGAGCTGATTAAAGCATGTCTCTGCAACATCCTCGACACTCAACCCATGCTTCTCACTTATAAAACCTTCAGCTATCCATCTCCTGGTCAGCCTCTTCCTTCTGATTCTGCTGCCCTTTGGAAATACACTTAGATATAGAGAGCAAGTCTTGAGATCACTATCCAAATCATTGTAGCAATGATTGATAATCCTCATAAATTCCTCTGGCTTACGGCACACTTGTGACTCTGGAAACAGAGAATCACAAACCTCATTCCAATACTCGTGGGTCATCTCGGGCTTAGATGCAACGAGGCCAGCTATGGTAACTATGGCCAATGGCAAGCCACCACACATTTTCCATACTCTTCCTGGAACTGTTCTACGACTTAGATGACTATGTCCATAACCTTGGCACTCATCGAGAATTCTGTGGAACAAATCATTGGATTCGCCCTCAGAAAGAACATGAACCGGGTGAACACGATCATGATCTTTGCGAGAAGAGCATGTTGCTGCGACAGCTTGAAATCTTGTGGTGACAATTACTCTGCTTCCTTTGTAATTTTCGGGAATACATTTCTTGATATAAAGCCAACTAGATGATGACCAGACATCATCAATCAACAGCAAGAACCTGCAAATAAAGGAATAAAAGACACAAATACATAAGAGCAATATTGGCAAGTATTTACACCGATATACCATTGTTTTTAATTAAGGTTTCTTTATGGAATTCAAGTTATAATGTAGTAGCAAACATGACCATAAAAGTCATTTATTCAATATGATTTTGATGATCCATGGCAACATGATTAATGAGACTAATAATCATAGTACTTGAGTATGTCTTTGTAGGCATTTTATGTCAAATGGATGCAAACAAGCACAATGAAAAACTAAACATAGAGAAAATCCAGAGAATGAATAATTATATATAGAAGCTCTACATGACGGTATGTTCAAACAGAAGATTAGGATCGTCGGATGAACCGACACCCTAAAATCTATTTGCGCTGGATCAATTCCCAATGAGGGCTTAGTTCGTTTCCATCGGATTCACCCCTGTCGGAAATAATTGACATATCAAGAAAATCATTATAGAGACTCAGATTTAATCCAAATCTAGAACTAAATTAGTCATCATGATAGGTAGAACAAGAGACCGAAGAGCCGGATTGATTCCATACCTCTTAACTAGTGGATTGATTCCGAGTCTCTTTGTGTACCTATCATGAGTAAATTAATATTTGACCCGGAATAAATTTGGATCTTTTATAGTGGCTATCATGATTCTGTTGTTATATTTATCAATTCCAATCGGAATCCAATCTGATAGAAACGAATGAGTCATGGGCAGTTTCCAAAAAAGGCAACCACCGGACCAACCGACGGTAGCATCTTTTCCATGTCTAGAGCTAAATTCACTGTCAGTAAAACAAGGTCATTTGCCTTTTGTTGTGAACTATGAACAAAGTTCATCACTGTCGGCTCTTAAAAAAAAGAAGAAGAATGCCTACATTATGCAGTCAGCAACACAGTTTTTCGACATGAGCCTCCTTTAAGCGTTGGCTCATGGTGTCCTGATCACGAGACTTCTACTATGTCTACAACATATTTTCCTAACTATTATTTTGGAGTACTTGTCTTATCAACTTTGCTTGGCTATGTTCTTCATGAGAACATAGTAACTTTTTCTGTTCTTTCTTACATGATATCTTCTACTGCTAATCAATCTGAATCAACCATTCACATTTGTGTAGGGTTCAACTTTTGAAATGGAAGGCTAAAGTTTACTGCAACAAGGTGATCATGCTCTCTTTCACTCCTCATTATGATGTTGTCTGTGTTCTTTGATGATCACAATTAGTTGTGCTACTACTATTGCTTTGTGATAAAACTACTGTTTGATTGTTGTAATGCGGAAAGGACTTCTACTTGAGCACATTTGATCTTACATTTGAGTGTCTTAATCAACTGTTCTTACACTCCATTTCAAACTTGATTGTTGTAATGTGAAAAGGACTTCTACTTGAGTGTTGGTATTTTTCCTCAGCTGAACTATATATCATTTGGTGAAACATCCTTGCTGTTTGGATACTGATGGAACTCATCTGCGATTAATTGTTTCTGAATTCTGAATTGAGCATGTCCTGAACTCAGTTCATTCAACTGCATGCAGGTTGGAGTACAAATCACTACACATGCTGCGGCCTTTGTCTGCAGTGAGATCTTATCTCTGCTTGCCTGGTAAGATTGCTGATAGTGGGGACTAGTGTGATGGCAACCTTTATTAATGAAGGAAGTCCAAACTATGACTCTGTCAAGATTTATTTCTTGTAGAATAATGCCACTAGGTTCAGTTACTATATGCTTGATTGTTGGTGTGCTTGTAATTACTTCTACCTACTTGATGTCTTTTGTAAAATATAATAACTGCATGTGTTTACTCATTTCAGTGGACTAACTAACTTCAACTTCATTGTCCAGCTCTATGAGAATACAAGGACCAAGGTTAGTGCCTTGTACTGAAGTCTCTGCCTTTTACCATTTTGCTGCTACTCCATCTTGAAAAAAATGTCTAACTGTCTCTAGAGGCAAGTGGCAATGCCACTGTTAATCTGTTCATAGTAGAACTTTAGTTCTTATTTTACTTATGCTTGATGAGTGAGCAAAATTATTCCTTGCTGTATTAGTGTGCTAGCAACTAGTAGTAGTGTTACCATGTGAGCATCTCATGCTGCTTTAGTTAAAATAAATGTTTTGGTAGATGTGAAAGCTATTTCCAACTACTGCATAAGTAAACTGTTCTGGTAGATGTGAAAGCTATTTTCTTGCATTAGACATGTATTTCTTATTTTTGGCAATTATTTAATCAGAAGTAAACTGCATTCATTTCAGGTTCATTACTATTTCCCAAATTTGACTATGCTATTATTTCTTTTCATTTCAGATTCAGGATGTAATGATGGAAGTCCATGCTATGACTGCATGGTTGCAATTCCATCTACAAAATTTCATTTTAGGTTCCCATGAGAACATAGCTTAATATTCCTCCTCATGAGAACATGACTTTGTAATGTATATAATAAATGAGGAAAACAACTACAATAGTTGGCTGCGGCTGCAGCTGCTTTAATCAGCTACATGTGCACTGTTCACTGTAGCTGTTTGCACTGGCACAGCTTTGCAACTACAGCAACTTAAGCAGCATTGCAGATGTGCAAATATTTTTTTTGTTTTTCAAATCATCATAGGAGACACGGGTCTCCTATGACCCATTCAAAAAAGACGTTGTTTTGAGAAAAACGTCTCCTATGATACTCAAAGGAGATGCCGATTGTCAACACGCGTCTCCTTTTAGAGGGCTCTACTCGCCGGAAGTTCGGGGCGGACGCGGCCGCTTGGGCGCGACGGCGAGGCTCGCCGGGGCGGGACGTCCTCCGCGCGTGGCGAGTGGTGGAGCCCTTGGATCCGAGAGAGCCTTGGCCGGATCCGTAGCCGCGCGGAGGAGGCATCAAGTTTCGTTGGAGACCGGCCCGGCGGTGGTTTGGTGCTCCGGCCGGTCCGTGGCGCGCGCGCCCGGCGTGAGGGCGTTTCCGGTGGGCGGGCGGCGACACGTCCCCGCGGTGGTGGCCCGTCGGCCGGAAGTGTGTTCTCGCGTGGGCTCTACGGTCGGCGGGCGGCGCCCCGCATCGGAGGTGGCCGGCGTCCCGTGTTTATGTTCCTCGATGGGGACATTCGGCGGCGGTGTTGGCCGCCTCCGGCGTCGGCGAGTCTCGCTCCATGGGTGGTGATGGTGGTGGTCAAGCTTCTCGGATCCGCAGGGGGTGGCGGTGGCTCGTTGTTGGGTGTCGGTCCCGAGCGATTACTTTGTTTGGACTAAGGGTCGGGGAAGGTTTTCGTCGCATGTGGCCGCGCCCGATACGAGTTTGGCGGTTGTCCGTGGCGGTTGGCAACCTCGGTCGGCCTAGCGCTCAAGATTGGAGGACCTATCTCGTGGCCTAAGTGCAGCGGAGGTCGCCGATGGGGGTTGGCGGCCGTTGCGGATGACTTCCGTCCTTCGGCGCCCTCTCGGTGTGGATTTGGGCTCTTCCGGTTGACGTCGGCGTTCCTGTTGTGTTGGGCAAGGTGTCACCACTTCGTGTCGTTGGTCGTTGGTTGGTTGAGGGGAGCCTAAGTGCTAGCCCTCGCGCTTCTATTGGTTACCGCCGGTGTGGTGGTTCATCTTTTCCGACGACATCGGGTCGGCGTCGACGAAGCGGCGGGCGAAAGCCTTCCCGGGCCGTGGTGTCGGTGTCAACATCGACGGCGTCTTCGGGCGTCGCGGCCCTCCTTGGAGGCGCCGTGTTGGGATGCTTCCTCGCTTTGGGTGGTGTCCTCCGTGGAAACATTTCTCCGAGTCTTTGGAGGAGCGACGACGGCGGCATCGGCGCTGTTTCCATCTTGAGGGTGTGGCTTTGGAGGTCATGGTCCTTCACCGCTTGTGGTGCTTTGACGTCCCGGGCGTTGAGAGTTTGGTGGGCAAATAAATTGGAAGCTTAGTCTTCTTTTTCTTTTTCGTAGTGGTTGTTTGGTTCTGTACCTCGGTGTGAGGTTTGAACCTAAGCGCTCGTTGTAATCTTTGGCCGTATATATCCACTTATGGATATAGAGGCCGGATTTATATCCTTAATCTAAAAAAGAGGGGTCATTGGAGACATGAGTTGGTGAAAACGCATCTCCTTTGACTCCTCTCAAAGAAGACGCGTAAGAATGCGTCTCCAATGACTTGTCATTAAAGACTCAAATTTAGAGACGCGTTCATTACGTGTCTCCTTTGACCCTTAACTCGCGTGTCACACCCGATTTTCCGAAGGAAACCAAGTGCATACCTATATGCATGCCAGGATCAAGTTTCATGCATATAGTGACATATAAGTGTATACGAAACGAGTATCACGTAAGAAAAAGAAAGATTATCGAGAGATTTACGCTTAATCCCGGAAAACGAAGACACCAAACATCACAGGCGGTCGATCGGGGGTTGCGTACGCCTAGCACCAACAACATCTTCACAAGGCTTCGGATCGGCTTTCTCCTTCGAGCAACATTGTTTATAGTAAGGGTGAGCACTTGTCGTACTCGGCAAGTGTGGGGAAATACATGAATGCAAAGGCTTTATAGTGGACTGGGCTATAAGCATTTAAGCAATTTTAGTTGGTCAAGTTTTATTAGCACCCGATTACTAATAAAGTATAAGTTTATACCAACCCACAATCAAGCATAGGGGTAAGAGATACGCCATAAGCATATGGCCAAGCATAACCGAGAGCACGATTTAAGTTCATCTTTAAGTTCACTTATCATGTGAGGGTCCGGCCGCTCTTGACCGTGAGCATGGCTAATCGATTAGTTTTACACTCGCAGAGGTTGTACATCTTTACCCACAAGTCGCGTAAAAGTTCTAGGAAATTTAAACCCAACCATGCGATGCTTTGCGCGAGCATCATACCACACTACCGAGGTGTGATTGCATAGGGACGCTACGAGGCCTTTACAACGAGTCCTCCCGTGCGTATTAGTCCATAGTAGTATTTCATAGAGGCTATCTTTCGTACCACACTTCTATTACGGACGGTCGGACGGTCGGACGTAGAGTACTTCCATTCCAACACCACTCCGAATAGAAGAGCCATAAAAGCATTCCTCCGTCCCCAACCTACTATGCGAGTAATAACCACACAAAGACTTCTCTAATTACTCGGCCAAGACCGAACCATATAGTCCTTGTGGTTGCACCGTTGTCCCGTGTGGTCGCTCCATGTTCCGATTAATCATATGATCTTGTATTAAGCATCCAAAGATATAACATAAAGGTATAGCATGATTCATCATTATTATTCATTAAAACCACCATAACCCGGGTATAGCAACTAAGCATAGCTACCCAACATGAATGTAAACCCGAGTTAACAAGGAATGACCATAAAGACTAGTAAATCCTTAATAGGAACCCATCAAAGTTAATGTAAGCAATGTAAAGTGATTAATTATAGTTATTGGGACAAAAGATCAAGGACACACTTGCCTTTAACCAAAGTAATGTCGTTGCGCGAGAATATCTTCAACCTCTTGCTCTTCAAAGCTTCTCGAACGATGTTCACTCTACTCGCATCACTCATCGGGCGCAAGCATACACAAAGCAAACAAACAAGCATACTAAGAACAAAGCACGAATCAAAAAAAACTTTAAAAGAACACACTAAAGGATTGGCTTGATTAGATGGATCACTAAAGCACACAAACCATGCTTAGAGGAAGAAAGGCTTGGTTTGCTTTAAAGAGATGGTCGCGGAAGATTGAGCAAGGACCGGAAAGATCACACTTAGATTGAGTCGAGAAAAGAACGTCTAACGAACGTTTTGCATATACGAGAGAGCAAGGTTATGAGCTAGGTTCATTTTAATTAACAAAACAAATATAAAGGATATTTCGGAAATAAAATACCCTATGTTGACATTAATGCAATATTAAACTTTATTTATGAAACCGGTGTAAAGAACTAGTCAAGTTTTATTAATAAAGATTCATATATGAATTAACCGATTAAACATTTAATTTGGAAAAACTAAACTATATGAACAATCTAAACGAACTTTGTAATTCGAGTAGACCATATTATTATTAAAAACATTATGTTATTGGCATTAATCAAATTAACATTTATTATAAAAGCTGATGTAAAAGCCTAATCAAATATGAATTAGAAAAGGTTAATTAACTATTAAACAAATTAATAATTTGTTTACGAAAAACCGAGATAAAGACCTAATTAGATTTTGTATATAAAAGCATGTAAAGCAATCATTAAGCAAATTAAATTTGATTATAAAAAACGGGTATAGATCTATATTGCTTTTATTTATTAAAGGCATGTATAACTAGATATTAATCAAAATTAATATTAATTTTATTTTGAGAAAACAAAACATGGTGAAAACACACTACTAATGCGTGCTTTACATTATTATGAACCTAACTCAACTTGAATGAATTAAAACGGAGCTAAAACGAGAAAGATATGGATAAAACAAGATTGGAGGACCTATTAGTGATTAACTATAGATCTCGGGGAGTAGCAAAGGAAATTTGCAAGACACATTGAATAGTGCTCACGAAAAGAGTCCGGTGGGATTTATGTGGAATGGTGGGATTAATCTAGGGGGTTTTCCATAAAAGGTTCAAGACACGAAAACAGATCTAAGGATTACGGGAAAATCTAGGGGCCTAATTGAACAACGACTTTATCTTCTTCAACCTTCGATTCAGGGACGAACAGGGGCGCACGGGAGGGAACGGGAGCTCCTGGCGTTCGTGGTCGTCGGGGAACCTTCGGTTCGGGGACGAACGAGGGGCGCACGGGAGGGAACGGGAGCTCCCGGCGTTCGTGGTCGCCGGGAATACGGGCGTATAGGGGTTTGGCCGAGGCTCTAACGGAAAGAGGAGGTCGAGGGGATCTCGTAGGAGTGCTCATCAGCGGCGGGGACCAAGGAGGCAGCCGAATCCCGGCCGGCGGCGGCGGACGGCGGCCTGTAATTCGAACAGTACAAGCAGATAGAGAAGGCAAAGAAGATTAGATGGGAACGACCACGAAACTGTAGATTGAATGGCAAAACGGAAAGGAAACGACGAGACGAACGTGATGGTGTGCTCACCTTCGGCCAAAGATGAACGACGGCGACGGAAGAGCTCCCGGAGTTGGAGAGGAGCTCGCCGGAGTTGGGGAAGATGACGGAGGCGACGTCGGATTCGAGTGACTGAGCACATCACGACGTAGAGCTCGACGAGGGAAACTCCAGAGTGGTGTCCACTTGCACCCGAAGTGCACGGTTTCGCCGTAAAAGCTCGCCGGAAGTTCGCCTGAATTTAGTAGATGCAAAAGTTCGGCGAGGGTTTGTGAGAGCTAGGGTTATCGAAACGGAACGAGGTTAGAGGCGTCGAAAGAGGACGCCAAGGAGATCACCGGCAACTATTTATTGTCCGAGATTGGGTCCGATTTTATTTTACCTTTTTTTCTAATTTCGGAAATTAATTTCGGATTAAAAATAATTCCGGGAAATCCCGAAATCTTAATTAAATCACGAAAAATACTCCGAAAGCTAAGAAAAATTCAGGAAAATTACTAGAGATGATTTGGGTCATGATGAATCCAAATACATTATTTGGTGCTCATGAAAAAGATTTTAGAGCCTTCTAATAAATAGAAATAGCTCAAAGGAAAATGAGAATAAATCCCGAAAAGTCCGAAAAATTCTCGGAAGGACTTGGGCAGCTCCAAATCGCACTTTTGAAACCGTTTGCACTCAAGAAGCACCAAGATGCATCGGCATGAATGCAACACTTACATCGCACCAATTTATTTTTATTCGAGAAAATGAAACAAGGATTTTTCCTATACTATATTCACCGTAAAGAAAATAAATGTCGAGAAAAAATTTTAAAATTATGCTCTCTATTCACATCCCGAAATTGGAAATTTCGGGGTGTGACACCGTGTCTCCTAAGTGGTCGTCTTAGGCTATTACCATGTGCCATAATGATCCACTTAGGCTATTACCATGTGCCATAATGACATTCTGCCATGCATACAGGGGAACATACTGTATCATGTTTTTTGTCACTGCTACATGGCAGAAAGGAGGGACTAAATTTGTCTGGTGGTGTGCCGCAGGGTATACAAAATTCAGTGGTGCTAAAATGAATATTTTTGTTTGGTCTCGTGTTCATGCGATATCAGTGGTCTGGTGATTCCTATGACTCATGAGATCATCTGCCACTTCTTCTGGTGGGTGGTGACACTACTGCCGTCCCACACGCAAGCTAGCTGAATACCAAACTAATTTTTCTATAGTCATCTCTCTCTCCGCAGGGGCTAGTGTGTTGTAATAGCAGGCCCGCGCTCATGAATTTCCCCTGTACTCGTACCCTCCTGATAAGTCATCTCATGACTAAAGGCTCGTTTGGTAGAGCTTCCGTTCTGGCTGTTCGTGCGGCTCCTGACGAAGCTACCACACACTTTGGTAAAAAAATAACTTCATTTTTTGAAGAAGCTCGAGCTCAACCAAAGGGGGCCGAAGGGTCCGCGTCCCATTGGTAGGGTTCCTGATCGATCCGGCTCCCTCCTACGACTTCAGCTGAAGCTCTACCAAATAGTTTGTTAAAAAGCTAACTCCACCGTACCCTAGCATTAAAGGAGCCATAGCTATTTTATACCAAGGGAGTGTTCGGCTGGTAGAATGAATAGTCTCGGTTGGTAAAATGAATAGTATTATGTGAGAGAGAAGAGGTAGAAAGAAGCCAGCCGAAAGCACTGTTCATGTGCCAGCCGAACGAGCTCCAAGAAGTCGGAGAAAGCTCATTTCTTTTTTTTCTTTCAAGGAGCCGAAGCCCTACGAAATCATGCTACCCAGAGGCGCCTAGCATTAATGCTTGTGCTGTGGCAAGGATTATTGTGCTCCAGAGGACAACAGTTAATTAACAATAGAAGAAATGATATGTACCACCGTACGTACCTTTTTTGGCCGAGGTGATTTTCCAGTTCCGCTTTTATTTGTCTATGCTTTTTCAGGACATCCTCCGCTTGGTTCGAGGATGGCCGCCTAATAGCCCGGCTTAGTACGCTTGGAACCTCCTCCTCCAACAAGGTTGTGCCCATGCCGCCTTTGCCTTGCTGCTTGCCCTTCACCTGACTCAGTATGCTCCTCAAGACCATGTCGAAGTCCGGGACTTGAGACAGAGTGACCATCGCCCGACGCTCGAACCACGACCCGAATTTGCGATAGAGCGCGCTGGCGATGGTGGTCTTGCCCACACCACCGAACCCGATGATGGACAGCACTCCTGGTTCCTTCCTCTCCTCTTCAAAGTCCATCCATTTCTCAAGATCCGGCATATCCACCATCCCCAACGGCTGCCCGACGCGGACGAGCTGACGGGTGATTATTACTGGTGGACGCTCATAGTGAAGCATAATATTGCCACCACCTAATAACCCACTGCTACCTGGAACGCAGGGCGTCGTCGCCTCAGGCTTGCCCAAAATATTGTGCAGGGCGTACCTGGAACGCAGCTCGGTCACCTCCCTGAGCTGCTTCACGATGTCCTCGATCGCGCGGGCAATCTCACGCTGAGCCTTGAATTTGCTTAAGCTGAAGAGGCGGTCTCCGGTGCGTGCCCGGAAGTAGTCCAGGATGTCGGCCATGTCGTAGGACGCATCCCTGACGTGCCGTGCCCAGAGCCTGACCTGTTCGTCCACCAGCTCAGGTGGCATCTTGTCCAGCATGCTGAGGGCGACGCGCGCGCTCTCGAGCTCCAGCGCGAGGGATCTGATCTGCACCTTCACGCCCTTCTGAAGCTTGTACTCATCTTGGAGCAGATCCACAAGCATCGGGGCGAGCTTGCCAATCGCTCCTGTTACGGGATCCATGCTTGATTGCTTGCTCGCTCGGTGGTACAAAATTAAGCATGCTTTGGTGGCTGGGGTACCGGTGGGGGCGTGCGGCGGCACCCAAGGCACAAGTAATTCCGGATGTATATAGAGGTAGGCGAAAGCTACAATACTTGACCCTCCATCGATGCATGCATCACGTACGTGACACCACATGTGAGGGTGTCGTCCCAACCACCACGTGAGCCCCACCGAGGGTCTGTCTCCACCTTCCATCCCGAGGCATCATGCATACTGTGCATCAGGGTTTGCACAAAACTAATGTGATGGCTCCACAAAAGAGGTCTCTGCGGAACGTGCACAACACAACTTGATCTTTGCCAAAGGCATGTGGTCGGACGGCGCCGACGTCAAGATAACACAAATTAACTCTTGACAATCTCACACTACTGGATTCGCAGCATTTGCCAAGACTCTCGGCACAGACTTTGCCGAGAGGAAGCTCTCAGGCACAAGGTACTCGGCACCTCCAGGCTGTCAAAGAGCTTTGTGCCGAGAGCCAGGGCACCCTCTCGGCAATGATGTGCCGAGAACCCCTTTGGCCCTCGGCATAGCCAATTTCCAAAAAAAAAAAACAAAATCCCGGCCACACCACGGGCCCCACCGCCGCCCCATCGTGGGCCCCGCCGGGCCGGCCGCCGCCGCCGCCGCCTGCACCACCACAATTATGAGTGCACAAACATTTAAATAGCCGAAATGATTAGGATGTGCTAAAGGTGTAGTGGAATCAAAGCAACATGATGCACCGAAAAGCTCACACAATTAGGTATGCACAAACTTTTAAATAGCCGAAACAAAGTTCACCGGAAGGACCATAAAACTATCACCAAACATGCATACGATAGTTACTCAAAGAATGAATCACTCACTACCGGAAACCGCGGCTTTGCCGTGAGTCCTGCATTTTGCCGCGTGTTTTGTTTTGCTCACGGTAAATTTATTATTTTCCCGACCGCCACGATGAAAACTCACCAAAAATAAGCTCACGGAGAACAAAGGTCAACGCACGACAAACATTCTATTTTGCTGTGGGCTTTTGTTTTGGCCGACGGGAAAAACCATGTTCCCACTTCAAAATGTTTCACTACCTATTTCATAATCTTTATCAAACAACTAAAGCACGATCACAAGTAAGCAAGTGCACTCTTCCTTATTAACAACCTGCTACGAGGTGCTAATTGATCAAGTAATAATTGTGGCCATGTACCTTATCCCTTCAACCAGCTATTTCCGGAAGATGGATAAGACAGCCAACTATACAAGTCCATTAAGACCCATCTACTCCTTCCTCCCACATTCTTCCCTACCACCCTGCCGCCTCCTTCTTCTTCACCTCCATCTCGAGGCATGCAATGTATATAGAGGTAGGCGAAAGCTACAATACTTGACCCTCCATCGATGCACCACGTGACCCCATATGTGAGGGTGTCCCAACCACCACGTGAGCCCCATAGAGTCTGTCTCCACCTTCCATGTCAAGGCATGCAATGTGCATCAGGGTTTGCACAAAACTAATGTGTGATGCCTACTGTGCATCTCTACAAACGACTCAAGGGTCGCCGAGAGGCAATACAGTAAGTATGGACAACACCACTTGATCTTTGCGAAAGGCATATATGTGGTGATTCCGTGCACGTTGACGGACGGCGCCGATGCCAAGATGGGCCACGTGTGGTTTCTAGGTACAGGAGTATTTTCTGCGCAAAATGTTCTATGCATCCTGCACTTGTGACAGACACTATGGCAGCATTCCGGTTCATCCAATTTTACCGAGATCCATGTCTATGGTTGTACACTGGTAGGAAGAGGGGCTTTAGCCCCGGTTGGTCAGGAATATGTCTCTCATATCCAACCGTGACTAAAGATGAGAGACAAAAACCCTTAATATCGGGTGAATGAACCTGGACTGCATGGGTCCTTTAGTTCTAGTTGGTAATACCAACCGAGACTAAAAGGTTTTACAACAAATAAAAAAAATACACCCCTACTGCTGTCCCCACATGCTCTGCCGCTGCTCTGCAACTCCAACATTGTCCTCTATCTCCAATCCACCGCCCACTCCACCACACACACAAGTTCATACAAAATTCATCACAAGTTCATCTAAATTTCATCATAAGTTCCTCAACAAATTCATCTCATCAATTGAACAAAAAATTCACCTCACAAATTCATCTCACAATTCATAACATTTGTTTGCACATCACAACAAATTCCATCGAAAACAAATCACTCACCAAACACAAATGCAAAAAAAATCTTGCCTGCCCCATGCACTGCCCGGAGTTCCCCACACGTGCGCCCGCTCGTCATCTGTCCTGGCTGCACGCCCGTGGCTTGCCCCGCCCGGTCGGGCGCTCGGTGCCGCCGTGCCGCCGGTGCCCCGCGCCGGTGCCGCCCCGCCTTGCCTCCTTGCTGCAGGTGGCGGCGGGCCGGCACTGGCCGCAACGGTGCCGGTGCCTCGCCGACGGCTGTTAAACACCAAATTTATGACCATCACCCCCTGCATTCTTGCATGACAAATGTACATCTACAAAAGAATAAGGGTTTATGCTAACAATTTCCACAAGTTGTGATGTATATTCGAATGCAGGGAATTAATATGAGAAATGAAGCAAAAGTGCACCGTATCCTTCCACCTCATCAAGCCAAGACTCTCCACCTCAGCCAATAAGAGGCTGCCATGCAAGCATCCCCTGGATCAATGATGTCATCAATCCAAGAGAAAGGACTTCAGCGAATCAAAAGCCGCTACGTGTGCATCACATGGATCCATGGGCCCACTAGAGCGCCTAAACCGCCTCCAAAACACGTGTACACCAGGAACCGACCTAAGGGCCAACCAATCAGCCACTCAAAGAAAGCACAAGCCGAGGGGGCCCACGTGGGGGTCGGCCGACCCTGGGATCGGCCGAACCGACCTTTGGTTGGCTGATCCTGGGCCTCCACGTGGTGCCTATCCGTTGGTCCTAGAAGCCATCCCTGGGGAGTTTCGCTGCTCTTCATGCCGGTGTACGAGCCTATAAATAGAAGTGGAGGGGGTAGGAATAGGGACACACACCGCTTCTCCTCATTTTGCCTTTAGGCTCCTACCTCTCTAGGAGATGAGTGCCTTTGCTCGGGATTAGTGCCGGCTTGCTAGTGCTTAGAATAAAGGTGAGGGGTGACTTGGGGAAGTGCCATGGTGTTTGGCACCTTTCCCCAAGAACGTACCTCTACGGAAGCTTCTGTTCATTTATAATAAAGTGCATATTTCGACATTCTCTATTTAGACTAAAGTAGCCTTCATGCATAGGTGAATAGTTCTTGTGTTCTTCACTTGTTCATGATTTAGAGGCTTGTGTTCTTCATGAGCTTAGCCTTTGATCTGTTGGTGAGTTCATAAGTGGCTAATTTCATTTGTATGCTCTTTAGCCCAATTAGAGTAAAGTGGATGCTCCCGCATTCTAGTTTAGACCAAAGTCCTTCCGTGATCCTTGTTTAGATAGTGTTACCTGAGTGAGTTCTGGTCTGGTCTCTCTCTCGGGTTCGTCGCTCCGTCTTTGTACGGAGTGCTATAGTGTTGTTACGGGTCGACAAGCGTAGAACAACTATAAAAGTAACCGGTGGTGCAGACGTGGTGTCTGAACTACAGGTTATCCTTCGATTGCCCTGTATCCCATGATTTGTCTTGGGATAGGCTGCGGTGGTGACAGTCGTTGGACCCTTACGGAATCCCCCACGTCCGGATACAGGTGTAGGCAACCCTTTGTTGTGAACTGATTGTTATAGCCAGGAGGGTCCGATGTCCAAAACGAGAGTCCCAAATCGAGAGGTTGCTCTCAACTCTGCCTGCTATCAGTAGGATCCTTTCCACCTTTATCTCACCCTATAGGGTGGTATCCTTGGACCGTTCTTCTAGGAAAAAAGGTAGTACACACCGTTCCTTGGATTCGATACCCTTTGGAATACTCCTTAGGTGAAGTGCTACAATGGTATTTCCGTGCGCTTGCGGATTCTTCCGTACCCGACGGTATACCCAGGTGGATCTTACGCTCACGCTAACAAGGCGCCATTGGCGTGACTTCGAAATACCAACGGTGCCTGTGGCGCCGGTGCCGCCCCGCCCGGCTGCCATGCCGCGGGCCGCACGCCCGTGCCCCATGCTAGTGGCCCTTGCCGGCCGGCCCCCGTTGGGGAATTCGGGAAAACCCGTCACCCTCGAAACGTTAAGTTTGACAAAGTTCTTGAGACATGTTTTTCAGGGGCAGGAAACTCACGATTTTCGGAAGCCTGGAACCTGTGAAGCCTCGAATTCGCGAATGTGCGAAGTTCGGGAATCTTAATTCGGTAAAGAAATGGAGTCACGAACATGTGAAAGCCCGGAACCTTGAGTTGGCGATGGCGCGAACTTCGGAGGACGGCCGATTCGGGAATCTGTCGAGGACCCAGTTCGGGAGTCACGCGCGAAGACATGCACGAACCGATGAAGAAGCGAATGCCGATTCGGGAGTCTGTCGAGGACCTAGTTCGGGAGTCACGCATGACGACATTCACGAACTGGCGGAGAAGCAAAGTCAAAGTTGTTGTCCCAAAAAGTCCGGGTTTAGAGTGTGAACTAGTGGCAGATTTGTAAATATGTTTGACGAAAAAGAAATTCTTGTATGAGTTCACACTAGGAATATTCTCTGAACCTGAGGGTGTTTTCGGTATGTAAAAGTCCCTTCATCTACCTATAAAAGGGGGCGCGAGGGCACGTGTAAACGGACAGAGATTTTTGGAACTTGTGCAATCTGCAGAGGGGACTACAGTCTCTCTGTGCTCTGACTTTGTGCTTGAACGTGCTAAGAACTCTTTCTCTCACTCGCGTGTTCGGGGACTCATCCGAATTTTTCGGGTAACCCCCCCCCCCCAACAGCCCCGCGCCGGTGGCTTGCACGTCGGCGGCCCGCGCGCCGGTGGCTCCCGTGCCGCCCGGCGGCCCCACCCTCCTCATCCACCCGCGCAAGAGATGAGCAAAGAGATGAGCGAGAGAAGCAAAGTAGAGAAGATGAGAGAAAGAAAGGAGAGGAGATGAGGATTTGGCTGAGCGGTGGGAGAGAATAAAAGATGAAAAAGAAGGGGTAAGGGCACCGGTGGTGGGAGGCTTTAGTCTCGGTGGTGATATCACCCGAGACTAAAGATCTGCTCCAATCATTGCTATAAAATAGCTATTCGGCACCCTCTTTTAGTCTCGGTTGGTAGATCAGCGCCAATCATTGCTACAAAATAGTTGTTCGACGCCCTCTTTTAGTCCCGGCTGGTCCTTGATATTGCACATGGGTGGCTCCAGCAACTATTTTTGGCCACATTGATGAAAAGCCTTTAGTCCCGGCTCCAAAGTTGAATCGGGACTAAAGGGGCGTATCAAAGGCTCCGACTCTACCGGTGGTAGTTATATTTATATTCTTATTTTTTTGCTCAAAGTATTCACGAGTTCCGACATTAGAGCCGTTGGAGGGTGACATAAAGGCACTTTATGTCCTAATTTGATGGACATAAAGGCTCTTTACCGACTGCCATTTTATACTCACCTTGCTCCACCGCTTTTGGACTACTTTGGCCAAATCCGTACCTAACTTCCTAGCCTTTTTGATCATTCCCACTATTTATTAACTATACTTCTTCATCTCTTCTCTATTATTTTTCTTTTTTATTCAGCTGTTCCGATCCACAACCCACCCACACCCACTTCGCAATGTACTGCCATGTACATCTACAAACCTCTAACATCTACCTTTCACCTTGGTGCATTGATGCTATGCTCTTACCAGTAAATCAAAGAATAATAGCGTACTCATAAGTGTAAATGGGAAAATTTTCACAACTCTTGAAATGTGCATAAGTGCAGCATTGCGAAAAATATCTTTAAATGAGTAAGCCATAACATGCTACGAGAAGTCCAAAATGAAACGAAATGCCTCTTTAAGAAAACAAAATAAAAAGGAGGCTACTCATAGTAATGAACATTTCATAAAGCAACATAGTACATAAGTTGATAGTACAATTATATATAAGTTACAAATTTAAATAAATTTACTTTGAAACCTATAAAATATGAAAAATTTTAAGATCCTTGGGGAAAAACACACGGCCATAGTTTGATGGACAAAGGGGTCGCGGTAGCCGCCGCCCGCCGCCTAAATTTCTCTCCACCGATCATCGGCTCATACCTGGGATTAGGAAAATTGGTCACCATCACTCTTATCTTCCTCTTCTATCGTAGTATCTTCTTCTCTACTACCAAGGTCCACTTCTGCTATTACACTTTCTTGCTGAACTTCTAGTATTTCTGTTTCCTCTATCATACTATCTTCCTGAACTCTTCGTATTTCCAGATCTGGATTACTGCTGCGATTCCTAGATATTGCTTCCCGGACTGCAGCTTCTGCAACATTCACAATCCGATGGGTTGCATTGTAACAGATTATTTCAACACGAACCTGCTCTAGGGAAGGCAGGTTCTCCAAACCAAAACTGAAATATTTGTTTATATCTTGAGTACGTGATGCTTGGAACACAACCGTAAGCCTCTTGAGCTGTTGCGTAGCTTCTCTATGTGGTGCAAACATCTCTTTCATAGCATCACTTGCAAACTTTAAGCTTTCTAGTTTCTTAAAGCTACCAGCGTCGTTCAAAAAGAATCCTTCTGGTACTCGCTTCGACTTCAGGGAGAGTGAACAAAGAGCCGGCAGTTTCCCAAGCACATCAATGGTGACCTGCGACAACTTGCAGACCTCGATTGTTAACGAGGAGATGTTCAGAAGGGAGTGAAACCAACCTGGAAGACTGTAAAATGCGCTGTAATGTATCTCAAGCTTTTGGAGACTTTGAGGGGGCCAGTTCTGACCCGTCTCATGCATGAACTCCAGGGAGCAGCACGTTAGTATCGAGAGACTGAGTATGTTTTGCCTGGACTGGACCAGTGAACACAGGTTGTCCCACAGTTGTTTACCAGTGTTCTTCAAACACTCATCATCCCATGACCATATGGCAATTCTGAGAACCCTCAACTTACTTAGTTTAAGGAGATCTTTCAGTATCTCTGGCTTCCAGATATTGATGTCACCTAGCTCTTGTAAAGCTGATATTTCTCCGATCCCATCTGGTATCTTCATATGACTGTTGACCCATAGGCACTCCAAATTTCTTAACAATAAAATACTTTCCGGAAGTTCATTTAGACCACATGCACTTAAATCCAGGGTCTGCAAATATTTTAGCTTCACAATTTCTTTTGGGAAGCGAGTGATGCACTTACTGCCAATAACCAGATATCTCAGAGAAAAAGAATTGTGTATACCGTTGAGATCAGCGGCATCCAAAGAATCACAACCACCTAAATCCAAAACACGCAGACCTGGAAAAAATGAGATGGATGGCATAATATCACAAGTGACAATAACAACTGACTTCACTTGGCACAACCAAGATTTTGATCGCGTGTATAATCTAGTGCTTCCCTGGATGGACAGCCGGTGAACTGTCTCTGGCAAATCTATGTCTTGATAATCTTCCAAAATTGCAGCAAAGTTTTCTTCACTCGACTTTGCGATGACAAAGTCTTGCACCAAGTCGTGCAGGCGGCATGACAAGGCCTTACCACCGGCGTCAACTTCCACTGCTTCGATCATTTTTCTCATTACGAGCTCACTGAGGTATCTCTCTGCTACGTCCCGTAATGTCTGTCCTTCAGTCTCCTGTATGAAACCTTCAGCTATCCACGCCCACGCTAAGCGTTCCCCACTAATCTCATAACCTTTTGGAAACATACTAAAATACAGCAAGCAATTTCTTAGATGGCCAGGTAAATCATCATATGAGAGAACTAATTTTCTTTTGACATACACTGCATGCCAGTCCTCCAGTGTCGGAGGTACACTTGAGAGCAATTCCACGGTCTCGGTGATGACTGATACTATTCCACCACATGATTCTATAAGTTCTTCACAAATGTTTTCCAGGTGAGGAGGACATTTGTCTTCCGATCCAAATAATTTCTTGTAGAACAATTGTTTAGACTTGGCTAGTGGTAGAGTGGGTAATAACTGACTGCTGCCACCAATAACTGTAGTAATAACTTGGCTGCGACTTGTCGTCGAACCGTGCTGCCGTTGTAATTTTCGACCAAACCGCACTTTATTATGTCCCATTCCTTTAAGTCCCATATGTCATCAACTACAATGAAGAACCTAGAAAAGTTCCCAGAGTTATAATCTATGATAAATAATAACAAAAACAATCTACTTATGGTCACAAATAGAAAAAAACAAACGAAGCTAACAAAACGATGAAGTGTTTGCTCCTAGATCCCAAATACATGTTCCTTTTTATTTGTGTTCCGTGAGGTTATTATTAGTATGCACGCGGGGTTTGCAGTGATTTGGCCACTGGGTTTTCTTAGTTGATCCTCAAAGACAATACCGAAGGCCGGGACTCAACGAGACCGCACTGGGCCGGTTTCACCGGTGGACCCGACCAATCTGATCGGTGGGGTGCACCTGTCTTACCGGTGTGAGCCGTGTCCGTCCGGAAGCTTAAAAACGGAGGACATGCGGCATGATCGCAATGCTTGTATCGAGGCTAAGCGGGTTTGTAGTCAATGCGCATCCGTCCGATGGAGATTCGACATGGTTACCCATAATGCACTTGGCGAGTGTGTATCTTACTTTCATGTACTAGGGGTAGTTTAGACTTTTACCTCTGCCCATATATTGTTTTTTGAGGGGTGATGGCAACCATCTCTTAGAACCCTAATCATTTGGTGCCTTTGTTTTCTCCTTCTCTTAGTTCTGTGTAGGCTAGCTAGTTCGTGGGAAATCTCAAGTGGGATGATGGGAGATTGCTAGACTCTTTGTAATATATATATATATATATATATATATATATATATATATAGGAAGGGTTGTAGTTCATCCTTTTGTTCCCTTGTGATTTGCTTGTGAATCCCATGGCTTTTCTTTTTGTGGATTTTCAGAGCCTTTTCTTGGGATTTCGTAGGGATTTGTTGGAGGTGTGTCTTTGTGGGATTTGTGGTGGGAATCACACGTGAGGTTTGTGTGCCTCTTTTCTTGGCAATCTTGTCCCTCAAATCTCATGGAAAGTCCTTCGATTTTGGTTGTTTTCGGAGTTCCTTGTGTTCTTGAGGTAGGGGCACGAGATTTGTGATTCCTCCCTTTTAAGAGAATTTTGGGGTTTAAGATTCGATCTATGGTTCACCCATGACATGTTCCTACCTTCCCTAAAGTTTCTCTTGAATTTGTGGAGCGAATCGGGATATCGGTGGATTTGATTCTTGGAGTTGACTCGCGGGTGGAGTTCATCTCGAGTTGCCTAGATCCGACCGGTCCGACCGGTACCACTAACTGGTTGGAGTGGTGCCACATTGTGTGTGGGTTTGCCTTGGGTGAACATTTGGTTGCGTGGGGTTTTGCTCGAGTAACCCACGATTAGTTCTTGCCAATATTCAAGTTGGTTTGCCTAGATTTGTGAAGCTTCTTGTGTCCCTTACTTCTTTGGTTTTGAGTTGGTTTATGTTCCGCAGCCTAGATACATCCTTGAGGCTTTTCGGAATGGTTGTTGTGCGGTTGCCGCAAAGAATCGGTCCGACCGGTGCCATCGGTCCGACCGGTGCGGTACTAGTCTAAACGAAGGACGGTCCGGTAGCCACCGAGCAGTTTTTCCACTGCGGTTTCAAGTGTTTGATTGAGGTGGTGAACTTGCTCCTAGGATCGGTAGTACTCCCGGTGACTACGTGATCTTCGCAAGTTGTGTGCGAGATCTTCTCGGTAGTGAATTCGAGACATCGGACTATGTTCTCATCGGAGAATTTTTATCTCGCTCTCATGCACTCTTACCCCTCTTTGGTCTCCCAATCAGTCCTTCAAAATGTGATGAATATCAATAGTCAACAAATCATATATTGTTCGCATCCGAATTCGTATCCGATCTGCTTCATTTCTAACTAAGAACAACTTTATCAATAGCCACCATTCCTCCGGCCAGGGAATTATACCCACGAGCCGGCGCCTCAACCGGCTTAGGTCTAACGGAGTCCACAACAACAAGAACTGGAGCCTAACTCAACCCAAAAGACACCGATGAGTGGGGACTGCCCTCATCTTTATGTTGTGCTCCCAAAGCATCGCTTCCGATGTGGGACTAAATCCAACAATCTCCACGTCAAACATCGAGCTCAACTCTTCTATCATATGACAACTCATGTGCACAACAAAAGGTTATTACGGGCTCGAGTCACAAGGATTTTCAAGACCTTACGGAGACATTAACGGGCTCCCCCGTCAATGTGTGACCCGAAGATGATTTCACGGGTTAATCCAACCTGGCTTTGACACCACTTGTTAGAGAGCGTAGCGGAATCCGGCCCGGAATTATACCCACGAGCCGGCACCTCAACCGGCTTAGGTCTAATGGAGTCCACAACAACTAGAATTGAGCCTAACTCAACCCCGTGAGGACTGCCCCCACCTTTATGTTGTGATCCCCCACCATCAATTTCCTACGTGGGACTAAATCCAACAGTTATAAGGAGCCGATAGGTTCCTGTTTTCACTAACTGAATTTCCTAAAAACTAATGAACCTATCGGTTCGGTCCAGTTACACGAATGTCCACGTGCGACAATCAACATCAATGAATTTTTTCATAGTTCTGCCGGCAGAAAATTTTCAAGGAAGAAAGCTGATCTTGTAACACATAGCTGTGTGAATGCAGTGGCGTGAGCAGGTTTACAATATCAACTATGTTGGTATGGGCATATGGCTGACCATGCAACTCTGCTAGCGTTCAGAGCTCATACATTTCCATGTTCATTGTTTTCTATTATGTTCTAGCTCTTGCTCGGTTGGTAGTTGGATAAGAAGAGTAAGTATGGGTTCAACAGATGCATGTTCTCTTGATGCTCAAATTTTACACAAGGCAAGTTGGAGGAAGAAAATACAAAGAATTCATTAGACTAAGATGAAGATGAAGTCCAGTTAAATGATGAAGCTCACCAATGGATAACCCTCCTTTGGTTGATAGCACTCAAATCTGACTTGATCATGAGAGTTAAGGTGATTAGAAAGTGACATGTATTTGTTGCACCAAAAATGTGGACTACATATTTACTAGTTTTGAGGATCGATCAAACTGCAACAGGCCCGTGTTGATAATATTGGACATGCGGATGACGCCTATCGGTCTCTGGATGAGGGAGCCATGGTGTATAGAAGATGACATGTTACAATAGATTAGTTCACTTAGTACTAACAATAAAAATGAGTTGGTCACTTGGTAAAAATGGATTTGGAACTTAGTGAAATATACTTAAAGGTCAAAAATACTTCGTCGTGCGTCGAGGAAAAGTGCACGACAAAGATTTCAACGCACGACAAAGGTGGGTTTTCCTGTAGTGATCCGTGTAAGGCTTGCGCCTTCATGGATGGCAGCGCCACCGTCGCCCGGCATACAACCTCACCATTGTGCATCTCGACCAGCCTCGCCGCCACATCAACGGAGGCCACCAGCGGTGCCACATTTCCTCGCGGTCGCCCGAGCCCGTCGCGCTTCACCCGCGCCGGTGCCGGCGCGATCCTCTGTCGTGCCTTCCCGTGCTCCCCTGCCGCCTCCCTTGCAAATCCTAACGTCCGCGTGGCTCAACTTCCATTGATGTTTGTCTACCATCTCTACGATGTTATATGGCGCCCTAACCGGCTCACCGAGTCTAGGGCAACCTAAGTTATGGAGATTCCGACCCTTTTTCGGATTTGACATCCAACTACATGTCCGAAGAGATACCCGTTGTTTGAATAATCATGCAATGATTATTTTAATCTATAGAATAATTTTTAGAATTTATCATTTTTATCTAGTGTGAGCTCAAAACATGCTGGCTCCAAAAGAGTTTCCAATTTGTATAGTAAAATGCGTTGCGGTTCAATGGTATTAACTTTATAATCACAATGTCTATCTACTCTTCATATAGCTATATGTATGCAAATCGAACAAATATATATGTATGTAAACCGAACAATATTGTTAAGTAGAATGTTGCATTTCCATAATGTACAGCTGGAGGATGTTGCATACCTTTTGTTTATGAGGGATTTACTGAATAACCTGATCAGCTCCAACAAATCTAACACATTCGTAGGGAGATCTTTATACTTTTTCTTGTCTAGACCAATAAGAATGTCTGTCAACACTTTCTTCAAGTCAGCATTCTGACCTACTCGAACAAATGCCCCACAGTCAAATTGCGGACTGGCCATGTCAAACACTTCTTCAGCAAGAGTAGTCTCGCCCAGTCCTTCAGATCTGACAATAGAAAGTATCTTCATCTTCGTATTGTTGGTGGCACTGTCCACCATGGATAGCATGCTTAATACTTCTTCCCTTGGCTCATCTGTCTGAAAAATGATGAAGGAAGAGGATTTACAAACATGAGAAAGGGGGGAAGAATATACAATTAATAGCCTGTTTGGATCCCTTCATTTTTAAGGAACTGGAATGTACTTTTGGAATAGGCTATTTGTCATGAAATTTCACATCCCACAACTTTCCAATGTTTATATATAGGCCTAATATAAATTCATGGGGTGGGAGATGGGAATTGATTCTATAGATGCTCATAATATATTTCTGATCTGTGTATGAATTATGATTATTAGAATACAATTCAAGTCCAAGGATTCAAATGGGGCCTAAGGGAAATTAATAAGTTGATACTACCTTTTCTGTGTTTTGATTCAGATCTGCATAAAATGTTTCCATTCGTTGACCGAATAAGCTGATCTCAAGTGTGGGACGGTTGGTATGCAAGTGGATTGCATCCCTCACGGCCGCCTCTGCTTTCGCCACCTCCTCAGGGAAGGCAGACACGCACCTGATTTGAACAATGACACGCTGAAGCGAATGCAGGTTTCCCATGCCAAAGTCAAAATCGAAATTGTGGCAGGCACCCATTAGGAACCGAACATCAAAATGAAAATCAAGGACTTCAAGCCTAGGCATAGCTCCATACACAAAGAGCAGCGGCTTAGTGATACTGCAGAATTTCAGATTCAGGAATGCACTACCATCACAAGTAATAATATCTCCTCGTTCAGTGTTTGCAATCAGCAAGTGGAGATGGCGGAGCTCAGGGAACCCTCCAAGGATTCCCAGATCCTGCTTTCCAGCATCAAACACCATCAGCCATAAGTGGCGGAGGTGGGGAAGATCTTGAGGATTAATCCAGGATGGCCGCCTCGAGAACTCCAACAAGTGCAATTCCAAGAAACAGAGAGTTTTAGAGAGGGCGAATTCTGTAGGCTCCAGCAAAACAGCCCTATTGTTTAACTGCACACCATAGTAGTGAAAATGTAGAACCTTGACCTTTTTCAGATTTGACAAAGACTCCAGTAAATCTCTCAGCTGCCCCTCATCTCTTGTTTTTATCAAAAAACGAAGCACCCTTAGTTCTCTCAAGTTTCCCAGCTCCTTGGCGAACCACCTTGCAGAGTTCTCGTCGCCAAAACTAGGGTACATCACCAACTGTTGCAGGGACGTGAGCTTCCCAATCCAGTCGGGCACACTCGTCGTCCAGTCAGCATTCAGGCACATCAAACCTCTAAGTCCACCCATGCTCGCTGGTAGTTCCTCCACGCCACTTCGTTCCAGTTCCAGTGTCTGCAGAAACTTCAGATTCCCTATTTCCTCCGGGAGCTCACGAACAAATGTATTGCTTAGCCCAAGGAACCTCAGTAGAAGTAATTTTCCAAGATGTTTAAGATCGTAACCTTCAATTGATCTACAACTTTCTAAATCCAGCACACGCAGAAGAAGGAACCTGGAAACCGAAGGTATCATGTGTGTGGGACATCCCATGGCATCAAGTGACCTCAATTGTGGTTGTGCCACGTCCATATTATCCCCATAGTTGTGCTGCTCATTTCTTGTGTGGAGAGCTAACCGACGGACCTTGCTTACATCATCAGGTGTGCTTTGCTTACTATCACCTAAAACAGTGGTAACAAAACCTTCTTCTCTCGACAAGAGACAAATGAGATCAAGCACCATATCATGCACAGCACAAGCCCAAGACGTCCCTTCATCATTCGCCGGTATTGGTTGGATCAGGTTTCTATTTACAAGTTCATTGAAGTAACTCTCTCCAAGCTCAAATAAGCTTTGGTCCTCTTCTCCATGTTGGACAAAATCTTCAGCGATCCACCTCCATATCAACCGATCTCTTCTAATCTTATATTCTTCTGGAAATATACTTAGATATAATAAACATACCTTCAATTGAGAAGGTAGGTCATAATAACTAAGAAACTGCGTCTTCCTGATAGTGTCCATACCATGGCTGCTTCCAAGTCCGGCACCAAGGGAGTCAGACACATGACACCACTCTTTTATATCTTCTGAATTATTAGCCAGCAAGGTTTTTGATGTGGCAATGATAGCTAATGGCACACCTGCACATTTCTTCAATATGTTTTCAGATATTTCAGAGAATTTTGTTGGACATTTGCCTCCAGAGCCAAAGATTCTTCCAAAAAACAGTATTTTAGAACTCTCGTGAGTAAGGTGTTTCAGCCTATAGCAACCGCCGACTTGCTCAGCAACATCAAACCTTCGGGTAGTTGTTATTATTCTGCTTTTCAGGCCATTCTCATGTACAATGTGTTGTATTATCTCCCATGGTTTTGTATCCCACATATCATCAAGAACAATGAGATACCTATTTTCATATGAAAATAGACAGCCATGTAAGTATATCAAGTAATGTCCAAAAGAATATCTAGAAAGATCTTCATAAATGCCAGTGACAATTGGCAACATAAGTAGAAAAACCCTCTAGTTATGTGAAAATGACTCCTTGGGAATGCCTTTCAAAATATCATCGTTAACTAAAAGAAACTACTTGGTAAGACAATGTGTGAAGAAAATAGTGCCAACGAAATAAATATTAACATGTGTAGATGATTAATAAAGTAGTTTCCGCATATATTGAGCAATGTTGCCCGTACATTGTACCAGTCATCCCAAATTACATTACATATGGTTGACGCTTTTTTTGTCAACACACGAACGCGCTAGATCGCTCCGGTCTGACCGGTTGCGCCCAGCCTTACCGGCTTGGTGCCACTTTTGGGTGTCAGCACATACGTGAGTAAATGGCAATGAAACTGTTTATTCTATTTCATAGAGACTCGTATATAATTTTATCTATAGCAACTAATTCATTTCTGACTGGACATAAATTCTTTTACACATGTACACATGGACATTCATTTCCTAGTTTTTTTACAAAATGGAAAAAGTTATGGCCTTGACTGCTGCCCACAACCAATTGTTCCTTTCCTAATATACTACATGCTTTCTTTACATAATAGAATGGACCCATCTTAATATAAGTTTTTCAGATCGATAAGTATCTTTATGAATTTTGTAGCATGGTATTTGCAAAAACTTATAAATTGCATGCATGGTTGTAATTGTCAAAAATCGATATGAGACATAAATAGATAGTTCTAGTGGATAGTGACATGGTGCTGACATGGAAAGCTTGCATGTTGAGAGTATTGAGTTGCATGCACCGACCAGTTCAATCCAAAAGCTTAAACTAATGAAGAAAGGTGGACAATTCACTTATAAGCTAACACTCCTCACGTGCGAGGCTCCCCCAAGGCCGAGAGATGGGGCTACCCCATGGGTCCCCACCGACCGAGTCTTAGTCGACCCGACATGTGTGTCCGGCCTTCCATACGACCCGTCGACTTGTCGGTTGGCCATGCCCCACGTGACGCGTGGGCCCAAAGACGCGAAGACGACTTGTTGTGCAAGTCACGGCTCGGATAAGCTTTCCTTGTTGTAATTGGGTAGGATAGATGGAAATTGACTAGTATTGAGTTGCATGCACTAACCGCTTCTACCCAAAAGATTAGCCGATGGGGAAAGGTGGGCCATTCACTTCAACACTCCCCGACTGCCGAGGCTCCCCCAAGGCTAAGAGATGGGGCTACCCCGGGGGTCCCCACCGACCAAAGTCTTAGTGGACCCACGGTGTGGGTTCGGCCTACCATACGACCCGCCGACCCGTCGGTTGGCCCCGCCCACCCGACGCGCGGGCCCAAAGACGTGAATACAACTTGGTGTGCGGTCAAGACAGCTCGGATAAGCTTTCCTTGTTGTATCCGGCTAGGATAGATGGAAACCGACATGTAACCTAATGTCGTCGCCAATATAAGGTGCCTTGCCCCCCTCCCCCCGAGTTCGATCATCCGTTCGTCGAGCAATACAATCACCACCGACAACTTAACCCTCTCACCTCCAAATCAACTACGTGGGTACCCCTCATGGATCCGTCCAGGATCTCACCATCCGACACGAGCCGCATACACGGATATTGGATTGAGCCGTAATTATTTTAATTAACACGCCCGCAAGGATTCGAACTTGAGACCTCGGTTTTGATATCATATTGAGTTGTATGCACCAATCGGTTCAACCCAAAACTTAAGCGATGTGGAAAGGTAGACAATTCACTTATACCCAACCTCCACATCAGCTTTTCACATCAGTTCTCTAGTGAGGTGCATATAAGTTACATAGATAGGCTCAAATAATGTAGCCCAATTGTGGGGCCCAAATTTTTTGTTCCAGTTTAATAACTTTTCTCAAATAGGTCACGTGTACAATTGTTTCACAAGTTCGCAGCATTTGTTCTGGAAATGAAATTTTATTTCGGTCAAACATTTTTTTGTCGTGCGGTTTAAGCTATAACATTTTTATTCTTGGAAAACAGCATCACGTTTGGATGTTGTAGTATTTTAATTTGGATCACGGTGGTATATACAATAAAACAGGTTCCCAAAAACTAAGAGAAAAACACTTGGCCTTGGCCACACATGTTGAGATAGCAGGCAGCAGGTATACCTCTTGTTCTGGATGATTTCACGGACAAGATCTTTGAGATGAGTCTCATCCAACTTCGTTGTATCATCAATCTCCTTGAACTTTTCCTTGTCAAATTGATACAGCAAATCCTTGAGAAGTTTCCTTGTATCAGGATTGCGAGCCACTGAAACAAAAGCCGTGCAATCAAACTGTCCTTGAATCTGGCCATAAACTGCTCTGGCAAGTGTCGTCTTCCCTAGTCCTGCAAAACCAGCAATAGAGACGACTATCCGTTTCTGCTGATCATCTCCCTTCGCCAACCTCGCGATTACTTCTCGCATTGCCTCGTCAATGCCGACAAGCTCATTCACCCTTTCTGTGTGCACTTCTGTCAAGCGAGGATCAACTACGGTTTCGGCGGGAGTAATAGCATCAACCTGGTGCCTGTCCGAGATCGAGGAATCAAATTCCGAAACCAAGATGGTAAGAGACGAAGTTCAGTTTCGAAAAGGAACAAAGGAAGTGCAAAAAGATCTGAGGTGTGTCGATCTATATTCAACCTGTCACGCCGCTCGGCCACATCCCTGACGGACTCCTTGATCTTCTCGATCTCTTGCTCGATGTCATGCCGAGTCGTCGTGGTCTTCTTCGTGAACACATTTGCTATCTTCGTAATGAACCTTTTGGCGGCGCTCCGTTTGCTGAGGGTTTGCGCAGGGTCTTGGGCTCGCGCCAGGAAGGCATCGACGACGTCCTCCACGTTGTAGGACAGGTCCCGGACATCCCTGGCCCAAATCCTGACCAGCTCGCTGAGCTGCTCTGTCGGAACCTCGCCAGCACTGCAGAGCGCGGCGTGAATGCTCTGAAGCTCCTTTGAGAGGATCTCGACGTCCTTCCTGGCGCCCTTGTGCAGGTTGTGCTCCTGCTGCAGCAGCTGGGCTAGCTTGGGAAGCAGGGTGCCCAGGGCCACGGTCGCAAGCTCCATGGCTGAGGGGGTGCCCCGCGCTCGATCTCAGGATAGCTGCTTTGCTTTTGATAGCTTGGGTCTGTGCGCAGCAAGCAGCAGGTGGAGGGAGCTCTACTGCCCCTCTCGCCTTTGGCTATGGAGGTTGGACCTTTCATGGATCGATCAACGCTTTATTTGTGGTCCACTTGCATATAGGTAATGTCGATGCTCATCAGCCATTGCATCACATCAGAGTGATTTTAGCAGCGCGCGGCCAGGCCAAGTCAAGATCGATCCTTTCGCGTTTCGCTAGGTCCATTGGCTTTTCTTTACGCGATTCTCCTTGCAAAGCGCTGGACTGATTAAAAAAATCTTCCATCCGCAAATGGATAGACGACGACACACAACAAACAGTGTCAGTGATAGTGCTTTCAAATAAATTTCTGATACTGTCAGTGGCTCAGTGCTGCGGTTTCTGTGCGCGAGGACTAACAGAACTGTGATGATGTCGATCTCCCATCTCGATTCACATAGCGCTAGTGGCGCGCACGCAGTGCCGCAATTTTAATAATATCAGAAACTCGGAAGAGGGAAATAGTTTAATTAAGAATCTCGATTCATACGATTTGCATGTGGGAGTGGGCAGCATCAAGTGGGCACCAACTCCGTCGCACTCACATGCCCCAACCACCTCTTTGTCCAAGGTTTTGTTTCAACATCGTAAACTCAAGGCTACTTGTTGTTTGAGGTGGTGGGGAGAAAGGGGATGCATAACAACCCTGTTCTTCATATAGAGAATATAGATTTGGTAGCATAGATTGTTGTTGGCCTGACAAGCATATATGTATATAGTGGCACACGAGCTAGAGGTAGACAACCAACAGCTACCTAATTGGCTGCTCATGCAACTCACGGCAATATTTATGTTTGAATCATGGAGCAGATAGGCATCAGCTAAAACTTCTGTCCATTGATGTGCAACAATTGACAGCGACATAATTATTTCTAAAGAAATTTTTGCAATATTCTAATTTATTTATTGGCGTACGATTGTATGAACGCACTATCACCCTTAGGGTTAGATATCGAGCCAGCTCGGTTCGTTAGTGGTTGGGCTCGTTATAACTCGGCTCGTTATAACTCATTAAGGTACCGAGCTAAAAGTTGAGCTCGGCTCGACTCGTTTGAACGCTTGAGGCAGCTCATTAGCTCGTGAGCCAAGGCGTTGAAAATTTGACCATTATACTAACCACCTATTTAGATATACTATAAATATATATTGGCCTACGTTTTATATAACTTCTAACAACGAAAAAAAAAGAAACAAAGCTCATATAATCTATGTGAGAATTAAACAAACTATTAATGTTATGTTTATCCAATAGCAAAACATTCTATGTGACCATGCAGCAGCAGCAGTGATTCACCATCTATAAAAAATAACAAAGTTCTTGAGTAGGTGGTGATCTCATAGTCTTATTTGTACGAGTCTTGTACGAGTCCTCAATAGCTATGTAATTATTAAAAATAACAAAGTCCTTGATTCTTGCAATCAATGTGCCCGAAACATGAACTTTTCTTTTTCATTTGTGCTTTTGTGTACTTGTGCTTTGTGCTTCTCCTACCCTCTTGTTTCTTGTGGGTTTCATCTCTAGACTACCCCAACTTGTTTGGGACAAAAGGCTAAATTGTTGTTGTAGTTGTTGTGGTAACAAAGTTCTTGATTGTTGTTGGCCCGACAAAGCATATATAGTGGCACACTACTTAATTGGCTGCTCATTAAATTCACGACAATATTTTCGGTGTGGGCCCTTTACCCGCTTTTAGCTCTCGCCTTTACAAATAGAACTTTTCAAGAGCGGGTAAAGGGCACGCACATGGAAATCCATTTTCGGGAGCGGGTGAAGGACCGATTAGGCGACCGGAGAAGGGGGGAGTGAATGGGAGCCGATAAAAATTCTTCCCGACGGTCGAACTCGGTCTATGTCACAAATTCACAACCAAGGATTCCCACACGAGTTTGCCAAGGTCACGTAGTCACAAAGGACCTACCAACCCTAGGAACAAACCCAAACTCAAAGCAATACGGAAGCGCAACTCAACAAGAAAAGGACTAAGGCGATCCGCGAAGCCCGGGGCGGACCGTTCGCATGGACCGAGCGGATCGTCCGCGTGGGCACGGCGGACCGTCCGCGGGTTCACCGCGGACCGTCCGAAATAGCCTCCCGAACCTGCAGTACCGCACCGCGAAAAACGGACCTTCCGTCCTCTACCTACGGACCGTCCGCACTCACCTCGCGGACTATCTGCCAAACTTCGTGCAACCAAAATCACACGACCAAACAGATCGAACGAAAGGCGAACAAGAACACACTAAGAACTTGACGAACTGCTGGCTCAAAGCCTCCTCGCGGACCGTCCGCCAGGGGCGCGCAGACCGTCCGTATGGTGTGCAAACAGGAGCTCGAGCCCGACCTCTTGAAGGTCAACACCACCTTCCACTACCCGATCTCCCGAATCAAGCAAGGGATTGCTACCAAATCATATGTGAAGGTGAAGCGCCTCTATGAGATGCTATACCTACGAATTTGTAGCCTCAAACCCACTGAATCAAGAGGAATCGAGATTGTACCAAACTCTCCAAAAGAGCAAGGGTTCCAACCGAAAATCTTCAATCAGAGGTCGAATTCAAAGTTTGCAGGGTCATGATCAAGCACAAAGATGCACGAGGCAACTATCCATGACCCCCACCAACAAATCTGAACCCAAACACCTTAGAATCGAAGGAACAAGCTGCACACAAAAATGCAAAGAAAATAGCTCGAAAAAACACGAAAATCACACGAGCTACAAGAGGAAGATCGACGCAACCATTTAAGCTTCCATTCGGTCGCAGGTTAGATTCTTTACAAACGGATGAAAAAATCAAAACCTACGGAGCAAGGAAAATAAGAAGCGATCCGGAAGGATGGTTTGCCCGGAAACCCTAGAGTTAATATATATGAGTCCCTTCGGTCTAGGCAAAAGACCACGCTACCCCTTAGCACATAAGTGGTGATACAAACCCCTCGGGGGCATATAGGTCATGTAGCACTCCTCTTCATCGCACGGCCATGCCATCATCGCGAACGCATCCTCCCGACGCAAGCCCTATGATCCCGCCACGTGTCCGCGCGCATCGAAGCTTCTCGGTGCGTCCGGATCCCCTCTCTCCCGCCGAGCCTCCGGTCTTGGTTTTGTGGATCAACCAAGCAACTCCACGCTTTGTGGTGAACTTCCGCAAACCCCGTGTGCGGACTTCGGTCGTGAGCCGCTACCCTACGTCCGCTCCCCGTCCACGACTTCATCTTGCTTTTCTTGCCACCATGCGGCCCGCACTTGACCCCGCCGGCCACCGGGTCTCTCAAGTCGAGCCTACTTGTCTCTCCACTCCTCGGAGGCCCCGCAAGGCACGGACCTTTCACGCTCGCTCTTCACCTCGCACCAACGCAAATCAAGCCTCAACCTCGCACCTGCAATACTCGGCCAAGAGTCGGTCCACACCACGTTGTCAATCACTCATCACGGTGTATTCGATAGTTCGGCGCCCCATTTGATGATTTAGGTGGATGCTTCTTTATTCGCAAAAAAATAATTCGGTGGTTTATTTGTGATGACTCTTATTCTGTGACCCTCGAAGTAGTGTCTTACTTTCCTCACATCCATGACAACTCGCATATGCTATCTTTTCCAACTCGAGAAAAAGAGTTTTGACCTTGAGAGAGCTTCGAAGCAAAGTATACTGGAATTTGTTTGAACTTCCCTTCTTCTTCCTTCTTTTGCACTAGCACAAGACTCACTACCGAATTTGAGGTAGACAAATATAGCAGAAGTGGTGATTTTGGCTTGGGAGGGCACATCTTAGTCATATTTGACAAGTATTCCTTGAGATCTTAAAAAGCTTGTTTCGAGTTTCGGACCATTGAAAGTTCTTGGAACTTCGAGAACTTGAAAGAAAGGCAAACTTCTTTCTGCAGCCCTAGGAATGAACCCGTTGAGAGAGACAACTCTCCCCGTCAATTTTTGCACATCCTTCACCGAAACCGGGTCTTGCATTTCAACCGGAGCATTGATTTTGTCGGGATTCGCCTCTATGCCCTTTGTTGAAACGAGACATCCAAGAACCTTTCCCTTGTTAATGCCAAAGACACATTTCTCGGATTCAATCTAAGGTTCGCCGCTCTAAGATTCACGAAGGTTTCGCCAAATCGCAAATGTGGTCTCTTGTTTGGACGCTTTTGACTACTACGTCATCAACGTAGATGTTCCTCCGAAGTTGAGGGTGAAGAACTATTGCTATCATTCTCGAAAATGTACACCCTTCATTCTACAGCCCCTCTCGGCATTCTCACGAAACAAAATGTTCCAAAAGGAGTGATGAAGCATGTTTTCTCTTCATCTTCTCTCGCGCACTCTTATTTGATGATATCCCGAGAACATGTCTAGGAGTGAGAGCATTTCACTATTGGCCGCATCATCAACGATTTTGTCTACCCTATCCAAGGGAAAATCGTCCTTCTCGCATGTCTTGTTCGTGTCTTTGAAGTATACACACATTCTCCATTTTCTCGTTCTTCTTCTTCACTAGTACAATGTTGGCTAGCCGACCGGATACAAGACTTCTCTCGATCACTTTTGCGTCTTGAAGTCTTTGTACTTCGGCTTCTCCTGCCTTCACTTTTTCTTCGGACATTTTTCCGAGCCTTTTCTTCTTAGGGGGTATTTTCTCATCCGTTTCGAGGGTATGCTCGATGATGTCTCTGTCAAAACCTTGCGGGTCTTTGGCCGACTAGGTGAAGACATCTTTGTTTTTGTTCGAAGTTTTATGAGCCCATTTTCTTCTTCGGGGGTGAGATGAGCCCCTATCGTGATCGCTTCTCCGTCGGGCATATCATCCGGGTACACTTTCTTGGTTTCACTATCGCAGATATCTCAATATTCTCTTTGTCACGCTTGGACTCAATGTAGGGTTTTCTCTCTTCATCGTTAGACTTCACTTGATATACGTTGGTTTGCCCTAGGGTATGACCCTTTTCTATGTTTCGGCCTCCCGCCGATCGCCAAACACGGTGATGACTCCTTTGGGCGCCGATATCTTCATGCATAAGAATTGTTGTCTTCGACGAAGATCGAATTTGTTCATGAATCCTCTGCCGAAAATCGCGAGATATGGATGATATATATCAACCACATCGAAAGTGAGAGTTTCGTCCCGGCGTTATCAAGATCTCCAAAAGACATGGGAAGAGATACTTTTCCAATCGGCTTGATTGGCTTTCCTCCGAAACCCCGTAATGAGAATTCGGTGGGTGCAACATGTGCTTTGAGATAAGTTCATCTTCTCAAAAGTTTTCGAGAACGATATCTGCCGAACTTCCATTATCTACAAGAATTTTTCCAATGACCCATCCGGCTATGTTCACCTCGATGACCATGGCATCATTGTGATTCGTGGATTTCAATCTGAAATCTTCTTCTGTGAATGTTATCGATACTTTGGCCCATTCTGGTCGTGCGGTACCGGACCATCGTTGATGATTGTGTTCACGGATCCGAAATAGTTGTTTCTCTCGCCTTTTGGTTTCGAACTCCATAGCCGATCCTCCCATGATGGGCATGATTGTTCCAAAGGAAGACAAAGATTTCGAGTTCGGGTTCTTGAACTCAATTCGGTTTTGACGGATTGTCGGGTGGTGGTAATATCTCTTGGATTGGTTGCGGCCGCCGAATTGATTGAATTGCTTGTAACGAGGGTAGAACTGTTGAGAAGGTTGCCAAGATGGCCGTGGTTGCTTGGAATTGCTAGATTGTGACCGGATTTGGTTGAGAATTCATGAACCGGGGTTGCCGAAACATAGGCGAAGTTGGTTTGGCATTGTGGTGGCGATACTCATCATGGCGTTCCTTTGCTGAATTCTAGCAATGTTTTCTTGGTTTCGGGCATCCTTCGGTGTTGTGACCTCTTCCATGGTATTGGTAGTAGAAGTATGGATCTCTTGGATTTTGATTTATGAGTTTCGGGGGTCCTCTTCCTCTTCCCCTTCCCCCGGGTGCAAAGCCTCCTCTTGAGCTTGGTCCGTCATTGCGGATTGACCGAGGATTTTCCACGTTATTGATGTTTCATGGTTTATGGGATTGAGGTCTCCGGATCATATCTCTCGTTGCCTTGTCTTGCTTCATTTTGTTCCACGACTCTTCTCGGATGATCATCATATGACATGATGTATTCTTGAAGTTCACGAAAAAGTTCATCGGTTGTTTTGGGTTTCTTTCGTGTGAGATGCGAAGTCGCTTCGGTCCCGGAGTCGACCTTCAATAAGTACTTGAATTGTTGTTTTATCATCCGCTTCGGGAATTTGCGACCTTTGCTGCATGAATCTTCTTACGTAATTCCGTAGTGGCTCTCTGTCTTTCTGCTTGTAGTTGTAGAGATCTGATGTTTCATGAAATATCTAGAATGCCTAAATAAACTTGGTCTTAAGATCGACCCAACTGCAGATTGAGAGTGGCTGCAACAGAGAATACCAATTCAGAACAGGGCCTTCACGGCCAATAATGAATGATTTGGCCAGCGCAACATCAACTCCTCCTGCTGAATTCACAGATGATTCATATCTCATGAGAAATTGTCTAGAGTTTCCGAAGCCATTGTACTTTGGGAGAGAGACTGGTTTGAACTTTGGTGGCTATGGTGCAGTTTGCAGCCCTATGGATAGTGGTGATTCAGGATGCACAAACTGTGAGATTCCATTACCCGCGAAGAAATTTTCTTTCAGGGTTCTTCTATTTTGACTAGAATTCTGGTTTGGTGAATCTTGCCACAATGAGCTGTTCTCTTGTTCTTTCATTTCATCAATTTCTCTTTGAATTCTTTTAACTTGTTGTTTTGCTTGATTAAGTTTTTCTACCTTTTCGAAGCCTTTCTTTTTGCTTGAGCTGGTTCGTGAATCTTTCTTTCTCTTTCCGTAGTTGCGGTATTTTCTCGTTGTACTTCCTCTAGTTCTCTCGTCTACGACCTCATCGTCATGTTCATGAGATTGCGCGAACTCGTTCTACGGTGTGTCTTGTCTTTTCGGCTCTTGCTTTCTGGAGAGCCTCAAGTTTTGCCCTTCGTTCCTGATCTGTGATGTGTGAAGGTTCTGGAGTGTTAGAGATTCCATTGTCTTCGTCATGATGGTGGTCCTCTTGATCAGTCTTGGTGGGAACATTCTTCTTGGACCTCTTCTGTGGTGGCATCGTGAGTTGTTTTTCGGATTAGACACGGTGGGCGCCAATGTTGGGGGGTCCGAAAATCGGAAGGGATCCCCAAACACGCGAGCAATGAGGAAAGATGCACAATTCGCGAAAGTCAAGGAGACAGAGAATCTACAAAAGTCTATACTCGCCTCAAAAGTTGTGAATCTCTTTACACATGCCCATGCACCCCCTTTTACAGGGAGACGAAGGGACTTTTTACATTCCGTGACTACCCTCGAATCTAGAGAATATTCCTAGTGTGAACATGTACATGAATGTCTTTTACATTCCGCGATCTACAGGGCTAACTTTATATATTCACACTCTAAATCCTGACTTTTTGAGATGTCGTGTTTGACTTGGCTTCTTCGTGATCTCCGAATCTCTTATTCGCGAAGAACACCGCTCACTATAATTTCCGAATCAGGACTTCTGCAGATTCCCAAACTTCGCATTCCGCATTCCAAAGACTTTGCAGTTCCCGGTTCCAGGGCTTCTCGCATTTTAACCACCCCGAAATGGACAAGAAATTCACGCGTGGAAGCCCGATTCGGCTATTATATTTCGCACATCATTTGAAAACCCGAAAAACACTTGAAACTTATCAAGATCCCTTCATGAATGTTACACTTTCACGAAAGAGGGGCTCTCACCCCACGGGTGATTTGCGAACTTATCTCGTGAATTTAGGTAAACCCGACGTTTCGAGGGTGCAAGGTTTTCCCCCCGATTCCCCGGCACTTTACTACGAATCTTGTGATTTGGAACTCGTTCCAAAATTGCAATGTGAATTTTGCGGAGTTAATCTTGTGATTTGGGACTTGTGAATCTTGTGACTTGACTTTGCATGGTATGACTCCAAATGAGATGAGATGAAATGAAACGAGAAAAAAAGGAGTGGGGAGTGCACCCACCGGCCTACCGACCACCCGTTAATAATTTGCACATTAGTATCGGGCCTACCGATCATTAACTTGTGTCCAATCAAAAAAAAAATATCAACTTGTGAGGGATGAGGTGACCAAAGACTAACCCATTCCACTTCACAAACGAATAGCAAGGGGGACATGATGGCGATGCGGCCGATCGAAAAACAATGGTGGACGATGGCGGACCGGCCAACCAACCTACCGTAGCGTGTTTTTAGCGTGGCGGATCGGCGTGGGTGCCGGCGTGTTTTTAGAGATGGGTGGTGAAGGTTTGCCGGAACATACAACCCGTGCGCCCGCCCGGCCTTTGCCACCGGAAAGCACAAAACAAAGATGGAAGGCGCCACCGTTGAGGTCCGGACCGCATCGTGTCCGGGCGTGTCATCCGGCCGCCGAGCCGGCGACCTCGCCGGACGACGCGCCACCGGGGCCGGAGATCATGCACCGACACCATGGGATCTCCGCCTCATCACGGTGGACTACATCCGTAAGGGTGTGCTGTCCGCCCAAGCCCCAAACAGAGGGGAAGCGGCGCACCTCGTTGTAAGGAATCGGATGCCCGTTAGCCTAAGAGGAGGAGGGGGTGAATTAGGCAACTTAAAAACTTAACCTATGGCTTCACTAATTTTGCGCAAGGGTAAACTAGAACATACTATCTATATGTGCAACTACGGTTGTTCTAGTGTGAAACTCCCATCCCAAAAGAAGGTTTGCAACCTATAGCCAATCCTAGCATGATACTACTCTAGGAAAGTAGAGGCAAGCAAAGATTGCAATAGAGTAAATGCGGAAACATAAAGGGGATGAGAGGAAGCAAACTCTTGACACACGATTTATCCCGTGGTATCGGTAGGCACTAAGCCACCCCTAGTCCACGTTGTTGAAGCACTCACACAAGAGTATTGCTTCCCGGTCACCAAGTCTCTCCCAAGAGCACCAACTTGACTTGCCACAAAGGCTAGCCACTTAGGCACTTGTCAAGCTCCCTTGGTCACCTTGATGCCGCCTCCACTAAGGAGCTTCTCCACCAAGGAAGGGGGTCTCCACGTCCCCCGCACAAAGTGTCCTCGCCACTCCACACCAAGCCGAGGGTCGATGACGATTGCCGGTGAGCCACTTAGGCCCCAAGGCTTCCGGCGAACCTTGTACAACCGGATTCACTCAAGAATCACCTCACAAGGTTGGCACAACCTTGCACTCACTCGGCCTCTAAGCTAAGCCTAGCACTAAGCACATACACAAAGCATGCACTAGTCTAAGGGTGAGCAATTAAGCACTTGGATGGATTGGATATGATCTTGAATGTGTCTTGAACTCCTCTGCACTTCCACACAATCCAGCAACCTCAAATGAGTGAGTGGAGGGGGGTATAAATAGCCCAAGGCATCAAACTAGCCGTTGGCTAACGTCCACTGAAAAAGGTACCGTCGGATGATCCGACGCTATGCTTTTCCAGGGCGTCGGTTCATCCGGTGCCCCTCCCACGTCACGTAGCCGTTGAGGTTCTCTGACACAACTGCTCCGACGCTACGTCGGATCATCCGGTGCTGAAGGCTTCGCGTCCAAGTCGGTACTGTTAGCTTCCAACTGACCGTCGGATAGACCGACGCTATGTCTTGACCAAGGCGTCGGATCATCCGGTGCTGAAGGCTTCGTCTTGGCGCGTCTCTGTATGAATTCAAACTGAGCGTCGGATAGACCGACGGTGTCCCCACTTAGACCGTCGTATCATCCGATGCTACTGCCTTCCTTGCTCTTCCTTTGCAACTCGTCCGACGCTACTAAAAACGGACCGTCGGTTCATCTGACGGTACCTAGGGTTTGACCCTGTGCACCAACTCGTCTGATGATTGCACCGACGCTAGTATATGAGGGACCGTCGGTTCATCCGACGGTGTCTTCTCTTTTCCTTTTCTTGCTCGGTTTTGACCCTTGAAAAATAGACTATCTTCTCAATTTGGCATATGGTTTTCTTGCATCCTTGAGACCTAGAAGTGTCTACAAAGACATGCTAGACAATGGGGTTAGTCCCAATGATCATGTTGTCATGAATCACCAAAATCAAACTCGAACTAATGACATATGAGGTCATGTTCGCTACTCCTCCGCCCGAGCGATAGGGCAATCGGCGAGTCGGTGCTTCGGTGGTGGACTAACATCACTACCGCAAGAGACATTCCCCAGAAAGCTACACGTTCCTTAACGCTATTGATTCTTTGGGAGATCTGACTGGAGAGGAATAGCAGGGTTTTTGATCGTCACTAGTCGTCGGTCCTAACCGTCCTAGCTAAGATCAAGAGTGAGGTGTCGGCTTGGATAGTGGCAGGAGCGAAAGAGCTGTCGGCTCTCTTTGTGCGAGTGTAAATACTTTTAGTTAGGCCGGATCCCGGTTTGTACTCTTCTTCTATATCAATGAAATAGGCACGCCGGTGCCCGTTCGTTCAAAAAGTAAATGAAATCCATGGTACTAATAAACTAGTCGAAGCACTAGCCGGACTATAGCCGAAGCACTTTCGTCGGGGAAACGCGTGCCGACCGGCGATGGCACTTTTGTCCAACCATAAACAAGACCATAGTTTGTGCCGGGATCGAGACGCGATGAGGGAAATAAATGATAGACAATTTATTTCAAAAAAAAGAAATGATAAACAATGTATGGAGAGTGGAGCCTATGATAAATTAAACCGCCGCATCCGGGTATATGTAGCCAGACCTACAATTAGTATAATCTTGTTTACGTGTTGAGATGGGCTCAGCTCAACAATGTTTTGTCGGGGAATCTACCCATGTACCAGCCAATTGGCCGATACAATGTAAGGTGGGATCGCCCGGCTCGAGAACGCCCGAAGCGCGGTACGCAAGTAGATCGATCGGGCCGGATCGACGGATCATGACGTTAGCGCTCGAGTAGGTCGGAATCGGCCGCGGTGTAGAGGCCGATAGGATCTAGATCGAATGGATGGTAATGATAATAACTAAAACTACAAGAATTTGGTAAAAAAAACTTGTAGATCTAGCTTCGGTAAAAGGTGAATAAAGAACTAGACGAAACCTCGCCGATGCGCCCGGAGGTTAAAGCCTAGGATTATTTGGTAAAACGGTACTCACAAGCTTGCCGGAGATCGCTTGATGCAGCCCGACGAACCCGAAGCACGACGTTGTAGAAAAGGAGAAAAACGCAATGGCGAAGTCCCTGAAAAATAGATGTTGTAAAGGTAGATGCTGTAAAAGTAAAGGGTTTTCCCGGAAGCGGTTTGTTTGATATTGGTGCGTACAGATTTTCTGACCACGCAGGGTCGCTATTTATGTCTTCGGACAAACCCGACTCCTAGCCGATTACGTCATTGTTTAGTTGCATCTAAAGACAAGAACTACTAAAAATAGAAAAGGACTCTCGCAGGAGTCTAGGACCTTCTAAAACTGATTTCTTGACCCGTTGCCAATTATGGATCGACCAACCTCCACCGTGCTTTTCTTTTGGCGTATCCCTCTCGAACACCGCCTTCTTCATGCCCATGGACCGATCTTCTCATTAGTCATCGGCCGATCGCTCCGACTCGCCGGCCCACCGTCAGGGTCGAACTTCCTTGGCCATCAGCAAGTCCCATTGACCATTACTTTTTCTCGTTCAATCGGCGATTGCACCCTCGCTTTTCGTCGATCGCTTCTCCTTGTCTGTTTTGACCTGATTTTCCAAAAAGGGGTGTAAACAGTAAGTAGGTCTGCCTAGGCCCGATTATGGAGATTATGTTTAACTAAAGAAACCCAAGGCCTATTTTGTGTAGGTATGAAGAAGATAGTTATTGATGGGCTTGATAGCGATCAGCTCAGCATTGGGCCCAATCAAGTGGGCTCAAACGAACATCTCTATCTGTCTCTGGACTTGTTTTGGCCTTTTTTTTACGTGGGTAGTAGTAATTTGAAGGCTCGATGTACAAACCTACACAAAAAGTAATGTCACGCTCGATGCAATTTTTTTTGCAAGGCATGTTGAACCATTCAAGTTGAACATTATTAGAAACCGCCTAATACTACAAACGTAATTAAGCAACTATTTGCAAGACTTCCTTTTCATTTTCAAATTGCATAATTATACAGTTTCTTGTTGGATTTTAGTTAAGATCATGTAGTAATTATACTTGTCGCGATAATAAGAGGAAAAGCATCGTGTTGACCATAGAGAAAACAACATGTTGAAGAAGGGAAGAAAAATCGAATGAAGGTGAAATAATCAGATCAAACAATAAACCATGCACGGAGCCCGGCAATGAATGACTCTCACATCGTCGCATGGGCCACTGGCCGAACTGGGCCGCATATGCAGTACACAATATCATCAGGAGTTGTTTGTTCAGATTGTTGTGTCAGCTGTTGCAAGAAATTGTGAAGCAGCAGACATATTTTCTAACAATGTTTTGTCAGGGAATCTAGAGTTGCCAGCGAAACGCGTGCTGGCCGGCAGTGGCACCTTTGGCCAACCATAAACAAGACTATATATATAGTTTGTGCTTGGATCGAGACGAGATGAGGGAAAGAAATGATAGACAATTTAGTTCGAAAAAAGAAATGATAGACAATGTGTGGAGATTGGAGCCTGCGATAAATCAAACCGCTGCGTCTGGGTATATGGAGCCGGCCTACTACAGTTAGTATAATCTTGTTTACGGATTGAGATGGGCTCAGCTCAACAATATATTTTGTCGGGGAATCTACTCATGTGCCCCCGCCAACCAATAAACATCTTGTTTAATCTACAAAGCTGCGCGCGCGTCATGCCAAATAAAGATGGCAGGCAGGTCTAGTGGCCGGCCCGGGTGGGTTGTCATCACGGGAGTAGTTGCAATTATTGTTTGTCGGGGGTATCATTTCGTTCGTTCCAAGATGCCGTAAGATTAACTAACAAACACTGTACCATCACAACTTGAGATTGTTATATATTTTGGTGAAACTTGCACGGCTTTATATATATGCTTTACTTTTTTTTCCTTTTGACACTTGCACTCGCTTTATGGCACGGAGTATTTTATAGCAGAGCTGTTAGCAGCTTTCTATATTACCCGGTCCAAAAGATTAACTAGCACTACTATGACACACAACTTGATATTGGCACTGTTTGCCTGGGTGGTCATTCGTTTGTCGGGGGGGGCTTCATTCGTTCGTTCGTTCGTTCCAAGATGCCGTAAGATTAACTAACAAACACCGTACCATCACAACTTGAGATTGTTATATATTTTGGTGACACTTGCACGGCTTTATATATATGCTTTACTTTTTTTTCCTTTTGACACTTGCACTCGCTTTATGGCACGGAGTATTTTATAGCAGAGCTGTTAGCAGCTTTCTATATTACCTGGTCCAAAAGATTAACTAGCACTACTATGACACACAACTTGATATTGGCACTGTTTGCCCGGGTGGTCATTCGTTTGTCGGGGGGGCTTCATTCGTTCGTTCGTTCGTTCCAAGATGCCGAAGATTAACTAACAAACACCGTACCATCACAACTTGAGATTGTTATATATTTTGGTGACACTTGCACGGCTTTATATATATGCTTTACTTTTTTTTCCTTTTGACACTTGCACTGCTTTATGGCACGGAGTATTTTATAGCAGTAGCTGTTAGCAGCTTTCTATATTACCCGGTCCAAAAGATTAACTAGCACTACTATGACACACAACTTGATATTGGCACCGTTTGCCTCGGGTGGTCATTCGTTTGTCGGGGGGGGGGGGCTTCATTCGTTCGTTCGTTCGTTCCAAGATGCCGTAAGATTAACTAACAAACACCGTACCATCACAACTTGAGATTGTTATATATTTTGGTGACACTTGCACGGCTTTATGGCACAGAGTAGTTTATAGCAGAGTAGTTAGCAGCTTCTAATATTACTTGATCCAAGAGATGGTAGGATTAACTAACACTACTCCTAGGTGATAATAACCCGCGCGTTGTTGTGGGAATTTCTATAAAATTTGAAGATGTAATTTGAAAGTAGAAACACTAAAATGATTGCATCACAACAATTTTTTTTTCAAATAACATAATGTGGATGAAAACACAATCATTTCAATGTGAGAGAACTACTTAGAAATTTGTAGCATAGTACTCACAAAGACTAACACAATGCATGCATGATTACTATTAGTCGCAGAAAATCAAGAGAAGACATAAATTCATAATTCTAGTTGATGATGGTGTGGATACCTTGCATGTTGAGAGAAGACTTAGTGGATGGTGATAGGGACCTCTTGCATATTGAGAAAAGTTTATCTATGATGTGCAGTGAAGGATTCATCTATATATTTGTGATGTTTTTATTTTTTCTTCTCATAATCCAAGAGTGATGACATTTTATAGCAGAATGGTTTGTAATTCGATATGATTTCATTGTTTCGGTGACACTTAGCACATCTTGATAGATGCTTTGTTTTTTTCTTTTTGGATAAGTATGATTTCATAGTATTTAGTGTTGCACTTGTCAATGTGATTGTCACACCTAGTTTTAATGGGGAAAATCAAATGTATAACTCAGATCCAGGATCAAGTTACCCACATGTAATAAGAATACCAAAAAACAGTGCAAACAACGTAAACATAGTATTATTATTTTACATAACCGAATGTCCCATAAACGAACCAACAAACAAGTATCTAACAGCAGAAATTCAAAAGGTTTGATGTGCCTCAGCCTTACAAGTACACGCCATATGAGGCCAGCTACTCAACTACGCGCCATATGAGGCCAGCAAAAAGCTTGCTGGCCAGCCATGGCACTTTAATTGGCACCTAGCCATGTTAGTCCCTCGGTGTTTCAAGGAAGAGTTGAGATTAGCCATAACCAAATAATCAAACCCAACCACTTGCATTGTGCTGTCTTGGAATCAAACCGCTGCATGTGGCACATACGAGTAGTCTTCTTTATGGTTTGGGATGGGCCCAATGCACATGATGTTTAATATTGCTTACTGCACGACGCATAGCTGATATATAATTATTGAGATATCGAGGTGGCGTGGTGAATATTTTGTAGCAGAGTTGTTACTAGTTTCTTATATTAACTAGGTGATTCCCCGCGCGTGATTGAAATAGCTTTTCGATAAACTATGAATCATTGATTGTGATTGTTTAGTTGCTTGGAAAAATAGTGCACCTTGCAAAGACTGTACCCCGAGAGTCATCTGAGTTATCTTTTGATGCAAATTGTAAGCTTTTGTGTTACTTTTGAATAGATAAGAAAAAAATCTTCTAGAATTCAAAATGATGTGCACCACGTAAGAAAGAGAAATAATAATTAATGCATCTTAGTGGGGTATTAATACATCCTGTAAGAAAGAGAAATAATAATTAATGCATCTTAGTGGGGTATTAATACATCCTGATTATGACGTGGCTTCATGAGAGAAATTGTGAGAGTTGGCCCATGTGCCTACGAGGAAATGTACTTGGCCGATTCGCCTAGCAATAAGCCCTCCTTTGCAGCTTTCACCTTGTAGATAGCGCTTGTCACACCCGATTTTCCGTAGAAAACCGAATGCATCTCATATGTGTGCCAGGATCACAATTTCACACATATGATAGACTCATGAGTGTAATATCACAAGACATTGCTCAAAACGTACAGAAAAGATTTATTAACTTTTATTACATCACGATGGTAGACACGAAGGTCTTTACACGAACAACGGTAACTATGAAGACGCGACTCCATCTTCATCTTCCACAGCTTCCGATCGGTTGATCGCATCCTCGTAACTCCTCGTAGTCGGTGAAGTACTCCACTCCAAAGTTCTTCTCTCGAACAACCGTAAGCAAGGATGAGTACACTTATGGTTGGTACTCAGCAAGGCCACAGGAATAACCGGAAAGCAATATTAATCCATCTTTAAGTTCAATTATCATGTGAGGGTCCAGCCGCTCTTGACCGTGAGCACGGCCGATCGATCGCCTTTACACTCGCAGGTTGCACACTTTTCCCACAGCTCGCGTAAAAGTTCCAAAGAACTTTGAACCCAACCACGCATGTGCTGATCAGGCACAATACCACACTTCCGAGGTGTGATTGCATAGGGACGCTACGAAGCCTTTACAAAGATATGCAAAAGCATCAACAACCCACGACATGCATGACTCGGGGCGGACCATAACCCTCCTAGTGGTCGCACCTTAGCAAAGGTCGCTACCCCAAAAGAACCGGCTATACCCCCGCAACCCGGAGCCCCCCGTGTTCCTTTCGGATAGGGTCGTCAATACAATCGCACACCTAATTAATTGGCTAAGCCGCAGCCATATGGACCGTGGTTGCACCGTTTTCCCGGGTGGTTCTCCATGTTCCGATTAATTTATAGTAATCTTGATTAAAGCATAGGTAGAAGGGTGGTTAGGGTCACTTGCCTTTCTCCAACGATAAGCTACTTTCCTTATCCGCAAAGCTCGCACTTGAACTTCATCGAACGACGTGTGGACTAGTGGCAGTGCTTGTAAATATATGGGATGCAAAAGACATTCATGTACATGTTCACATTCAGGAATATTCCTTAGATTCGAGGGTACTTTCGAAATGTAAAAGTCCATTCGTCTCCCTATAAAAGGGGGCGCCGGGGCACATGTAAAAGGATCCACATCTTTTGAGGCGTGAGTAGGCTTTAGGGGATTGTTTGTCTCCTTTTGCGTCATCCGTGCTTTTGACTTGAACGTTCGTGTATATTCTTCTCCCGTGTTCGGGGATTTTATCCGGACTTTCGGATACCCCCCAACATTGGCGCCCACCGTGTTTTAGCCGAAAAACAACTCACGATGCCACCACGTAAAAGGTCGAAGAAGAACATTCCAACCGAGACAGATCAAGAAGAGCATCATCGTGTCAAAGGCAAAGAAATCTTTCTTGCCCCCGAACCTTCAAACATCACGGATCGTGAACGAAGAGCAAAACTTGAAGCTCGCCGAAAGCAAGAGCCGAGAAGGTAGAGCACGTTCAAGAACAACCTACGGAACAACAAACACATGAAAACGATGATGACGAGACCATAGATAAATAACTAGAAAGAGTTCAACGAAAACACAAGTAGTTGCAGAAAGAAAAAGAAAAGTTCGCAAGCCAATTGCAAGCAAAAAGAAAGGCATCCGAAAAGAACAAATTAAAGCAATAGAAAGGCCTCTATTTTTTCAAGGCGAGTAACAACACTAGCAACCAAACTAATCCGATCATTAAACACACATTCAATAGCGGATAATTGCGTAACTAGATCAGAGGGGGTATTTGACTTACGGTGGGTATTACCTCAACCTTGTCCTTATTCAACCTTTGATCGCCGCAACTCGAAATCTTGCTTGAGTGTCACCTTGCCTGAACGATCCTTCTTGGCGCCACAGAGAAATTGCTTCTTGATGTACTCTTGCAGCCTCCGCGTACTTCCTCTCGGTCCTCCTCACCGAGTTCTTCGATGTTCACCATGATCACATTTTTCTTGTCGATGTCGCACCGTGATCCCATGCAAAGATCTAAAGATCGGTTGTAAAACCGCATCTATTTCCCTAGTGGAGTCGCCAAAAGTGTGTTGACGCTTTTTCCGGTCGAACACACGAGTGCGCTAGATCGCGCGTTCGTCGGAAATCCACTCGCCAAGCTTCCCAAAGACGGGCCGCCTTAACCGCCCGGGCGGGGGGGGGGGGGGTGCGGTCTAACCACCTTGGACAGAAGAATGCCGAAAACCTAGATTCGCCGCTTTCGGGAGGGACCCCATCGTGAACAAGGCGCCTAGGGTTGTTCCGAGATCGGCAGCCGCTCGTAACTCCCTCAACCGCCGTAGAGACGAAGGAGGAGAGCAATGGAGGTTGGAAAAGCTAGGGTTCGGAGAAAATAAGATAAAATTGGTATGTTCGATTGGATGATAGGTCTCAATCGGCCACGACCCTTTATATTTATAGGGTGGGAGGTCTTGCCCCGCAAATAGCACTTTACAACTCGAATCAAGCTAAACTCCTATTTCTACCCGAAATCGGGGTGGTCGACCGCCCATGGGACCCGGTCTAACCGGCCCGCCCGGCCCGAGTCGGCCTTTGCCAATTTTAGGTGTCAACGTAATGAAACCGCCATTGAGAGTGGCCTAGGGATGGATTCGGATGTATGGACATCTAAATTATCTAAATCCCTATTTGATAAATTCGTTAGTATTTGATAAATTAGACACGACCCATGGAATCCCTAGTAGCCTCGTCTAAAAATTTCAACCATGGATGAAGAGCACGATGAAGAAGAGAAAGACCTAAAAAATTGAAAGAAGAGTCGAGTTGATCGAGATGAGCCACAGGGCCACAAGGGGAAAATGATAGACCATGTATGGAGATTAGAGCCTACAATTAATTATACTACCAAACAATGGTCTAATTATGACATGGTTGTTTAAATATTATAACATGAGGAAATGATGCACCGGGATTATGTAAGGACAAACATTTAGTATTCTAAATTTATTCGCCATTTGACAATCTTGTAAACTTGCAAACTTGAAGAAACTCTTTCACAATCAATGACGATAAGGAAATGTGATAATTCACTCATAGTACTTCAACATTGTCCTTAAAATGTAGATCTTCTATGGTCTCAAACATGGAAACTATTTGACTATCATGCACCAATGAGTTTAATTTGCTCCAAATGTCTAATTAAACTTCAGGAAAACACTAACAATTCATGTATACTTCAACAACCATGATTAACACGCCTTCTTCCTAACTTCAACATTCACAACTATTTTTCCATGCCTCCAAGGGCCACCATTTCTTGTTTGGCTTCTACGACGAGGTCTTATTGTGGTTTATTTTCAATAGTTCTAATGAAAATGCAAGGGCAATGACATAAAAAAATTAGAAATTTTAGGGTGCTTGCATTAATGTGAGTCATCCATGTGATGAGATCTAGCGGTGATAATACCAGGTAGTATGTATGTACTAATATATAAGTTTTTTATAGAAATTAGTAAAGGGGATTTAAGGACTTCTCAAAGATCACTAAACCTTTAACACATCTCCTTCAAAAGGATGTGGCTTTTGATTTTGATGAGAAGTGCTTGGCGGCATTCTAGACCTTGAAAAGTGCTTTCCCGCAGTGGAACTTTTAAGGATGGGGAAAGTATGTAATAATTAATATAAGCTTGATATCTAATACTAGGAAATTGTGTATGTGCATTTGGGCCATTGTCACTCATCAACAATTAATTAAGAAATTAACAAACCCAAGATACAATCAATACCTTTGGGTATGCTGTATCATACTTAGCTATGCATTGCTTGTGTTGTATGATACTTATATTTACATGTTATATCAACCTTTTGAGGAAGTACTTTGATATAACGTGTTGGTATTAGCCTTAGAAATGTTCATAACATGGCCACAAGTATAAGTTATATGTATGCTCAATCTAAGAACAAGAACCAATAAAAAAGTTAAGAAAAATAACATCGATCATTTGCTACAAATTCAAACGCGCATCACCATTATTTAGTTGCACACACTAATTAGTTCAACAAAAAAATGGAAGTTGATTTTGAGAGATGGGCAATTCTTCATATTTGCTGCTTCAACACTCTCCTTCACCTGCATGTAGGCTCCTTAGGCACCAAAAAAATAGAAGTTGACTGCAATTATATTTGAACTCGAGGTCTCTCTAGCATATGTGGAGTTGCCTTTCTGGCTCTCTCCAAACGTTTGTTTGATGCTCCCGAGGGACACGGTTATCAAGTGCCTACTACCTTGGTTTCTTTTCAGCGGTTCTGCTCAAAATGCAAGGGCGAAGACATGCAAGAAGCAACAAGCAAGTAATAGTTTATTTTAAAAAGAAAAATAGTAACCCAGTTTTCTAGAAATATGTAATGCCTCATGCAAAAGTTTTATTTGGTACAGAAAGTTTTAGATGCAAAGTTTTCAAGGGAATTTATTTATCTAGGAACTGCCACATAATATATAAAAAATGGATCTCACTAGGAACCTATGTACTCATCATATAGTCTTGTGGAGAAAGCAGGGAGCACATAGAATACACAGTATTGCATTGTTATTACACACAGGCTGCGCTGGCCAAATCCGTGAAGAGTGGAGGGATTGGATTTTGATTCATCATTGTCTCGCCGACTCGGCTGGCGAGATTTCGTGGCTACCTTGGTCCGGCTGAATTTGTACCTGTCGATCAGCCTGCATTTTCTCCATCTCACACCGTAATTCCTCGAACCGTGGATTCTTGTGGCGGAATTGATCAGCGAGTGGTACCTTATTCAGTACAAGCACAAAAGAGGAGCGGGCAAAGGTCAGGAAGGACTAGATGAGAACAACCCATATGCTAGCTAAAATTAATCGAGCAAGAACAGAGAAGCAAAGCCATATGGTGATCGAGTAGAAGGGGTAGTACTATAGTACCTCGTCGAGTTCAAGTCTCGTGATCACCTCGAGGGTGGGGCGGTTTTGGCGCAGGACACCGACTGCACGCCTCACCGCAGCATCGGCCTCCTCCACGTCTGCAGCGGAGGCACCATGACATTCCAGTGCAGCCATCACCTTCTGAAGCGAGGGCAGGTTCGCAATGCTACCGAACCATGAGTAGTCGGCATCCTTTGCAGCCCTCACGCCGATGCGGAGTTCAAGATCTCCAAGGCTTGGCATAGGGGATCCATGTTGACACCCGAACTTGATGCGAACGTTGGTCGTGAAGAACTTGAGCTTCGCGAATGCACCGTGACCCCCACCATCAACAGCAGTGATACTGCAACTCTGCTCGTCGCGCAGGGTCACCAGCATCAGGGAACGGAGCGACTGAAACCTTCCAATGGTTTCCATGTCGCGGTCTTCCACGACCTCCACTCCCACGTGCATATGGGAGAGGTTGTTAAGAAGAGAAGGATTGATCCACGCCGGCAGCCTAGAGAACCAGATGCCTCCTACCACAAGTTGACGAAGTTCTGCAAGGGGCATCCAGCAGTCTGCTTCTTCCCACATGACAGCCCTCGCAGACGATTGGCAGTACACTTCTAGATGCTGGATCTGCTGGAGGTAGCGCAGAGACTCCACCAAAGCTCTCTCCAAGCTCTGTTCAAATTCCTCGATCCCAATCTCCAGGAACCTCAATCGCCTCAACTTTCTCAGCTCTGTCACCAGGTGTACAGAGTCGCTGCTGACATGCTGTAACCGCAGACATTCCAACCACATCGACTCCCCGATGCCTTCGGGCACTGTCCTGACAATCCGGCCAACACAGAGGCACATCAACCGTCCTAGCTTAAAGATGGCCTGTGGCAGCTGCTGAATGTGAGTTTCCCTCAAGTCCAATGTCTGCAGAAACTTCAGCCCTCGTACTGCATCTTCTGGGAGCTTCAGCAGCACACCTGCCCCTACTAGCCCTAGGTACCTCAGGTGAACTAAGTTCCCTATCTGCTTCAGATGATTACTATCAATACCAGGACAGTACTCTAGAGCTAGTACTCGTAGAACTTGAAAGCTAGAAAGTTGGGGTATGCAATCCATAAAACACAGGCTGGCATTAAATGACCTCACTTTTTCCATTATGCTCGTGTTAGCAGCTTGCATGTTGTGCACCACGATATTTCTCTTGTGCAGCGCTAATCTTCGGGTGATATTGTTGCTGCTTGGAGATGTGTGGTGCTCATCGTCCAATACAGTGGAAAACCTTTCCTCTCTTGCAAAGAAACGTATGAAACTACACAATGCAGGATGAACACGGCAACCATGTATTATGCGCCCTCTAAAATTATCCTCCTCTACTCGGATTAGGCTTCTACCTGCGAGCCCATAGAAATACCTCTCTCCTACCTCAAATAAGCTCTCTGTCACATGCCGCGACTCCTGGACAAAACCTTCAGCTATCCACATCCATATCAAACTATCTTTCTCAATCCAACCATCTTCAGGAAATGTACTTAAATGCAGTAAGCACGCCCTTAGATGCGAAGGCAGATCATAATAGCTAAATGATAGCACAGCTCTCATGTTATCCACGTACCGGTTACTTTCATGCCTCGAGGTACCGGTTATAGAATTGTAAGTCTCAGACCACTCTTCCCGTGGTTTACTGGCTAATACACTTGCTACAGTAATGATAGCTAGAGGCAGGCCACCACAATCCTTCAAAATTTTGTTAGATACCTCAGCCAACTGATTATCAGGGCAGTTTCCTTCACCACCGAACATTCTTCTGTAGAAGAGCCTTCTAGAGTCAGCATGAGAAAGGGGTTTAAGTCTATAAATATTAATAGCCCCCTTGGCTGCTGCTGCAGCGACATCAAGAATACGTGTGGTTGTGATTATCCTACTCCGACAGTTATTTTCAATCATAGCAAGTCTAAGGGTAGTCCAAGTTAGCATGTCCCATAAGTCATCAACAACAATGAAGTACCTATGCACAATATAGGAAGATAGAGACATTAGTAAGTTATTAACGGATGGAAAAGCGCAAATTACCAGCTCAAGTTTAGCCTAAGATCTGGATGATACCCTAAACTATATATTGGTTCAATTTACTACCATAAATATATCATTTGTTTAATGTGCCCCTAACGCTATTAGTAATTTTTCTCCACAAAAGGTGGAATCTTAGTTACAAATTTTGGTAGGTGGTATGGACACACACACACACACACACATATATAATGAATTTTTTATCACTACTATTTCATATTAGTTATATTTCAGTGATTAATTTATTATTAATTATCCTATCATATAAAAATAATGACTAAAATCATGATATATTTTATAAAATATGTTATACTGTCCACATCATCATCCCACAATATTTTACCATGGAACTCCACATGTGCGTGGAGAAATAAAGAATCTTGTTCAGGATGAAATTAGACCAATTCTCAGTGTTGTGGGTGTGAATTGAACAAAATATAGTTTAATGGTTATCTGGACATGGCCATACTAATTTGGATTTTTCCTTGAAAGGAGGACTGCATACAGAGAATCCACAAAAGAAAAGCAGCATGACTTTCGATTCAGAAAAGAAAGAAGTCTACATCACCCCAACCAATGGGAAGTGGATTACGTAACCCCCAACCTATTAAACGATATATACCACCCCTAAACTTTCTAAAACCGGTCAAATTACCACCTTAAGAATTTTGTGAAGAATCATAGTAAACCACTAAAAAAATCATAAAATGGGAAATCCAATTGCACTCGACTCCAAATGAGTAAATTTACACAATGAATATGTAATATGATATGCTTTAGTATATATTTTTTGTTGTAGCTTTAGATTTATGTTTTTCTTCATAGTTGTAAAAAACTGTATGAAAGCACATCATATTATATGTTTATTGTATAGATCTACTCACTTTGAGTTCAACACAATTTGGTTTTTTCATTTTATGATTTTTCTGTGATTTACTATGATTTTTTCAAAATACTTCAAGGGTATTTGACTGGTTTTAGAAAGTTCAGGGGGTGACATATACCATTTCATATGTTTCGGGTTATGCAGTCCACCCCTCGTAAGTTGGGGGTAATGTAGACTTTTTCCATTCAAATGAAAAAAGAACATGTAAAACTAGAATCTGAAAATGTACAAGTCAGGGAGAGACAAGATGTGAGGGATGTAATAAAAAAAAAAGAACTCTACCCTCGTTTTAAGTTATAATGAGTTTTGATAGTTAATCAGGACGATGATATTTGCATTTTTTTATTTATATATATATATATATATATATATATATATATATAAGTTAAAGGGACCTGATTATCCAAAAACGTATTTCGATGGTATGCAGTGCAACTAGAAATTAAATTAAATCGACAGACAAGAACAATAGAAAAGTATTTGTAGCCCGTCAAGTGGCCCATCAGCGCGGCAGCCTGCGCTGGTGAGGAGCAATGAGCGGGTGATGCGTGCGTACCTCTTGTGTTCGAGGAAATCTAGTACTTGGTGAATGAGCTGCCTCTCATCCAGTGGTTTTGCAAAGATCCATTGATACTTGGCCTCATCAAGTTCTAGCAGAATGTCCTCCAAAACTTTCCTCATGTCTGGGTTCCGAGACACCGAAACAAAAGCGCTGCATTCAAACTGCCCTTCCATGCTCTTGTACACTGCTCTGGCAAGGGTTGTCTTGCCAATCCCTCCCATCCCGAGGATCGACACTATCTTGAGCTCTCGCTCATCGTCCCCTTGCTGTTCCAGCATTCTGATCATCTCGTCCCTTGGCTCGTCAATGCCTACGAGCTCTCGCTCGTTTCTGTAGAGAGCAGGGAGGCGAGGATCAACTGTGCCGGTGGTACGGCGATTACCAAAAGACGATAACTCAACAATTTGGTACCTGTGGCACCGTTCGGTCAACTCCATGACGCGGATCTTCAACTCTTGGATTTCGTCGGCAATCTGATGGCTTGTGCCGCCGTCAGGGATCTGAGAGCGAGTAGTCCGTGCGTTCCTCTTGATACCACCGCAAAAGTTAATCGCCTTCTCACCTAGCTGCTTGACCCTGTGCAGGTTGGTGTCCACATGGCCATCGTCCACGCGCACCAGGAAGGTGTCAACCATGTCGTCAATGTCGTAGCACACCTCCCTTGCATCACGCGCCCAGACCCTGTCCAGCTTGCTGACCTGCTCTATTGGCACCCCGCCAATCCTGCTGAGGAACTCATGCATCATCATAAGTTCGTCACGCAGGAACAGAATCCCCTGCTTGATGCCCTTCTGCAGGTTGTACTTCTCCTGGAGCAGCTCGGTGAGCTTCGGGAGGAGACGGCCGCTGTCAAACGCTCCTTCCGTGTGATAGTCCATGACTCGGTTTTCTTAAATGAGCTGGTGCGAGGTGCACGACGGAGAAGCTCCGCTGCTGACCTCCTCGATCTATAGATCTAGCAGCCACATGTGGGGGATGAGTTAGATCCATATAGACTAACGCTTATGTAGCAAGAAAAGCTTAAGCGATTAGTGTCAAGTGACGAGTTAACTCATGGTTACCTAACTACCAGCTAGTGCTTGCTGCCTGAGTGTGCTTGCTCCCGTTGATCCCCCCTGGCTTCCGTTTTCATCTTCAGTGCAACAACAAATCAAACAGAGTCAAGCTAAGCTAGGGAAAACAACTTCATCCATGGTCAAGCCGATAAAAATAAACAAGATAACTCCAAGTAATTTGTTTCTTTCTTTCGAAGTAAAACAGACCTGACAGTGCTTTCGGAATCCAAATTCATGACCGATCTCGGCGAGGTTTGGAGTGTTGATCCGTGTGACTCACTGAAACGGAGTGGGGGGGGGGGGGTCTGGAGGAAGGAGATGTGTATATAGGTACTCCGCCCTGCATCCCAATTGTTTTAGAAAGTCAAAGCATCTTGAGTTTGATCAATTTTATTATAGATAAAGTACTACTCCCTCCGTCTCATAACAAGTGCAATTATAATTTTTCTGGGACAGCGTAATGGTGGTGCGAAGAGACTCTATTACCCCTATTTTTTAAGCCACATGCAGCAAGTTTTGGCGCGCGGATGTGATCCGATTGCTTAATTAGATAGGTAATTAGATCTATTTTCTAGGATTGCACTCTTTGTGGATTTTTTTTCAAATGCTAGGATTGTATTCTTTACAGGACTGAGGGAGTAACTTTTATTATAACAAATAAAGTATTATTAGATTATTTATTAAATATATTTTCATAACATATCGATTCGGCGCCATAAATCTTTTTTAAATCATCTCTATAAATGGTTTGACTATTTAAAAATAAATTAATCTAAAATTGAAAAGGAGGATGTTTTTGCAAGGAGCAGTTAGAAAAAATATAGCGACCAAGGACTCAACGCGGAACAGTTATATTATTATGTGCAAAGATACACTGAAACAATTATTTGTAACCATTTAGGCCGTTTCGCACCTTTGGTAAAGGTGTGTCTCGGTGATAAATGACAACCACGTGCTTGTGACTAACCTTTGTTTTGTAGCGGATTATATCTTGGGTTATTGTCATAAGTATTGAATAAAAAGAGACCACTCAATTTGAAGTTATGGACGACAACCGGAAAAATACTACAAGGCTAAGGACTTTGTTAGTTCCAAGTGTCACAAATAGATGAAGGACACTTGGATTGCTAGTTTGTAGTGTTTGACCATACCATTAAGAGGGGTTCATGCACTAGTAGCTTGACCATGCACCAAAAGCCATGAAAATATGCACACTCAAGTTCCTTGGATGTTAATTGGATCAAAGTAATCATAAAAGCAAAGTAGAAGCAAAAGAATCAACGAAAAACCCAAAGGAGATTGAATTGGGTGAGTTGAAGTTCAAGCCATAGCGTCGGATGAACCGACGCCTCGCTTTCTACATTCGTCGGATGAGTTCTATGGCTTCGCTTTTTAAAATAGGCCGTCGGATGAATCGACGACCCCGCAGGTTCATCCGATGCCTTGGGGTTTGCTAATAGTAAGGGTCGAGCTCGCCTCTTCAAAGACCGGATGATCCAACGCTCCGACCGCGTGGTCTATCCGACACTTGCATTCAAATCATACAGAGACGCACCAAAAGAATTGCTTCAGCACCGCATGAACCGACACTTCGCATTCAACTTAGCGGTTCATCCGACGCTTGTGTTTGAACTACACAAAGACCGCACCGAGTGCTCTTCAGCCCCATTCGAGGGGACTTCCCCATTCACGTATAATTCCACCGCATACCGGACGTAAGGTTTTACTCTTCGGAGGCCCGAATCAGCCTAAACCCTTGTGTCTCTCGCCATTCTCGCCGTGTTCCGAGTTCTTCATGTGAGCTACCACCTACGCTGTTAGGTCCCGATCCCCTCCGATCAACCTACAACCACTTGGGTCACCCCATAGCGGATCTGTCCAGGTCTCACCCTTAACATATACATAAATACATACTTTAAAAGCACTGATTTAAAATATTTACAGTAATAGACAAGTGTGTGAGCATATAGACATAACTGGCATCCTTAATTTATATACTATAGTTCGTGTGGGAGCAAAGTTGATGGTCTAGCTGGTAAGCTTATTGCTGCTGGTTGTGCTCTGTTCTCCGCCTTACCTGCCACAGACACAGACATAGTCATAGACACACACTTAAGCGAGGAAAACAGAAACAGAGTCAAATGGAGCTCGCAGCGGCGCCAGAGCTCGGCAGTCTGCTCGCCGAGGCCGACGGCGTCTACAAGCTGCCGAGAGGGGTGAAGGAAGATATCCACTTTCTCGAGAGGGAGCTGGAAAACATGCAGGCTTTCCTCTCCAAGATAGGAGAGGTGCGGGCGGATGAGCTTGACGAGCTAACCAAGGTCGGGGCGGCGGATCTGAGGAACTCCTCCATCCACGTCCAGCAAGTTGCCGACAACCTTCGAGGTCGCATCCGAACTCATCGCTCCAGAATGGCGGACCTGCAAGGCTTGAAAGGATTCGCTGCAAGAATAAACTTCAAGGTAGGGAGGCTCAGGGCCCGCCATGAATTCGCCACCAGTATCCGAGAATTGAAGAATCGTCTAACGGGGTCAGCGGAGCGTCTTCGTCTATGGTACAGCATGGATTTATTCCATGGTCCTGCTCGCAGGCATGCCACGACAGAGGACCTCGGCGGCCTCCAGTTGCTTCCAGACACCAATGGGCTTGTTGGCATAGATAGCCACAAGGAGAAGCTGGTCAATATCCTCACGGAGGAAGGGGGCACATCCACTCAGCAACTCAAGGTGGTTGCAATTGTTGGGGATGGACCTGTGGGCAAGACAACGCTGGCGAAGGTGGTTTATCACAGCATCGTCGAACAACAATTGTTCGATCTCGCAGCCTGGGTCACAGTACCAAGCAGGCCTGACATAACCAAGATCCTAAGGGGCATGCTGCGTCAGATAAACCAAGAAGACCAAGAAGATTACATCAGACGGCTGGATCCCAAACAATTAATCGACAAGATCAGGCGAACCCTCCATGATAAGAGGTACCAATAGATGATGTGCTTTAGTTTCGCTCAACTGCTTTTGTTACCTTCATATATATGGACGGTCGGTCATTCCATAATGAAACTAGCTTAAATGATTTATCCACTGTAGGACGTAGCGTTTCTGAATATTTATTTACTACTACTTCTTCTTTCAATGTAGATCATCTATACCCATTTAATATTGCAATTTGTTTTCAATTGAGTGAGCTATATATTAGAAACTTCATATATGTTGTATCGTTGTATAGCCGCCATTGTGATCCTTATCATATATATGTGCTTGGGTATTAACTATGTTTACTACTACATATTCACCATGACCATCTTTCTTTGGTCCGAACTTTACTAATTAAAATTTCGACTTTGAACAAATATTATTTTAACAGGTACATAATCGTAGTTGACAATATATTGGATGAACCTGAATGGGAGATCTTAAAGTGTGCATTAATCGACAACAATTGTGCCAGTGTAGTATTGATGACATGCCGCAAAGAGGATCATATTGCCCACTTTGTTGGTAAAACTTACAAACTAGCACCTCTCTCAGAAAGTGAATCCAAACACTTATTCTACACAAGAGTTTTCGGCTCTGAAGACCATTGTCCTACTGAACTGGAAGAAATATCTGAAAAGTTTATAAAAAAATTCAATGGGATGCCTTTGACCATCATAAGCATAGCTAGAATGCTGGCAAGTACAACATCAAGGAAAAGGGATGAATGGTCAGCAATGTATGCCTCTATTTACAATGGGCTTCTTTCTGATCAAATTATGAGCCTTGGACTGGAAACAAGTCAGTATGTTCTGCCTTCTCATCTTAAACCTTGCTTGATGTATTTCAGTATGTTCCCGAAAGGTTGCAAAGTCAGTGGAGAACACCTGGTGTGGCAATGGATTGAGGAAGGCTTCATACGTGAAACTGAAGCTCAAGGAAGGACTTTGCAGGAACAAGGAGAAAACTACCTCAATGAGCTCATAAGTAGAAATCTGATTGAAGCCGTAGATGTCGATGCTGGTGGTAGGGCTATAAATTGCAGTCTGAATGGAATGGTGCATGACTTGATAGTAGAGATGTCAATCCAACAGAATTTTGTGATCGTTTTAGATGGTCAGCGAGGCCGATCCATGTCAAGAAAGCCGATCCATGTTAATCGGCTATCCATCCAGGCGAGCGAAGTACAACATCGGCTGCTTGAAGGGCACTTAACCAAGGTGAAGACACTTGTTATCTCTAGTGATACTGATTGGAAGCCATCCATCTCATTGCTTGGGGATTTACGTGTTCTGGATCTACGGGGGTGCTACTCCTTGCAGAATGATGATATCAAGGATATCGGAAAGTTGTTCCATTTAAAATGCTTGATAATTGGAGGTAAATACATCACTCGCATCCCAGAAAATATTGGTAATCTACTATTCTTGGAGACACTAGATTTAAGGGAAAGTGGTGCGGTAGAACTGCCAGAATCGATTATCCAGATAAAACAACTGAAACGTTTATATGTTAATAGTGGTACGAATATACCACAAGCAATTGGAAAACTGGAAGCTTTACAAGAGCTAGGCGATATCAATATCAGTAATAAGCAGGATTTACTGAAAGAGCTCTGTAAGCTCAGCAAGTTGAGGGTCCTTAGAATTTCCATATGGTCATGGAGTAATGAGAGCTTGAAGATGTATGAGGGACTGCTTCAGAACCTTCGTTCACTGGTCCAGGCCAGCCAAAATATCCAAAGTCTCTCCATTTTGACATGCTGTCCCCTGGATTTCATGGATAGTCTGGGTGCCCAATGGGCTCCTCCAAGTCTCCAAAATCTTGAGATAAGGTACGGAGCATTTGATGAATTGCCTAGATGGATTGGCTCACTTAATTACCTGTCCTCATTATCAATCGAGGTCAGCGAGTTGTCGCAGCCAATGATTGATTTACTGGGAAAGTTGCCCGCTCTTTGTTCCCTGTGCTTGACATCGAAACATTGTCCTCAAGGAGTGTTTGGCAAGGACACTGATGGATTCAAAAATCTTGCAAGCTTACAGCTTGTTAGTAATGTGATGACAAAAATGTTTGATCCAGAAGCAGAAGCTATGCCGAAGCTCGAACGGCTGACGCTCAGGTTCCAAGCTTCACTCACAGAAGCTGTAAATCATGGTTTTAATTTTGGAGTGGAGGGCCTATGTTCTCTGAGGCTTGTGCGTGTTGAAATTATCTGTTTCAATGGCAGTCACCGGATGTTAGAGAATGCTGAAGCTGCTATTCGGCGAGCGATAGCCAGGTCCCACAACAATGCTCCAAATCTGGAAATACGAAGAGTTGGGGAAGAAGATATCGCCGATAGTGAAATAAAAGTTGGCTTCCATGATGCAGAACAAAACCAACAGGAGGAAGCGAGCAAGGAGACTAGGTACTGATTTCTCACACCTACAGTTGTGGTATGTTTGGATGCATGTGTTAGAGTTAGTTCATGTTATGCCTACCAAAAAGTGACTTTTCTCTCTTCCTCCACCCACACCTAGTAATTAAGAAAGTACATATGTCATTCTAGCTATTTTATCCTAACACCTCTTTGTCTAGAATTATTTTAGAGTTAGAGTTGGAGTTAGAAACTAACTCGACTCTAGCTATTCAGTTGGGAACATATCAGGTGCAAACCAACTCTTCGTAAAACCCGTGCACACCACAACAGAAAACTTGTATAAATTCACTAAAAAACCACACATGTAGAGTATCCAAACAGAGTCATAGATTTTTTTCCTCACATTTCCATGTAAGTGTATCTTTGAATTTTTTCTTTAGACTTCCACATAAGACTATCATTTGTCTTTATTTTTTCACAGTTCAAGAAGGAAGATGAGAGTTACCGCCGCCAAAAAAAATCGACGAAAAGAGAAAAGACCTACAAGAAAGTATAAGATTGTTTCTCTTCAACTCGAAAGCCACATTTTGACCCTTCAACCTCTTTAACACTCCAGGTATGACATTTTTAAACTCAATAGTCCATTCCCCTTATTTACTTATAAAGAGTTACCTCCCCAAGAATTAAACTTTATAGCAATGGGGCCTTCCTCAGTTCATGAGCATGAACATACACCCACTGCACATCACCTAGGGTTGAGTTTTTCAAGTTCTAATTTGGTTGCTATTTCATGTTTTCAACATATTTACAACAATACAAAGATTTTACAAGGTTTGTGAAGCTTTGTTTAGAATTATGCCGAATTAGAATATAATGTACTGTTAAGGTTCCTGAAACAACACAATCTATTTTTAAGTTATATCTGTAACTGGGTACATTACTCTAGTCTATTTAATTACTCGGAGAAATATGTAATAAACATACAACCTTGCACTGTACTGGTTTGGTATCCATAGAGTTTATATGCAGCTGGCGCACTGATCAAGCTCTAGTTGAGTGAAAATTCTCAAATAATATTGTCATTGAATTATACGCAGACAAATATATTTCTGAGTTCACAGGAGCCCATTTACTGTACAACATGGATCACTTAGGGAGTTGGGAAACTAGTGGTAATAATGTGGAATGTATAACTAGTCATGGCAGCTAATTCGTTCTTGGTTTAAGATTGGCCTCTCGTATCCAATATTTCCCCCTCACTGCCTTACGCTGGTTTCACATGCCATTTTGCGACGATGTGGCTCTCTGTTAACCCACATTAGGCAGCATTAGTGTCAAGAGGTGAAGGACGAGTTCTATCTGTGATTGGAGATCAATATAGAATAAATCCAGGCCATGTGTTGAGCGACTGAATTTTGACCTTTTCGTCTTCTAATGTTTACGCTGCACCACTCCCCCCATACTTGCAGGCACATAAGAAAATGGAGCTCAGCTCTGAGGAGGCCCGAATTATGTCCAAGGACTGGACGTGTAAGGATGGTGTCATACCTATCTCTACTGAAATGAAGGCTCCAAATGTAGCAGGAGCGGGCAGAATGTCGACCAATCTAACAAAAAAAGGTGACACTGTAGCTATATCGGTCCGCACCTGGAGATGGGTTTCAAGGTGCAGGTGATGGCGTCACCTGCTCTCGGAAAAATCTGACAAAAAGGCAATGTCTTCTTCCTCCTTACGAATTTGGTCATCCATGATTTTGGTCAACATAATTGATATTAATTATAATTTGTATCTTCTGATGATTCACAGTCATGGCACGCATGATCCTAAATTCTAATTAGCTACGTAGTAGTTAATTCTGCTCTATTTTATATATAACAATGGAAGACTATTTTGTAATGCAATACTTAATGTATTATAATAAAGTACTATTTTGTAATGCAAGACTATATATCTGCGTTTTTTTCTCTCGATGTGGTGTCATGTGGATGTGTGTAGTAGATGTATTTTTCATGTACCAACTTTCGCAGTTCATCTCATATGAATATAAACTCTATACCAAAATTGTAGGTCTCCGTAAGACATAAAACTTTGTAGTTGTAAAGTTTTTCAATTGATGGCATTTTTTAGTTCGAAAATAAATTATACACAATAATTCAAATTAGGCAAACTATTTCTAGGTGCGGGTGATGGCACCACCGGCACCTTGAAATCATTTCTAGATGCGGTGACGCCATCACCCGCACCCGAAAATGTGGGACTATATAAGGTTGACGTGGGGGACTTGTGAAAATTTTGTTCAATCCGCACGAGAGGACGTCGGGATCCTCCCCGCACCCTCGATCGCCGTCGCCGCTCCGGTCACCGCCATTCTTCCGTTGCGCCCCCGTTCTATCACCACGCAGCAGGACTCCACCTCCGTCCACGCGCCCTTCTCCGGCAAGCGTAGAGGGCAGCGCCCGCACCGCGCCCGTACACGGTAACCGCCACCGCCGCGCCCTCACTTACCCCGCCCTTCGCGCACCTGCCGCGTGCTTGGCCTCAACTATCAATGTTTTTTTCGGACAAATCTTGATAGAGTGGCAAATGTGATAACTTAAGTCGGTGTACATAGAGGTTCGCGCAAGATAGCTTCAAGGTGGAGGAATATTAATCAAGGTGGAGTTTGTTCGATATTGTGTTGAATATTTGTATGAGTCCGGTTATGATGGGAATTGAGTTGTATGTAGCAAGATAGGGTAGAGTTTGTGTCATACGCTGCAACCCGAGCTCCTCGTAAATATGAAAGGGGGCTGCAGTTGTAACCATGATGACATAACAATAAGCTCACGGGGAAGGTGGCGTAGTGTCGGGATTCTAAATCGGTCGGTGTTGCGGTATTAGGGAGGAGTGCGCGCCCGTAGTCATGCCATGAGGATGTAGGCTTCGGCTGAACCTCATCATTAAAGATCATGCCTCCATTGTCGTTTGTGATCGTGCAAGTTTCTCTTGGTAGATCCAATCATCATTCCACCGCGTGGAGATTAGGAGACGGCTCGTCGCCGTGGAGGACTAATTTCATACCGTTTGAAACCTCATGAAACTTAAATTGAGAATGGCCTACCCATTCAAATCAGTCACAGTCGTAGAAGGCATACTGGGCTCCTACTAGCATACATACATACATACATACATATATATATATATATATATATATATATATATATATATATATATATATATATATATATATATATATATATATATATATATATATATATATATATATATATATATATATAAATACAAAATACCTTAAGGCTGGTTACTGAGTGCATTAATTTAAACAGAAAACTAGACAAGACAAGTGAGAACAAATGTTTATTATTGAAGCATAAGAATGATGCAAAGCATTGAAGCCTGCAGCTTTTGTTCATGGACACACAAGTACAACAAGGATAAGTTCATAAATGCCAAACTCACATAGCAATGTAATATGATTAACACACATCCAAATCAACCACTGTGCTCATTAACAATGAGGGAGATCTTTGATGTTTTTTTCAAACCTTCTACAATCAACTTTGTAAGTCCACTGGCTTTGCCATCAATGGTTAATAACACATCATGGAGCGTTCCAAGTTCGTCCATGCCATGTAGACCCTCCAATCTTTTGAAACGTAGCTCAATCCTTTCAAGTTTCGGTGTAGCGTTCTTTGCAAAGTTGAGACTTGGAAGAAAGGGAACAAATATGCGAAGCAGTTTCAGCTTACTGAATCCTCCATCTCGGACATAGATCTCTCCTCCTGAATCAGACTTATTTTTCTGGAGAATGGCTGCCAAAGCAGGATCCTGCTTTTCACTGATTGAAAAGGTGAGGGAAAACAGTGAACTTAGACTGCTAAGGATCTCTAGATTATCTGTCCGGAGAGCTGTCGCAGATAGAGTTAACTTGACTAGCAAATCGAGCTTATTGAGCCACTTTGGGAGTTTAAGCAACCTTCCAGTCAGCTCAAGAGCACTCAGGTCTGTTGGATAGGAGGACATAGAGTCCAGGGTCTTGAGGAATTCAGATGATTCGTCATTAATTACAAGACTTTGTAGAGAATAACCACTGAGATACTGAATAGAGGACAGTAAATCATTCAATATCTCGTCACTCTTGTGGATCTTGTAAATTGCCAGCTTTCTCAGCCCCGTAAAGTAACTGAGATCTGACGCAGCTGTTGACCCTTCCACTATCTCGATCCCTGACAATATGCGTAAGGGTTTCAATGATCCCTTAAGATCTTTAGGAAGTTTCAGGGTTTTCCTTGTTCTCTTATCTCCACCAAGTATATTCTTTATTCGTTCCAGCAGTCCTATACTTGCAGGCAACTGTTCAACCTCTGTCTCCCTTACATCTAGAGTCTCCAAGTACTTGAGCTTGTGAATATTCTGGGGGAGCTTTTTTACGTCTGTTCTTCGGAGGTTCAAATACTTGAGTAGAATCATTTCGCATATGTCTGAGACCTTGACATGGCTCTCCCGGAAACCTCTGCATCCTTGGAGATCTAATACTTGAACTATTCTAGTTTTCAATGATTTGAAGTGCACTTTGTCCAGGCTCTCAAACACAGTCAGTGACCGGACATGAGACAGGTTCATGCTATCCACCTGCTTTGCACGTTGTTTGGAGTTACTGCTGTGGACGGCAAGCCTACGGACTTTGTTGCTATGTGTTGGAAGCATGGACCAGTGGCTACCAACCACAGTGATGAAATCCTCTTCAGCTGCCTTCGAGATTAAGTACTCAAGAACCATGTCATGCACCTGACAACTCTTCACCCTTCCGTTGCTGCTGTGCTCCACAGGCCGTATTATCCTCCTTTCAATGAGCTGATTAAAGCATGTCTCTGCAACATCCTCGACAGTCAACCCCTGCTTCTCATTGACAAAACCCTCGGCTATCCATCTTCTTGTCAGCCTCTTCCTGCTGATTCTGCGGCCCTTTGGAAATATGATTAGATATAGAGAGCAAGTCTTGAGATCACTATCCAAATCATTGTAGCAGTGATTGATTATCCTCATAAATTCCTCTGGCTTATGGCACACTTGTGACTCTGGAAACAGAGAATCACAAACCTCATTCCAATCCTTGTGCGTCATCCCGGGCTTAGATGCAACGAGACCAGCCATGGTAACTATGGCCAATGGCAAGCCACCACACATTTTCCATACTCTTCCTGGGACTGTTGTACGACTTAGATGACTATGCCCAGCATCCTGCTTGCACTCTGACAAGGTATTGTTGAACAGTTCCTTGGCTTCATCCTCAGAAAGAACACCGACTTGATGAACACGATCAAAATCATCTTTGCGAGGGGAGCATGTTGTGGCAACAGCTAGAATTCTTGTGGTAACAATTATTCTGCTTCCTTTATCATTTTCATCAGGAAAACATTTCTTGATATAAAGCCAACTCGATGACGACCAGACATCATCGATCAACAACAAATACCTGAAGGAACAAGAGATGCAAATACATGAGAGCTATTACCAATTAAGTACTATTTCATGTGGCAGGATTGTGTTTCGTTTACTAGTTTTGAAAGTGCATTTACTAACATATGCAATTCGTTTTTTTGTCTATTACCTAATCATTTTATTTCAAAAGTGTGTGGGTCCAAAACCACCTCTCACTATATACTTTCCTCTGAGGCCTTATTTAGATATATACATACAAGTGGATTGAAGTGGAAATTAGTTCATTATGGACTCACAGACCTTTTCATTTCCTTCTGTATATTCCTCTTTTATCAAAACAAGATCTGATACTTATATATCATCACCAGATATATCTAGCTTATGCATGCTTATCGATGAAAATTGGGCAAAAGTTGTAAACTTGAAGATAACACACTTTATTCGGAGTCTCTGAAACATTTGAAACTTGAGATATCCATAGTATGATTATTAGATTGGAATTCGATTCTAAGGATATATAGGCCTAATTAGATAGAATCCAAGCTAGAGATATGGCTTTATAATTTTATTATTCTAGTGACAGGGTGTTGGAGGTAATTGAACACATAAGCAGTCCATGAGGAAAGGAAAGGATAAAAGGGTATCCCCTGTACTGTACTGTACTGTACCTATTTTCTGCGAGATGCTTCCTGAGGTCCGCTTGTATTTGGGTGTGTTTTTCCTTGACGTCTTCCTCGTCATTTCGAGACGGTAGCCCAAGTCCGCTGAATATGCTTCCGATACATGGAACCTTCTTCTCCAAGGTCGTCATGCTCGTGCCGTCCTTGCGGAGCTGCTCCCCATTGCTGGCCTGCAGCTGGAGCTGGCCCAGTATTTCCCGCAAGACCATGTCGAGGTCCGAGTTCTGAGACACGGTCACCATCGCCCGGCGCTCGAACTGAGGCCCGAATTTCTTGTACAGCGCCATGGCGACGGTGGTCTTCCCCACGCCGCCGAAGCCGACGATGGACAGCACGCCGGGCTTGGTCCTCTTCTCGTCAAACGCCATCCAGCTCTCAAGATCTGGCATGTCCGTCCCCACCGGCCGCTTGGGCCGAATGAGCTGGCGCGTGACCCGCTGGTGCTCCGCGGCGTTGTGCTCCGTCAGGCCGGCCAAGCCCTTGGCCTTGCCGGGCTGCGGGTCCCGGACGCCGTACCTGCCCCGCCGCTCGCCGACCTGCTGCGCCCGAGTCTTGAGGCCGGCGATCTGCGCGGCGATGGCGCGGCGCGGGAGCCACGTCCGGATCTCGTTCAGGGTCCTGCGGACGGCGGCGACCCAGCCGGTGCCCTGGGCGTCCGGGCGGAGCGTGTGCGCGAAGTCGTCGATGCAGTCCTCGATGTCGTAGGAGACGTCGCGGACCTGCTTCATCCAGTCCTCCGTCTGGTCGTCGTGGGCCTCGTCGCCGCACTTGGCGAGGTTGCTCAGGAACGCCTGCATGCTGGCGAGCTCGTCGGTGATGAACTGGATGTCGCCGCGGACGCCGCGGATGAGCGCGTACTCCTCCGACAGCAGCCCGCTCAGCTTGCTCAGCAGGGACTTGAGAGTCGCCTCCGACGCGCCCACCGCCAGCTCCATACCGACGGCGGCCTATTTTAATTAATTAGCTTGCTGCGCCTCCGACGCCGCCTCTCGCTCGCGCCACGCCGGAGGCGCGCCGGCGGCGGCTGGCTGCCGCCGGTGAAGGGTTGTCTGGGTCGCCGGAGGGAGTGGAAGCGACCGTGATGTCTAGTGTAGTGTAGCTGGCACTGGCAGCGAGCAGCAGCCGAGTCGTCGGCAGGTGCTGCTGCCTGCAATGCAACAAGAAGGGAGCGGAGGGAGGATTTGGGGAAAGTCGAGTGCAAACCAGGGTGGTGCTGCACTCTCCTCACCTCAACCAATCAGACGATGCGAAAAAAAAATAAAAAGGAATGCAGGCAATCTGACCTTCGTTCTGGGCCAAAGCTTTATCTCACCTAATCGCTCACTCGCTATCTAAACAAAAAAACCCAGGAGGAATGCATGATGATGGAGTATTCTGTCTGTCTGACACTAAACCTCGGCCCAAATGGTCATGGCCATCCCGGCAATGGCATTTTTAAGCTCGAGTATACCGTAGTTGTGGGCCTTGGGCCTTTTCCGATTCGGCCCGACCAAATCTTTACTCACGATCCGTCGTTCCTCCCGGAACTCCTATATAACTTCCGGAAGTTTTTTTCCCTACCAACTTTCGGATTTGAGATTCACGCAACCACTCGTGACCCTTGGATCTCCGCCGCTAACCCTAGCGCTCTCTCTCTCTCCTACCCCGCGCCATGGCCGGCCGCGAGCTCCGCGCCATGGCCGGCTGCGAGCTCCGCGGCCGGCCGACGCGCCGGGCTCGCGCCTCCCGCCGGCGCCGCCGCCCGCTCGCCGACGCGCCCTCCTCCCACCGCGCGGTCCGAATGAAGAAGAAAGGAAAAAAATGTTGATTTTTCCCCGAAAAATGTTGTAACATTTTGAGAAAATGTCATGAAAAATATTGAAAAATGTTGATGAAACATTCCATAAAAATGTTGAATCTAACGTTTTCTCTCGAGAAATGTTGACACAACTCTTCTCGGGAAAATGTTGGTTGAAAAATGTTGGCTCAACATTTTCGTTGAAAAATGTTTCAACATTGTCTAAAAAATGTTGAAACATTTTGTAATGCACGGGCCGGTGGAAAAATAAAATGAAAGTTGTTTAGATGGGCTTTCGTGGGCTGGACGTTCGCATCGTTATGTAGATAGGATCCCCCACGACAGCTCCGCCGGCGGGAGCTTTCTTTGGAACATTAGGTTGTTCTAGCTATCTGCAAATGCTTACCGAACTATTTTAGGTATTACGGAACATTGCAGCAACTTTTCCTACACCACTCAAAGGTGACTTTCTGCTACACTCCGTTTGATATTTGTTTCTGCTAGTGTATGCTGACATGCCTGCTGAAGTATCTTGTGTATACTAACCTACTCTATAGCATCGATTTTTAACGTTCACCCCCCGTGCCACTAGAGGATTCGAGGTCTTCGCCGAGAGTGGGATTCCTTTCGGCGAAGGACCCTTTCCTCTCACCGAAGCCTTCACCGAGAGTTTGCTCTCGGTGAAGGCCTTTCGGTGGCACCGTACCGGTGAAGGACCCTTCGCCGAGAGTGTGGGTGGACCCTCTCGGCGGATATGCACCGAGAGGCACTTTTAGCTCTCGCCGAAGGCTATTTCCTAAAAAAAAAGATAATCCCCGGGCGGTGCGGGCCCCCCGCCCGGGCTCCGCCCCCTCGCTAGGGCGGCCGCCGGCGCCGCCGCACGCCACCTCCACCACCACGCGGCCCGCCACCTCCACCACCGCGCCAACCGCCACCCGCACCACCGTGACGTCCGCCACCCGCACCACCATGCCGCCCGCCACCTTCATTACCGCCGCCGCACAACAACACAAAAAAACAGAGAGAGTCGGAGGAGGTCATGCCGGGCGGGGGCGGATATGAGGGAGGCGGCGAGCCGTAGCCACGGGTGTCCCCGGGCCCGCGCACGGCGCGCATTTTGACGAGCTCCCCGGACGTCGGACGAGGGAGGGAGCCACATGGTGGAGGAGACGAAGCGGCACCGGCGCACGAGGAGGCTAGGCCGGATCCGCCGCCACCTCACCTCGCCCCGCCGCCGCCGTTCCTCGCCACGAGGTGAGGGGCGAGCGAGGGGGGAGGTGGGGGGACGGCACGGCGAGCTGACGGAGATTTGGGGAGGGAGGGAAAGGGACAAGCGGAGGGGGAGGTGTTGTGTGCCCGGCGGCGATTTGGGAGGAGGGGAGGGAGAGGAAGGGGCCGCGGCGGTTGCGGCGGGAGGCAAAGGGGAGGAGAGGCTAGGGTTAGGGTAGCCAGGGGGTGGGCGTGTTTATATAGGAGGAGGAATTTTGGGCCGGCGGTGTAGGTGGACCGGTGGATAGGTGTGTCGGCGATGTTATTTGGGTCGGCTTGGTGAATTTCGCCGAGTGCCCAACATCCTGGCTCTCAGCGAAGATTTAATCCAAATGCATTTAATTGGTTTAAAATAGCAAATAAATTCAAATATTTACCAAATTTCAGTTTGGAGTAACATATGTTGCTATTACCCTATAGAAAAGGTTTTGTAGTTAAATTCAAATTTCATTTTCTCTGAGATTCCAAACTTAATGACAATAGTTCAAATTCTCTGAAACTTCTCGTGATATGTTCCGGTTTCTAAATAGCATACGTGTCAAAGTGCTCAAAATGTTCGCAACTTTTTACCACAACCTCGACATATGATAAAACGAGCGCTCGACAAAATTCGTGATTTTCAAACTTCATTTGAATTTTATATAATTTCAAAACCTTTCTACGACACGATCTTCATCATGATCAGAGAACAAAATATTTGAAATTTAGTTTCATTTCGTGTACATGGTCTTAGAGATGTCTCATGAACATGAACATGAATATCATTTTTCCAACAACTTTACTCTATTATTTCATGCACTTGCAGTTCATATCAGATGTCTTCGAAAAAAATTACCTAGAATGAAATAATTTTTTAAAATATAGCAAACAAAGATAACATTACGTCAAATTTGAACATATCATTTGTATAAGTGCATGTTGAGTATAGAAAATTTTGGGAGGTAAAAAAGTGATTTTTTTTAAAAAATGTCTTCGCCGAGAGTCGAGAAAATGCTCTCGGCGAAGAATTCTTCGTCGAGAGTTTTTTTTCTTCGCCGAGAATTTTTTTTACTCTCGGCGAAGAGCTCTTCGCCAAGAGCCCGAGGGGTGGCTCTCGCCAAAGAAAATTACTCTTCGCCGTGGCTTTTGGCCGTTGTAGCCTTGATATTCCGGAATGCTTCCCGTGTTTGAAATGCAAGACCCGGTTTCGGTGAAGGTTGCGCAAAAATTGTCGGGGGAGAGTTGTCGCTCTCAACGGGTTCATTCCTAGGGCTGCGAAAGAAGTTTGCCTTTCTTTAAAGTTCTCAGAAGTTCCAAGAACTTTCAATGGTCCGAAACTCGAAACAAGCTTTTTAAGATCTCAAGGACTACTTGTCGAATATGACTAACCCGTGCCCTCCCGAGCCAAAATCACCACTTCTACTGTATTCGCCCGCCTCAAATTCGGCGAGTGAGTGCTTTGTGCTAGTGCAAGAGAAGGAAGAAGAAGGGAAGTTCAAACAAATTCCGATATACTTTGCTTCAAAAGCTCTCTCGGGGTCAAAACTCTTTTTCTCGCAGTTAGAAAAGATAGCATATGCGATTGTCATGGATGTGAGGAAACTAAGACACTACTTCGAGGGTCACGAGTATAAGAGTCATCACAAATCAACCACCGAATGATTTGTTTGCGAATAAATAAGCATCCACCTAAATCATCAAATGGGGCGTTGAACTATCGGAATACACTTGTGATGAGTGATTAACAACGTGGTGTGGACTGTCTCTTGGCCGAGTATTGCGGGTGCGGGTTGCGGCTTAATTTGCGTTGGTGCGGGTGAAGAGCGAGCGTGAAAGGTCCGTGCCTTGCGGGGCCTCCGAGGAGTGGAGAGACAAGTAGGCTCGACTTGAGAGACCCGGTGGCCGGCGGGGGTCAAGTGCGGGCCGCATGGTGGCAAGAAAAGCAAGACGAAGTCGTGGACGAGGAGCCGACGTAGGGTAGCGGCTCACGACCGAAGTCCGCACACGGGGTTTGCGCCGGTTCACCACAAACCGTCGAGTTGCTTGGTTGATCCACAAAACCAAGACCGGAGGCTCGGCAGGCAGAGAGGGGATCCGGACGCACCGAGAAGCTTCAATGCCGGCGGACACGTGGTGGGATCATAGGGCTTGTGTCGGGAGGATGCGTTCGTGATGATGGCGTGGCCGTGAGATGAAGAGGAGTGCTACATGACCTATATGCCCTTGAGGGGTTTGTATCACCACTTAAGTGCTAAGGGGTAGCATGGTCTTTTGCATAGCCCGAAGGGACTCATATATATTAACTCTAGGGTTTTGAGGCAAACCATCCTTCGGATCGCTTCTTATTTTCCTTGCTCCGTAGGTTTTGATTTTTTTCATCCGTTTGTAAAGAATCGACCTCCGACCGAATGGAAGCTTGTATGGTTGCGTCGATTTCCGTCTTGTAGCTCATGTGATTTTCGTGTCTTTTCGAGCTATTTTCGTTTGATTTTCGTGTGTGTCTTGTTCCTTCGACTCTAAGGTGTTTGGGTTTGGATTTGTTGGTAGGGATCATGGATAGTTTCCTCGTGCATCTTTGTGCTTGATCATGACCCCTCAAACTCCGAATTCGGCCTCTCGATTGAAGGATTTCTCGTTGGAACCCTAGCTCTTGGTGTGAGCTCGGTAGAATATTGATTCCTCTCGATTCATTGGGTTTGAGGCTACAAATTCGTAGGTATAGCATCTCATAGAGGTCCTTCACCTTCACCTATGATTTGGTAGCAATCCATTGGTTGTTTCGGGAGATCGGGTAGTGAGAAGGTGGTGTTGACCTTCAAGAGGTCCGGCTCGAGCTCCGCTTTACGCACCACGCGGACGGTCCGCGCGCCCCCGGCGGACGGTCCGCGAGGAGGCTTTCAGCCAACAGTTTGTCAAGGTTTTCTTGTGTTCTCATTCGCCTTTCTTTCGATCCATTTGGCCGTGTGCTTTTGGTTGCACAAGGTTTGGCGGATAGTCCGCGAGGAGAGGCCGGACAGTCCGTGAGAAGACGGTCCGCGGGTAGAAGACGGAAGGTCCTTTTTCCGAGGTGCGGTACTGAAGGTTCGGGAGGCTATTTCGTTGTTAGAAGTTATATAAAACGTAGGCCAATATATATTTATAGTATATCTAAATAGGTGGTTAGTATAATGGTCAAATTTTCTAGGCCTTGGCTCACTAGCTAACGAGCTGGCTCGAGCTTTCGAACGAGCCGGGCCGAGCTCAACTTTTAGCTCGATACTTTGATGAGATATAACGAGGTGAGCCAAAACGAGTCGAGTTATAACGAGCCCAACCACTAACGAACCGAGGTGGCTCGATATCTAACCCTAAGGGTGATAGTGCGTTCATACAATCGTACGCCAATAAATAAATTAGAATATTGCAAAAATTTCTTTAGAAATAATTATGTCGCTGTCAATTGTTGCACATCAATGGACAGAAGTTTTAGCTGATGCCTATCTGCTCCATGATTCAAACATAAATATTGCCGTGAGTTGCATGAGCAGCCAATTAGGTAGCTGTTGGTTGTCTACCTCTAGCTCGTGTGCCACTATATACATATATGCTTGTCAGGCCAACAACAATCTATGCTACCAAATCTATATTCTCTATATGAAGAACAGGGTTGTTCTGCATCCCCTTTCTCCCCACCACCTCAAACACCAAGTAGCCTTGAGTTTACGATGTTGAAACAAAACCTTGGACAAAGAGGTGGTTGGGGCATGTGAGTGCGACGGAGTTGGTATGAATCGTATGAATCGAGATTCCTAATAAAACTATTTCCCTCTTCCGAGTTTCTGATATTATTAAAATTGCGGCACTGCGTGCGCGCCACTAGCTGTATGTGAATCGAGATGGGAGACATCGTCACATTTCTTTTAGTCCTCGTGCACAGAAACCGCAGCACGCCAGCACTGACACTATCAGAAATTTATTTGAAAGCACTAGCGCTGACCCCTGTTTGCTGTGTGTCGTCGTCTAACCATTTGCGGATGGATGTTTCTTTGATCAATCCAGCGTAATGCAAGGAGAATCGCGTAAAGAGAGCCAATGGACCGATCTTGACTTGGCCTGGCCGCGCGCCCTTGTTGAGTCGTAAACAAATGGCCGCCAGCTGCTAAAATCACTGGTCTTATTGCAGGATAGATGGCCTATATCGACGGGGTTGAATATGGGCCTTTGTCTGGAACAAGGAAACAAACCTTAGAGCATCTCCAGCAGACTCTCTGTAACAGAAGTTGAATATGTAAAAATAGATAACTTCTCTTAAAATTAGCTTCCAACAGTCTTTGTATATTGCTTCCCTCGCTATCCGGCTCGGAATCCCACCTCCCACGCTAGTCATCTTTACCGAGCTCCTCCCCTCGCTATCCTTTCGTTTCCCACGGTCCCACCTGCTTCGGCGCCGCCGACTCGCTGTCGTTCCCCTCTGCTAGCGGCCGGGACCCGAAGATGGGGCTGTGCAGAGGTACACGAGGGCATGGAGCTGCCTCCCATGGCCATTGGCCAAGATCTGCGCGGAGATCCATCCCTAGTTCTGCGATTCTGCGAGCGCGACACACAGACGTGGGACAGTGGCATGCGGAAGGGATCGAGTCGCGCGCGCCATGGGCCATGTCGAGTTCCTGTGGTCCTCCGCGTAGTGTCAGGGAGCAGCCGCTGCTGATGGATCCTCTGACCAACTGACCTCCAGCCGTATCGCCATGGGTGGACTCGGTCGATTTTTCCATGCTTCCATCTCCGGCTAGCTACCATTTGCTCAACCACTAGGCACTGGCCAATTAATCTACCAAAATGATAGTCGTGGGGCTAGCTGGGTTGTACAGTACCCACTTTACATTTGATACGGTTATTTGCACCAGTACTCCTCTCGATCACATCACACAGGAATTGTTAAATTTCGCAAAGATATATTATGGTTAGCACTCGGGAGCCTCGAAAATTAAAGGTGTTGTATACATGGGGACCAAGCATCATGTCACAGTCCAGACGTCAAGTATATATTTCTTCTATTTAATTACGCGAGTTGGTATAAGTAATGATCAGTAATGCACGCTGACCCAAGGAATTGAAGTCTCTGTTGTAGTCCGGCCTCATGAGTCATGAGTTTGCAGGCAGCTACATGGTGTACCTTATTCTTTTCGTTAGGAAATTGCTATATTTGTAGTGACAAAAAAGGACCTGCAGGTAGTGCGCGCGCGCGCGCACACACACATATATATATATATATAACACAGAGTTCTATTTATTAAATTGAAATGGAAAAGGGAGACATTCATGTGCACCCAGCACACCCCACCCATCATTGCCTGAAAAAGGCAGTGCATCGATCGTCATAGATCCAGCCGCCGACCTAGGGCGAGCACGCGCGTGTATTAGCGCAAACATACAGCCAACTAATTAGGAGTTGAAATAAGATAACAGCTGATGGGCATTAGATTAGATACCACACGTAAGGTTTTAGCATCCCAGATTTTCTGGAATGTTGTTACAGTGGATGAATGAAAAATATGGGTTTGATTTTTGTGTCAGTTGTTTAAATAATCTAAAATACTAATCAGAACCTAATTAAAGTGGCTAAGCCTAGGTAGCTTTCCGCGCTGTCATTGGGAACTTTGCTAGGGCTCCTCTAGCCGCAGCCCATGTGCTGATATGTCCAAGGCCCACTTTCCTTGCCCGGCCCAAGCAAAAAAAGATTGGGAAATCTCAAGCTTTGGATGCCCACCCGGGCTGGACGCCGAGCCAGCTCAGCTCGGCTTGCCTCGGCTTGGTCCAGCTCGTTAGTCTAACGAGCTAGCTTGGCTTGGCTTGTTAACAAAACGAGCAAAACGGATGGCTCGGCTTGGCTCGTTAGTAGCTCAAGCTAGCTTCTTAGGCTCACGAGCTAGATGTTAATTTAGAATTAACATCTCAATATAGATATATATATATATATATATATATATATATATATATATATATATATAGAGTAATTATAAACTTCTAGATGTTAAATTTCATAGTGTATGGAGTATCTCTCGCTAGAGCGCGGAGCGTCGCGACTTTACGCGAAAAAATGCGCGACTTGCGACTTGATGACGGGGACGGGCGGGTGGGCGGCCGGTGGGGTCTCTCCTATCAAAACACTTTTTTTAAGTGCGACCGGAAAACCTCGCGTCTTTGGCGGGTGACTTAAGCGCCCGCCGGCACACTGGTCTCTATGCTTTGCCGTGCGGACAACCGCCAAGCACCGAGACGATTTGTGCCGGCACAAGGTCGGCGGCGAGCGCTCCACCCGCCAAAGAAAGACGCCAAAGACAAATCGTTTGTGGCCTAGTGGACGAAAAAGAAGAAGCCAACGATCAACCTATGCGGCGAGATGGCCGACGGCATAGGCCCCAAAGCCTCGGAGGGAGTACATCCACCTTCACACTTTTTCTGCATCAACATGCACTTATACAAAGGATGTGTTCAAACTGGATGCAATTTTATCTCTGTTTGCTATATCTAAAAATTTTACTTCATTCCGGTAATTTTTTTCGAAGACAGCCGATATGAACTGCAAGTGCATGAAATCATAGACTAAAGTCGTCGGAAAAATGAGATTCATGTTCATGAGGCATCAGTCTTTGGCGCCTAGGTGAGGGGCGCCTCGGCTGGGTCAACAGCGGCGGCCTCCATGCCCGATGGAGGAGGAGGTTCGCACCCTAGATCGAGCAGCCCCGGTGGCGGAGGAGGTCGCTTGGCTCGAATAGAGCAGGGCCACTGCGAGGCGCAACCACCGGGTACGAGGGCGTGTAAGCGACGGCGATGTGCGCCGGTGACGTGTGCTCAGGGGCGCATGTGCTGTGGCCCAGGAGACGTGCGCCAAAGACCGATGTGGTGGAGGCGGCCTTCGCGTCGTGCACGGTGGCGCCAACAGAGTCCGCGAGTAGCTCCATGGCGGCATTGTGGTTGTGCGCCGCTGGCAGTCGCGCGCCCAGCGGCCACCTGCTCCCCCGCGCCCGAGCAGTCGTTGCCCACCGCAGGCAGCTGCCTGCCCAACGTCGCACTCCGCTTAGACCTTCGCGTGCAAGCCCGCCGCCCGGCACCACCACTGGCCGGATAGAGGCCCCGCCTCCCGAGCCTCCTCCCTCGATCTGAATCTGTATCTAAAACCGTGGAGAGAGATATTTGCGACAGGAAGAGCCTCCTCCCCTCGATCCGGATCTGGATCTAAAACCATGGAGAGAGATATTTAAGACAGGATGATTAAGGCCCCCAACCGGTACAAGGGTCTAGGTACACACCCTGCCCACCTTTGTCAGAACCAGTACAGACCTGTCGTCGTCCCCACCCGGTCCTACCCTCATACGTATTCACTTTAGCTCCCCGTATTCCAGCTGACAAGCTCTGCACCTCCTCTGGCACCGCACGAATATCGAAACCACACCTGCAGCACTTCTGACAAGAATTGGCGGTCTGGATTGACCGGTTCATGACGTCATGATACTACTCCCTCCGTATAAAAATACTTGTCACCATTGACTTTTTTCTACAACTTTAACCGCTCGCCTTATTCAAAAAATTGTGCAGGTACCATCTATTTTCTTTGCTGCATGCTTTGTTATTGTGGGTATTTTAAACTTGACTTGCCCTTTTACATGTTTGCAATAATTTTTTGTTGTATAATTGCACACTTCTCAATCAAAATGGTTCAAACCATGATGCAGCTGCACGAATTATATCGATCGACTAATTCGCCATTGACGCAGAACGCTAGCTAGCTAGACGCCGGGAACGGGCACGCGGAGGATGGGGCGCAACAGGAGGCCCTCCTTGCGGTGCGCGGTGATGCCGAACTCCTCGGCCATGTCCAGCAGCGCCGGGTCGGCCAGCAGGCCGGTCGCATCCCAGTCGAAGTGGAGCAGGAGGCTTGCCAGGGCATGCTCGACGAGGGCGAGCCCGAACGGCATCCCCGGGCACATCCTCCGGCCGGCGTTTGATGCCTACAACTCACACATCTCCGGGTGTGTTATCACATGGATCACATGTGGAGATGTCTGGGTTTCAAGCATCACACATCGCAACTTGCTTGAAATTTTCTCAACTGTTGCACACAACCTCTACATGTGATAACACGATGTCCCGACAAGTTTCGTGTTTTTCGGACTCCGTCCGGATTTTCTGTAATTCAGAACCACTTTTCCCGTAAGTTGTTCGTCATGTCACGACAACAAGATGCTTGACATTTCATGTGAGTTACTGGATATGGTATCAATATACACCAAATATCATGAATATGATTTTTTGCATCGCCAAATTATATGATTTCATGTACTTGTAGTTCAAATGCTAGTTGCTACCTAACTACTTTTTTCTAAATCTAAAGTATATAAAAATTTAATCACTTAGCTCCTACTACCTAGATATTAAAATTTATATTTTCTCTATCTCTAAAGTGTAGTAACAAAAAACTATCCATTATCTGTAGTTCTTATTTTCTATTAACTAAAATGTAATATTATATTTTCTCTAATAATAAAGCACAAAATAATGATCAATAAAAATAAATGAACAAAATACACTGATTATTAAAACCAGTCTAACCTGGGTTTCTACGCTCCACCTTGCAAGTTGTTCGCCTAAGCAAGTGCACAATTATAAAGTAGGCCTGAATCGGTGTGCTAGGAAGATACATATACATTTCGTCAACGACCAAAATTACCAGGATTGGAAGCGAACTTGTCACTAAGCCGTTCAGATCGGTCTGATTGAAGTCTCCAAATGTAAATTGCACTTCACCAATATGTACCTCTCCTCCGATAGATAGAAAATGCACATGTAATGTTTAGATTGAATTTTTGTATGAGAGAATTATGACCTCCGAAATACATATACTTGGAAAATTCCCAAATGCATTCTCCGGCAGGAGCACAACGATGGTGTACTACATAAATGATCGGACGTAGCTAGCAACTGTGCAAGCAAGATGACTACCGCGCGATTATTAGTTGCTTTTGGTCCCGGAGGTTGTGCGTTGGTTGCATGCCGGCCACAACCCATCAAAAGTGTGCCCCTTAATTTCAGGCTTTGGAAGATATGATTTTATGCTAGCTTAGCGGGGTTCCAGCTGTTGGAATATATGGCCCATACAATGTGATGTGCACTCCATTGGGCTGCAATCCATTGGGCCACTATTCCATATAGGAAAGTCAATGTGGTGTGGAGGGAATGCAATTGGGCCGCATCTCATATGTGTGCCGGGATCACAATTTCACACATATGATAGACTCATGAGTGTAATATCACAAGACATTGCTCAAAGCGTACGAAAAAGGTTTATTAACTTTTATTACACTCACGAAGGTAGACACAAAGGTCTTTACACGAACAACGATAACTAAGACGCGACTCCATCTTCATCTTCCACGGGCTTCGATCGGTTGATCGCATCCTCGAACTCCTCGTAGTCGGTGAAGTACTCCACTCCGGGATTCTTCTCTCGAACGGCGTAAGCAAGGATGAGTACACTTATGGTTGGTACTCGGCAAGGCCACGGAATAACCGGAAAGCAATATTAATCCATCTTTAAGTTCAATTAATCATGTGAGGGTCCAGGCCGCTCTTGACCGTGAGCACGGCCGATCGATCGCCTTTACACTGCGAGAGGTTGCACACTTTTCCCACGGTTCGCGTAAAAGTTCCAAAGAACTTTGAACCCAACCACGCATGTCTCGATCGGGCACAATACCACACTTCCGAGGTGTGATTGCATAGGGACGCTACGAAGCCTTTACAAAGATATGCAAAAGCATCAACAACCCACGACGATTCTGACTCGGGGCGGACCATAACCCTCCCTAGTGGTCGGCACCTTAGCAAAGGATGCTACCCCAAAAGAACCGGGCTATACCCCCGCAACCCGGAGCCTCCCGTGTTCCTTTCGGATAGGGTTGTCAATACAATCGCACACCTAATTAATTGGCTAAGCCGAGCCATATGGACCGTGGTTGCACTTTGTTTTCCCGGGTGGTTCTCCATGTTCCAATTAATTTATAGTAATCTTGATTAAAGCATAGGTAGAAGGGTGGTTAGGGTCACTTGCCTTTCTCCAACGATAAGCTACTCTCCTTATCTGCAAAGCTCTGCACTTGAACTTCCTCGAACGGCGTGTTGGCTACGATCATGCAAGAAAACATACAATAAATAAAACAATACATCAAACATTACCAAAAGGCTAAAACAAGCTTTTAGAAATGACGGGCTCGGAGAGACGATCGCGTGGACACCAAGAACGCGTAAAACGGAGCTAGGATGAAAAAGTTATGGCTGAAACAAGATTCAGGGACTAAATTGTGATTATCTGAAAGTTTTAGGGGTTTTTCTGCAAGATTTCAGGGACCTAAACATAAATATGTGTGAAACTAGAAGGTCTAATATGTAAAAGATTAAGGATGGGGCTGCCGAACATAGAAACTAAGGACTTGCGGGGGCCTAAGCATAAAAGAAAGGACCCGATTGAAAGGCTTTTATATAGGTGGAAGGGTATATTTGTGAATTCCGGAATCTCGGGGTCCTTTTTGCAAAACTGCCAAGGCAGCCGGCGGAGTAGCCGAGGGAGTGCCACGTGGCGATTCGCGATTGGTCGTGCCGACGCAAGCCGACGCAAGGCCGATGCAAGCGGTGACGCGGCTCGTGGACCGGCGCCCGTGGGACCGGTCCCGCCGGTCCACGCGTGGACCGTTGAAGGGGTACGCCCCCTCTTTTAATACGCGCCGTCGGCTTAGATCGGATGGCCACGGTCGCATGCGGGCGACGGGCGGCGGCGGGCGGACGGGCGGGGCGGCGGCGGCGGCGGGCTCGCCGGAGAAGCCAAAAATGCGCTCCCGTGCCTCAAATCGCAAGGAAATGAAACCGGGAGGGAGAGGAGAAGATGTGGAGGCTCACCGGGGGCTTGAAGAGGTGAGAAACACGGCGGAGGAGGAGATCGGGCGGCGCGGTGGAGCTCCCGGCGGTGAGCTCCGTGTGGCGGCGGCCGCGGTGAGGGAGGAGAGGAAGGGAGGGGCGCGGGGTGGAGAGGAGATGGTGCCGCCCCTTTATAGGGCCGAGAGGGAAAGGGAAGGGGCGCGGTTGAGGCGGTGGGCGGCGAGGTCGGTGGCGGCCATTAATGGCGGCTCGGTGCGGTGGCGGCGGGTAGGGGAAGGGGTAGAGGCGGTGGAGTGGGGGCGGCGTGAATGCGGCGGGGGAGGCGGAGCGGCGCGGGGAAGCGGCGGCGCCGGGGACGGGCGGCGCGGCCATGGGGTCGGCCGGCCGGAGGTAGGGGATGACCCGACGGGTGGGCCCCACTTGTCCGTGAGAGGGAGAGAGGAGGGAGAGAGGAGGCGGCGTTGCGGGCCGCGTGGGCCGAAAGTTGTTGGGCGGCGGAGGGGCTAGGTAGATAGGTTAGATTTGTTTTTTTGTTTTTTTCTTTTTCTTTTCAAATCCATTTTCAAACCTATTTCAAACCTTTTAAATCTTTTTCATCTTTTCAAATTGAAATTTTAACACAAATTTCTCCACTATTTTAAGGACTTTTCACAAACCATTTTTACAACTTTTCAACCATTTTTAAATTCAAACTTTCGACCCCTTTTTTTTTAATTCAAACTTTTACACCAATTTCACAATTAATTTTAAGGACTTTTCACAAAAAATTTTAAGACTTTTCACAAAAATTTTTAAGACTTTTAAAATCACACCACAAACAAAACTCATGCATTTCAACATGATGCACAAACACTTGTTTGATTCTAATTATTAATTGTTGTTTAATTTAATTAAAGGTAAATTTATTTATTCAAATTTATTAAATCCTTAGAAAACTAAACCATGTTGCTAACAATATTTTATTGTGATGGAATTTTCGGGTGTTACAAATCCTACCCCCTTAAAAAGAATCTCGTCCCGAGATTCGGAGGGATCGGGAAACAAGAGGAGATACAAGATGTTCTTGATAGATGATGGTTTACTATCACAGAGCTTGTTCACTTCTCCTTCTTCTTCGGGCTTGTAGCGGCAAACTCAATCCTATCTCCTTGCGGAGTAGTTAAGAGCACCGACTTCTTGGCACACAAAATGATTCCATCATGCTTGCTTAACCAATCCATACCAAGGATCACATCTATTCCACTGGATGTTAGAATCACTAAGTCTGCTTCAAAATCTATCTCTCCGATCTTAAGTTTGACCTCTGGGCATACATAGGTGGATTTCATTTCACCGTTTGGGGAACTAATTAGCAAATGTGTCTTCATGGAACTCTTGGGTACATCATGCTTTGTCACGAATCGTTCGGTAATAAACGAATGCGATGCCCCGGAATCAAATAAAACTATTGCAGGTACAGAGTTGATAAGAAACGTACCAAGCACAACATCTTTGTCTCCTTGAGCTTCTTCACCGTCACATGGTTCACCCTACCATGCATATTGTTCCGTTGACCTCTCGTTATCTCTATGGGGTGTCCGCATATTGCGCCGAGGGCAAATGCGGCGTAGTGTCCCAATTCTCCGCGCTTGAAGCATCCACCGGGGTGAACTGGAGTAGTGTTCCTTGCCGGTGCACCCGAGCGATTCCCGATGAGGATTTGGAGCCCGAGGTGTCATTGGGTTGGATTCTTCGGGTTCATCAAACGAACGATACTCGTTGACTCCGTCCATGGCCTCTCGCCCGGTGTGCTAGAACGAAACCGAGAGTCTTGCGATGAGTTGTAACGAGGGCGGGTGTTACTTGCTAGATTGACCTTGAGGTTGAAACTTGCGCTTCGTTCACGAAGTTCCTTGCGTTTATTCTCCAAGCCTATAGCCTTATTGAGCAACATCCGAAAGTTAAGAAATGTGTGGCTCGCAACCGATAGTTAAGTGGCCCTATCAAACCATCGAGAAAGCGTTCTTGTCTCTTGGCATCCGTGTTGACTTCATCCGATGCATAGCGGGACAAATGAGTAAACTGATCCAGATACTCACTAATTGTCATGTTGCCTTGCTTTAGAGCTAGAAATTCCTTCTTCTTCAGCTTCTTCACACCGAATTCGGGATGTGATGTGTACGAAAACTCTCTTGGAACTCCCGCTGTGTAATGGTGTCGGCAGCAGATGTGCGACGGTGTAAGCATCCCACCAATCGGAGGCCGCACCTTCCGGACGTCCCGAGGCATACAAAACCTTCTCACGATCATTACATTGGGTGATATTCGGCATCTTGTTGATGGTCTTGAGCCAATCATCGGCATCGAGGGGATCTACGGAATGAGAGTAAGTGGGCGGGTTGTGACTCATGAACTCTCTATGCTTGTTCACTGGTGGTGGAGGTGGTGGGGGTCCTTGTGGTGGTGGCTGGTTCTGCTCGTGCCTCGTAGATTCCGGATGCCGGTGGCGGTGAGGTTCTCGAATCAACCGCATCCGTTCCGTAAAGAACCGCCGCATCGCGGGATCCATCGCTAATTCTTGGGGGTGGAGGAGGGAACTTGATTCACTGATTGATGACAAACGGAATATCTCGTCCGGCTCCTAACCTCGGTGTTTACCATTTGTTAGGAAAAGGTATTTTCGATAAGATATTGAATTGATAAAGATGAAGAGAAAAGGGGCTAAGATTCAAATTTTTAGCTTTAATTATTTTATTGATGAATTTGTGGCCATCACTCCACAAAAACATTTCAATCATGTCAAAGATCCAAATCATGCATGCTTTCAATCAACAAGCATTAACATCGCACGTCCTCACAAGAACGGCTCTATCGAAACGAAACTGATAGGAGGGGTAGGCATCCTAAGAAACTATCCTTTAAAACACGTGTGGTAGTTCAAGGTGGAAGATCAAGGATCGACTCAAAAGATATGATTTTGATAAAGAATAAAGAATAAAATATTTTTTAAGCGTAAATAAGATATTTTGAATGCCTGGAAAGGCTTTCTAGAAAGAGAGTCCTTAATATCGACCATTTCTATCCGAGGTCTGCGTCCTACGATCGCAATGCTCGATACCACTCTGTCACACCCGATTTTCCGTAGAAAACCGAATGCATCTCATATGTGTGCCGGGATCACAATTTCACACATATGATAGACTCATGAGTGTAATATCACAAGACATTGCTCAAAGCGTACGAAAAGGTTTATTAACTTTTATTACACTCACGAAGGTAGACACAAAGGTCTTTACACGAACAACGATAACTATGAAGACGCGACTCCATCTTCATCTTCCACAGGCTTCGATCGGTTGATCGCATCCTCAGAACTCCTCGTAGTCGGTGAAGTACTCCACTCCGGATTCTTCTCTGAACAGCATAAGCAAGGATGAGTACACTTATGGTTGGTACTCAGCAAGGCCACAGGAATAACCGGAAAGCAATATTAATCCATCTTTAAGTTCAATTAATCATGTGAGGGTCCGGCCGCTCTTGACCGTGAGCACGGCCGATCGATCGCTTTACACTCTGCAGAGGTTGCACACTTTTCCCACGGTTCGCGTAAAAGTTCTAAAGAACTTTGAACCCAACCACGCATGTGCCGATCGTGCACAATACCACACTTCCGAGGTGTGATTGCATAGGGACGCTACGAAGCCTTTACAAAGATATGCAAAAGCATCAACAACCCACGACGATTCTGACTCGGGGCGGACCATAACCCTCCCTAGTGGTCGGCACCTTAGCAAAGGATGCTACCCCAAAAGAACCGGGCTATACCCCCGCAACCCGAGCCTCCCGTGTTCCTTTCGGATAGGGTTGTCAATACAATCGCACACCTAATTAATTGGCTAAGCCGCAGCCATATGGACCGTGGTTGCACCGTTTTCCGGGTGGTTCTCCATGTTCCAATTAATTTATAGTAATCTTGATTAAAGCATAGGTAGAAGGGTGGTTAGGGTCACTTGCCTTTCTCCAACGGTAAGCTACTCTCCTTATCTGCAAAGCTCTGCACTTGAACTTCCTCGAACGGCGTGTTGGCTACGATCATGCAAGAAAACATACAATAAATAAAACAATACATCAAACATTACCAAAAGGCTAAAACAAGCTTTTAGAAATGACGGGCTCGGAGAGACGATCGCGTGGACACCAAGAACGCGTAAAACGGAGCTAGGATGAAAAAGTTATGGCTGAAACAAGATTCAGGGACTAAATTGTGATTATCTGAAAGTTTTAGGGGTTTTTCTGCAAGATTTCAGGGACCTAAACATAAATATGTGTGAAACTAGGAGGTCTAACATGTAAAAGGTTAAGGATGGGCTGCTGAACATAGAAACTAAGGACTGCAGGGGCCTAAGCATAAAAGAAAGGACCTGATTGAAAGGCTTTTATATAGGTGGAAGGATATATTTGTGAATTCTGAAATCTCGGGGTCCTTTTTGCAAAACTGCCAAGGCAGCCGGCGGAGTAGCTGAGGGAGTGCCACGTGGTGATTCGCGATTGGTCGTGCTAACGCAAGCTGACGCAAGGCTGATGCAAGCGATGACGCAGCTCGTGGACCGGCGCCCGTGGACCCGGTCCACCGGTCCACCCGTGGACCGTTGAAGGGGTACGCCCCCTCTTTTAATGCGCGCGTCGGCTTAGATCGGATGGCCACGGTCGCATGCGGTGCGACGGGCGGCGGCGGGCGGCGGCCGCGGCGGCGGCGGCGGGCTCGCCGGAGAAGCCAAAAATGCGCTCCCGTGCCTCAAATCGCAAGGAAATGAAACCGGGAGGGAGAGGAGAAGATGTGGAGGCTCACCGTGGGCTTGAAGAGGTGAGAAACACGGCGGAGGAGGAGATCGGGCGGCGCGGTGGAGCTCCGGCGGTGAGCTCCGGTGTGGCGGCGGCTCGCGGTGAGGGAGGAGAGGAAGGGAGGGGCGCGGGGTGGAGAGGAGATGGTGCCGCCCCTTTATAGGGCCGAGAGGGAAAGGGAAGGGGCGCGGTTGAGGCGGTGGGCGGCGAGGTCGGTGGCGGCCATTAATGGCGGCTCGGTGCGGTGGCGGCGGGTAGGGGAAGGGGTAGAGGCGGTGGAGTGGGGGCGGCGTGAATGCGGCGGGGAGGCGGAGCGGCGCGGGGGAAGCCGGGGGAGGCGGGACGGCGCGGGGAAGCCGGCGGCGCCGGGGGACGGGCGGCGCGGCCAAGGGGTCAGCCGCTGGAGGTAGGGGATGACCCGACGGGTGGGCCCCACCTGTCTGTGAGAGGGAGAGAGGAGGGAGAGAGGAGGCGGCGTTGCGGGCAGCGTGGGCCGAAAGTTGTTGGGCCGGCGGAGGGGCTGGGTAGATAGGTTAGATTTGTTTTTTTTTCTTTTTCTTTTTCTTTTCAAATCCATTTTCAAACCTATTTCAAACCTTTTAAATCTTTTTCATCTTTTCAAATTGAAATTTTAACACAAATTTCTCCACTATTTTAAGGACTTTTCACAAACCATTTTTACAACTTTTCAACCATTTTTAAATTCAAACTTTCGACCCCTTTTTTTTTTAATTCAAACTTTTACACCAATTTCACAATTAATTTTAAGGACTTTTCACAAAAAATTTTAAGACTTTTCACAAAAATTTTTAAGACTTTTAAAATCACACCACAAACAAAACTCATGCATTTCAACATGATGCACGGACACTTGTTTGATTCTAATTATTAATTGTTGTTTAATTTAATTAAAGGTAAATTTATTTATTCAAATTTATTAAATCCTTAGAAAACTAAACCATGTTGCTAACAATATTTTATTGTGATGGAATTTTCGGGTGTTACAATCATTCTCCTATCTAATTCCACCGCCGCCACCATTACGGCAGCGGCCTCTCGGTCCCGCGTAGAAGCGCCACCACCGGTGGTAGCAGCCCCAAGACATTCCCCACCCATTCGGCATTAGCGTCGATTGTCACCCCGTTCGGTTGGTCGGTGGCCGATGGCCGGTGTCTGGTTTGTTCCGAGAGAAGAGTCTTCTTGGGCCGGTTCTTGGTGGTGGTTTGTTCCGAGAGAAAATCTTCTTGGGCCGGTGGTCGATAAGCCAAGCGAACAGGCTGTGTGCCTGGCCGGACAAATATAACGACTTTACAATCGCTTGCAACCATAGCCTTTCTTTTTTTAATAAAGGATATAAATCATTCGTGCCTTAGTGAAAAGTTTGTATTAAAAAACACAACCACCAAACTTGTTCGCCTGTACTCACACATATATATACTGATATATTCACATATACTTATCCAATAGAATGTATTCAATTATTTATATACGTTAGAGCTAGTTGAGTGTTAAGCTTTTCAATAGACCTTAACTTAAAGGAAAGTCATGTGAAAAAAATTAAATTTGTTTATATATAACTAGAGAAATTACAGTTATTTTAAATTATTACATAATTTCAAATTGAGAACCGGTTAATCTCAAAGTTTCAGGTCTCATTGACGTCTACAGGTTCGATGTTGAGCTTTTGTGTAGACGAATTTATTTATTTAAAAAACGGAGAAATTGAATGGGTATTATGAAATATTAAAAAAACTCAAATAATTTCATCATCATTCCTAAAAAAATCCTCTTCTTTAAACTTTTAAAACATCCTATACTATTAGTACAAATTGTTGGGTACTCTACATTACTATTCGATCGGTAAATTTTGTGATGTCTAGTTTCTTGTTTACTCGCTCATTTTCTGCTTTGGTGATGCCCAAATGGATTTGAACTGTATAAACAGAGTACGAAAAAAAAAGAGCACAGATTACCCGGACAGGGGGCCGGGGCGGGGCGTGGAGGAGGGGCCGGGGCGGCGCGGCGCGGATCCGCCGGGAGGGGCCGCGCCGGAGGGGCCGGGGCGGGGCGGGGGGCGGGGAGGGGCCCGCGGCGGGGCGGGGGCCGGGGCGCGGGGGGGAGGAGGGGCCGCGGCGGGACGGGGCCGGCGGGGACACGGGGCGAGGGGGGGGGTCGCGGTCGCGGGCCGGGACGCGGGGGGCGGGCGGGTGTGTGTTTTTTTTAACCGGCACGGGCCGGCTTTAGGGAGGCACGGGCGGATTTTTATTTTTTTTTCAAAAAGTCTTCCCCGAGAGCCCCCACGCCCCACACTACTCGGGGAAGCATCTCTTCCCCGAGTGCCACAAACACGGCACTCTGGGATTTTTTTTCGCCCTAATTTTTTTTGAGGCCTTCAAACATTATTTTAAACTCCTTGCCCAAATTTGGCTTAGTTTTGATTTTTTTTATATTTCGTTAGTTTTTTCTTTTTCTTACATTTTTAGGCACACTTCAATTTTGAACTACAGGTACATGAAATCATATAATTTGGCGATTCAAAAAATGATATTCATAATATTTGGTGTATATTGAGGCCTTATCCACCAACTCACATGAAATATCGAGCATCTTGTGCTTGGCTAACGTCGCCGCTCGACGAGATCGTCCGCAAGGAGCTCTATCCCGCCGCGGCTACCCGAGGCGGCCTCCGTCATCGGCGCAGAGCGGATGGGCTCCGCGTCTTGAATCTCAGGGGAGCGGATCGCCACCTCCAGAGCAATCTCTGGCGACGTGGTGGCCGCCTCTCCCCCGGCGGCCTTCTCGACAACCTCCGCCATGGGCTCGGGGGCTCCTTCTGCAGCCTCCGGGGCCTCTGGTGTCAACTCCTGCATCGGCACCCCCGCAGGGATGTCACCACCTTCAGCGCCTGTCAACAAAACGACACATGCATCAGCGTCTCGACTTCTCTTCTTGGAGCTCCGCAGCTTCACAAAGGGTACTCACCTTCGACTACACTGGCCTCCGGCAGTGGCGCTTCGGTAGCCGGGGGCTCGGTCGCGGCTTGGGCATCGGGAGCGGCCTCCTCGACGGGCGGCGCGACTTCTTCCGCCACCGCTGATGAGGGCTCATCTCCATCCCAGCTCAGATCTGTGGATTTTCTGCAGAAATATTCACGGAAGATCGTTAGACAAGATCGACTATTCCAGCAAGTACTACTCGCGAGGATGTGGTACTTACAAGTTCGACCGGACAATAGTCACGGCTGGAGCACCGAGGATGCTGGCAATATCAACCAGTCCACCCTCGGCGGGCGTCTCCTCCTCCGCCCCTGCGGCTTCTGCCTCCTCTACGGCGGCGGCGGCCGGCGCAGATGTCTCCTGCGCTCCCGAGGCCTCCATCTCTACAACGGCGGCGGCCACGGGTACTCTGCTTTCCTCTGGAGCAGGGGGCTGGCGCTCCCGACCGCGCCGAAGTTCTTCAACAGTAGGGGCTGGACTACGGCTTCCAGCCGGTTCCCCCACTGTATCCCACACGCCCTCGTCGCCCTCTTCGACGGGCTCCGCTGGCGGCACCTCCTGCATACAAGGAAGGCTACTTGTCAGCAAAAGTACTCGAACGACGAGTACTCGACTACTCCGCTCAAGACGACTTACCTCCTGAGGCGTGGTCTCCGAGATCTTCAACTTCTTCGCCACCCGCTTCCTGGCGGGGTTGCGCGGCCTCCGTGGCGGCGCAGCAAGGCTAGCCTCCAGGCTAGCCGGAGGGTCTTGCACCAGTGGAACGTGAGGCAAGCCCGGGCGGCTAAACCTCGACCGCAGCTGGAAGCGGTCCTGCAGCGTCTCTTGGTCTTCGTCCTCCTCATCGGAGGTATCTTCCACGACGACGGGGTCGTCACCTTCACCGACTTCGCGGCGCTCCTTCATCTTCCCCTCCACCGGGATCTCGATCCCGCTCGGTGGTGGTTGCGGCTCGAGATGAACCGCCTCACATCATCTCGCGCAAGACACAAGACGTCGGCACAACCGCTACTCACTACTCGACGAGGGGAGTACGACTACTCACCTCCTTGGGCGGGCGCGCGGCGGAGTACTCCTCGACTGGGCACGCCGTATACGGCGGCATGTCCTTGAAGATCCGCGACAACCGCTCGATGATGTCGTTGTCATCCAGCTCGCCTCCCCGGCATCCGCGACGAGTCCTCGTTCGTCGGTGTACTCGAAGCCCGGGGTCTCCCCGAGCCATCGGCGGCCGGATCCTCGCGCTTCATGAAACTGAAGGCCACGTGCTCGGCCCTCAGTCCCGCCTCCCTGAGCACTTTGATGCGTGCCAGCAGCTCCGGGGCCGGGATCCCTTCTTGCATGGTGGGCTCCGTGTTCCACCATTCTCGGTGCCTGGGCTGCCGGCCGCTCGGCTTCGGCAGGCCAGGGTGGTGGTTCGTGATGTAGAACCACCTGGCTTTCCAATCTGCGTTGGAATCGACAAGCTTGTAGGCCAAGTACTGCTCCGCGGCATCCTCCCTCAGCTGGATGCCGGCTCCTCCGACTACTCTGGGATTTGTAGCACTTGGTTGCGGCTTGACGCGGAAGAACTTGCGGAAGAGCACCCAGTGCGGCTTGATTCCGAGGAAGGCCTCGCAGAAGTGGACGAAGACCGACGTGTGGAAGATGCCGTTGGGGTTCAGGTTCAGGTACTCGACGCCGTAGTACCCGAGCAGCCCCTTGAAGAAGTCGCTGGCTGGGAGCGCAAGACCGCGCTCCACGAACCGCGAGAACATTGGGATCTCGTCCTCGGCTTTCTCCATTGGATACGGATCCCCCGCGGCGGATCTCCACATATCGACTTCCTTTTCCCTGATGAATCCACCGTTCAGCAGGGTCAGCAGGTCCTCCGTCTTCACCTTCGATTTTTTTCCACTCGCGGCTCGAATCAGCACGCGGTGGAGACATGGGCGGCGCCGCTCCGGTGGCAGCCGCGACGGCCTCCTCGCGGCCCCTCTTCTTCCCACCGGCCTTGGACATCTTGGACGGCGACGGCTTCATTCTCCAAGTGCAAGGAGTTTTCACTCGCATCTGCTCGGGGGCTACCCTAAAGGCTTCGGGTGGCGGTGCGCTCGGATCTACTACGGCGGCAGCAGGCGCTGGGAGTAGATTCGCTTCAAGATTCAAGTGGAATGACTGCAGCTCGAATGGGTGAAAACCCTAAGGGTTTTTTGCTTCTATTTATAAGCCACATCGGCTCCGCAACGGGCGGCTTGAGGAGTCCGCGTGCGGCTGAGTCAGCAGCTGCGCGTGACTCTTCGTATTCTACTAGTCGACGCGCCTCACCTCGGGGGCTCGGCTACTTCTACTCGACTACCTGGGAAGCGGCTAGTCTCAAGAGCATCTCAGGACACATTTCTTCAAGAAGACCCTTCAATTCGAGAGGAAGTACTCGACTCAAGACTCGGGGGCTCCGTGCCACGTGTCCTTCGGTTTTTTCTCTCCGGATTTTTCGGGATTTTCTTGCCAAGATTTCGATGAACCCTCGGCCAAAGCCCGCGGCCCGCGGCTCGGGGGCTACTCCATGTGAAGCGCGGTTTTGCAACCGCACCTCCATACCGGCTTCGGCTTCAAGACAAGATGGGCGGTTTTTGAAGACCTTCGAAGGCGCTTTTCGAGGACGCTTGGAACTACTCGAGAAGACTTCAAGATTGCTCAAACATCGACTGGGAGTACATTCCGGCCTCGGGATGCTTCGACTACTCTTGAGGACTTTTGACTTGTAGCACTCGGGGACGCTTGAGGACTACTCGTTAAGGCCGTCAAGACTACTTGAAGCTATCCTTCTCGACTACAAAGTACTCGGGGGCTTGTCGTATGGACCTCCCCGGGCCTACTACCTCGGTGGGTACCGGGACCGACTACTCGGTGGGCCCCCGGGGACTACCGGCTTGCGCTACACGGCACCCGAAGGCATGGAGCACAAGGACTACACGGGAGTAGTACTCGGTTAGGGATTTGTACATGTTCCGCACTGTATAGAGGTCTCCTAGACGTACTCGACTAGTACTCTTTCCCTACTCCGACTTGTAACCCCGCCACCCGACTATATAAGGCGAGGCAGGGACCGATCTCAGGATCACCTCATACAATCCCCTACAACTCACGGCGCACTATTGCACCATCTTGTAATCGTGCCCTATCAATCCAGAGCTACGCAGCATACAGGACGTAGGGTATTACGCACCTCGCGGCCCGAACCTCGTCTAAATTGTGTGCCACGTGTCTTTTCCTTCGAGTTACCGATCTCGGCGAGTCACGATCATCTACTTCGGGTACTCCCCGTAGTAGGTTGCCGGTCTAAAACACCGACGAATGGCCTCCCTAGGATGAGCGGCGGCTTCTCCCTCTCTCCCATCTCGAGCACAACGAAGTCGACGGGGATGAAGTGGTGTCCAATCTTCACGGGTACATCTTCGCAAGCAATGCCCAAGGGATAGCGAATGGAGTTGTCTCCCAACTCCAAACATATTCCCGTAGGCTCCATTGGTAGGCGTAGCTTCTCGAACACATCCCTCGGCATGACGCTCACACTAGCTCCAAGGTCGCATAACGCCTTCTCGAAGTTGAAAGAACCAACCGAACATGGAATTGTAGGGCACCGGGGTCTTTTTGCTTCTCTAGCCCATTAGCAATAGCCGCACTACACTCCTCGGACATCTTGACATGATCTACCCCGAGTGTTGCTATCTCATATATATTTGCAAGTATGTCTTTAAAGTAACGAGAACATGTAGGTACTTGTAGGGCATCTAGTAATGGCATGTTGATGCTAAGTCTACGCACAACTTCCACAAACTTCTCAAAGTGGTTGTCAAATTTACCTCGGAAGTAGCGTGGCTTGAGTTGCGGTATCCTCGTGTCTTCCTCCGGCATCTCGTATTCGGGTTCCTCGGTGACGATCCCCGTAACCTTCTCTTTAGCGACCTCCTTCCACCTCGGTGGATGGTTTAAGCTTCCTTGCTCCCGCGGAACGTTCCGGATCTTCGGTCTCCTTCCCCGAACGCGTTTGAATGGCCTTCGCCGATTCGGGACATTTGGGTTGTCCCGGAAGCTTCCCTTCATCATTAGTAAGGCGCCCCGCAAGTTGTCCAACTTGCGTCTCGAGCATCTTCATCATGTTGAGCACTTGATGATTGGAACTTCCGACCTCCGTCACTTTGCTATCGATGTTCTCCAATACCTTGTCTATGGTCTTGAACTTGGTGACGGTGTCCTTGTTGATCTTAGCTTGCTCATCCATGAACTCCTTCAATTGTATACGAAGCGGAACCGCGTTAGGAATAGATGAGCTTGCATTAAATTGAGGCCTACCTTGCCCGTAGCGGAAGTTCGGCAATTCTCCCTTCCTCATGTAGTCGAGCACTTTGGCTTCCTCCGGACAATCCTTGCGGACATGGCCATATTCTCCACATTCTTTGCATGTGGACCTTGCTTCGGCAGCCTTCAAGTCTTGAGCCTCTTTCTTTTCCATCTCCATCTTCTCCAACCTCCTCATGAGCGAGTCGATCTTGCCTTCAAGTATGTCTTCCTTCTCCACTTGCAAGACTCCTTTGACGTTCCCCGTGGGTTGAACCGGATGTAGGCGCCGGATGACGCCCACGTGTCATTATCCGCGACCTTCTTGAATAGCGTGAAAGCTTCCGTCGGTGTAAGCTCGATGATAGATCCTCCCGCCGATGCATCGATGATCGTCCTTGACGCCATGGTGAGTCCTTGATAGAACTTTTGCACGAGGTCTTCTTTCGGGAACTTGTGATGTGGAACCGCCCGGTGTACTCGTTGAAGCGCTCGAATGCCTCCGAGATAGTTTCTGTAGGATATTGAACAAAGGTGGCAATCTTATTATGCAAGCTTTGAGTTTTACCCGGTGAGTAGTATTCCTTCATGAAAGCCTTCATCAACGTGTTCCAATTTTGCACCGTCTCCGCCGGTTGAGAGTGGAACCATTGCAAAGCCTTCCCGAGTAGTGAGAACGGAAAAAGCCTTGCCCTCATTTGATCTTGAGTCACCCCATCCATGTTGAAAGTCTGACATAGTTGAATGAATGCTTGGAGGTGAAGGTTCGGATCCTCTTTACCGGTGAAGGGTGAATGTTGCACCATGCGGATTGTTGAGGTCTTGATCTCGAACGGTCTTCAGATCTCCTCGAGGTTCAAGATTGGTAGGTCGATGATGTCGGGGGTGCATAGCTCCCCAATCTTGCGTTCTTGCGGTGGTTGGTCACCCATCGGTGGAAGTCGATTCTCCCGAGGACTTTGAGGTGGTGAATTCTTCGGAGATTCCTGCGATCCTTTGTCTTCCGACTCCGAATCTACAAAATCCAGCTTTTTAGCTTGATGTGCTTCGCGTCTCCTTAGCCCCGCAAGTTTTTCTCGGATCATCCACAAAATTATTGGGTTTGTTGGAGAGGTAGCCGTCCATCTCCTGTTAGGGTTAGCAATAAACAAAGTATGCAAAAACTAGAAAACAAAAACAAATCTATAAAGACTAGAGTTAGACAAACTAGATTAGATGTAATTTGAGGATGATCAAAATTTAGTAGATGCAAAAATAAAAACAAAAAGAAAACTGAAAATTACAAAAAGGCAATAAAAAATCAAATCTTGATCACTTGTTCCCCGGCAACGGCGCCAGAAAAAGGGGCTTGTTGACGGTTAATAATTGTATCAAAGTTCGTTTGTGACTTGCAAGCGTACAAGTCTCCCGTCGTAGTCAAGGGACCCTTCTTCCCTCGAGTGGTGAACCCAAGGTATCGAATCCGTGGAACAAATGTGTGACGCAAAACTTAATCTAATAAAGCCAAGTAACTTCAATCTTCGATAAAAGAAACCCTAATGCATCTAAGTAAAAGACACGAAATGAATCTAATCTACTAAAGACCGGAGAAAACAAAGTAAGATTGGGTAGATAAACCGATCTAGAGGGATCGGGGTAAGCCTTTTGTTGAAGTTCCAAGCAAGAGAAGAAGTAGCAAATCGAATCTTAAAAGAAGCCTCTTTAAATCGTGGTTTCCCGTCCAAATCCGAAAACATCCGCCTTTCGAGACCCCCGTTCTGTCACAACGTATCCCTATTCATGCGGGGAGTTTAGGGCGAGTCAAAAGACAAGTCGAGATTCTTTCGGAAGATCCGGCGTGTACCTCTAGCCACCGCGGCTACAAGAACACCCTATGTAATTTATCTCGAGAATAGAATTGGAATAAGCAAAGCCGATCGAAAAACGAAATCTTCGAGGAAACACTTGATCGCTAGGAAAAGATTCAACTTGATAATTCAACTATAACAATGATACATACACAAGATCACCACCGGATCCTTCCTTGATCTTGCTTCTAGCTCCGGAACTCCGACGTGGTCTTCCGTGCAAGGTTCCCATGTCGGCTAGGGAAACCCTAGTCAACTAGCTCGACCCTCTCCTCTCCGAGATGGTGTCCCTCTCTTCTCTCGCTCCTCGGCGGCCGATGACGAATTCTTCTCTCCGAGGCTCTCGGTCGGGGGGCTATAAATAGCGGCACGGGCCGACCGGACCGGGCCGGCCGGCCTGGGCCCATTTAGGCCAGCTGTCACACCCTGAAATTTCCAATTTCAGGATGTGAATAGAAAGAATAATTAAATAACAATTTTCTCATAATTTTAAAATTTTTCCAACATTTATTTTCTTTACAGGAAATATAGTATAGGAAAAATCCTTTGTTTGATTTTGTAAATTAAATAAAAAGTTGTGAGTGTTGCATTCATGCCGATGCATCTAGTGGTTCTTGAGTGCAAAAGGTTTCAAAAATGCGTTTAGGAGCTGTCCAAACTCCCCCGAGAATTTTCCGGATTTTTCTGGAATTTATTCTCATTTTCTCCGAGCATTCTCTATTTAATAGAAGGCTCTAAAATCTTTTTCATGAGCACCAAATGCTTTATTTGGATTGTTCATGTCTTAATCTATCTCTAGGAATTTTCCTGGAATTTTTGTGAATTTCGAGTATTTTTCGTGCTTTAAAATAATTTACGGAATTTTTCCGGATTATTTTTCGCACCGGAAATAGATTCAGAAAAAAAGAAGAAAAAAAAACCTATCCTAACGGGCCGAGCCGGGAGGCCCGACCCGGTCCGCCCGGCCCGCCCGCGCCGGCCCGCCCGCCCGCCGGCCGGTGGGGCCCATCCGGCCACCGCCGCAGGCCGAACCGCCGCCGCCGCCGGGCGGGCGTGCCCCCGCCGCGCCCTATAAAAGCGAGGCCGCCGCCCCCTAGCGCCCTAGCCGCCGCGCGCGCCGCCCCCGCCCGTGCGCGGCGAAGCCGCCGCCGCCGGCCGCACGCAAGCCGCCGCCGCTCCTGGAAACCGAACTGAGCCCGCCGGCGTTGACCGCAAAATCCGGCCGATTCCGTCGTCCTCCGCCCGAGGTGAGCGCACCATCGCGATCCTCTCGATCTCCTCTCTCCGTTTTGCATCTTCCCCAAACCCCTAGCTGCCTGGAAGCCCGCGGATTGGAAGCGCCCGGAGTTAAGTTACTGTTCGTGAGAAGCTCCTGTCCGTTCTGTCTGGAGGTTGAAGATAAGGCCGGTTTGCATCTAAGTCCCTGCCCTTTTTAGTAATCCTTATACTCTTTCATGTGTCTTGCAACCTTTGCTCATAACCCCTTGGAAAAATTCCACCCTTCGCACATAGATCCAACAGACCACTTTTATAGATCTAACCCTGCAGTCTACTCTTTTTGTGAGCACTATTTAACGTGTCTTGCGATTCTTTTCAGCTACTCCCTGTTATCTATAGTTAATCATGACTAGGTCCCCGCAATCTTGTTTTGCTCACCAAATCTTCGTTTTAGCTCCGATTTAATCCGTTCAAGTTGCGTTAGGTTCATAATAATGTAAAGCACGCGTTAGCGGTGTGTTTTCACCATGTTTTGTTTTTGAAAATAAAATTAATATTAATTTTGATTAATGACTAGTTATACATGTGTTTTCCAAATAAAAGCAATATAGATCTATATATCGTTTTTCATAATCAAATTTAATTTGATTAATGATTACCTTACATGCTTTTATGAATAAAATCTAATTAGATCTTTTACTCGGTTTTCCATAAGTCAAATATTAATTTGCTTAATGATTAATTAACTTTTATAATTAAAAGTTGATTAGGCTTTTACTCCGCTTTATAAATAAATGTTAATTTTGATTAATACCAATTTAATGCTGTTTTTGATAATAATATTATGAACTCGAATTACAAAGTTTCGTTTAGATTGTTCATATAATTTAGTTTTTCTAAATTAAATGTTTAATCAGTTTAATTCATATATGAATCTTTATTAATAAAACTTGCCTAGTTCTTTACACCGGTTTCATAAATAAAGTTTAATATTGCATTAATGTCAACATAGGGTATTTTATTTCTGAAATATCTTTTATATTTGTTTTGTTAATTAAAATGAACCTAGCTCATAGCCTTGCTCTCTCATAAATGCAAAACGTTCGTTAGACGTCCTTTTCTCAGCTCAATCTGAGTGTAATCTTTCCGGTTCTTGCTCAATCTTTCACAACCGTCTCTTCAAAGTTAACCAAGCCTTTCCAAGCACTCTTTGTGTTCTTTAGTGATCCATCTAATCCAGTCTATCCTTTAGTGCGTTCTTTTAAAGCTTTCTTTTGATTGGTGCTTTATTCTTAGTATACGCTTGTGTGTTTGCTTTGTGTATGTTTGTGCCTGATGATTGATGCATTTATAGTAAACGCCGTTCGAGAAGTTTGGAAGAGCTTGAAGTTGAAGATTCTGAGCAATGACATTCTTTGGTTAAAGGCAAGTGTGTCCTTTATCTTTTGTCCTAAGAACTATACTTAATCACTCATTGCATTGCTTGCATTAATTTTGATGGGACCCATGTTTAAGGTTTGACTAGTGTTATTTATCCTGTGCCTTGATCAAACGGGTTTATCTTTATGTTGGGTAGCTATGCTTAGTTGCTATACCCGGGTTATGGTGGTTTTAACGAACAATAATGATGAAACTTGTTATACCTTTATGTTATATCTTTGGATGTTAATACAAGATCACCGTGCATTAATCGGAACATGGAGCGACCACCCAGGAAAACGGTACCACAAGACATATGGCTCTGTCTTGGCTTATTAATTAGTGAACTAGGTGTTAGGTATGCTTTACCTGATAAGGGTTGGGGGCTGGCGGGTAGTGGCGTATGGACCTGCTCGGGCGTAGGTGTGGGCTTGGCTAAGACACGGTACTCGTCCAGGAGCTTTATACGTTGCACTGACCAGGTAACCTAGCGGGCAGCCTACATCTGGGGATCTTTGTAACGGCCTCGTAGCGTCCCTATGCAATCACACCTCGGCAGTGTGGTATGATGCCTAGCTAGCATCGCATGGTTGGGTTTAAAGTTCTTCGGGACTTTTACGCGACTTGTGGGTAAAGATGTACGACCTCTGCAGAGTGTAAAACTAATCGATTAGCCGTGCCCACGGTCACGGGCGGCCTGGACCCTCACATGATAATTGAACTTGAAGATGGACTTAAATCGTGTTCTCCGGTTATGCTTGCCATATGCTTATGGCGTATTTCTCATCTTTATGCTTAATTGTGGGTTGGTATAAACTTATACTTTATTAGTAATCAGGTGCTAATAAAACTTGATCAACTAAAATTGCTTAAATGCTTATAGCCCACCCACTATAAAGCCTTTGCATTCATTCTTTTTCCCACACTTGCCGAGTACGACAAGTGCTCACCCTTGCTATAACCATTGTTGCTCGAAAGAGGATGCTACTTTGAAGTCTTGTGAAGATGTTGTTGGTGCTAGGCGTACGCAACCCCTAGTCGATTGCTTGTGATGTTTGGAGCCTTCATTTCCAGGATTAAGCGTAAATCTCTGATAATCTTTCTTTTTCTTACGTGATACTATTTTATATTCACTTATATGTCACTATATGCATGAAACTTGATCCTGGCATGCATATAGGTATGCACTTGGTTTCCTTTGGAAAATCGGGTGTGACAGAGTGGTATCGTAGCCGTATCGACCGTAGGACGTAAGCCTAGTTAGCGTTGGACGTTTCTTAATGCCTCTTTTGTTTTACAATCCCTCCTTACCTTATCCCGGACCTCTCTGATGAAGGATCTCACCTCTTAACCATCTTCTTTTGTCCAAACCATGAGTTCTTGTATATTTATCTTCACTCTCCTTGAACATCTCTTCGACCTCGCCTATCCATTCCCTCAAGCAATAACACCCCCTTGATTTATTGGTGGAATTGTTACCCTTAACATTCCATCTATCCGCGGAGATCTCTGACACATCAGCGCTGTTTTAATATTATCTCGAGCTACAGAACTCCGATCGACATGAAACCAGTTGGGTTAGTTCCTAAATTTCATAAGTGAATTTCTATCAAAAATTCAGCCCTATCCAGTACATGTTCCAGAAGCTATGCTTGAAACATTGGAGCTATCAGAATCTGTAAACTCTGCTGACCTAGTTACCTTCAATATTCTATATCTCGGGCTATAGACCTCCGATTGAGGTAAATCCAATTGGAGTAGTTCAGGAATTTCATGAGCTTTACTCTGTCCAAAATTCAGAAGTATTTGTTTTGTATCCAGGGAGATACATACGAATTAGTGGAGCATTCAGAATCTGCCAACACTGCTGACATAGCCGTCTTCTTTAACTCATATCTCGAGTTCCGAACCTCCGATTGAGGTGATTCCAGTTGGGTTGAACTCATAATTTCGTACTCCTTGATCTGGGAAAAATCCATTATTTATGGATATCCTTGCTGGGAGATACATCGGACCTATTAGGAGGATACCCTCTGACTTTATTAACAACGTGTAGTATCGTTCCCTTAGCTATGTCTTGATTGATGGAATTCGGTGTTTGCATGATGATGCTTGGTTTTATGATATTGCTTGTGTTGGTTCTTTGAAGTGAGTGTTGGTGTATTGTGGGTCTTACATCTGCAATAACATCGCTTGCCTAGTTGGGTTTTCCTTTTGTACCTCCCACATCCTTGTCATCTTTCTTTGTTTCAACTCGCTAGAGGTGTTACCGGAAGGAAGTCAAAGGAAGATGCGAGATGAAGAAAAGAAGACATCACTCTACCTTCCTTCCCACCGTGTGCTTGCTTCTGTCCCACCTAGCTCATTCTGATGAAGACTCCAACTATTATTGAAGAAAAGATTGAAGGTTTCACACCGATCAACAAAACAGGATGACCGCCTACCTACTTCGATCGCAATGTTCTTGTTTATCTCCCTCCTCCTTGCTTCTTCTTTCTTCGAATCTCGGGACGAGATTCCTTTTAAGGGGGGTAGATTTGTCACACCCTGAAATTTCCAATTTCAGGATGTGAATAGAAAGAATAATTAAATAACGATTTTCCCATAATTTTAAAAATTTTCCCAACATTTATTTTCTTTACGGAAATATAGTATAGGAAAAATCCTTTGTTTGATTTTGTAAATTAAATAAAAAGTTGTGAGTGTTGCATTCATGCTGATGCATCTAGTGGTTCTTGAGTGCAAAAGGTTTCAAAAATGCGTTTAGGAGCTGTCCAAACTCCCCAGAGATTTTTCCGGATTTTTCTGGAATTTATTCTCATTTTCTCCGAGCATTTTCTATTTAATAGAAGGCTCTAAAATCTTTTTCATGAGCACCAAATGCTTTATTTGGATTGTTCATGTCTTAATCTATCTCTAGGAATTTTCCTGGAATTTTTGTGAATTTCTGAGTATTTTTCGTGCTTTAAAATAATTTACAGAATTTTTCTGGATTATTTTTCGCACTGGAAATAGATTCAAAAAAAAGAAAAAAAAACCTATCCTAACGGGCCGAGCCCGGAGGCCCGACCCGGTCCGCCCGGCCCGCCCGCGCCGGCCCGGCCCGCCGGCCCGGTGGGGCCCATCCGGCCACCGCCGCAGGCCGAACCAACGCCGCCGCCCGGGCGGGCGTGCCCCCGCCGCGCCCTATAAAAGCGAGGCCGCCGCCCCTAGCGCCCTAGCCGCCGCGCGCGCCCCCGCCCGTGCGCGGCGAAGCCGCCGCCGCCGCCGCACGCAAGCCGCCGCCGCTCCCCGGAAACCGAACCGAGCCCGCCGGCGTTGACCGCAAAATCCGGCCGATTCCGTCGTCCCTCCGCCCGAGGTGAGCGCACCATCGCGATCCTCTCGATCTCCTCTCTCCGTTTTGCATCTTCCCCAAACCCCTAGCTGCCCGGAAGCCCACGGATTGGAAGCGCCCGGAGTTAAGTTCCCGTTCGTGAGAAGCTCCCGTCCGTTCGTCCGGAGGTTGAAGATAAGGCCGGTTTGCATCTAAGCCCCCGTCCTTTTTAGTAATCCTTATACTCTTTCATGTGTCTTGCAACCTTTGCTCATAACCCCTTGGAAAAATCCCACCCTTCGCACATAGATCCAACGAGCACTTTTATAGATCTAACCCCGCAGTCTACTCTTTTTGTGAGCACTATTTAACGTGTCTTGCGATTCTTTTCAGCTACTCCCCGTTATCTATAGTTAATCATGACTAGGTCCCCGCAATCTTGTTTTGCTCACCAAATCTTCGTTTTAGCTCCGATTTAATCCGTTCAAGTTGCGTTAGGTTCATAAAAATGTAAAGCACGCGTTAGCGGTGTGTTTTCACCATGTTTTGTTTCTGAAAATAAAATTAATATTAATTTTGATTAATGACTAGTTATACATGTCTTTTCCAAATAAAAGCTATATAGATCTAGATATCGTTTTTCATAATCAAATTTAATTTGATTAATGATTACCTTACATGCTTTTATGAATAAAATCTAATTAGATCTTTTACTCGGTTTTCCATAAGTCAAATATTAATTTGCTTAATGATTAATTAACTTTTATAATTAAAAGTTGATTAGGCTTTTACTCCGGCTTTATAAATAAATGTTAATTTTGATTAATACCAATTTAATGCTGTTTTTGATAATAATATTATGAACTCGAATTACAAAGTTTCGTTTAGATTGTTCATATAATTTAGTTTTTCTAAATTAAATGTTTAATCGGTTTAAGTCATATATGAATCTTTATTAATAAAACTTGCCTAGTTCTTTACACTCGGTTTCATAAATAAAGTTTAATATTGCATTAATGTCAACATAGGGTATTTTATTTCTGAAATATCCTTTATATTTGTTTTATTAATTAAAATGAACCTAGCTCATAGGCTTGCTCTCTCATATATGCAAAACGTTTGTTAGACGTCCTTTTCTCAGCTCAATCGAGTGTGATCTTTCCGGTTCTTGCTCAATCTTTCACAACCATCTCTTCAAAGTTAACCAAGCCTTTCCAAGCACCCTTTGTGTTCTTTAGTGATCCATCCAATCAAGTCTATCCTTTAGTGCGTTCTTTTAAAGCTTTCTTTTGATTAGTGCTTTGTTCTTAGTATATGCTTGTTTGTTTGCTTTGTGTATGTTTGTGCCCGATGATTGATGCGCTTAGAGTGAACGCCGTTCGAGAAGTTTGGAAGAGCTTGAAGTTGAAGATTCTGAGCAACGACATTACTTTGGTTAAAGGCAAGTGTGTCCTTGATCTTTTGTCCTAAGAACTATATTTAATCATTCATTGCATATGCTTGCATTAATATGATGGGACCCATGTTTAAGGTTTGACTAGTGTTATTTATCCTATGCCTTGGTCAAACGGGTTTACATTTATGTTGGGTAGCTATGCTTAGTTGCTATACCCGGGTTATGGTGGTTTTAACGAACAATAATGATGAAACTTGTTATACCTTTATGTCATATCTTTGGATGTTAATACAAGATCACCGTGCATTAATCGGAACATGGAGCGACCACCCAGGAAAACAAGTGCTACCACAAGACATATGGCTCGTCTTGGCTTATTAATTAGTGAACTAGGTGTTAGGTATGCTTTACCCGATAAGGGTTGGGGGCCGGCGGGTAGTGGCGTATGGACTGCTCGGGCGTAGGTGTGGGCTTGGCTAAGACACGGTACTCGTCCGGGAGCTTTATACGTTGCACCGACCGGGTAACCTAGCGGGCGACCTACATCCGGGGATCTTTGTAACGGCCTCGTAGCGTCCCTATGCAATCACACCTCGGAAGTGTGGTATGATGCCTAGCTAGCATCGCATGGTTGGGTTTAAAGTTCTTCGGGACTTTTACGCGACTTGTGGGTAAAGATGTACGACCTCTGCGAGTGTAAAACTAATCGATTAGCCGTGCCCACGGTCACGGGCGGCCCGGACCCTCACATGATAATTGAACTTGAAGATGGACTTAAATCGTGTTCTCTCGGTTATGCTTGCCATATGCTTATGGCGTATTTCTCATCTTTATGCTTAATTGTGGGTTGGTATAAACTTATACTTTATTAGTAATCGGTGCTAATAAAACTTGATCAACTAAAATTGCTTAAATGCTTATAGCCCACCCACTATAAAGCCTTTGCATTCATTCTTTTTCCCACACTTGCCGAGTACGACAAGTGCTCACCCTTGCTATAACCATTGTTGCTCGAAAGAGGATGCTACTTTGAAGTCTTGTGACGATGTTGCTGGTGCTAGGCGTACGCAACCCCCGCCGATTGCTCGTGATGTTTGGAGCCTTCGTTTCCGTGATTAAGCGTAAATCTCCGATAATCTTTCTTTTTCTTACGTGATACTATTTCGTATTCACTTATATGTCACTATATGCATGAAACTTGATCCCGGCATGCGTATAGGTATGCACTTGATTTCCTTCGAAAATCGGGTGTGACACCGGCCCGAGGGCTCCTTCGCTCCACGTCGGTTCCCTTGCTTCCCGGATGTTTCCCCCTTCGCATGTAGGTCCATGTCGTCGGTTTCTCTCCGAATTGGACTCAACTCCTTGTCTTGCAAGATTCAGCAGACTTTTCGATCGTGTCCTCGGAGTCCGTCGTCTTCTCGGATCAAGTCCCTGGCTTCTTGGAGTTAAATTTGCTTCATTGCATGACTTGTATGGGGCTTCAAGGTCTTGTCATGAGGTGCTTGATGAACTTATCCCGAAAGTCTTGCATTCAACGCTAAAACCCTGCATAAACATTAAACTCCAAAACCGACATGCACACGTGAACTTGTTATACCACGGGGGTTAGTACCAATGGATAAGGTATAAAACTCATGCCAACACCGAAGGTAAAATCATGGCTAGGTTGACGGATTTTCACCGTCAACAGTATCGAATCCGTGGAACAATGTGTAACGCAAGATCCGATCTAATAAGCGGAAAACACTTTGATCTTGAAAAGCGGAAAACATGAACACTTTGATCCGTCTCTTGATGTAATCTGTTCGTGATTTCGCATATCTTGCCCATAACAAAGGCGACACCGGTTCGTTAGTCCTCATCTCTTGCCCGTAACAAAGGTGACGCGGGTTCGTTAATCCTCGTCCGTTGCCCGTGACTTAGGCGACGTGGTTTGGCTAATCCTCGTCTCTTTGATATTAACGTCCGCTATTGAACTGAAGCAAAAATATAAACAAAATATATATAGTATCTTAGGCACAATATATCACAAGCAGGATTCAAATTTAACCACATCCCATATATTACATAAAGGATTGAAATTTCACCAATACATCACATCCGCGAGGAGTTCATGGCGGCCGACGGTGCCGGAGACCCGCGAGGAGGATTGAGAAGGGAAGTAGAGCGGCGGTGGGCGGTGGCGGTGGACGCGGTGGGGTGCGCGGAGGAAGGAAGGGAGCAGCTCGCGATGGATGCGATGAATGCGGTGGACGTCGGATCAAAACAACGGCGGCGGCGGACATCGTGGGCTTTTTTCGATCAAGCCCCACGGTCGGCGCTAGTGTTGGGATCTCGATCCCAAAACGAAGAGAGACACATTGTGAAGCAAAAGGAACCTTCTCCCCTCCTCCCGGCCTTTTTTACACGGTGAAATGATTGTAACAACGTGCGACTCCGATGTGAGAAAAAAGATGACCTTGGGTGGCAATCAAAGGATACGAGTCCTAAGACACGAGACGCATTCAATTTGGTCGCCGCAAAGGAGACGCATCATACAAGCATGCGTCTCTAGTACGAAATTATCGGTAACGGACTTTATAGCCCGTTACCAATACGACGACGATTAGTAATGGACTTAAGCGACCGTTATCGATAGGGCATTGATCGGTAACGGACTTTACAAGCTCGTTACCGATAGGTTTAACATTTGTAACGGGCTCGTTTAACATCCGTTACACAAAATTTATGTAACAGGCATTTAAGAAGCCCGTTACCGAAGTCCACATTGGTAATGGGCGTTGTGGAGGCCAACCCGGTGGTCGTCCCGGCGCGCTTATAGGTAACGGGCGCCAAACAATAACTCGTTACGGATGTGGTGGATGTAACGGGCGTTAAGGGCCCATTACAAATGCTTGCGTGACCTATTTGAAGTTCTCACGTAGTGGTCGCCCCTAAGGGCCGGGCGGTCTTGCTTTGGTGGGCGGGGCGTTACATGGAGGAGGAGGGCCGGCCGGCGGGGGCTCGTTGTGTGTTCGCGGAGGCCCGGCCGGTCGACGTCGTGGCCGCGGAGAAAGATCTCCGGGGAGGAACATAAGCGGAGCAAGGCCCGCATGGTGGAGGTGTAATTATGGGACGGACAAGGAAGAGAGGCGAGGGGAGGGCCGGTAGGTTGCGGTGCTGCGGTGAGGAAGGTGGGGCCGACGCATAGGGGGGCGGGACCGTCGGTGTGGGGGGTGGGGGAGCCGGGCTAAGGGAAACCGGTGAGTGCGGCTCGGCACCGATCTTGAAGATGACCTCCCGGTGGTTGTCGTCACCGTTTTGGGAGCAGGCCGGTGGAGGGGTGGCGTCGCCCGTGCCAGCGGAGATATGCTACTAGAGCTAGACCGTGCGGCACCCGTGCCGAAGCTCCATCACGTGTCACCGGGCCGACCTTAGAGCTCCCACGCATGGCTGGTTGTGCACGTCGCCGGCGGAGCTAACTCACCGGGCAGCCACAAATCTCACCGCGGAGCTCACCCGCGGGGCCGAGCTTGCCCGCCTCCAGCTGGCAAGGCCCAGCCGCCAACGGCAGGGGGTGGCCGGGAGTGGTGGAGAAGAACCGAATATTCCATTCCAGGTGGAGAAATAGAGGACACCGCTGCAGCAAACAGTCCTTTAGGGGTAAGATCACCATACATCGTTAGCAGCAGTGGCAAGATCACCAAGCATCTCCCTCCCTGTCGATCGGTGGTCTGTGCTTGCATTGTGATCTGGTCAAGGGTCAACAAAATGGAAGTTTTCGTCACTGCCAAAGAACATCTGAAGTTTTGAACTCTGTATTACAATATATAAAAGAAGTAAAGGTCTGATGACTGAACTACGTTTATATCTGATGCTCTGTATTACAAAATACTGATGAGTGATTATTGAAATGCAGTGCTAACAGTGGCAATAATGCAATCATGAAGACTGTATTACACACACATGAAGTTTTGAACTCTGTATTACAATATATAAAAGAAGTAAAGGTCTGATGACTGAACTACGTTTATATCTGATCCTCTGTATTACAAAATACTGATGCAAACAACTGATGAGTGGTTATCGAAATGCAGTGCTAACAGTGGCAATAATGCAATTATGCGGGGCGGCCCGTCAAGACAAGCAGAATTTTCCAACAGATTACGCCGTGTACGTTTTCCACTAGCACAGTCTGTCTTCTTATTTGTAGCTCTGTCCAGCAGCAAAGCGGCCGTCGAGGTTGATGGCAGAGCAGGCAGGGGAGGCGGCCGGACACGGTCCTGCACAGCAAAACCAACATTTATTTAATTGACACACCATAAGAGAAAAATAGCGTAACTGTTGACAATGTTTTCCTTATTTAGTAACACACCACAGAAGGAAAAAACTAGTACATGGGAAGATTGTAGTCTGTGGAACTACACACTCGTCATTAGCAGGCAAACAGCACGAGAAGAGTTAAAAGAGAAGTACGTACCTGCATTCAAGCTGGGACATCCAATTGAACTAAAAACAATATTTTCCGAATCGAATGTTGGGTTTGTTGGGGTGGGCATCCGCCTCGTGCCGCAGCTTCTCTTTCACTTCCGTCACCACCTCTTCACTGACATTCTTCTATCCACGAAGGTCAACAACCGCACGTTGTTGGCACGGGAGGTGGCCCAAGGCCAGGTCGTCACTAGCAAATTTGCCACCGGCGAAATCCTGATGTCTGATAGGGAAATAAAGTTGTTCAAGCCTGGGCATAGCTCCATGTGGGAACACCGATGGAGCTATTGAGAAACCAAAGAATGTACACTTTATTGCACATGGGAAAGCATCAGTGCTGACTGCAAACCTTTCCAGCACTTGCTCTTCTCCCGCAGACATCTACTCGAAGAGCACGAAGAGCCCGTAGCATCCCGAGGACTCGGATGTCATCCGTTCTCACCCGAACCATCGTTATAATTAGGTAGGAGAGAAGGGGAAGCCATGCAGGGGAAAGCCATGTTGGAAAGGAAGTGGCTCGATCAATATAAAGATAGCTCAGGTTGCCTAGGGACTCCACCGAACCATCATCGAGGTCAGCTGCCACGTCATTTGACAATACTAGTAGTCTATTGATTTTGTGCAGTTTTGCTAGGGATCTCACAAATATTGCACACATGTTTTCATCCCATCTGCCATCCTTGTCCTTCCCGAGATGGACACAGAGCCTCCTCAGTTGCATTAGATGACCTAGCTCTTCCGCCATACATGCAGAATCCACATTCACCTCAAAGAGCACTTCTAGCAATGTTAGGTACCTCAACCCATTGGGTAGCCTTGTACTCTCATTACCACATAGGTAAATCAATTCTCTTAGCCCTATAATACTTGATGGTAGTTCGTTTATTTGAGTACCCCATAAAACCAATGTCTGCAGAAACTGTAGCTTCCCTATCTCTACTGGGAGCTCACCACCATAGCCGTATCTACTAGGCTTAGATACCTCAGGTGAAATAAGTTTCCAACAAACCTCAGACTTGGATGGCCCGTAAGATTGCAACCTTTGAGATCCAGCACGCGCAGAAGATGGCAACATGAAAGGGATGGCATCAAATTAAATTCAGAAGAACCGAAGATAGCAATGGACCTCAATTTTGACATTTCCATTGTAGGCCAAGCAACATTGTTCTGTAGAGATAACCGCCGAACTTTCTTGCTTTCAGCTGAAGCAGGGGTCCTTTGCCTGCTATCTCCTAGTACGGCGGTAACAAAATTTTCTTGTCTTGACAAGGAACAAATGAGTTCAAGAACCATATCATGCACACGGCAACTCCAGGGGGTACCATCAGATATCGTATTTGCTACCTGTATAAGGCTTCTATTTAGAAGCTCATTGAAGTAACTCTCCCCAATCTCATATAAACTTTCACTCTCCTCTCCTCGTTCCACAAAATCTTCGGCTATCCACCTCCATATCAAATGGTCTTTCTGAATTTTATAATCTTCCGGAAATATGCTTAGGTATAGTAAACAAGTCTTCAAAGGAGATGGTAGATCGTAATAGCTAAGAGATAATATCTTTTTCATATTATCCATATTGTGATTGCTGCCAAGCCCAGAACCAATTGAGTTACTGATCTCATTCCACACTTTTGTGTTTCTTGACTTATTAGCAAGCAAGCTAGATGTGGTAATAATAGCTAATGGCACACCTCCACATTTGTTCAATAGCTTTTCAGATATTTCAGAAAGATCTTTAGGGCATTTGTCTTCACAACCAAAGATTCTTGTGAAGAATAATGTCTTAGAGCTCTCATAGGGAAGCGGTTCCATCTTATAACAACAGCCAACTTCCTTAGCAACATCATGCTTTCGGGTAGTTATGACTATTTTACTTCCCATGCCATTGTCATCTAGACCATTTCTTATGATCTTGCATGATTCAATGTCCCACACATCATCTATAACAATGAAGTACCTGTACATATTGTAACAGGATAGCCAAATAAGTAAGATGCTTACAATAATTAGTGAAAATATAAATTATATGGAGATGACATATGCAGTTATCGACAAGATGTTTAAGAGGAAAACATTGAAAAAATAATAATGGAAAATTAACCTAAATAACCCCCCTAAATATATCTCTTATATACTACATCTGCTATAACGGGAAAAAAATAGATGTGACCTTATCCTGCCGACCACATGTACTTTTATTACCGTACGTGCATCCCAGATTTCAAATAGAAAAACTATATATCTCTACTCCCTCCGTTTCATAATATTTGTCGTTTTGACTTTTCTATATACATTCGTTTTTCTATATATATGTGCTTACCTCTAGATACATAGTAGTATGAATGTATCTGGAAAGTCCAAAACGACAAGTATTATGAAACGGAGGGAGTAATCTCTAAACCCCCAAATAAAAACCAGAGAGTCCCTCATGTTGTCACGCATTAAAACTCTCGGCTCTCACCTAATATTGTGTTCTTTAATCTCTATTCCATATTTAAATAACCTGCCACCAGAAAAAAATTGGTCCGACCTTATCCTGCTGGCGACAACTAATTACCGGAGGTGCATCCTAAATTTTAAAAGCAAACACTATATATGGTCTCGCCTAATATCTAAACCACCAAATAAAAAACCAGAAAATCTCTCACATTGTCACCCATTAAAACTCTCACGCTCTCAACTAATCTTGTGGTCTTTGATCTCTATTCGATATTTAAATAAGAGAAATAATATACCCCAATGGGACCATAGCTAGTAGAACCAATCAGCTCTACCATATTAAATATAAACTACGTTCCGGTCAAATCTAATGCAAAATTAAACTCTCACATTCTCTCTCGCCTAATTAAAAGGTTTTAATATCTATTCCATGTTTAACCTAGAGATAGAATCTATCGTAAAGGATTATTAGCTAATCAATTAACAAATCAGGTATCATGTACACTCGTATATAAAAACAAAGTTGCAAACTACAATCACAAGCAACATACTTAAAATAAAAACGTCTAAAAACTGAAAAAACATATTTGTATGTTGATTTTTTTCACCATCATTAATGTTTATTAGTTTATTTATTTTTAAATTAACATAAAAATAAGGAAATAAATCTATACAATCAGTCATATATAGAGTCGCACCACAATAAAAGGCACATAAATATCTATTTGTATCATCATTTCTATTAATAATTTACAAGAGTGGACGAGGATAATTCATATGTATTAAGTTCTAGACATAATATTCCAAAAAAAGTCTAGAGAGAAGATATGTTGCATATCATACATAGTGAATGAGTAAAATGTACCATTATCAGATTACTGAGGACATGTAATGCATAGAATATATTGAAAAATGTTTTAAGCTACTATTTTTAATATTTAAGAGTACAAAACCTACTATACTCAATTTTCTTGATATCTGATATACACAAGCTTTACCAGGGAGAGTACAATAAACATATTGATTTTCCTTTTATTGTCTAGGATTTTTCAAATAATAACATATTCAAGTGTAACTCCAAGAATATTTTAAGAAATATTGTATATGTACTACAATCAGAAAATGTATTGATCTTGCAACAATCATAACAATCAATGGTCAGATATATATAATGTAATATTTAAATTATGTGTTGCCTATGCTACAAAATTATGTGGTCTATGCCACATTAACAAATCAAAACGTGAATGAAACAAACAATATTATATTAGAATCATTTTAATTGATATTGTAACAATAATTAGAAATATTTATGTCAATGAAACCATGAGCCCGTGAGGGAGCACAGGTCCACGGACTTGTAGCTAGAAAACTATTTGAGAAAGGCAATAGGACAAAATCACAAGATCATGAATATATATGTTCGTTTTATTAGGTGGGTGATGCGTCGTACCTTTTGTCCTTGAGGAAATCTCGGAGTTCCTCAATGAGCTGTCTTTCGTCGAGCATTGTCGATTAAATATTCCGTCGTAATATTTTCTATCAAGAGCAATGAGAATGTCTTTTAAGACTTTTTTCATGTCTGGATTCTGTCCGACCGGAACAAAAGCTTTGTATGGGATGTTCATGGCAAGCTTATCATACACAGCTTTGACAAGGGTGGTCTTGCCCAATCCTCCAACGCCGACAACAGAAAAAAATTTTACCTCCTGGGTGGGCTGCATGTCGTTGTCCCCCTCGGTCAGCATTTGTATGAGCTTATCCCTTTGGTCATCGATGCCCACTAGCTGTGACACTTTTGTGTAGAGAGCTGAGAGGCGAGGATCAATGCTTGTCGTGGGCTTGTGGACAATGTCATCAACAGTGTACCTTCCACGCAGCTTTGCCACCTCCTCGAGCTGCTTGCTGAGCTCATCGACCGCGTTGGCGATCTGGTGACGAGCTTTGCCCTTGCTTAAGCTAAAGAGGCTTCCCATCTTCTTCACGAGCCGTTTGACCTTGTTTGCATCTGGTGGATCCTTAGGGTCCCCATCAACACGGACGAGGAAGATGTCGAGGATGTCTTCCATGTCGTAGGAGGCCTCCCTGACGTCACGAGCCCAAAGCAGGACCTGCTCGTCTAGCTCATCGGGCGGCACCTTCGCCACCTTGCGGAGGGCAGCGTGCATGCTCTCCAGCTCCCGAGTGAGACGCTTGATTTGGTCCTTGACACTTGTCTGCAGCTTGTACTCATCCTTGAGCAGCTCCAAGAGCTTGGAGGGGAGCTTGCCCAGCGCACCCGTCACCAGGTCCATCTGCTTGCTTGATTGCCTGATCTAATAGTCAAGCTGATGAAACAGAATAGAAACGAATACTTTTCAATTAAAATGTACCATCCAAATCTGAATTAATAAAGATACCGGAGATGTAGTAGCCTAGAAGTAGAAGAAAAACAAGTATAAAAATTGCATCGTAGAGAGCCTTAAGGGGCTGGACGTATTTATACAGAAAAATTTGACATGAATTTCACATGAATGACGAACTCTAAGAGAGAACAAAATCGATAAGCATATGGAGTTGGGAAGCAAGAAAAAGATAAGAAAAGCTAGATCCAGGGCATTTCGTAATATAAAGCATAAACGATCAAGAAGATAGATCGCTATCGAAATTGACTTATATATGCACCTTGCTCATCGATCAGATGTTGCTACGGAGAATTGGAAGAATAGCGTTGAGCTTGTAGATCGATCAACTGGCAGTGAATGAGCCGAGAACTTGGTACAAATGGAAGGCCGCGCTGCTCTGCTTTTGGTAGAGGAAATATGTTTGACAGAACCACTAAAGCTCGAGCCGACAAAAGCTCCAGAAACCACGATCTGTTACCTGCTCGAGATGAGATGGAGGAGATTCCCTCGAAGGAGTCCGATCCATAGTGCGCGACAGGACTCACATGTGAACAATTAGCAAATTAATGAGGACGACCCATACGGAGCGCAACTTGACCAATAAAAAACAACATGCCTGACCATTCAGACCAAGTAGAAAACATCTGGTACGGTTCTCCATAGCATGCTACACCTTTCTCTGCACTCACGTCTAGCTTCCTCGTTTGGTACACTGTTTAGTACAGTGTTGAGCTCGATTAAACCAAAAGAACAGTGAGCTGCGTGGATCTAGAGATCACGCCGGCAGACAATACGACGAGTGAATGAGATTTTAGTTATGTGATACTCTATGTGTTGCTGCGAAAATTTTTAAAACAAAATATTTATTTGAATTGTGAAAGAAGAAACATCAAGGTGGTTGCAGGGCAACATTCTTTTGTCAACAACATTGTATATGAAAGAACCGCTCTTAAATGATTGATCCTATATGTATTTCTAGCGAACATCGACTTCAAGCCATTTGTTCGAGTATGATTTTGGTGATTCATGTGCAGGACGATCAATGGGACTAATCAAGTTATCTTCAAGCACCTTGTGATTAAGAGAGGCATGTGTGTACCCACACATGCACTTTTACATTGCATTGTGAGTTTTAAATACGCATGTGCCGCACGCACATGCATTTTACTATAGGATAATTTTATGACAGTTATGCTGCTTGTTTGTTGGCTGGTGAGGTGTGGATGGTAGTGCGTGGTTGTTGTTTTGTGTTTGGGCCATGGGTGATGGAGTGATATGCAATGCACTTAGTAGATGAAGGATGAGTTTGGTCAACATGCAGACTTGGAAGTTCCCTATGATCGGCACCACCGCGCGTCGATCGATAAGCATCCACGCGACGTTGCAATAAAGCTAGTACTATTCTAATCTCGTGGACGGCAATTGCATCAATCTCGATGTTTTACGTCCCTAATCCTTCACATGGAGTGGTCCTGATCGATGTAACTCCGCCTAGTTCACCAACTAGAGACGGAAGTTAGGCATTGCATGAGGTTGAAGAGCTCCATCATGAGTACTGGTTTGAGCTCATAGAATCCACCAACAAACTCAGCAACACCAAGTATATATGTGAATTGTTGTTACAAGTCAATCTAATGTAGAGCACATCATAGTACATTTCCCTCGACAATATTGTATTCCAAATCAAATTATGTGAAAGAATAACATAAATACATATACAGCCATGTACCAACATGGTAGTGAAATATAGTAAGTAAAAAAATCTAGTTAAGTCGAAAATAATTCTTGCAAAAGGAATTAGTAATCAGAACGGAATTAATAACTATTTTGTCTTTCATGAAAAAACACACACGGGTATATAGAGATATAGATCACACCGCATTTATTCACTGTTAATTGTGACTTATGCTGCTAGTATCAGTTGAAGAAAATAATGCGGTGCATTATGTGGAGCTGTCTGTCTTGATCGATGCATAGATCCAACACTTCGGCGCGGTGCACGCACCTAGGGATTAAGTTATTAGGATATCATCTCATCCAACGGTTCTACCCATGGCTCGGATCTCTAGTGTTTTTAATCATCGTATGATTTTACTCCCTCCGTTCTCATTTATAAGGCGTGAGCTAACATGGCACAGTGTTCTAAATCATACTTCGACTACTCATTTCTTTTATATTATATTAGTTATGGTTATGAATTTATACCTATTGGAAATTAAAGTACATTTGATTACAAATCTAACCATGTCAAATTTACATGACAAAACAAAAAATTGACGGGTAATTTATTGGTCAAATAAGATAAAGTTTGAATCTCGTTTTACGTGTGTTGTGGGGAAAGCCGCAGCTTTCGCACACGAACAATGAGAGGGGACAAAAGCTCAAGAACCAAAACCAAAACTCGGGACGGAAAACAACCAAAGGCTCTTTACTCAACAATTGATTTCTCAAAAGTCGATCCCCTTTACATGTGCCGGTCCGTCTCCTTTTATAGGGAGGCGGGCGGACTTTTTACATTCCGCACTACAAGAAATCCTTTGATCTATGACGAACTTCTCATGACGATCTCTCGATTTCGTCATAGATCACACTACATCCATGACAAACCGTCCGTTTTCGTCATAAATTCACGGTGTTGGATATGAAGCCCGATAAGAAGTCCAAACACTATGACGATGTGTCAATTTCGTCACAGATCACAATGCATCCATGACAACAATCAGATTTCGTCATAGATAATGTGGGGAAATAAATAGAGTGAGTGTATGAAATAAAAGATTTCGTCATAGATAATGTGTGAAATAAATAGAGTGAGTGTATGAAATAAAATAGAAAAAATGGAAATAAAAAACTGCAAAGAATTTGATTAGAACCATGGACCTCATGGTTCCCCTGAGCCACCCTTTGCCACTATGCTACAAACCATTAGTTGATTTTTGGTTGCATCCATCTATTTTGTAATAACACAGGCAGCCCCGCGCCACGTCGACGAGCGCCCCGCGCCACGTCGGTACCGGCCACCCCCGAAACAAGTCAACAAGAAAATAAAGAGCAAAGACTATGAACGAAATCACTTGTGTAGCGCAGTGGTTTGTCTTAACGGGCTGCAAGTAGGAGACCCCGGGTTCAATACCTAGTGGCCTCACATTTTTTTTTCCAAAGCATACCTTTTTTTCCATAGCATATCATTTCCCACAAATATTATATTCTTAATTAACCTTATACATACAAATATATTTTTTATATTCATTATACTGCATATAAGTTATCTGGTACAACTTTCAAGAATTTTTTAATCTATTTACTATTTTAAATTGGGATCATATAAGTTGAGTTGTATGAAAGAATGTGAGAGACGTGTATGAGGCAGAAAAAAGAATCATTTTTTATTTGTTAAAGTTGTATATCTTGGTAGAGAATGATTTTAGAAAATTTTAGAAAAAAGAATCATCCAATTTGGAGTTAGTATGAGGCAGAAAAACTAGTTACGAGTTTTAGACAAAGATTAAAAAGAGAAAACACACTGGTTCATCTCAGTTCATAGCAAGTGCAATTTCTGTTTTTAATCTTCCGATAAAACTTGTAAACTGTTTTTCTTCCTCATACGAACTCCAAATCGGTTGATTCTTTTTCCTAAATTTTTCTAAAATCACGTTCTTCCATATAATTTCATTTGTTAGTATGTTAATTATTATTAATAGTATAATCTTCATAGGGCTTGTTTCCTTCTATTAAAGCATATAACATAAATACATGTTTTTTCCATTACAATTAGTAATTAAACTTCATAATTGTTAAAGTCAAGGTCGACTTATGTTTGGGTACAAATTTGAGATGTAATGGAGTTTGAAAACGTTATGAGGTGTTCAAATATCAAAGTTCATGTTGAGATGTATGAAACAATATGGGGGATCCATTCATTTTGTGAGCAATGTACACTTCTTTTTTGCAAAATCCAATGAACCTTTTATGTCAAGTTTAAACATCAATATAATGATTTCATGGCAATTTTTAGAAGTTTTTAAGAAGTTTTAGATTTTATTATCATTATTTTATAGTAAATATGCAAGTAGAAGTTTAAATTATGACAAGAAACATTTGAAACTTTCATATATTTTCAGAATACGAGTTATAGTAGATCAGAAGTACTTAAAATATAATTTTGATAATTTTTTAAATTTTATTTGAGATACATGTAGTTCAAATTAGAATTGTTCCATATTGCAAAAAATGGAAAAATAAAAATAAAAATGTTAAGCAGAGGAGGAATGTAACAGGCCCATTATGGCCCAAAAAGCCCATTCATTTTGGACCGTTCATCGACGGATGGATGGCTGAGATCGTGTTTTTGACTCAGATGGCCCAACTCATCTCAGTCATTCCTGAGCGATCGAACGTTTGAAAATGATCCCGAGACAAATAAAAGGCTCCCAAAACCCTAGCTCTCGCACTCACCGGACGCCTGCCTTCACTTCTCCCTCCTTCCTACCCCCTCCCCAGCCGCTGCATCCTCACCATCCCCAGATCCACTTGAAGCCCCCATGGCCGCCGCGGCCTTGGCACCCCACCCTCCCTCCCCTCTCCGTGGCCACCCCTCCCCACCGACGCCTCCCTCCCCGCTCCGGTCCCGGCCGATTCGGGCGGAGCTCACTTCCGCCCGTAGCGCATGGCTCCCCCTAGATCCACGACGCATGGTCAAGGAGGTCCGCCTCCGCCTCCGCCGCCGCGGCGGCGGCCGCCATCCCATCCCGTGCCGCCGCGTCGAGGCGCGGCGCTCGGCCTCGAAGGCGGCCGCGTCGAACGAGCCCCCCGCCGTGGACGCCACAACGACCCCCGCGCGGCGGGGATGCCGCGCCGCGAGGCATAGTGGAGAAGTGGCTGTGGCTGTGGCTGTGTGGTCCGTGAGAGGAGAGGCGCTGCCCCGCCCCGCCCCGCTCCTCGTCGCTGTCACCCTCGCGCAGTCCGATCCGATCCCCTCCTCCCCCAGATCCACCGCGACCTCCCATGGCGACGCGCAGGCGAATGCTCCTCAAGGTCATCATCCTCGGCGACCGCGGGTACCGCGATTAATCTTCCTCCTCTTCTCGATTTCGTTAGCCGTTCCCCCCGTTTTTCCCCTTTCTCTCTCTGATCCCCCTTCTCTGCTCCTCCTGCGTTTGCGTTTCCTGAGACAGGGTCGGCAAGACCTCGCTGATGAACCAGTACAAGGCCACCATCGGCGCCGATTTCCTCACCAAGGAGGTCCAGATCGACGACCGCCTCTTCACCTTGCAGGTCTGCTTCCCTTCGTCCCGCATTTGTTAGTTAGTAGCCAATCTGTTGAGCAGGAATCATCTGGGATCCAATCCAAGGTTGGATTTGTTGGGTTGGGTGTGCTCCTCTGCATCTGTCAATTTGCAGTCATATGCTCTAGCCGCTGAGCTCGTCCCCTATCCGAAACTTGTACTACTGTTCTCAAACATTCCACAAGGATAAAGTTTGATATTCTGCTGCATGATAATCTTTTCCCGCCGGAAATTCTCGACTTTTTTTAACTATCGTAATTGTAGCTAGCAGTTCAAGACTATACTTGAAAGATGCATATTTTGTTTCTTTCGATGGATGGCTAGTGTGGGTCTTTTGGTTTTAAGGCTTTTGTATCGTTGTTAGTTCAAAGAATCATGCACATGACTAGTTCATGTTGTTTTAGTCTCGTCACGTATATCTCAAATGTTTAAAGTTGTGGTGCTAACCTAAGATGTACTTAAGAAATGGATAAAGTTTAGCCTTGTGTTTTGCAAGTCGCCCGTAACATGGAATGGTTTTATGTTCGGAATTTTTGTTGCTTGCGAGTAGGTTATTAACAACACTTGTATGTGAATACTTGGAGTGGGCGCAACTAAGTCACGCGATGAAAGTTTACTTGCCGAATGTAACCTCGGTAAGTAGTGACTGTTCTTGTCATATTTTGTTTGTGCATTTCGGAAATCAACATCCACTAATGTTTCCTCGTTTCATTTGTTAATCGGCCCAAGGACTTCGGAAGAATGAACCGAAGGACTTTTCTAACAAAAGTGGAGCGGAAGGGAGCAGGAGTGCCGAAAGCGGTCCTATGCTTTTAGATGTTTTTGAAGGTTATCTAAAATATGAGGTTTATCTCTCACACAATCATTAACATATAGTGGAATCTAGAATCATTTTCTCCTTAAATTGTTTCTCGCGTGCGTGGTGACCGACGACGGGTTGAATTTAGGGGGGATGGATGCGCGTGTTGCGGATATTCGGGGGCATCTTCGGGTGCTATGCGGTGGTGTTCTCGCTTTTCGTCGGCGTCCTCAAGACCGAGTGGGGATTCATCATCAAGTTCGGAAGGTCCGTTCTCTTTCCCCTCCCCAATTTCTCGATACGAATGTGAGTGTAACACCCGAAAATTCCATCACAATAAAATATTGCTAGAAACAAGGTTTAGTTTTATTTTCTAAGGATTTAATAAATTTGGAATAAATAAATTTGCCTTTAATTAAATTAAACATCACTTAATAATTAGAATCAATCAAGTGTTTGTGCATCATGTTGAAATGCATGAGTTTTTGTTGTGGTGTGGTTTTAAAAGTCTTAAAAAAAACACTTGTGAAAAGTCTTAAAAATTTTTGTGAAAAGTCTTTAAAAATAATTGTAAAATTGGTGTAAAAGTTTGAATTAAAAAAAAATGATGAAAGTTTGAATTTAATGTTTGAAAAGTGGTTTAAAAGGTTTTCTAAAAGTCTTAAAATATTTGAATAAATTTGTGTTAAAATTTCAATTTGAAAAGATGAAAAAGATTTGAATTTAAAAGATTTGAAATAGGTTTGAAAATGGATTTGAAAAAAAAAGAAAAAACAAATCTAACCTATCTACCCAGCCACCCCGCGGCCCATCCCTGTTTTGGCCCAAGCCGGCCCGCTCCGCCTCCTCTCTCCCTCCTCTCTCCCTCTCACAGACAAGTGGGGCCCGCTTGTCGGGATCTCCCCCCTACCCTCGGCCCCGCCGCCCTCTTCTTCCCCCGCGCGGCCGCGCGCGCTCCCCGCGCCGCCGTCCCGCCTCCCCGGCTCCCCGCGCCGTCCGCCTCCTCCACTCCGTCTTCAATGCGCCGCCGCACTTCCCCCCACCGCCTCTACCCCTTCCCCTTCCCCCTACCCGCCGCCCGCACCGAGCCGCCATTAATGGCGCCCGCGCCACCGACCTCGCCGCCACCGCCCTCGGCCGCCCTCTCCACTTCCCCCCCCCCTCCGCCCCTATAAAATGCGAGATCGAGTCCGCCGCTTCCCGCACCACTTCCCCGCCTCCTACTTGAACGCGCGAGCGCCCGAGCCGGAGCTCCACCGCCGCCGGAGCGCCGCCGCAAGAACCGCCGCCCGATCTCCTCCTCCGCCGCGGTTCCCTCCCCCTCCGGCCCCCGGGTAAGCTTCCCCGCCTCCTCCTCTTCGTTTTGGTGTTTTTCCCGTGCGATTTGGTGCCCGGAGGCCATCTTGGCTCCTCTCCGGCGAGCCCCGCCGCGCGCGCCGCCGGCGCCGCCGCCGCCGGCCGTCCGCCGCCGCCCGCCGCTCGCATGCGACCGTGGCCATCCGATCCGAGCGGACGGCCCCGATTAAAAGGGGTTCGTAACCCTTGGTTTGGTCCACGCGTGGACCGTGGGACCGGTGCACCGGCCGGTCCACCGCCGACGTCATCGCCACGTCACGCCCGCGCGCCGCCGGCCAACCACAAGCCGCCACGTGTCGCCACCGTAGCTCACCCGCCGCCGCATTGGCAGTTTTGCAAAAAGGACCCCGAGATTCCGGAATTTACATAAATACCCTTCCACCTATATAAAAGCCTTTCAATCGGTCCTTTTTTTATGCTTAGGCCCCCCGCAAATCCTTAGTTTCTATGTTCTTTAGCCTATCCTTAACCTTTTACATATTAGACCTTCTACTTTCACACATATTTATGTTTAGGTCCCCGAAATCTTGCTGAAAACCCCCCGGAAGTTTGTCATAATCACAATTTAGTCCCTGAACCTTGTTTCAGCCATATCTTTTCCATCCTAGCTCCGTTTTACGCGTTCTTGGTGTCCACGCGATCGTCTCTCCGAGCCCGTCATTTCTAAAAGCTTGTTTTAGTCTTTTGGTAATGTTTGATGTATTGTTTTATTTATTGTATGTTTTCTTGCATGATCGTAGCCAACACGCCGTTCGAGGAAGTTCAAGTGCAGAGCTTTGCAGATAAGGAGAGTAGCTTATCGTTGGAGAAAGGCAAGTGACCCTAACCACCCTTCTACCTATGCTTTAATCAAGAATACTATAAGTTAATCGGAACATGGAGAACCACCCAGAAAACAGGCAACCACAGCCATATGGCTCGGCTTAGCCAATTAATTAGGTGTGTGATTGTGTTGACGACCCTATCCGAAAGGAACACGGGGGGCTCCGGGTCGCGGGGGTATAGCCCGTTCTTTTGGGGTAGCAGCCTTTGCTAAGGTGCCGACCACTAGGGAGGGTTATGGTCCGCCCCGAGTCAGAATCGTCGTGGGTTGTTGATGCTTTTGCATATCTTTGTAAAGGCTTCGTAGCGTCCCTATGCAATCACACCTTGGAAGTGTGGTATTGTGCTCCGATCGGCACATGCGTGGTTGGGTTCAAAGTTCTTTGGAACTTTTACGCGAACCGTGGGAAAAGTGTCCAACCTCTCGCAGAGTGTAAAACTGATCGATCAGCCGTGCTCACGGTCAAGAGCGGCCTGGACCCTCACATGATTAATTGAACTTAAAGATGGATTAATATTGCTTTCCGGTTATTCTTGTGGCCTTGCTGAGTACCAACCATAAGTGTACTCATCCTTGCTTACGCTGTTCAGAGAAGAATCCCGGAGTGGAGTACTTCACCGACTACGAGGAGTTCTGAGGATGCGATCAACCAGTCAGAAGCCTGTGGAAGATGAAGATGGAGTCGCGTCTTCATAGTTATCGATGTTCGTGTAAAGACCTTCGTGTCAACCATCGTGAGTGTAATAAAAGTTAATAAATCTTTTCTGTACGTTTTGAGCAATGTCTTGTGATATTACACTCATGAGTCTATCATATGTGTGAAATTGTGATCCTGGCACACATATGAGATGCATTCGGTTTTCTACGGAAAATCGGGTGTGACAGTGAGCTTGCGGATTTGTTGCTCGTCGTTTTCGAATGATGGGATTATTAAATTAGAGCCTAATTAGTCACTATCCGAGCTTGTCCCGAATCTTTTGTGATTTATAGTATCAAACGATTCGGTCGATTGGGGGCACTCGGTAGTCCGCCACCGTAGTGAGCTTTCTTGCGGTACCGTTGCCTCCTCACCGTGTTTGATATGAGCATTTCTGTCCCTTTGATTTACCTTACTTGTTAATTTACAAATATGTCGATAATCTAACATTTGCAATATATGATATGAGCTCTTGCATCCGCTAGATGCCGCCGACGTAAACTCTAATAGTTGCAAACTTACCGAACCTAGTTTCGCAACTCACCGTGTGCTAGCTTTTGGCTAATGGGTTAAGCTACTTATAAGAACTCTAATAGTTGCAAACTTACCGTAACCTAGTTTCGCAACTCACATCATTTAAGATTATGTATCATCATTCCATTCGAAAGTCGAACGTGCGGCTCTTGACATTATTATTGAATCGATTTCGTATTTCTTAGCCGCTCGTTTTCGTATTATCCTCATGGGTGTTGTTTGTGCTTGCAGGTCGAAAAGTTTCAAGAAGCAAGTCAAGTGATGGATGATCCATCAAGTCAAGTGATGGCGCTTCGAAGAAGCAAGCCGAGTTGGAGGCAAAACCGGACCTTCTCCTAAAGACAAATCAAGGCAACTAAGCGGCAAGATGGTAATGCTACCTTTTGGTGGAACTTTGCGAGAACCGAATCGTGCGGTGGGCAACAACTAGTGTTTTGACCAAACTTGTCTATACCGTGTTACCCGTGTTTTGATAGTGATATCCCGGTACTTTTGGTGATATCCCGGTACTTTTGATGGTGATATCCCGGTAGTTTTGATATTTTGCTCTTTTTGGTGATATATGGTGATCTCTGTCCCGAGATTTTTATGTCATGCTAGACCTAAAAAGATTTGATTTGTTTTCCGGGAATTATAGCAGCTTTGAAATGTATGACATGTGCCTAGAACGAATATGAGTTCTTATTGCAATCTATTTGGGTTGGGTACGTAATGTATTTGTGGGTCGAAATTCATACGCGGCGAAAAAAATCGGACCGCATTAAGGCCCATATTCAATTTCGGCCCGTTAAAAAAATATGACGTCATCAATGCCACATTTTCGCCACGTGTCGCCCATATTATGTGCCACGTGTCGCCCACAAAATTTGCCACGCGGCGAAGCAACAAAATCTGCCACGTGTGGCCCCATGTGGACGCCATGTCATGTGCCACGTGGCGCTCATGTCAACAATTGCCAAATCATCTGCCACGTCATCTGTCCTCATCCACGTCAGCTTCCAACTCATCATCCATGTCATCTACGAGTGATGTGGCAAGTTAATCTATGACGGTCACCTTTTGTCATAGATTTTGGGCTTCGGGCTGGGTTCAATGGGCTTTAGACAAATCTATGACGCCATTAGAACGTCATAGATCACGTTAATCTATGACGAAAATCTTAGTTCATCACAAGGCTTAATCTATGACGCTCAATACATGACGAAATGAAATTTCGTCATAAAAGCCGTTTTATGACGATTTTTCACTGATCCATGACAAAAAATCACCGTCATAAACCGCCACATTTTTTGTAGTGGGATGCCCCGAAGGTGATCGCGCACCACCGAGCCCGGTGGAATAGCCGCGTTGCGGGGACGATGCCGTAGAAGGGCATGTTGCTCTTGGTGAGCATATGAGTTATGTCGAGCTTTATTTTCTTCAAGGTCTTGGTGAAGAGGACGTTGAGCCCACTTCCACCGTCGATGAGCACCTTGTTGAGTTTGGAGCCCGCCACTACTGGCTTCAGGACGAGGGGGAACCGTCCTGGTTCAGAGAAGCTGGTCCATTGTTCCGCACGGGAGAAGCCGATGGGTACCTCCGACCACCTGAGAGGGGTCGGGACCGCTGGCTCAATGGACATCACTTCACGACGGGTAGCCTTCTGCTCCCGCCTGCTGGGCAATCCGCCGAAGAGGACGTTGACGGTCTTGTCGGGCTCCTGGAAGTCGTTGTTGTCGCCGTCCTTCTTCTTGCCCTTTTGGTTGTGAGGGTGTGGTGGCTCCGGCCGTATCCTTGAGTGCATGCCTTAGTTGGTAGCACTGCTCGGTGGTGTGCTTGCCGTTTGGATGCCACGGGCACTTCTCCTTCAGCAGGTCTTTGAAACCGCAGGAGTTCTTCTTAAAGTTCCCTTTCGCAGGGGTCTTTGGATAGCCGCGACAGTGTTGTCCGGCTTGCGCTTGCGGTTGGGGCCCGAGTAGTAGTAGTTGTTGTTGTTGTTGCGACCGCCTTGGTTCGCGTTCTTTGCCGCCGCCGCCCCGGTTCTCGCTTGGTCTTTCCACGGATTGTGTCGTACTTGGCGTTGGCTTTATCCCCTTCATCCGCCCGGACGTGATCATGTCCTTGAGGTGGGGGATGGACTCGGGACGACGACGATCGAAGTCTTCGAAGGTGCGGCGGTGATAGAGACCGTCCCGGAAGAGGTCGATGACCTCCTTGTCGGTGACGTCGACGACGGTAGCGCGCTTGTCGAAAAAGCGGCGCATGTACTTGCGAGGGTCTCGCCTTGTTCCTCGCTTGATCATGGCCGTGTCCATGCGAGTACCCGATCGGCCCATGGCGCCCGCGAAGTTGCTTGTGAACCGCTCCTTCGGTGGTCCCACTTGTCGATCGAGTGCTTATCCGGCGACTCGAGCCAAGTGAGTGGTGCTTGGTCCAGCGAAAGGGAAGTAGAGGCACTTGGTGTCGCCGTTGCCGCAAGCGTTCTCGATGGAGAGGGCGTAGCACCGAGCCACCGGATGGGATCCGCTTCGCATCGTACTTGGTGATCCCCAAGGGCTTGAATTTGTCGGGGAGGAGCAAGTTGCCAAGTCGAGGTGAGAAGGTGGGGGAAGCCGTCGCCCTCGGCTGCGGTGGTCGACTTCTTCCGCCGTAGCTCTTCAATCTTCGGCGGACGTCGTAGCCGCCCCCGCGAGGCGCCGGAGGCGTGGCCGTTCGCGTGGCCTCGGCCGCCGCGGCCGCCGCCGCCTCCGGCCCTCTCGTTGGCTCCGTGATTGGAGCCGTCGCCGCGCCGCCGCCGCCGTCGGGATCGTTGCCGCCCCCGCCGGCCGCAGCGCGGTGAGGGACGACTTCTCGGTTCTGTGGTCACGCGGGGAGGTCCGCCGGCGTTGGAGCGATGACGGTTTGGCTTGGTTGGGAGGTCGGCTCGAGTACGGTTGGGACCGTTGTTGGCGCTGCGACTTGTGGCTTCGTTGTCGCGGGGTCCGGGCCGGAGGAGGCTGGTTGACTCGTTGTCGACCCGCATGAAGTAGGCCTCTTCGAGCCGAGCTTGGCGATGACCTCTCCGGCGCGTATGCCCCGAGCTCGGCGTGCGATCGGCCGTGATCGACATGAGGCACTGCTCGGGGGTAGTGTGTACTCTGCTCTCGACCGCCTCGAGAGCTTCCGCAAGGTTGCGGACGGGGAAGTTGTCGCGGAGGCGCCGACGACGTTCGTTGCGCTTCCGGTTACGTTCACGTCGAGCATCTCTGTCTGCGGGAGTCTCGTTCAGTGGAGCATCAGTAGAGAGATCGTCGGAGGAGATGTCTTCCAGGTAATTGTCCTGAGCCGTGCCTGAAGGCCCTGGGGTGTCACCGGCAGCCATGATGACTTGGCGATCTGGGGTGCCAAGGCTGGACTCAGAGGGTGCCACCTCAGTTGGTGTGCTTGAGTTAGCCCGAGCTAGGGGTGTTCCCTCCTGGAACGGTAGCGAGTCGATGTAGGCGATGTAGCGTGAGTCTCCCCTTATCGAGGTCGGCGGGCTTGCGGTCGGCCGCATAGACGTATCTTCCGGCCGATGTGGATGTTATAACCATCCCGCAGGGCCGGCCCCGACAAGGGAAGCTCGGTGGAGTTGTCCTCGGACTCGGGCTCCTCGGGGGTCCGACCCGAAGTTGAACTCGTAATCCGGGTTCGAGTAGAACTCGGAGAGAGGGCCGGAGTCGGAGCGCGATCGGAGGTTGCGTCGGAGTCCGAGCTGCACTCGGGTACGGGCTCCTTGCCGGCCGGCGCGAAGTGGGAGCCCCCGTGCGGGCCCGGGCCGAGGGTGCGGGGGCCACGCGCGGAGCGCTCGCGGCGTGAGGGGACCGCCTGCGATGGCTGAGCAGCCGGCTCGCATGCGATGGCCCATGGAGACGTCGAGTTCGAGTTGGAAGTGGACTCGAGCTCGAAGTCAGCGTGGTGGTTGAAGAGCGAAATTTCGCCGAATTTGCCGGCGAGTTCGCCTGTGACGACTTCTGGAAGCGTCACGAGGCCAGTCTTCGGGTTGGGCGGCATGGTGAGGCGGCGCTGGAAGGAACCCGCACCGTCAGCGGTGCAGACCCAGGCGCCGAACACGAAGGTGTCGCTGTGGTTGAAGGCGACGGATGGCTTGAGGCAGACGGGAGCCGTCGAGTTCGCCATGTGATCTCGGGCGAGAGCCCCTACCGCGCGCGCCGACCGTCGGTGTTTTAGACCGGCAACCTACTAAGGGGAGTACCCGAAGTAGATGAATGTGACTCGCGAGAGATCGGTAACTCGAATGAAGAGACACGTGGCACACAATTTATACGGGTTCGGGCCGCGAGGTGCGTAATACCCTACGTCCCGTATGCCTGCGTAGCTCGGATTGATTGGGTACGATTACGGGATGTGTAATAGTACGCCGTGAGTTGATGTTCGATGAGATCGATGCTAGAGAAAGGTCCCCGCCTCGCCTTATATAGTCCGGCGGGCGGGGTTACAAGTCGGAGTAGGGAGAGAGTACTAGTCGAGTACGTCTAGGAGTCCTCCATACGATGCGGAACATGTACGGCTCCCTAACCGAGTACTACTCTGTGTAGTCCTTGTGCTCCACGCCTTCAGGTGCCGTGTAGCGCAAGCCGGGGTAGTCCCGCAGGCCCACCGAGTAGTCGGTCCCGGCACCCACCGAGGTAGTGGGCCCGGGGAGGTCCATACGACAGTAGTAAATACAGTGGACCGATGGAGGTAATACGAGAGTACAAGACCACCATGCGCAGGCATACAATAATGCAAGATGGTAAATAATGTTACCCCTAGTCCAGTATTGACAGATACGGTAGCATACCATTAATAATGATCACAGGTCGGGTGTTGGCAATTGGCATACACTGATACACAACAACATATTTTTTGCAATACTAGCATCAGTACCGCCGTTCAAATCATCTCATACATGCATGTTCTCTGGTCGGTCGTTATGCTCAGACTCGTTATTTTCGAGGCTCGGGAGTCATCTGGAATATGGCCAGCAGCTGTGAGCGGGAGTATATATACGTCCCCCTACGATACTCACCTTTGGAATCGGTGTATTATTCTACATTTTCCCAAAAGGACATTCGATAATTTCTTTTTCTCTGTCGACCACCTGGACTGAAACGAGATGACAAATCATGATGACCCCGAAAGGATAAGGGACGGTGGTGAGCATTTGGGTAAGTTGGGTTCATCGGGTGTCTTCATTCAAGCGAGCGCACAGACACTACCGGAAGCCGCAGATTTGCCATGAGTCCTACTTTTTGCCGTGAGTCAAATGTCGGACTCACGGCAAAAGAGGGTTTTGCCAATGGCCACCATTAATTCTCACGGAAAAATGGCTTTGTTGCCTCAAAGCAAAATAGCTACTTTACCGCGTGAGCTCTCAATGACATACTATTTTGCTGTGAGCCTTTCTGTGCCCGATGGCGGAAAACATACTTCCCACCTCAACATGATTTTGTAGCCAAATGAGATTCAAATTCGAATTTGAATTAAAAAAAATTTCTACTCTCACCACGACATGTGCTACTCCATATTAAACAAAATTTTCAACATGTGTTACTCAATATTAAAATTTGGTAGTTTGTTGCCATTATTTGCTTTATTTAACTAATTAATTGCTTTTCAAGCAATTTTTTGAGTCAATTCGGATTTAATAAGAGCGAAGACAAAGAAACTTGCGAGCGGAAATAAGGTGTTGAAAGTAAGTGCTAGAAGTAAATGAGAGGGACAAGAGGCGACCAAATTTTTCCCCGTGGTATCGAGAAGTTGACGGTTCCCCCTAGTCCACGTTGGAGCACTCACTTAAGTACTGCTCCCCCTTGAATCACAAAGACACAAGTGCTCACTAAGAGTACTCGTTCTCCATCTCCAGAACGGTGGGTCTCGAACCGTGTACACCAAGCTCCCACAATCTCCAAGAGCTCACCAAGAACCCCCAAGTCACCTAGACCGTCTAGGAGCAGTCAAACTCCAACGGTAACAAGCCCGCACACGTTCACTTGACCCGAGCACTCGGCTAAGCCATGTATGCACCTTGAACACTCTTGATCACTAAGAAGAACACCTCAATGACCGAGAACACCCTCGTGTAAAACGAATCAAAACAGAATGTGCTAGGCTATCTTCGGGTGATCTCCAATTAGGTCTCCACGTAATCGGCGCTTCATGATGTCACGCCGCAAATCGCGGCGCCTTTCCAGCTTTCATCACGTGCGCCTGTCGGGGTGAAAACCCCCGAGCCTTTTGGAGATCCCCCCTTTCGCCTAGCGCTCTTCATTACCTGAAACAAAAACCACACTCAAGTTTGAATTCATTAAGTGTTAGGAACGACGAAACCCCCTGTTCGAATCCCAGGTCGAGGCTCTCTGGGTGGATAACATTCGCCCTAGGGGTTTCGTCATGGAATGGGTTGCCAAGCGCGACTTTGACGCCCTGTGTTAAGTTGGATTCGTGTTGATGGCTTTGGTGGCGACGAAGGGTGCCTGCCAAAACACGTCGCCCGGAGGGTGGAAGTGCAATCTGCTGCCTCTGGGGTTTTGCTGCCGGCATCCTTCGCAAAACCGCTCTCCACTCTTTGGGTATGCGAAGGCTCGATTCCGAATCCCCCCCAACAACGTGTGCGCCTTATAAACGAGGACGGAGGGAGTAATTTCGTAGGGCAGCAGGATTAAATAGTATAGCTAGCGCTTGTAGACACCTTATAGTTCAACAATAATCTAGTGAAATCTGTAGACGCTTTATGTCACATAATCATTTGATTACTGAGTATTCATTGGCTATGGATGAAATGTGCCATGTCGGATATATAGAGCTCACATTTTTTAGAAAATTCTTTAAATGGGATATTCCATAAATGGTTCCTAATTCTTCTAATGAAACTGATTCACACTCAATTATTAGAGACATTGACTAACCTAAGTTGTGGATAATAAGCAGTAATCAGCTAAAGATGGGTGTGGATCAACCACGGTGCGAACCGCAGCGGATCCATCGAACCATATAGTATGTATAGCGGCACCTAACCTATCCATCTTAACTAGTACTGATCCAATGGTGCCCCATAGTCATTATGGATCGGCCTGGGTTGCCGCTACTTCCTAGTTCTACGCGAGTTCGTGATGCTCCGGTGGTCCATCTTCAACCTCAGCCGCCGATTGGTCCTCTCCTACAACACATGCAGACATACCGGTGTGCTTGTCTTCGTCGCTGACCGCCACCTCACCAGTCACCACTCGTGCACCTCTAGCCACCACGGCTTCAAGAACATCCTCGGTGATCTATCTCGAGAATAGATCTTAAGATATGAAAAGCCGATCGAAATCAAAAACGTAGGAGAAACACTTGATCGCTAGAAATCGGATTGCAACTTGATAATTCAACATTACATGATACATGAATCAAGATCACCACCGGGATCCTACCTCGATCTTGCTTCTAGCTCCGAGAACTCCGACGTGATCTTCTTTGCAAGGTTCCCACGTCGGCTAGGGAGACCCTAGTCAACTAGCTCGACCCTCTCCTCGTCGAGATGGTGTCCCTCTCTTATCTGCTCCTCGGCGGCCAATGACGAATGTGTTGATGCGTGGCTCTTGGCCTAGGGGCTATAAATAGTTCGAATGGTGGCTAGGTCAAAGGGGGGGTTGACTGGGCCCTGAAATGGGCTGGGTCGGCCGGCCTGGGCCCACTTCGGCCTAGCCAACGACCTCCTTTGCCTGGTGTCGGTTCCCGAGTCTTCTAGATCCTCCCCCTTCTGCATGTGGGTCCTTGTCGTCAGTTTCTCTCCGGATTGTATGAAGCTCCTTGTCCGCAAGATTCGACACTTTTCTGACTGGGTCCTCGGTGTTTTTCATCTTCTCGGATTTGGTCCTTGGGCTATTGGAGTCATGTTCACTTCATTGCTTGACTTGTACTGGGCTTTAAGGTCTTGTCATAAGGTGCTTGATGAACTTATCCTGAAAGTCTTACTTTCAACACTAAAACCCTGCATAAACATTAAACTCCAAAACCGACATGCACGAACAAACTTGTTATACCAAGGGGATTACCACCAGTAGATAAGATATAAAACTCATGCCAACACCGAAGGTAAACTCATGGCTAGGTTGACGGAATTTCACCGTCAACAACTAGCCACTGGGTAACAGTGATCATCTGTATGAAGTTCAAAGAGGTTTGGTATCTAGATTTTGCTAAACAACATCCCCCGCTAAATTTCCCAGACCTCCAACCTGTTATGAACTGGTCAGTTTATTGTATGTTTTGCTCACAAAAATTCAATCTCTTAGTGTTTCTAATTGGTATTGCTGACCATGCAGGGCCTTTGGTACAGTATTTGTAGGTTTTGTTCACAAAAATTCAATCTCTTAGTGTTTCTAATTGGTATTGCTGATCATGCAGGGCCTTTGGTGAACATGCATAGGGCGGAGTGACGAAAGGAAAGAAAAAAGCCAAAAGCCACACTCAAGCAGAAAACAAATCTCGTTGTAAGACCGAGGTTTTTTTATGGTCCATTCTTACCTATTTGGTACTTCATTAACTTATCATTTTGGTACCTCGATGCAGTGTGCTCAGCAGCCATGGGGGTCCTATCTGTGTGGATTCCATGTGGCATTCCATATGTTAAGACTACTCGATGACATACCTGACATCAAGAAGGCTGCTGTAAGTAGGTAATAATTCTCAACCTTGTCTTTTCTCATATTATCCATCTAATTTTAGAAACTGATTTCTACTTGTATTCTCGTAAATGATTGTATTTTGTAGGATTTTAAATCTCCTGTAGATGTTTCCACAGAAGATCTAAAGCGTGTCCGGGAGATGCTATGTGAGTACATTCTTAAGGAGACCGTCGACCGAAAGGGTGTCACACCCGGATTTAAGAGCAAACCCGAATGCAAGAATACATGTGCTCTAGGATCAAGTTACACACATGCATCGACTCAGTGAATACCAAAACACAGTGTAAATCATAAAGAGAGTATTAAACATTTATTACATGACCGAATGTCTCAACTAACAATCGTTCGAATAGCTAACAGCGGAAAAGAAACACATGCAGAAGTCCTCCACAGGCAGCTGACCGGAGAACAAGCGCCTAGAACCCATCGAACTCTCTAGGAAAATCCTCAAAGCGTCCATCTGAGCAGCAGTCGGGTAGTGTAGATGCGATATAGAAACAACAAGCATGAGCACATGTCGTACTCAACAAGGGAAAAGCTCTATAACAACATGCAAGGCTTTATAGTGGAAGTTGAAGGTTATAAGACGCAATATAGAAACAACAAGCATGGAGGAATGGTGGACAAAGACGCCGGTGCTTAAGGTGTGTGTTGACGAATCCATGGCGGCGGTAGCGTATGGAGAACTGCGGCGGCGGATTCATGGCGGCGACGGCATATGGAGGACTGCTGCGACAAATCCATGGCGGCGAGGTCATATGGAGAACGCCCGCGACGGATCCATGGTGGCAGCGGCATATAAAGGACTGCCACGACGGATCCATGGCGGCCACGACTGACGGAGCCCGGCGGAGACGAATCGATGAATCGACAACAAAGCAGAGGGAGAAGTGGAGTCGGGGTCGGGGGCAGCAGCTAGGCGCTGGTGATAGGGTGGCGGCTTCGACCTGCGGCCCTTGGAGAGAGGAGGAGGAGATCGGGACTGAGGGACGAAGCAGACGGAGAGGTGGAGCAGTGCGGTGTCGGCAGGCGCAGAAGCGGCGGCGGCTAATTAGCAGGAGGACAGAGAGGAGGGGTGGATACGAGGGCCGAGGGGCAGCCGATAGAGGATAATGTGACTAGGAGTAGCATGGGCTTGCCTTGATTGTAGTGCTTGGCCCAAAATAATATTTATTGGGCTTCTTTAGGTCTTTTGGCCTATATGGCTGCTTCCTCCTGATAAGCATGGCTGTGAAACTCAGGATCCCCGACGGGGATCGGGGACGGGGATCCAGCGAACGTTCCACCCCCCGCTTCACCCAACGGGGATGATTTTTGCCCCGTTAAGTCCCCCGCGGGGAGCAAAATCACCCCGTTTACATCCCCTAATAGAGGAATTCATCATCGGGGATCGGGGATCGGGGCCCCATTGCCATCCCTAGTTATAAAGCAAGTCAGCATTTTAGTTGGTCAAGTTTTATTAAGCAACTGTTACTAGCAAGTGAAAGTGTATACCGAACCCAATTAACAAGTGCAACGGAACCATTGAATGCAATGCACAAGTTTAAAAGTTCTATCTTTCATAAGTTACTCATGTGAGGGTCCAGGCCGCCCTTGACCGTGCACACGGCTAACTAGTCACTTTTACACTCTGCAGAGGTTGTACATCTTTACCCACAAGTCGCGTAAAAACCCAAAAGAGTTTTAGACCCAACCATGCTGTGCAAAAGTAGGCACAATACCACACTACCGAGGTGTGGCTGCATAGGGACGCTACGAGGCCGTTACAAAGATCCCCGGGTGCGGTCGCTCGCTAGGTTACTTGACAGCGCAATGCATAAACCTCTCTCAGCTGCAAAGCTACCATAGAGCAGATCAGCCTGAGGGCCGAGCTATACACCAACTACCGTCAACCCCCAACCCTTATCAGGTAAAGCATACCTAACACCCAGTTCTCTAATTATTAAGTCAAGACAGAGCCATATGTCTTGTGGTTGTTTTGTTTTCCTGGGTGGTCGCTCCATGTTCCGATTAACAGGCAAAAAGTGTTCTTGCATTACATGAATGATAACAGAAGTAAAGCCAGATTGATAATTGTTTATCAAACCACCCGAAACCAAGGTAAAGCTCTAGCCAGTGCTACCCAACATAAAGTAAACCCAGGTTGATCAAGGCATAGGATAAACAACACTAGGAAATCCTTAAATAGTCGGACCTGTAAAATTAATGCATAGCAATAAGTAAATACATTGTAATTAAAATGCATGTTGTAATAGGATAACCGGGAATGCAGTAAGGACTTGCCTTCTACCAGCTCCGGAAACTGCTCAGGGTCTTGAAAATCTTCTATGGCAGCGAAGTCCTCGAACTGCTCGTACTCTATGCTCCACACATTCACATACAAGCATACAATAGAATAAATTCAGAAACAATCACCAAACAGCATTAACAGAACAAAACAGAGGCACTAAACTGATCTACTCGTCAAGACGATCACATGGACATAAAAAACGCTAAAAACGGAGTTAAGACGACTAAGATACGGTTAAAACAAGATTAGGGACTAAACGGCAAAGAAAACTAAACTTTCCGGGCTAAAACAAAGAAAACAGGACCTATCCGCGAGAAAACTATAACGGTGGAAGGACCGGCTTGTAAAACGAAGGAAACCTGGGGGTTCTTTAGAAAAAAGACAGTGGCCGGGCGGTGGTTGACCGGTACGCTCCGGTTGACTTGGATCCGATCGGATCTAAGCCGTCGGTTGCAAATCGGACGGCTCCGGTGCTGTGCGAGCGCGGGTGGCGGCGAGCGGCCGGCGGCGAGCCGCGGCGCGAGGCGGGGTGCGGCGGCGCAATGCGGGTTTGAGGCCGGGGTGCTCCAAATTCCACGGGGGAAAACGCCGGGACGACGACGGGCTCACGGCGAACCAAACGGCGGACTCCGGGGAGGGCGACGACGCACGGCGGCGGACGCGGCGGCGGCGGCGGCGCAAGTACGACAAGGGCAACCGGCGGTGAGGCGCACGAAGGCACGAACGAGCAACATGATCCTCTTCCTCACCTCCTCGCGGTCCTCCGAAAGGTCTCCACATCGGCGGGGGAGGCGGCGGCGGAGCGGAGCGGCGGCGGTGGCGCGGCAAGGGTTTGCGCGGGCGGCGGCGGCTACGGGGAGCTAGGGTTTGGGGCGAAGGCGGCGCGACTCGGGTCCGACGCGGTCGGGGCAGAGGTGGGAGATGATAGGTAGGTCCACCCGTCGGCGACCGCGGAAACGGCGGCGCGAGCGCCTGGGCCGCGCTGGGCAAGAAACTGGGCTGGGCTGCTGCGCGGCGGGGAGTGACGGTGAACCGACGACGGAACAGAGGGGGCACGGCCGGACTTCGACACTTGGGCCGCGCTGGAAACAGGAAAGAAAGGAAAGAAAGGTTTTTTACCCATTTTTTTAAAAAGGAACTCAAACAAATTCAACCACAAGTTTGAATTCAACCATCCAAAAGTAATGCTCCAGCATGTATGCAACAGTAAACTCCTATATTTCATTATTTTAATTAACAAAACCATTAAATGCCTAGAAAAACACAAACACCTTACATTTCCTTAAGCGAGAACGACGGTTGCTAAGCAAATTTTTAATTAAACACAAATGTGAAATTTAGGGTGTTACAAAGGGAAACTTCTACAATGGTGCGCCGTGAGTTTATTGTAGCCAGAAACTTGAAAATTATTTAGTCTTCGTTAGTCAGGTGTTGTTTCCTGAGAAACCTGCTTGGCTTGCTTGGTTGGGGTCAGATACAGCCTGGTTTAGGCAGTTTTCTCATGACTCCATCCAAACAAGATATGATGAGAGTAACTTGAAACTTGATGTGATTCTAGCTTATCTATAAATGTGATCTTGCTTGTCTATAATTGTGATCTTGCTTGTCTATAATTGCGATCTGAGAATGTGTTTGTGATGTCGCCTTCCTGTGGTGGTTGCCATATCCTGGCTAGTTCCAGGATGCAGCCCCTGGTGGCTGCCAAATCTTGGCTGGTTCCAGGATGCCACCGGCAAGCGGGCAGGTTACTGTAGCAGTGGCCTACGTATCTGGAACAAGCGTTAATTAAAACTCGTTAGAAACACTGATCAGTGAGTAACGGGCTTCATTCAGAAGGCCCGTTACAAACATGCCCACAATGTAACAGGCTGTTACCAGTCCTAATCGGTGGGCCCCAGGACCTAGCCCGTCTCCTTTAATAGAGAGAAAGCAGATGCATGTAGAAACAAATGCGTCTCATTTCATCGAGACAGTTCACGGAACACGTCCCTGATGTTAATTTCACAACAACGGGCTCTGTTTTCATGCCCATTACCAAAGTTTCCTGTGGGCACAGAGAAACAACCATTTCATGTGACCGGTGACTAGTTGTGGTAAAGGTCGTTGTTTGATGCCCGTTACGAATCCTATATGTGCTGAGACGCGCGTGAAATAGACTTGTCTCAGTTTGTCAAGATAGTGGAGACGCAGGTGCATAGCAAGCGTCTCCGATATTGAGCTAATATAACAGGCTGTGCTTTGGTGCCTGTTACCAAAGTTTCCTGTGGGTCCAGAGAAACAAGTCACTTCGCGTGAGCGGTGGCTAGTTGTGGTAACGGTCCTTGTTTAATGCCCGTTACGAATATGTCTTATCAACAACGGGCATCAATACCCGTTACCGAAACGAGTTTTTCACCTAGGCCAACATCTATCTCTTTTGAAGAAATGCCCCCTAAAGCCGTCAGGGCCCAGAGCTTTGCCATTTTCAAGGCGTTGGATAAAGTTTTTCCAGCATCAGACATTTGCTCGTTGGTGGAAGAAACGAGTGTTTGCAGCACCCTGCTGACGTAGGAAATTCTGGCGCATAAGAAGCGAACCCATGGTGCGCTTTTTCAGCTTCGCCACGAAACGACCCGAATTTCCGCGAACGGAAACCCGACTCTCTGCACCTCCGTGATAGTCCCGGAAGAGGCTATCACGTGCAATCCCCGTCTCAAGTGGTACAAATCCATACAACACGGGAATAAAAGAAGAAATATATAATATTATTATTACAACATCGGAGTACAACTCTTCGGCACAAGCGGGTACAAGTCCAACGGGGCCCGAATCAAGAAAGGTAAAACACCTACGCGGCGGATCTACATAAGCGAAGCGTCTCCGGCTCCACGGGCAAACTCGAGCATAGGACCAGCTCTAGTCTTGACACCATCGTCACGAAGTTGTAGCCGTAGACGGTCACCGAGTACGAAATGCCGCATCTACCCGATAAGCGGGTAGGTCATGTCGACTTCCCAACAAAGAGCAAAAGCGGTGGTTGAATCTAGTATGCATGGATAAAACCTATATTGGGGTCGTAGAAAGTTATGCATGCGGCAACGCGGTAGCAACAATCAAGGTATGCGGATTAAGCGGCCGAGGTCCACACCTCCGGAGGTCCACACCCTCGAGGTCCACACCTCCGAGGTCCACACCTCCCGGGTCCGCACCCCTCAACAAGGATGTCCACACCAAAGCACCGAATCACAACCACGATCCGGCTCCCAACTCTCATCCGCGATGTGGGGCCCACCTGCTCCTATCCCCACATCTTAACGGCCACGGGCGGGGCTCACACGCTCGGGGGAGAGAAGAAGCACAAGAAAAGAGTCTAGCCGGGTGAGAGATCGGAGGACCGTCCATAACCCCCTGGACACGGACTATAGCTATAGGTTTAACACTGCGCGAGGTTGTACAACCGTACCCGCCCGAGTAGAGTCGGAAACGGTGGCCGCCGTCCCAAACCCTACCATACGGTACCGGAGTCCAAGTATGTGGATAGTACCCTCTGCGTCTCCGAGTCCGGCGCGGCCTCCTTTGTAGAGCTCATACTGCCGGCCGAGAGGTCCCTCGAAGGCCGTGGAACCCTTCCCCCGGCCTCGCCGGGCGAAGTCTTCTAAGGAGGAAAGCCGTCTCTCGACACGATCACACCGATCCGCCTACGGGAGGGACGCTATCCACTACGAGTCTCACCCCGCACCCCCGCCCAATACAAGGCGGGCGGTTTGTACGGTAAAAGTCCACCGAAGCAAGGTCAGCGACGATCGGTCCTTAAGGGCCGAGAGCGAGCACTCACCATCTCCATTCCATCCGACACGCCGCTCGGGCGAGGGGCCGGATCGCATCTCCCCGAGGCGGGCGTTCACAAGTAACCAAACGGCTCGCTCCCGCCGCTAACACATCAAGGAAGAGCACACCCGAACTCACGCTAGAACACACCGAGATCTCCCACATCTCGGTCCAAACCCGAGAGAACCATCCATAATCAAGCAACAAAAGTATGGATAGTTGGTATATGGGACTAGCTAGGGGTCCGTAGCTAGCCCCGAGGTAGGTAAAGCAAGGAACCGGGATATATCAAATAACAAGGCAAGGCTAATCAAATGGCTATGCAATCCATCAAATCAAGTAACATAAATATAGCACTAGCAACTAATAGCATGCATGGGTTCTACATGGTTGGGAGTGACATGACACCTGCGCGGTAGTCGTCGTAGAGTAGTAGAGGTTGAGCGTCCTCTCGGGCAAAGTCGGGGTAGTCGCGTCTCCTCAGACGTCGCAGCTCGGGTCTTCAACAAGAACACAAGCCTACACGAGATGCGACGCGGAAATAAATAACGAGCATTCATCTAATGCAAAAACATCATTAAGAACCAATTTAGAAGATCCAAATGAACTCCAGAGTAAATACAAGCAGCACTGGTTTAATTAATGAAAATAGAGCGATTGATTTTAAAACAAAAGTAGTTTAAGCAACTAGTTTTATGTCCTAGAAAATAGGGTAGGATCAAGAGTTAGTTCAAAGTTAGCTTACGGGTCTTACGGCTAAGATCTTAGGTAACCAAGCACCGCAAGCGGGGAAAGCGGAGAGGCCGAGATCAAGCACTTGCTAGGTTTTAGCTCTTGGATGATCAAAGCGGTAGCGCGAAGGGTGATGAAAGCGAGAGGCGAAGCAAAGATAACTAGAAAAGGCATTATCATGCCAAGATATGCGGCGACAGCTCAGAGGGGATGAAAGGATCAACTTGTGACCGACATCGGGTGGCGATGAGGTAAGTTGTGCTTAAGAGCGCTACGAGGCATGTACGGATGATGCGGCAACGTCCATGGCAAGGAAGCTAGGTTGCAGCTCGGGGTTGCCGAGCGTGAAGCAGAGGCCTCTGCTCACGACACGGTCGTCCATCACGTGTGGTATCCTGGTTTCAAGCACATGGCACAGTACACGCTTCACAGCACGAAGCAAAGTAGAGCGAGAGCGGATATGCACGAAGCAGCAAAGAGGGAAGGCAAAGGTGTAGAAAAGGTAGGCGATGAGATAATGGGATAGGATTTCTGTCCGCGTCACGCCAATGGTTAGTTGCGGGGCTCCGGTGTCCCAAACCCACATTGGCACAGTGGCAGGTAGCGGCCACAAATTTTACACCTTGAACGCGGGGTATAAAGGTCTCGGTATAAGGGCAAGAGCGAGAGAAAGACAAGATAGCAGCAAGAGCCTCGAAATTATGAAACCAACGCAAGTGGTTTCATAATTTTCGAGCTCCAGATAATTCGTTATGAATTTTTGATGGGGAAAAAGATTTATAAAACATTTATAAAACCTTTGTTAGAACAGAAAAGGATTTTTAATTTGAAGAAGGGATGACGTCAGCATGACGTCACCGTGACGTCATCGTCACAGATGGTGGACCGTTAGTGGGTGAAAAGAGGTAGTGGGCCGAAATCGGCCCACTTGGACTTAAGTCTCTTGGGCCAGAACGATGAAATCCAATCGATCACCCTGAAGATAAATAAAGAGTTCACAGGATAAAGTGAAAAGGGCTGAGATGGACCGCGTCGGCTAGGCCGACCCATGTTCTCCAAAGGCACGCACCGGAGAAGTCTGGTGCAGATCCTTGAGGAAAACTAGGGCGCAGGGCATCCCCTTGCCATCCATGCCAGACGCGGTGCGCGCCGGCGCAAAGATGTGGCGGCGATGGCGAGCAGCGTCCGGCGGCCGGAATGACTTCGATGTGCGTGAGAGCAGAAGATAGGGACTGCTAGGTTCCGGTGAGGTTCCGGCGTAGACAAGCCCCCCCGGGGTCGAGCGTCCGGGCTCGGCGAGGGCGGAACGCGGCGGCGCTCCCGGCGCGAGGCAGATGCGACGGCGGCGTCAAAGCAAAACCGCGGCGGCGAGAGTCAAAACGGAAGGGAACTATGTTTGAGCAACGCACGCGCGCGAAACAACCAGCACCTGGGTGTGCTAGATCAAGCTCACGCGCGAGCACAGGCAAAGCCCAGCTGTGACTCGCTTGGCCGACACGCGCAGGTCCCCGGCGAGCCGAGTTATCGGTCTTTGCGCCACGGCGACGATGGCGACAAACTCTCGCGGCGCGGTGGTGTGGCTCATTGGTGGTGAGCGTTTTGGCACTTGCACACACCTACACGCGAGCGTGGTAGTGGAGTTAGTGCACGCGCACACGTTCGTTCACGCGCATGACGCGGAGGCGTTCGGTGGAAACACAGCGCGACGCAGTGCGGCGGAACTGGTTAGCGGCCGAGGGCCTTCCTGCACGTGCTGGGGTGCACGGCGGCGACACGGTAGGTGGATTCCTGCAGAAGACAGCAGCACGAAGGCCGGACACAGACAGGATGTTCATAGGTTGGCTCGATGGTCAACACAAGCAAGCGGGGGTGGTAGCTTGGACGGGCAACGAGGCAAAAAGGAAAGCAAGCACGTGAAGTTCTTGGCTTTTACACAAAACGTCGAGCGGGTTCCGGGCATGCCAAGGCTGCACCTCCGACATGCCTTCCAAGGTTCCAGTGGCCAGGGGAAAACAAAGATAGCACGGCTCGACGGCCGGTGTCACGGGCGGGGCAAAAGAAGGACAAAACGGAGACGATTTGGGGACGTGCGCTCACCGGCGGGCTCGAGGGGTTTCAAGGCGACGCAGGGAGTCATCGTGGCCGTGACGGCTTGGCGCAGTGCAGCGCGGTGCAGGCCGGCGTTCGAGGTTCGTCTAGTGGCCGGGCTACGTCGTACACAGAATCGTCGACTTTAACTTCTTGGGCGGTTGATGGTCATCGGGCGATGGGAGGAACAGCAGTTCCACCGGCTTGGCCTCCATTCACGTGTGGTCGCCGTGGGTAGCATCATACAACCAAGCAACGCATCAGCTCTGGATGAAAAGAATCTGGCAGCAAGGTACAAGGCCATCGGTGGACAACAAGCAAGAGAAAGGGCTACAGGTTCGTGCATCTCACCTCATCGGCATAACATCGAGCATGTCATGGGCAAGGTGGAAGCCAAGAGCGTGGTGAGGTGCACGGCGGCGTCTTGCTCAGCTACTCGCTCTGGGCATCCACAGAGGTGTTGTTCCCGGCGGTGGCCACCTCGGGCGCGCGATCTTCGAGGGCATCGGCGTGCCCGACGACTAGGCGTCGGCTCGACGCGCCCACCGAGCTCCCGGCGCGGCGCGAAGCCCGCTCCCGGGCGACGGCGCGGGTGGTGAAGATGTGGCCGGCTCGATTCCTCTACTCTCCTATTCTCTTCTCCTTCTAGTTCCCTCTGCGTGGATGTCTTTGGGGAATCAAGATGGGGCAAGCGAGCCGCTTCCGGGCGCGTGGTAAAGGAAGGGGGGCCGCGCGCGCGAGCGTGGAGCAAAGAAGCGGCACGCGGGGGCAAGAGGGCCTAGCGGCGGCGGCTTGGGGGATTTTTATAGCACGGACCTAGGGTTCACCGGGGGCGCGGGGGCGGACGGGCGGATGGGCGCCCGTACACGAACGCCGAGATGCTCCCGCGCGCGGGCGGCCGGGATGCGACGTCTGTCGCTCTCACGTGCGGGTCCCGGCTGGGCGAGTGCGTGAGAGGAGGAGGTGTCTGGTGGGCCAGGGATCTCCGGGCGCAGTGGCGTGTGAACCACGCGCGGCCGCGGTGGTTCTCCTGTGCGACGCAACGGGGAAGTCAGATGAGCGGCGGGTGCATCCCTGCGGTGGAAGAAGAGAAAGCAGGGAAGGAGGCACCTGACGCGCGGGCCCGGTTGGTCAGAGAAAGAAGGGAAAGAAGAAGGCTGGTGGTTTGGGCCAGATCGGTGGGCCGATTAGTTGGGCCTTGCGCAGGGTTGCTCCGAGGACGATTGGGCTTCGGTCCGGTCTGGAAAAGGTTGAGGGGCATCTAGCAGACTTCGGGTACAGAATTAGGGCCCAAGTTAGCAGTCACCTTTTGAGATAGGTTTTGAAAATAGTTTGATTTATATTTTGAATATAGTTTGAATTTGAATTACTTCCAAATTCAAACTCCACACCATTGAACTCCAAATAAAATCCAAGAAATCCAACTCACATTTATACCATAATTTGAAAATAATTTTTACATGGTTTTATTTTATATGGAATTTTAGAGTGGCTAGCAATTTGGGATTAAAGTTTGGGAGCACACATGTTCAAACAAAAAGTTTTAAATTTTCCGAAAATTCACGCATTTTCACATATGCAAAAACACGGGATGTTACACCGGCGGTTAGAATTCAGCTTGCGAGAGTTTGTTTTCTCGTACTATATTCCTGCTGAAGCAATTTGACAGTTTCTTTCACAACGACTGTCCAATTCTGAGGTAGCCCCTTTATTAGTCAAAAAGAGGTTGCTTAATTTTGTCGGAATAAATGAACGCTGTACGTAGCATATGCCATTCTAGTCCATGTCTCGGAGATAGATAAAATTGCAATTTCGATCTTAGGACAATAAACAGTTTTATCTCAATTTCAACGAATAATAACTATAATAATATCTAAATTGGGTAAAAAAATTGATGGTACTAGGTTGCAACATATGTTGGTCAGTAAACTTGCTATGAAAATGTAAATTATTTTTTTGAAAAATAGGATCATACATTGATCACACCACCTATAATTTGATATAACTCAAGTCAAACTTATGATTTAAATATCTCGTCACATTTGTGAACTTGTATGCTCCTCAAATTTGGACACAACCTTATGTCAACCATAATATTAAAAATATTAAGTTACAATATCAGTTTTTTATGAAAAACATGTTTATTTATTTAATTGTTTTTGATTAAAATGAGTCATATGTAAAATATCTTATCAATAGGAATTAACACACAAAAAATGATGTCAAATGATAGTATATCATGCTTTTAGGAAAAATACAAAACTAAATCTTTAAATTTGGAGTTCTTAGGAGGAATAAATACCAATTACAAAAAAAAACAATTCCACATTAAAAAAATGAATATTGCTGTGTTTTTTATGCGATCCACAAGGAACTGAGAAATTTGTTCTGTGCATCATTGAAATTTCCCTTTGTGTTCTTCCAAAATCGACGAGGAAAAGTGAATTTCACTACTGTGTGTGAAAAAACACTCGTACGTGGAAATTTGAGAAAATTCACGTTGCCAGTAGCTGTGGACACGATCCGGGTATCACGGGCCAAGATAGAATTGGACACTCGTGGCCAAGAAAGATGAATAATTAACAAAATGATGCACGCGGTCGAGGTGGCCTGCGTGACAGCGCGTGATACTTTTGTTGCTACCTAGGTAAAGCGTTTGCCGCTCATCTGAACTGACGACGCTGGTCTCTCATATATGCTTGGTTCCTAATATAAACCCTAAACCTAAAAAGCACCTGCAGCAAAGGGGATTACTGGGCACCCTGCAGCTGCTCCAGCATGAGTACACGACGGGCGTCAAGATAGAAGGACATCAAGATCCTCATTGTTACTGTACTGTCAAATTCAAATTGGTTTTCAAATCGTATACATTTTTGACAGTATGTTATTGTTACTGTACTGTCATTACAGTAGGTCTTCTTTTGCCATGGGTGGGCACAAAATATTATTAGTTGCAGAAAAAATATTTTGCCATGCATTTATTGGCCCGTGCGCGTACCAGACAAAATATACTGATTGCAGACAGGGGATCCGGGTTTGACGGGCACCTCGTCAAGGCCACGTGTTGCTACTACCTAGACAAAGCTCCACAAGAATCCATGGAGCTCATCCTCCATGGATAAAGACGAGGGCAGTGCTATTACATTGTCGCCATTGGGAGTCCTAAAGAAAACGAAATGGATGGCCTGCCGTGAGTAATTAAACATGTCACCAGCTGGATTCAGTGGATCGAGACTGGATGGCCTGCCTGCCATGAGTAATTAAACAACGGCTAATTTCAGTCTATCGTCTCCAACGAATTTTCAACTACATTTCGGATTAGGTAGGAGTAGTGTTCCTCACTTTCCATCCATCCACCGCACCATGCATTCTACCCACAGCGATGGCTAGCAGCAGACAGCTCAAGTTGAGAGCTTGGCGACCGAGAGGCCGGATGGATCTCGTGACGGGGGCCATGGGCGTTCTCCCGTCCAAGGACCTGGAGGTGCTCAAAGAGGAGTACCAGCTTCAGTCGGGCGTGCGTGACGAAGTGAAGTTCCTCTCACGGGAGCTCGAGAGCATGTACACGGCCCTCTGCAAGGTGGCGCAGGTGCCGCCGGACAAGCTGGACGCGGAAGCCAAGCTCTGGTCGCGGAACGTCCGTGTCGCACCCTGAAATTTCCAATTTCAGGATGTGAATAGAGAGAATAATTAAATAACGATTTTATCATAATTTTAAAACTTTTCCAACATTTATTTTTTTTTCAGGAAATATAGTATAGGAAAAGTCCTTTGTTTCTTTTTAAATAAATAAATGGTTCTATATGTGTGTTGCATTCATGCTGATGCATTATAGTGTTTCTTGAGTGCAAATATTCTGAGAATTTTTTTCAGCTATTTCTGGCATATAATCTCATTTTCTCAGATAAAAAATCTATCTACAATCTTTTGGTTCAAGACCTTCAAATATTTATTTGGACTCATCATTCTAATCTAGTACCTTGAAGTTGTGCCAACCGACATCATCCTGTCGTCGAGCTGCCTTTCTTGTTATGTGCTAATTTGCCTTGTAAGCAAGCCAGTCATGAAGCTCTTAACGCCATCACATGACATGAACAATCCCATGCATGCGAGTCATGTCCGTAATTTATTCCAGAGTTTACGTCTTTGATAATTTCCATGGCATAGCTCACTGTTATACTTCTCTACCCAATCCTTCAATCCTTCTTCTTGGACGACTCTCTTGTGCATACCGTACATCCTTTTTTTATGTATGGTTATGTACTCTGATCAAATTAATTCGTCCTACAGCCATCCAAATTCGTCTCAGTCCATATATCTATTCCTGCACCTGATGAACTGAACGGAAGGCAACCAGTTAATTTTCGCGTCATCCTTTTTGTCCCAGCTTTACATCGATCTTAACCCCAAGGATCGGACTCCAATCCAACTCGCTAGCCAAGCCATCAACCGGACGTGACGCGAGACGTATAAAGGTGAAGTCGTCGCGCGCCAGCCTCTCGCTTCTTGTTACCCTAATACGCAGGCCCGGCGAAGCCCATCGGGACCCATGGCCACTAGAGGCCACGACCTCCACAGCATGGCCGCCGCAGCCCGCTCGGCGTGCGTGCCGCGCACGCTAGGCACACCTCCCGTGCCCCTATAAATGGCGAGGCCGAGCCCTCACGTGCCCTAGCCGCCGCCACGTCCCTCGCCCGCCCGTGCCTGGACGTCTGCGCCGCCGGTTTGCGCCACCGCCTGCAGTGCGCCGCTGGCCATGGCCAAAGCTCTGCCGCCGCATGATTCCACCGCTCAGACCACCGCAGTCCAAGACGACGAGTCCAAGAGATCCGTCGCATCGAGCTGTGCATCCTCCGCCTCTTCCCTAGCGCTGCTGCGGTACACCGTCCAGATGAAGCTGCAGACTGCCGCCATCGATCTCATCTGCACGAGCAGCTCGCCGTCGCGTTGAGCCACAGCTCATCATCGTCCGTCGTCCACGGCCAGGGATAGATCGATGCACCATCTGTTGTTTTGCTATCCGTTTGTCGCCGGATGACATCGCCGTCGCCGTCCGCCGAAGCAAGTCAGCACTGCCGCCGGAAGCCATTCGATGTCAAGTTGATCAAGCTGCACGTACACCCACCCAAATCATCCACACCATGGAGCTAAACCGTTGTGGCATGCATGAAGCCATCCCGAGGTCACCGTTGCCGGAAGAATCATATCTCCTTGCCGAGATCGATCTGAAGCCGTCATTCTTTGGGTGTGAACACTGGCACGTTGCCAATCTTCTCCTCGTTTCATTTTGCACCTTCTCTTGTGATTTGGAGCTTTGCCTATCAATCTAACTACACCCATAACTCATCTAGTTTTTTTTCCTCTAGTTGTTTCTGTCGTGGTGATCTGTTCTGCTACCGCTGTTGCATGCCGCTCCGTGCTCATACGTCGTCGAGCCACTGTCGAGCCCGACCATGCACGTCTGTTCACATGTGGTTGTGCCCTGCTAGTTAGCTTGCTGGAAGCCATGCAAGCTGACGCTTTCGTTGTCGTCGTCCGTCTCAGCGTCACGGCCGAACTCGCCGTGCATGCTCACACCTTTGGTCGGGACCTCTGCATGCCCATCTATTTCTTTTCTATCTAGTCTCTGTGCCATCCCATGCAAACCATAAACGCCATGCATGCGTGTAGGTATTACAATTAGCTAGCAAGGCCAACATCACATCTTTTGCCACATTGTTTATTGCTTAAATATCTTGGTGATGCCATGCTTATTACATTATGCTTAAGCAATAATGACTCTGTTTATCTCAAATTGCATTCACGCACCATAAGCATGCAACCTGATTAGTTTTAGCTGTCAGTGCAGCCATGCAATACATGTCTGGTCATCATCGTCTGGTCACCATCATGTTTATTAGTTATCCTTTTATTCTCAAAATCCATATCTTATTCAGTACAATTCCAATCTCGGTAATTCTTTCACTAATGTGTTCGTCCTCACGCGTAGATTAGTTTTGTACCGTTATAATACGTTTGTGCCGTTATATAGTTTGTTTCACAGGCAAGTGTGTCCTTGATCTTTTGTCCTAAGAATTATACTTAATCACTCATTGCATTGCTTGCATTAATTTTGATGGGTTCCTATTAAGGATTACCTAGTCTTTATGATCATTCCTTGTTAACCTGGGTTTATATTAATGTTGGGTAGTTATGCTTAGTTGCTATACCTTGGGATACGGTGGTTCTAATGAACAACAAGGATGAACATGCTTTACTTTGATGCTATATATCTCTGGTTAAATACAAGATTATTATGCATTAATCGGAACATGGAGCGACCACCCAGGAAACAGTACTACCACAAGACATATGGCTCTGTCTTGGCCAATTAATTAGAAAACCTGGTGTTAGGTATGCTTTACCCGATAGGGGTTGTGTGACAAACCGCCCAAAATAATTACGTATTATCGCCTAAGCCGGTCCACATGGCCATTAAGCAATAATAAAGAATTATTAAGTCGCTTCCGCCGGTAAAGCCCGGTAAATCACATACAACGGGATCGCCGATATGCGCTAAGCCCACACGAAGGCGGGACCGAGTACAACATTACATTACATACAAGTTTCACAGGTTCAACATTATTACAAACCAGGTTTTTGGTACATAAAAGTAAACATGAACAGAGTTTAAACAGCGGAAATAAAACTAGCGCACGATACACACGGGAGGCCATCCATGCATATCACTCCTCATCATCGTTTTCCCAGTCAAGCTCCCAACCATCTGGGATAGAACCAGGCCAGATGGGATTACCTGAAAACAACAAATTAAGCAAGGCTGAGTACTAATACTCAGCAAGACTGACCCGATAAAAGAAAAGTACAACTAAACATGCAAGGCTTTTTGGTCACCGGGTTTGTTTTGCCAAAAGCGACTAAGAGTTGATCCTTATTTTCAGATTTTAGCTCCAATTCTAGTATGTTAACCATTCTAGGTGAGCACCCGCACTAAACAAGCATGTTGTGCAAACAATATTAAACGAGTAACAATATTAATCCAAAATGTTCCGAAATAAACATGGGGTAGCCGGTGGTCAAGCCGACTCGGATAACGGCGAGTGACCGACGATCGATCGATTTATATCCTTGCAAGGTAAACCCAAGATACACGGAAGAAGGTAGACCAAGTGCGGTGTCTACCCCAACCGGGCGGTTCCCAACATCCCACGAGTTTGGGATCAAACGCTACAAACTGCGGTACACGGTTATCCGGAGGGTCTAACCCGACCAGTCCGACTCACACACTATACCACGGGTAGCTAGCCGGAGACACATCCCAAGCGGGTAGCTAGAAAGATCCCGCCCCGGTTCAGAAGGTACTAGGCTTACCGGTCCCATTCCCGACAAGTACTTGGTACGTTCAATAGCTTAGGACCAGCACCATGCTACTCGGTCGAGACCGAACCCATTGCTCTTACCACATGAGCGAGTCAATTTAACCAACTTATGGTTCCAACATAAGCATCCTATATCTCGCGAGCAATGAGTCATTACTCGACTTCTACCGTATCCTTAGAGCATGGCACTAGCGTTCCTAACATACTAGTAAAAGAGCATAGGAGTCCTAAGGATCATGCAACTAGGTTTCAAAACAACTCCTGAAACTTAAATGCACAAGTAAAGCAATAAAGTACCGAAAAGTAAAGGGACGTGATTTTAATTTAAAACATGGGTTAGATGAAACCGGTGCTTGCCTTCCTCGGACTCGGTTCCTAAACTAGCCTTTGGCTCTTCCGGACTTTGGTCCAGGTCTTGCTGCACACCAAGCTGGTTCGGGTCTCCACTAGCTGCTCCCTCCTCCTCCTGGGTGAGCGTGTACGTCCCGTCGGGGAGATCTACACGTTTATATGCACATGCATTAGATTAAAGTTAATCTTGATGGTGATTGTGTGCACATCTAAGCAATTTAAGTTACCTAACTTCACTAAACAGCAAGGGTGTTCTGTTTAAATATTAAAAACAGAACCAAACATGATTTTACCATTTAGCACATTTTAATTTCCATTTCTTTCTTAATTATTTACAACAAGCCTTTCTACCATAAATTCAAATTAAATCAAAAACACTTCCAATGAACCTAATCTTTTGCACACAGCAACATATGCATAGTTTAAGCTTTCACACCAAAAATTGGCCTAAGATCATTTATAAATTAATTTATACGAAAAAGACAAATTTCAGCCTAGTAAATCAGCATTAATTCATATAAAAAGATTTAATAAACTTTTTGATCTCAACTTTCTCCTACAGGTCAAGTATGCCAAAAATGAGGTTCTGACCAAGGCATGGTTGCAAAAATCAATTTATTTTTCAGATTTTGAATTTAAGCTCCTACACCAGGTTAAATCCAAAACACCAAGCAAACAATTCCCTAAAATCACATCCATCACACCAGGGGTACTAATCATCAAGTCAAAGCCCTAGGGTGCATTTGTGCTCAAAGAAAAGTTCATTAAAGGTGCTATAAAAAGCATCAAACTTATTCTAGCATAAAGCTTACAAAAATCATAACTGAAAATATATACATCAAAACCCTGCAAATTTTTGTCACAGATCTAGACATGTCATAAGGAGCAACATATCCAAAATTCAAGTTCATAGCATGTGTATATTTTAAATCACACCAAAAATACTCCAAACTGAGTTTGAATTTTTAATTCAAAAACTGCGCAGAAAAACCCTATACATGCTTTCTAGAAAAGGTAGATTTCTTCACCACGAACCCAACAAAATTGGTTTTGCATTTTTCTGATTTTTCTACGATTTTTAATGATTTTTCGAAGGTACTGCTGTAACCCTAAATTTCACCTTTACAAACGGGTCCCTGGAAATTTGCAGAAATCTCCCTGGGATTAATTCCTCTCTCGCAATGTGGCCCTTGCCGGCGCGGGCTCGCCGCCGGCGGCCGGAGGAGGGGGGCGGAGGGGCGCGGGCGAGGGCATGGGCGGCACCGGCGAGCCCGCCCGGCGGCCGCCCGGTGCGCGCGGCCGGCCGGACCGGCGCGGCGGCCCCCTCGACGGCGCGCGGGGGCGGTCGGCCGCCCGCGGACCGGCCGCCGGCGGCGGCGGCCCGATTGGCGGCGCGGCGGGGTAGAGGAGCGGCGCCTGGAGTTGTAGGGAGGGAGAGGAACGGTTGACCGGCGTTGATAGGGTGCAGGAGGGCTAGCTCGGCGGCACGCGGTACCTCGGCGGCGACGGCGCCCGCGAGACAGGACGCGGTGGCTTCGGTGGGTGTGGCTGCTGTGTCTTCACACGCGCGCGCGCATGAGGGACTTAGGTACGCTACCCGCGGTTGGAAGCACAGCTCGCCAGCTGGGCAGCGTGCATGTGCCCCGCGCGCGCCTCGCGGCGGCGGCATGCGCCGGCGCGTGGCCTCGCCGGGCCGCGGCCGGCCGTGCACGCGCGCGTAGGCGCGGCGTACGGGGCCTTGCGATGGCGGAGTCGTCCGGGGAGCGCGGGGTCCACGGCGGAGCCATCGGGGCGGTCCGTACGCCGGAGGAATCGGCGGGCGACGCGTGGCGCGCTCGGCCCACGACGTCCATGGCACGGGAGCACCCAGGGTGCTGATTTTCATTTCACTTGCACAGATTCGAAATTGCATAACTCCAAAAATCGTCAACTAAGTGAAAAATCTCCCAAAAGCAAAGTTGTAGAGGAGCTGTAGATCTACAACTTTTCCGAAGTGCGACATATGTTTTGATCAATGGTTTGCCCGGAACGCCAACCGAAGTTGCGGATTTTCCACGGCTCGGTTCTTGTTCACGGCGCGGCTTAACTCGATTTTTGGCCAATTGGCGCTCAAAATTGGAATGTCCGCCAATTACGAAAAATGTGTTCCGGAAATAACGAACAACTTTCGTATTGGCCGATTTTGAACTTCTATAGTGAAATTTGGAGAACGCGCAAGAAAACCATTTCAGCCTTAAAGGAGATCTAGGGTTTGACCGTGGTTTGAGATTTTGACCAAGGTCTTTTGTGCAAATTCGTGACAAAACATGTCAAACATGTTTAGGAGCCGATTAAACTTGATTAACACAACTAAATAAGATATCTATAATTAATAAACACCCGGGGTGTTACAGTCTACCCCCTTAAAAGAAATCTCGTCCCGAGATTAGGAATTTAAAAACTTGCTTAGGGGAGGTTGTTCTCAAATAGAAATGTATACCCGTGAAGTTATGTTTGCCTTGTTTCACTTGGGGTTTTGGTCGTTTGCCTTGACTTCCCTGCTTGGCTCTTGAGCCTCGACCGTGCCGATTTGTTTTGTTCTGCTCAGTTTTCGGGCACTCCCTCACAAAATGTCCAGGATCTCTACAATTGAAGCAAAGATGAGGTGTGGGTGTATTGGACCTTGGGACCCACTGGGTTTTGATGGGCTGATCCACAACATTAGCTGGGTTGCTTGGCTTTTTCTCACGGGAGGGAAGTTCGGTGCATGTAATTTCCCATCCATTCAAGTCAATCTTTGGCAAATCTCGCTTGTGACTCTTACTCCTTCTTTCTTCCTCCCTAAGGTCCATAGGAAGTTGCGATGGTGGCATGCGTGAATCTAGGAGTTGCTGATTGGAATCTTGATTTTGTTGATTTTGAGCTTCATGATTCATCAATAGATTGAATAGATAGACTTGCTCCATAATAGATTCCGAAATTGCTTGGGAAAGAGCTGTCGGATAGACTAGTTTGCGATAGTCCTTGATAACGATTATGGATGACATTTTGCACTAGTTGGCTTAACACCAAATTTTGGCCCTCCAAAATTTTCATGGTGTTGGCAAAGATATCCACCACCTCCTGTGTTGGTGGAAGAGATGGGAACATCTCATTGGGTCGAAGATTGACCGGATCTCCTGTGGTGGATTCCATTTCCAAAGTTCATGACAATCCCATTAGACTCCCTAAGAGTACAATAATCCGAGTATGATAGTTATTGATAAACAATCATAACAACAGGTTAGAAAGTTAGAGAACTCGATCTGAAGGTTCTATAGGGTTTGTTTTTAAGCAAGGAGCCAATAGCCATGTTCTACAAAGGGTGGTCGGGAATCAAAGATCGATACTCCCCTCTTGACTGATGGTTGCCACAGTGCAGTAATGATGGCACGCTTGGCGTTAGAGGCAGGACAGGAGATTAATACAGCATTGGCCGCTGTAGTGAAACACGGCGGTAATGGAGTGGCACAGATTCGATGGAGCACGAATATGTAGGTGGTCCAAAGATCGTTAGTATTCAGTTGTGGGTTTATGGGATTTTCTTTGGTGGAGATCGTCGTCCCGTTCATCCATAAGAATGCCAATTCTTTTCATATCCTTAGAACATTCCTCATCCTCCAAAGGAATTTTAGAAAGAGAAAATCGTTTCCCGAGTTTAACCAACTCAGAGAAGAAGACGGATGGAGGGTTCTATCTTTATCTAATTCATGCCATACATAGGCCACCCATTTGGGTAGTGATCGACGCTTGTCATAGATGATAACCATTGGTATGTCGACAAGAGGGTGCACTACCATCGAGATGCCCTTGGCAACTTGGCAACGACACTACAGTGAGAAGAGATGGTAGAGAGATGATGTTGTGTAATGTCGTCATGGCTCTGAAGAGGATGAGATAAATGACTCGAGAGAATTAACTGTGGTATTGGAGAAATCGAAAAGGTCTCGAGGTAACCTCATTTTAGAGTCAGAGTTGCTTTGAGAAGGTTTATCGAAGGATTTGCCAAACTTTTTTTTCTTATATCCCGATTCCATTAATTTGAAAGAAACATTAAAAAGGATCACAAATCACTGAGTTCTCAGAAGCTCCTCATATCTTGACTTTTGGAGAACCTTGATTGCTCATGAAACATCTCTGTTTATACACCTTCACCTTAACTCGGTTAAGTTGATATCGGGCAAACTGGTGTGATTAATCGAAAGAAGACCGAGTTGAAAAGTTTTCATAAGGATCTCTATAAGGAATGGGAATCTTAGCAATTGACCATACTAAGATTGCTAAAAGAAATATTTTTGGAGAATAACAAGGGTTCGATGATGTCTTAAGGGTTCTACCATCGTAGCTCTGATGTTAGTTCATAAGAATAGTTAAGGATGGTAAAGTCATAGAGAGCCGTTACCAGGAGTTCTTACAGATATTTAGTGGGAAAGATATGCAAAGACAGGCTAGTACAGGAATTTCAGAAAGGCTTGCTCACATGTCACTTATGTTATGAGTATTAGCGACATCCTTCATCCCATTAGTGGTGCAATGACTTTTAACTAGATATGTGGTGCACCAATGAGACATGCTTGCAATATTAATGTATATAGATGAGTTGTGCATCAGTGGAATGGTGCTCATAATGATGCTTATGATGAGGTGCATATAGTATGATGTATATGCACATGAGCATATGATGCTTATGCACATGAACTTATGGTGCTTATGTAATGATGCATAATGAGTGATGCACATGATGCGTGCATGATGTAGTGCACACATGCTTGATGCACATGTTGATGAAATGTGTTGATGCATATGCTCATGAGATATGATACTCATGATGCAATGTCAGCATGACTTGCTTCACCCATGAGGTTAGTCAAGGTAGAGAGGATAAACATAGAGTTGAGAAGTAATAGGTGCGGTGAGTCGCATTCTCAAAAACCAAGATACCTAGCGCGCTCCTAGTGGTAATCACATGGCTGCAGCACACACATGATACCCTAGGCTCCATCGCGGCACCTTCGTTTATGGAACAACAACATCACCGCAAAAGGGCGATAGAGTAGAAAGATGGAAAACCGTCAGGACATATGCATGTTAGTTCATCCAATGTCCCAAATGCACATGTTGTGCAATGCATTTCCCATGCTCATGATTTATGTTATTAAGGTTGCAAGATATGCATGCGGTGATGATGCCCATGTGCTTACCAACAGATTTTGATGCCTTGTAACCATGTTCTCATTTATTTATTTGTGAGCAAGCATAAAGAGGGTCGAGAATTGATAGTGATCAATGTAGGAATATCGATGCAAGGAAAGTGGAGTGATCACCTTTTCATAGCCATAGGAAGTTGGTGGATCGCCTCTAAATTTAAGAAAAAGCGTATAAGCAATTAGGAGAGTACAACGGGGTTCCACTTGACTCGGCAAGGATATGAGTATGCTTCTATTAGATACCATTCTAAGAGAAGATGGAGGTAGGTGGATCTTGCACTTGATTGTGTTCATCTGTGGATAGAAACTTCAAAAACATATGTAGCATTCTTCCACCACCTAAATATCATCATCTTTAGGCAGGGGATGTAAAGTCTCGCACCTTCCAATAATGGTATTCAATTTAAAGATAAAGTTGAGGCTATCATGCCCGAAATTCAGATATCGCTTTGCTGTCGTGGGTTGTTGGACAACGAGAGCAGAGGATCACTAAGAAGTCCATATCTCTCAGCTCAAGCGTCGAAAAATTCTGAATTTTGGTCAGCATGTGTAGAATTTCATAAGATTCAACTTTGGTATTCAACCCCAGGACAGATTCAACTTTTACAGAGGTCGAAAAATTCATTTACCAAAGCTCTGTCTAGGAGTTTTGACAGCAAACAGGAGCTTACTAAAAATTCGATATTTCTCAATATACACATGCATACATGCTGAAATTTTGTGAGTGTTGCCATCACAAAATGATGAACTAATATAGTATTCAAGGTTTGCTCCTATATCCCAAAGGAAGATGACCTAAAAATTTGAATTTCAGAGATCACTAGTTCTGAAATTCAGCAGGACAGAGACCTAATGTTTCGGGTATAACTCCCAAACTAAAGATCTAGTGAGCTTGATATTTCTACAGGAGGTAGATAGATACCTAAAGAGCATTTTTGGTATTCAATGGGCGAATCAATCAGGTTTGAAAAGGGTCTAATGGATCCATTTTCAGAGTGCTATTGCCAGAAATTTTCAGCAGGACAACGCTTCACTGAAAAGATCATATCTCAAAGATTAAGAACCCTATGACCATGAGATTTTGACAGCACAAAGTAGGCTATATAAGAAACATTTTTGGTATAGATTGTCTAGGAAGATTCTGATTGGAACTATATTTAAAAATTCGAGTTGTCAGCCTAACTTAGGATTTTGACAGAATTTCAGCATGACCTAGGCTTAGTGAATAGAGCATAGCTTCAGTTTTATTCATCCTAAAATCATGAAAAAAAAAAATTCATGGAAGAATCTTAAATAGCTGATGAGAAATTTTCCTGAAGATCACCTAGCCAAAAACTTTGTAGATCATCCTTAGAAAAATTGGGACAACAACTAGACATACTTTTTGATTAATCACCGCATCAAAGCATCAAACTAGCATGATTGGTCCTTAAGAAACACAATTCAAATAAAGACCAAATAACACATGATTTAAGTCCATTTTTGGTTTAATAGCTTTTACATGATGCGAGAAAACGTCCTAAACTTCCTCACAAAGCTTTTAAGCTTAAAAACGAAGTTAGTGCCGGTGGCGGGGCATATATAAACGTCTCTCCCTATAAAACTAGCCGGAAGCTATTCGTTTCTTAATTACCGTACCTAACAACCGTGGTTAGTGTACCCGCAGAAAATCACGGATATTCAAGACCTTTTGTGCCAGCACTCACAAAAGCGTCCACATTCATTACCGTTCACTTATAGAAACGGTATCCATGCGTAAAGCCGCCGCATGGACAGCGTCCTATTTAAGACTCTGACGCGACGTGAGTGCCCATTGGAATAGGCCTCACTCATCCCTCACGGACTTTCCCGTGGTACCATCACGTATGGCAAAACGTGACGAGACTCAGACGCGACGTGACACCCATTAGAATAGGTCTCACTGGTCCCTCACAGGACTTCCCTGTGGTACCACCACGTATGGCAAAACGTGATGAGACGCAGACGCGACGTGGCACCCATTGGAATAGGTCCCACTAGTCCCTCACAGGACTTCCCTATGGTACCACCACGTATGGCAAAACGTGATGAACTAGTATGGTTGTGCATGAAAGTAAGTTTTGACAGGAATAAATGTGCTGGAAGTCAGACTAAATACACCATAGAATACTAGCCACCTGAAAGAACCCAAAATTCCCTCTAGGGCCTCTCGGACTAGATTAAACCTTAACGTCCTACTCTTTTAGCAAGATTATTAATCTTGGCAAATTTTATTCCAAAAACAAGTTTGTTAAGGTATTTTAATTACTCTGGTGCATATCATCGCTCCGGTACCAAATTTTGTGACGACAAACCGCCCAAAATAATTACGTATTATCGCCTAAGCCGGTCCACATGGCCATTAAGCAATAATAAAGAATTATTAAGTCGCTTCCGTCGGGTAAAGCCCGGTAAATCACATAAAACAAGATCGCCGATATACGCTAAGCCCACACGAAGGCGGGACCGAGTACAACATTACATTACATACAAGTTTCACAGGTTCAACATTATTACAAACCGGGTTTTTGGTACATAAAAGTAAACATGAACGAGTTTAAACGAGCGGAAATAAAACTAGCGCACGATACACACGGGAGGCCATCCATGCATATCACTCCTCATCATCGTTTTCCCATTCAAGCTCCCAACCATCCGGGATAGAACCGGGCCGGATAGGATTACTCGGAAACAACAAATTAAGCAAGGCGGAGGACTAATACTCAGCAAGACCGACCCGATAAAAGAAAAAATACAACTAAACATGCAAGGCTTTTTGGGCTGCTGGGTTTGTTTTGCCAAAAGCGACTAAGAGTTGATCCTTATTTTCGCATTTTAGCTCCAATTCTAGTATGTTAACCATTCTAGGTGAGCACTGCACTAAACAAGCATGTTGTGCAAACAATATTAAACGAGGTAACAATATTAATCCAAAATGTTCCGAGAAATAAACATGGGGTAGCCAGTGGTCAAGCCGACTCAGATAACGGCGAGTGACCGACGATCGATCGATTTATATCCTTGCAAGGTAAACCCAAGATACACGGAAGAAGGTAGACCAAGTGCAGTGTCTACCCCAACCAGGCGGTTCCCAACATCCCACAGTTTGGGATCAAACGCTACAAACTCTGGTACACGGTTATCCGGAGGGTCTAACCCGACCAGTCCGGACTCACACACTATACCACGGGTAGCTAGCCGGAGACACATCCCAAGCGGGTAGCTAGAAAGATCCCGCCCCGGTTCAGAAGGTACTAGGCTTACCGGTCCCATTCCCGACAAGTACTTGGTACGTTCAATAGCTTAGGACCAAGCACCATGCTACTCGGTCGAGACCGAACCCATTGCTCTTACCACATGAGCGAGTCAATTTAACCAACTTATGATTCCAACATAAGCATCCTATATCTCGCGAGCAATGAGTCATTACTCGACTTCTACCGTATCCTTAGAGCATGGCACTAGCGTTCCTAACATACTAGTAAAAGAGCATAGGAGTCCTAAGGATCATGCAACTAGGTTTCAAAACAACTCCTGAAACTTAAATGCACAAGTAAAGCAATAAAGTACTGAAAAGTAAAGGGACATGATTTTAATTTAAAACATGGGTTAGATGAAACCGGTGCTTGCCTTCCTCAGACTCAGTTCCTAAACTAGCCTTTGGCTCTTCTGGACTTTGGTCCAGGTCTTGCTGCACACCAAGCTGGTTCAGGTCTCCACTAGCTGCTCCCTCCTCCTCCTGGGTGAGAGTGTACGTCCCGTCGGGGAGATCTATACGTTTATATGCACATGCATTAGATTAAAGTTAATCTTGATGGTGATTGTGTGCACATCTAAGCAATTTAAGTTACCTAACTTCACTAAACAGCAAGGGTGTTGTGTTTAAATATTAAAAACAGAACCAAACATGATTTTACCATTTAGCACATTTTAATTTCCATTTCTTTCTTAATTATTTACAACAAGCCTTTCTACCATAAATTCAAATTAAATCAAAAACACTTCCAATGAACCTAATCTTTTGCACACAGCAACATATGCTTAGTTTAAGCTTTCACACCAAAAATTGGCCTAAGATCATTTATAAATTAATTTATACGAAAAAGACAAATTTCAGCCTAGTAAATCAGCATTAATTCATATAAAAAGATTTAATAAACTTTTTGATCTCAACTTTCTCCTACAGGTCAAGTATGCCAAAAATGAGTTTCTGACCAAGGCATGGTTGCAAAATCAATTTATTTTTCAGATTTTGAATTTAAGCTCCTACACAAGGTTAAATCCAAAACACCAAGCAAACAATTCCCTAAAATCACATCCATCACACCAGGGGTACTAATCATCAAGTCAAAGCCCTAGGGTGCATTTGTGCTCAAAGAAAAGTTCATTAAAGGTGCTATAAAAAGCATCAAACTTATTCTAGCATAAAGCTTACAAAAATCATAACTGAAAATATATACATCAAAACCATGCAAACTTTTGCTACAGATCTAGACATGATATAAAGAACAACATATCCAAAATTCAAGTTCATAGCATGTGTATATTTTAAATCACACCAAAAACACTCCAAACTGAGTTTGAATTTTTAATTCAAAAACTGTGCAGAAAAACCCTATACATGCTTTCTAGAAAAGGTAGATTTCTTCACCACGAACCCAACAAAATTGGTTTTGCATTTTTCTGATTTTTCTACGATTTTTAATGATTTTTCGAAGGTACTGCTGTAACCCTAACTTTCACCTTTACAAACGGGTCCCCGGAAATTTGCAGAAATCTCCCCGGGATTACTTCCTCTCTCGCAATGTGGCCCCTTGCCGGCGCGGGCTCGCCGCCGGCGGCCGGAGGAGGGGCGGAGGGGCGCGGGCGAGGGCACGGGCGGCACCGGCGGGCCGCCGGTGCGCCGCCGGTGCGCGCGGCCGGCCGGATTCGGCGCCGGCGGCCCCCCCTCGACGGCGCGCGGGGGCGGTCGGCCGCCCGCGGACCGGGCCGCGCGCGGCGGCGGCCCGATTGGCGGCGCGGCGGGGGTAGAGGAGCGGCGCCCGGGAGTTGTAGGGAGGGAGAGGAACGATTGGCCGGCGTTGATAGGGTGCGGGGAGGGCTAGCTCGGCGGCACGCGGTACCACGGCGGCGACGGCGCCCGCGAGACGGACGCGGTGGCTTCGGTGGGTGAGGCTGCTGTGTCTTCACACGCGCGCGCGCATGAGGGACTTAGGTACGCTACCCGCGGTTGGAAGCACCGCTCGCCGGTGGGCGGCGTGCATGTGCCCCCGCCTCGCGGCGGCGGCATGCGCCGGCGCGTGGCCCCGCCGGGCCCGCGGCCGGGGCCGTGCACGCGCGCGTAGGCGCGGCGTACGGGGCCTTGGGATGGCGGAGTCGTCCAGGTGAGCGCAGGTCCACAGCGGAGCCATCGGGGCGTCCGTACACCGGAGGAATCGGCGGGCGACGCGTGGCGCGCTCAGCCACGACGTCCATGGCACGGGAGCACCCAGGGTGCTGATTTTCATTTCACTTGCACAGATTCGAAATTGCATAACTCCAAAAATCGTCAACTAAGTGAAAAATCTCCCAAAAGCAAAGTTGTAGAGGAGCTGTAGATCTACAACTTTCCCGAAGGGCGACATATGTTTTGATCAATGGTTTGCCCAGGAACGCCAACCGAAGTTGCAGATTTTCCACGGCTCGGTTTACTGTTCACAGCGCAGTAAACTCGATTTTTGGCCAATTTGCGCTCAAAATTGGAATGTCCGCCAATTATGAAAAATGTGTTCCCGGAAGTAACGAACAACTTTCGTATTGGCCGATTTTGAACTTTTATAGTGAAATTTGGAGAACGCGCAAGAAAACCATTTCAGCCTTTAAAGTAGATCTAGGGTTTGACCGTGGTTTGAGATTTTGACCCGGTCTTTTGTGCAAATTCGTGACAAAACATGTCAAACATGTTTAGGAGCCGATTAAACTTGATTAACACAACTAAATAAGATATTTATAATTAATAAACACCCGGGGTGTTACGGGTTGGGGGTTGCGGTAGTTGGTGTATAGCCCGGCCCTCAGACTGATCTGCTCTATGGTAGCTTCGCAGCTGAGAGAGGTTTATGCATTGCGCTGTCAAGTAACCTAGCGAGCAGTCTGCACCAGGGGATCTTTGTAAAGGCCTCGTAGTGTCCCTATGCAATCACACCTCGGTAGTGTGGTATGATGCTTGGCCGGCATCGCATGGTTGGGTCTAAAGTTCTTCGGGACTTTTACGCGACTTGTGGGTAAAGATGTACAACCTCTGCAGAGTGTAAAACTAATCGATTAGCCGTGCTCACGGTTAAGAGCGGCCTGGACCCTCACATGATAACTGAACTTGAAGATGGACTTAAATCGTGCTCTCTGGTTATGCTTGCCATATGCTTATGGCGTTTTTCTTACCTTATGCTTAATTGTGGGTTGGTATAAACTTATACTTTATTAGTAATCAGGTGCTAATAAAATTTGACCAACTAAAATTGTTTAAATTCTTATAGCCCAGTCCACTATAAAGCCTTTGCATTCATTCTTTTCCCCACACTTGCTGAGTACGATAAGTGCTCACCCTTGCTATAAACAATGTTGCTCAGAAGGAGGCTACTTTGAAGTCTTGTGAAGATGTTGCTGGTGCTAGGCGTACGCAACCCCAGTCGACTGTCTGTGATGTTTGGAGCCTTCGTTTCCAGGATTAAGCGTAAATCTCTGATAATCTTTCTCTTTCTTACGTGATACTGTTTCTGTATTCACTTATATGTCACTATATGCATGAAACTTGATCCTGGCATGCATATAGGTATGCACTTGTTTTCCTTCGGAAAATCAGGTGTGACAGTCGGGGAGGCGTCCTACGACATGGAGGACATCCTCGACTCCTTCCTGGTCCGCGTCGACGGCGGCGGCGGCGGCCCGCAGCCGCCTGCTGCCGACACCGACAAGGTCCGGCGGCGGCTCATGAAGAAGATGGGCAACTTGTTTGGCTCTCCCGCCAGTAAGCTCGGGGCTCGCCGTGACATCGCCACCGCGATCGTGGGCATGCGGAAGCAGCTCGAGGAGATGGCCGCGCGGCACGCCAGGTACCGGGTCGACCACCTCGTCGCCAACTCCGCTGCTGCTCCGGCGAGCGTTGACCCCCGCCTCAACGCTCTCTACAAGAAGGCTTCAGAGCTCGTCGGAATCGACGGACCGAGGGACGCGCTCATTCAGATGCTGTCCATTGGGGAGGACGAGACGGTCTGCGAGAAGACCAAGACCGTCTCCATCGTGGGCTTCGGAGGATTGGGCAAGACCACTCTCGCCAAGGCAGTCTATGACAAGGCTGTTCTTCAATTTGACTGCCGTGCTTTCGTTTCAGTGGGCCAGAATCCTGAACCTGAGAAAATCCTCATTGATCTCGTTGATAACGAGAGAAAAGATAACGAGAGAAAAAGTATTCTTGCCAATGGTGGTGCTCAAGATTTGGAAAGGTACAGCTGCGCTGATCTGATGGTGTTGAATGTAGAGCAGCTCGTCAAGCAAATCCATGAGTTCCTGAAAGGTAAAAGGTACGTGACACCTACCCATCGCTGCTTAAAATTATGATCATTCATTTGAGTTCGTAGTATGAAACTAGGGAGCCGATTGGCCCCTATTCTTATTACATATAAGGTGGGTAACCTAGCCAGGTATCTTATTTATGCGCCTCGTTAGCTAAACATGTGCCTTCGCTAGGCTAACGCCCTCTGCTAGCTATCCTTCGCGGCCCCAACACCTCCCGCGCGGTCCCCTCCGGCTCCCACCTCCCTCACGCGGCTGACACATGGGCCTAGTTTTGAGATGGCTAGTCATTTTAGCTAGTCTGTTGGAAAAATAGGAAATATAGAGGAAGAATACTAGCTAAATGTGAATTTATCTTGTCTTATTTAGTGAGTCTCTTGGAGTTGTTCTGACTATATGTTGTAGTGCCGTCTATTTTCTACCCAAAAAAGAAATAACTGAAGGATACTCTACAAAATTTTGCCTCATAAACAAGTCAACAACATAATGTAGTAATAGTCTCCTCTACGTATCTTCCTAAAAGGAATATTCTCTCAATCCGCATGTTTCCCCACCCATCCCTCTCCACCCACCCCACTCCACCTCCTCTTGCCCGCCAGCCGATGCTCCGTTCAACTCCACCTCCTCCGTCGCATCTGCCGGACGGAGCCTCCTTGTCCCCACAAAGAAAGCTCCATACCCTTCCCTCTCAGCGCTTGTGACACCACAACCGCTAGCTTCACCCCTGCAGCCGCCGGCTCCCATCCCTATAGGCTCGCCATCCACACCAAGAAGCTCCTCGCCCATCCCTCTCATGGCTGGCACCCAAAGGAGGCCCAACACTTCAAAGGCTGGCTAGGTGTGAATTTATCGAATTTATCTAGTCTAATTTAGTGAATCTCTTAGAGTTGCTCTGACTGCTGAAGTGCTGTCTATTTTCTACCCTAAAAAGGAATATTTGAAGGATACTCTACAAAATTTTACCTCATAAACAAGGAAACAACATTATGCACTAATAGTGTCCTCTACGTATCTTCCTAAAAGGAATATTCCCTCAATCTGCATGTTTCCGGATGCTTCTCCTCGTCGCTTCAGCGACGAATAACAAACCATCCCCGAAGGCCCGAGAACAGCCCACACGATGACAGCCTACGAACACAATAAGTCTGCAACCTTATCCGCTGTCTACCTCTCACCGTAGCCACCATCGGTCATCTTACTTCTCCCTGCCCCTCCATCACCGCCTGCAACCTCGCCGCCCACAGCCGCGGCGCGATAGGGTCTTGGCAGAGCTTCGCGGCTGCGACCGCGACCGCGGAGCTCCGGCGAGACCCTACCGCACCGCGGTGGCCTCCCCCTCCCACCACCCCCCCTCCCCCATTGCCGCCAGAACCCTAGGTGTGCGCTGATGTGAGCTCTTCCCCACCAGTGCCTCCACCGGTCGTTGTGAGCTTCTCCCCCGCCCCGACCTGGCCCGACCGCCTCTACCGCCGCCAAAACTCTAAAGCCGCCCACAACCTTCCCCGCTGCCTGGCCTACCTGCCTCCCCCGGACGGCCGCTTCTAAGGTCGCCAGCAATGGAGTTTCTTAGTAGCCCCGAACCCCAAACCCAAACCCTAACCCTACCGGTGGTGAACCCCCGCGCCCACTGCCACACTAACCTGGCTCCGTTAGGGAGCTCCGGGCTGAAGCGCAAGTGGCAAGACGAACATGGAAGAAGCACCTGACAGATGGGTGGCGTGATGAGATGCTTTTTGTCGCTGAAGCGACATATAAGGTTCCCGCATGTTCCCCACCCACCCCACTCCACCTCCTCTTGCCCGCCAGTTGATGCTCATCCGCTCAACTCCACTTCCTCCATTGTATCTGCTAGCTCCATATCCTCCCCTCTCAGCTCTCGTGAACACAACCGCTAGCTCCACCCCCGCAGCCGCCGGCTCCCTTCCCTGCAGGCTCACCATCCACGCCAAGAAGCTCCTTGCCCTTCCCTCTCATGGCTCGCACCCAAAGGAGGCACCAACACTACAAAGGCCAGCCAAGGCAACACTCGCCTTGCTCGCGTGGCTGGACACGGGCCCCGTGGTGATTGTGGTCCCTAGGGCCAGCAAACTCCCATGGTAGGTGATGGACAAAGACAATAACTCCACTCCACTACTATAGTAGGCACCACCACTTTATCCCACCGCAGTGGACAAGAATGAAGGGGAATGGGATCACCGAGTCATTAAGCTACCGACCCTGATCCCATCCCCCAATGCCCCGTACTCTTGCTTTCATCTTTGATGCTACCCAAGCTTAGAGATGGTGACAATGGAGCTATGCCCAATGCCGCCTCGAGAGGACCTCCCTCCACTTGAGCATGTCCAAGTAGCGGCCTACGTAGAGTCGTAGCTAGCCTTGGGGGCAGTTGGCTGCCGAGGCCGGCGGGGAAGTAGCATACCTCTTGCCTTGGTGCTCTTCCAAATCTTCTTTGGTAGCTTGGAGACTAGCACACAAAACGCAATGTCAAGCATCTCGCGGGAGCTCTTCTATGTCGCGATAGCCTTCGCAACACGGTGCTCCACATCTTGGCGACCAGCGGCCACAACGCGGGTGATGGAGTTTTCCGTGAGGCACACACAACGAAGAGAAGAACACATGCATCATGCATCCATGGCGGTGCGCATGAGCATAGTTTCCATAAAAAGCTATTTGCGTCATTCTTCACTTATTCCACCAAGTGCATGGTCCATGATAATCTCGAGCGAGCAAGAACGTGTCTGGCATCACATGGAGTAGGCTATCGTCTAGAATTAGGGAAGAAGGCTGCGGTGCTAGGTGGTGGGTCTGTGGTGATGGTCATCGGTAGGGAATAACAACCACAGTCGCGATGGCCATCAAGGACTATAAGAGCCTAGCCTTTGTGGCGGCATTGCACCCTCTGGGTTCGCCAGGCTGGAGTCGGCCTCAGCCCTCATCCCGGGTCGGTGTCGTGTGCCAGCGACGGGCAGCTTCGACAGCCTTATCCTTCTCCTATTTTCCTTCTCTTCTTCCCATTGGGCTGCAATTGTGCGAGGTGGGGGGTGAGCTTTCGAGCTGTACCCCCTACATTTTCAAGAGTGGGAGAGGGTCATGCAGTATTGTGGACTCTTTCCAGGGTGTTGCTACATTTACCACTACGGACATGTTTCCACAAACCCCTTTCTCCTTCTAGGTGCCAACTTGTAGCCAAACTATTCTCCAATGTTTTGAGTCTCATTGCTACATTATATGCACTCCAAACTGAAAAAGGTTATTGACTTCTCCCAATGCCAAGCAAGAATGTCCTCTGCAGGGCGGGATGGTAGTTTAATCTTAGCGATTGGCATCAACATTGACTTGATTAAAAACTTTGATAACCAAGAGCTTCTTCAAGCTCTGACCAGATGCGCAGGGCGGCGCGGGTGGCTTCCTTCGCCGGTGATTCGAGCACCTAGGAGCTCGATTGATTGGGGGAAAAGAAGAGGAGGTCTAGGGGACCTCAGGGAAGGGCTCACCGACGTCATTGACGAGGAGGGGCGGCGAGGTGTGGGTGGCCGGCGGTGGTCTTCATGCCGATGGCGGCGCTAGGGTGACCTAGAAGCTCAAGTGAGTCACGGAATTGAAAGAGGAGGATGAGAGGATCACGTGTACGAGCTCACCGGTGTTGGGAGTATGCGGGGCGACCCGAATCTCGCTGGCGGCGGCGGCGCTCGGCTCAGCCCCAAGGGCGGCGGCGCAAGGCAGGGGGGAGGCGGACGCGGGCGCGGCTAGGGCGCGCGGGGCCCGAGCACGCGGCTAAGGGTCGGCGCACCTGCTGGCGTGAGGGCCACGCCGAGGCGGCGCAGGCGGGTGCGGCCAGGACTCCCTAAGTCCCACACCGGCCAGAGGGATTATGATAGCACATAATAATCTATCTGAAACGTGAGATGTGCTCATTCCATTGAGTTGCTAAACTGTGTGGCTGGCAACAGTAAGCAACAAATTACCATCCAATGCAAGTGACAAGGCCATTTCATTGCATTGCAGCTCAACGCTCATATAACAGAACTCACGAAACTAGACCTACAGAGATTTATTATATCCCAACAGTAACTTTTTGCAGCCATGATAGATCAAGGTATGGTCAAACAACTTCACGCTACAACACATCTTCAAACGAAAAAAAGAGAACAAACATGTATGGATGAACTACTGCATCTACACTCTCCATCTCCTCTCATTTATGCTGAGCTCATGACAGATTCAATTGCGTGTTTGCAGATCCTGAACTGCCCGGAACTACGCTCGGGTTACGCTGCAGCCATGACGCATTCAATTGCTTGTTTGCAGATTCCTGTCATCGTCGCTTCTGGCCCATACACCTGCGATTGTTCAAAATATAATCAGATCCATCTATGCAGACTGCGTTGATAGTGATTCACAGCTACCAACAACAAACGGATGAACATTCTTCTTCTGAAATTTCTGAGCTACAAGTTTTCATAAGATGCTGTGTAAGATGCTTCGAGGGTGACTAGATCCGTACCTCAATTGGAACACCGAGTTCTGCACCAAGCTTACGCATTTTAGCCAGTCCAGTTTGGTAATTCGGACCACCTCGGCGAACATAAATGTGCATCCTTGAAGCCTTCAACTTGGATTCCTGAAAATGGATCGGGCGATGAAGAATCAAGGAGATGAACAGATATGTGTGTTGCCAGGGAAAACATAACGTTTATGATGATTCTATAGAGTGACTGGTCCTATGTATACCTTCTCTCTTAAGGCCCGGATGATGCCATTGAATGTGGCTGCAACATCAGTGAAGTTAGCTATGCCACCTCCAATGAGAAGTGCCCTCTTACGACCGTCAGGATCAGCAGTTGCACACTGGATTCAATGTGATGGTTAACAGATGGTCCTAAAACTCCCAACAAGATGGAGTTAAGAGAGTGTGGTTAAGGTTGTAGTGGGTGCTTACATCAAGTACAACTCTAGCATAGTGCAGAACCTCCTCCTCGTTGGGTGCACCACTATACTCTGCATAGTTTCCTAGCTCTGAAGCATATCCCAGATCTCCAACCTGGTACATAAGAGGGGGGGAAAGGTTACTTTCATATGCAAGCGAAATTAAGGTGAATAGTGCCCTGGCAGATGAAACCTATGGAGATGGAGTGCAATAGGCACTGGCATTAAAAACTACTTGAGATCAAATTAAAATTAAGATAGGAGTTCATCTTACAGTATCAGCGTATATGACACTAGCACCGCCTCCAGCAACCATTGTCCAGATGCGCCCCTTTGGGTTCAAAACTGTGAACTTAAGAGAGGCGCTTGTCTGAAATAACAAGGGTGGCATATCAAACTTAGGCATAAGACAGCAATTATACTGCAGATCCAGCATTTCTCATGAAAACCAAAAAAACTGTGATCTTTATAGGTAAGCAAATCGAAAAACAAAACAGAGATAAAAATAACTCTGAATCAGTACCTTCTCATCTAGTTCATGGATGAAACTTTCTGAAGCGCTGAGTACTCTTCCAAATGGTAGAGGAAATTCAATAGCTCCCCACCTGCACGATTGATAAGTAAGAGTAAATTCAAAAACCACAAGCCGCGAGAAGAATTAATGTTCTTGGGAAATCCGAGGCGCACTTCTTGAAGTTCTTGAAAGCTGCTGTGTCATCTAGTTCTCCTCTCATGTCTAGTGGATATGGTTCCCCATTCACCATGGTAAATGGGTTCATCTCAAGAAATGAGAAGTCCAAGTCTGCAAAAGGGGAAGTCTTTTAACTATGGCAAGTGAAGACAGATTGAAACAAAGAACAACTTCTAATGTACCACAAAAGAGATGTGCACTTTCTCCAAATCTGTAGTACCTTGGAAGACAGCAAACACTCCTTTAATGAATTCACCAATTTTTCCGCGCGCCTAATTTCCAATTTCCGAACAGAGAGTGCAATAATTATGATTTATAAAATGCAAATATGAGATCAACCACAAAAGGTAAGGAGACAAGTCATGGTACAAATGAAATACCTCCAATGGAAGGGTGGCAATCAAGGGAGCACAGGCATCCTGTGTCATTGGCTTCTCAGTCGGAAGAAAAACTGTTTTAACCTTGTCCCAGTTCTCCTCAATCTCAATTCCTCCACACTCCGAGAAGCTGATAGTGCTGCCAAGCCTCTCTGACACAATTGATAGGTAATACTCTTGATCGTGGGGAACAAATGGCTCAACAATGAAGGTCGTGATTGGAGCCTTGCAGCCACCCATCTCAACCTGAAAAGCACCAAAAGAGCAAGAGCGGTTCAGTTCATCAAGTCCTTAAATGTTAAGTGTTTCCTTCAAGGTAATAGGGGGAAAAAACTGTAACTGGACTACCTCGACTCCCAACCGCTCCTTGACAAACTCCTTGACTTGATCAAAATCAAGGTTAAGGGCCACCAGGCCACTCTTGCCACGCTTCCCAAACAGCATGTCGGGCTTCACGACCAACTTTGTGGTCAATAGCCATGGCTGCTGGCTCACAAGCTCCGCAAAGTCCGTCGATTCTGTGATCTATCAATAAGCAAGCAACCAGAATCAGTCAAACTTGTCACTGCCTAATCAGAAGTACAATAAGACTAGAATCACCCAGAGTACAATTTTATAATTCATACAAGTGATTACAATAAGACTTAGAATCACCCAGAGTGCAATTTTATAATTCAAACACGTGATCTTGAATTTCTTTTGCACGCCTAGTGTACATAGTACATACAGTCAGTTAATTGAATTACATAACTATCAAAGATTGAAAAAACCGAGAGTCACTATCACCGGCCTAAGGATCCAGGCTACAAAACAAGTAATAACTTGAGCAGACCTGAACAAGCAAAATCACACGGCTAAGCATTCACCAGATCTGGCTAAGAAACCAGTAATTTCACAAGACTGGTACACCTATCACAACTACCACCATCCAACTTCAGAAACAATTGCCCACATAGGTTGAATAAATAAATAAATTGCACCTTTACTCCTAAGAATAAAACTCTTATAACTCTTGCAGCCCAGACAAACTGAATCTCCGAAAGATGTGTACCGAGATCCCCTTTCCAGCGCATCGCATTTTACCCAAAAGCAAATCACAAACCTCGAACTAATTCGGTGCTAAAATCCAAGAAATGCCGGTGCTTGATCGATCCTCCGGCAGCTCACAAAAAAAAAAACGGATCTTTACACCACCCCCAAGGCCGCCGGATCACAAGCAAACCGCGAACGCGGAGACAGATCCGAGCATGCCGGGGTCAGGGGAAATCTCTGCTCGATGCGGATGAATGAAAGAAGAGAAGGGGGGGAAGGGAGCCGGCGCACTGACCTGCGCGGAGAGGATGGTGAGGTCGATGCCGGCGAGGCGCTTGAGGTTCTCCTTGAGGAGGCGCTTGGAGTCGTACTCCCGGATCTTCTTGCGCGCCATGGCGTTTGTTTGGACTGAGAGATGAGTGGGAAGGTGGGTGGGGGCGGGTTGGTCACTGGCGTCGGGCGTGCCGGCGTGCACGTAGTGAGCAGAGAGACAGGGGATGGAAGAACAGAAGATGATTTTATAGAGAGAAACAGAGTATCTAAGTACTAGCTGTGACACAGATAGGGATATCAATTAAACTAAGCAGCACAGCAGCAGCAGCGGTGAATATTATTTTAATCCATAATTGTTCATCAAGGAGAGCTTCATATTTGATTAGTAGTACTAGCAGCATGTTGCTGTCATGCTCTTTGACACCAATCAGCTCGGTTTCCCCTCTTCTAAATAAAGTCCATAAAAATTTGAGAAATTTCAGTTCTTAGAAAAAATTAAAAGGGAAAGGAATTCTATTCAGTAGTAACAATCCATCACAAGAGTCGTGTGGGACGGATGGATTGACCAAAGTAGGAAAATGGCCTAGACAGTACCAAGATTTGTATGCATCTCTGTCAAACACTACGTGCAAAGCATTAAACTTTGTGTTTGACAAGCAGTGTTTGACAAAGATCACCATGGCTTCTAGTATAGTATGCCATATACTACTAGAGTTCAATAGTAACACGAACTCGCAACATTTGGAACGGAATATCCTCTCATGTGTTTTGACTAACAGAATATTGATCCAGAACAATGGTCATCAGTAAAAGCTAAACTTTTTTTGACAGATTGAATGGTGGTAGTGAGTTGATGAGTTGATCTGCAAGTGAAGCAAAGGATTAGTTTGGTGTTTGGTGGCAGGTGCGGCGACGGATGCATGGACGGGGCTTTGCTGACCGGAATGAATGGAATTTGGTGGCCTAGCCTGCGGTTAGACGACGCACCGGTCGGTTGGTTGGTGTCAGTTTGTTGGGTAGCCATCCATGCTGTGCTTGTGCTCTCTGATTTTTTTTTCTCTAGGACGTACGGTGCTCTTGTTAAGTTTGTATCCACACACGCAACCTACTCCTACACCATACCAACAACCACTGAAACGGTTGGCCTGCTGTAAAAAAAAAAATGATTATTGGTGTCAAAAAAACTGATTTAGCACAGCAGGTGTGTTGGCCCAGCAGCACCCGTGAGCATTAGTGGTGGTGCGAGAGTGAGCTACTCCTTGCAAAAATGTTGATTCAACATCAAATTTCTTAATGATGGTAGATAGCTGCATGATCTATCAATTCATACAAAAATTTCATTGGATTTTTCTATATACATTGAGGGTGCTACGTAAGAGCAACTCCAACAACCTCTTTATTTTTGTTGGCTAAATTTGAAAATTTAGCCCTATGTAAAAATGGAAATCTTCATAATTCTATTGAGTAATCTAACAACTAGTTATTTCTCATTTTCCAAATCCCACCAACCACTCACCGGCACGTGGAATCCACCTGTCATTCTCTTTCTTCCCCCACTTTATCTTTCTCCTTCCCGCGACTCCATAAAAGCCACCGTCGCCGACGCACCAGCCAACTGCGACATCCTGGCCACCGCAGATGTTCTTAGGTGGTAGCTTCGGTGGCGGCGCGTCGTCATATGGCCGCTATGACAGCCTCGTCGGCGATTCCACATCGAGTGGAGGCTTGGGCTTGGTGACGCAAGATGCGTTGACCTAGGTGTTGTTGGGATTCTTAGGTGTCGTGGCGGCGGCAGGGGCACATCCACATGGAGGAACCGACAGGGATCTTGCTGCACTATCCGGACTTCCAGTAGTGGCAGACCTGCGGTGATGTCGCGGCGAGGACCGTGGGTGCCCGACGTGAATGGGATGGAGCGACTGAGAAGGAGACGCGTTGGTGCACCGCCGCCATTGATCGCACGACAGCAGGAATGGCAACGGAAGGAATTGTCTGTGGACTCGGGCGACTGTGGCTGCGAGTGGCAGAGGCGCGGGACTGCGGGAGGGCACGGGAAAAGGATTTGGTGCGGCGAGGGATGGTGGGAGGGCTGGAATCGTAGGATTTGCGGGCTCCGCAGGGGGATAGTGAGGGGCGCGATTTCTATCTTTGACAAGCGCGAGGGGGAGGGGGATTTCGCGAGATGACAAGCCATGGCTTTTTCGAGTATGTTGGAAGTGCATCAAACTCCATTTTTTTTATTTTTTACCGATCCAAAACAAGATACCACGACCCTGTTGTCGTTTGGCTTATCAGCCATCATCCATCAGTATTTTTTCTCTGATAACAAATCAACCATCAGTATTTTTCACTCGGAACAAATTAGCACCAGCCACCGGCTAAACGAACGTATCGCACGACTGTTGGAACAACCCCTGTAAATGAGTTGGACTCCGTAAAAAATAAAAAAGTCGCAAAATGATTGATCCACCAGCTTCAATATCCTGCTCCCCTGTCCATCTCGCTCGTCATCCCACCCTCCACGCTCGGTGCGGTGCTCGGCGGCGTCGAAGAGCAAAAGCTCGGACGGACGCGGGGAAGGAGGAGGTCACGTGCCGGACGCTGGCTCTATAGGGACCGGGGCCTGGCCTGACCACGACGGCAACTCCGGTTTCCTCAAATTAAAACGAAGTAAAAGATAAAAACACAATGATTTTACACGAATTTCCTCGCATCGGCCCATTTGGCCCATGATGGAGGATGAGTTATGGGCCGTCAATTCTCCCGTTTAATCCATATTCAAAAAATAAAAAATAAAGCAAGAAACTATTCCGTGATACTTTCCCCCTAGCTACCATGGTGTTGTTTATCATGTGAAGAAAAAAAAGTAATGCTACATAACATAACTGACGTTTAGAATCTTGAAAAAAAACAGAGTAGTTAAGTGTTAATGTTACAACTGTTGCTTCGGTACATTTCAAAGTGAAGAACCTTCTATCCAGAGTCAAAAGATGTGATCGTTTCTTCACATATTACCTTGATGTTGCAATTAAAAAAAAATTTTTTTATGCTGCAATAATTTTGTTTTATTGTTGAAACATAGTAGTGCGGACAAAAAAAGGACTATGTCATGACTCCATATCCGTCGAGCTAGGCAAGCAATTGATCGAAGTGACTCTGTTTCTGCTGGAGAAACCTGAGAATCCTCTCCTAAGCTGGAGAATCCTCTCCGGCTATCACTGTTTCTGCTTGAGAATTTGTCAGGTTCTATAGCAATAGCAACAGTTCTTATTTTCCCGCCACGCTCTCCCGCGCAAACGTCCCCTCCCTCCCCCCTCTTCTTCCCCCGCCCACTTGCCACTTGAGTTTTTTTTGCCACCAAAGAAAAAAGGGAAAGGGGGCAAAAGGTCCTAGGGTTGAGGCTCGCTCCATGGAGATCGAGTCACCCGCCGCCGCCGCCGCCGCCCTGGCCGGCGACGAGCTCCGGCGGCTCCTCGCCGCCACGCTCAGCCCCGACAAGGCGTCGGTGGACGCCGCCGCCGCGGGGCTCGACAGGGCCGCCGCGGACCCGCGCTTCCCCCTCGCCATCCTCGCCGTCGCCGCAGGTATACGCATCCCCTTCCTTCCTTCCCTCCTTCCTTCCGGCCACCGCCTTGCAATTTCAGCTCTGCGCCCGTGCCAGCTCCAGTTCCCCTGCGGTTTTCGCGAAAGCTCGCGCGCCTTTTATTGCGCTGCCACGGAGTTCAATTTTGGGGGGGATGCTCGGGGGATTTGTGCCGCGCGCGGTCTGGCCGCCGCCAACGGCTGTTGTCTTGTTTCACTGACTGTAGTTCCATGGAAAGATTACCTTTTTCCCCCTTGGGGGGGAATGGGGATCCATCCATACGACCATACCTGTGCGTGGCTCTGGCGTTGCAACGGGTAGCAGTGACTGTGAGTGTTTGATGCATTCGTGCTTAAATTGGTATACGCAGAGCGCCTAGAATCCTCCTTGAGACACAGGATAGGCTGTTGTGAATTTGTGCTTGAAAGATGGCGACGACAATTACCAGCTTAGCCGTTGATGGTTATGTACATGGAGAGACACAGGATAGGCGATTAAGGAACACGAATGAATTGACCATGTTTGGATACTATTGAATTGACCCAGAGTCATGTTAAAAAAGAAGAAGAAATTCCTTTTCCAGAGCACCTGAAATTCCTTCTGAATGTTCACTAGTATGTTCTTGCCACTTTTGTTGCGCTCGTGCCAGCTCTAGTTCCCTGCGATTTTGTGAAAGCTTGCACCTTTCATTGAGCTGTGCAGAGTTCAATTTGGGAATCCTAGTGTCACACACAGTCTATATGCTGCCAAGGTCTGTTTCTCTTGTTCCACTGTAGCTCGCTGGAAAAATTATAGCTTTCCCCTGTTGGGAATTGATATTGCTCTGAGTGTTCCATGCATTTGTGATTAATTAGCACACAACACCTAGAATCCTCCTTATTTTTCTTGAAAAGATGGTACTAGTGGTTACCACCTCTTGGATGCTGTTTATGTACACGGAAAGACAAAGGTTAGGCAAAGCATGGATATGAACATGAATTAATTGACCGAGTTTGGACCCACGGATATGATTTAATTGACTGAGACTCAACTGCTTTTTTGGAAGAAGAAAAAAAGGAATCCCTTTCCAGGAAAGCCAAAGTTTGGTACTATTTAAGTTTTACTGATTATGTTCTTTTCTATCTTTTCTTCCTGTTATAGGCGATGGTGACCAAGGGGTAAGAGTCGCTGCTGCAACATACTTGAAAAACTTCACCCGGCGCAATATGGAGGGCAGCCTGTCTTCGTCTGAGCTGTACAAGGAATTCCGTGATCAACTTGCCCAGGCTTTGCTTCGAGTGGAACCTGCAATTCTTCGAGTGCTAATTGAAGCTGTAAGTCTTATATCTTTCAAGAGCCCTGTGATTGGATGCCTCACTAGTAAGGCTGTTCTACTAATGACTTATGTTCTCTACAATTTCTACTGAACAGTTCCGACCAGTTGTGGAAAATGATTTTGTCAAGGATAACTTGTGGCCTGAGCTTACCCCCCAGTTGAAACTAGTCATCCAGAGCAGCAACCTTATTAGTCCAGGCCAGCATCCTGAGTGGAATACCATTAATGCTCTCAAAGTACTTCAATCTGTTGTTAGGCCCTTCCAGGTATATCTCTTGCTTTCTATGATTCTGGCATGCTTCTGAAAACCATCTACTTCACCTTAAGTTCTCCAAAAGTGTGAATGTGTGACTTTGATGTCTGCACAATGTGGCCCTTGCATGCTTTACAGTTACAGTCACATTTTTCCTGTAACAAAATAATGAAATGAATTTGAATCCTCCCAAATATCCTTTCCTTGTGGAACTTGCTGTTATTCTGGTATGTGCTGTTTGAGATTTCTATACTCAATACTTAGTATTTCAATTCACTAGCAAGTTGTTAGTATGCCACTATCAGACTGAAGCTCCACCCTCATTTACTTTAGTTATATTCATTGGTGATCTAAATTTCACACATAGTGGTTTAATAGGTTCCATATTTTTTTTCTAATTTATGTGTCTCTTACAGTATTTCTTGAATCCAAAAGTTGCAAAAGAGCCTGTTCCACAACAGTTGGAGGAAATTGCCGCTGAGATTCTTGTACCATTGCAAGTGACATTCCATCACTTTGCTGACAAGGTATTGTGTTCATGCACTCTGTTTTTTGTTAAATGTCATGTCAACTTGATCCTTTTGTTTTGAACATTTATGGTGTGTGCAAAATAGGTTCTGTTGTCACCTGACGAGGCTAAAATGGAATATGAGCAGCTATTACTCATCACATGCAAATGCATATATTTCACTGTAAGCCCCTTCTTTTATTTCATATTCTTTATGTATTAGCCATATCATTGCAACATTTTCTTGAATAAATGTGATGAAGAAAATCTGAAAACTGCTTCCAGCAATATCACTTGCAGAAATACTTTTGAGATTATCAACTTTAGTACATTTTTAGTGCATTACTCACCTTTCTGTGCATTGACATTGTTGTACTGCTGAAGCTAATCAACTTTGTGCCATGCATGCCTATTACCTTTTCTCATGGGTATATCTGATTGTTATACTCTTGCAGGTGAGGTCATACATGCCATCTAGGATGAAGCAAATTTTGCCTTCCTTTTGCAAAGACATGTTCCGCATACTAGATTCTTTGAACTTTAATAGTCTTCCTGAAGATGGAGCTTTGATGAGGCTCAAGATTGCAAAGAGATGTCTTATCATATTTTGTGCACTTGTTACTCGTCACCGGAAACATGCAGATGAGTATGTAGTTTGGCTTTTGTTCTCTTGTCTTGCATATTTTTAATAATACTTACACACCATTGTTCTCAGCCAGATGCCTCATATTGTCAACTGTGCAATCAAAATATCAAAACAGAGCATCAATTTAAGTGTAAGTTCGTTATCTTATGGAATTCACTTATTTTTTGCAACACAATGGAGGCTAGCATTTTGAGCCCACAGCCCATACTGACGTTGTTTATTCATGAGTGCTGCAATGGGCACTGTAATGAGTTTTGTTAATTATTGGATGAGATCCTAAGATATGCAAATGATTGCAGAAACTTGACTCTCTCCCCAATCGGATCTTTTCATTAGCATTTGATGTGATTTCTCGAGTATTGGAAACAGGACCGGTAAGTACACTAAACAGTCGGGCTTGATAATACTCTCATATGTTCGAACTTGGTATCCATCTGTTCTCTTGTTTGCAGGGATGGCGACTTGTTTCACCACATTTTTCCCCACTTCTGGATTCAGCAATTTTTCCAGCATTAGCATTGAACGAGAAAGTTAGCGCCCCCACCCCTTTTTTTTCATAAATAACATGACCATTGTATACCTTTTTTGTCTAAATTTTGTCCGTGTTTAGGATATAGCAGAGTGGGAGGAGGATACTGATGAGTATGTGCAAAAGAATCTTCCTTCTGAACTTGTAAGTGCATGATTCAACATTTGTAGTTTTGTTTGCGATGTTCAGGCTGTCGACTGATTTATTTATTGGCAGGATGAAATTTCAGGATGGACTGAGGATTTATTCACTGCCAGGAAAAGTGCAATCAATTTACTTGGTGTTATAGCGCTGTCAAAGGTTGTGATTCTTTTTCTTTACAACAACAACAACAACAACAACAACAACTTAGCCTTTTGTCCCAAGCAAGTCGGGGTAGGCTAGATATGAAACCCAAAGGTACCACCAACATAAAGACACGTAGAAGAAGTCATGGCTCGGGAACGTTGATGGCTAGTCTCCAAGCGCCCCTATCCAAAGCTAAGTCCTTGGAGATATTCCACTCCCTAAGGTCTCTCTTGACCGACTCATCCCGGAGTCGGTTAGGTCGACCTCTAACTTTCTTCACATTGTCGTCCCGCTCTAGGACCCCACTACGCACCGAGCCTCGGAGGCCTTCGTTGGACATGTCCAAACCATCTCAACCGATGCTTTGGATCGGTTTCTCCTCAATTGGCGCCACCCCGACCCCCGTCCCGAATATCATCGTTCCGTACTCTATCCCTCCTCGTGTGCCCACAAACCCAACGCAACATACGCATCTCCGCCACACTCAATTGCTTCGGACATGTCGCCTTTTTGTAGGCCAACACTCCGCACCGTATAACATCGCCGGGCGAATCACCGTCCTATAAAACTTACCTTTTAGCTTCGAGGCACCCTTTTGTCACGAGAGGACGCCGGAGGCTTGACGCCATTTCAACCAACCAGCTGAAATTCTATGCCTAACATCTTCGTCGATGTCGCCATCCTTCTGTAGTATCGAACCTAAATACCGAAAAGTATCCTTCTTGGTCACCACTTGCCCATCAAGGGTGACGTCTCCCTCCTCACGCGTCGTACCGCTAAAGTCGCACCTCATGTACTCGGTCTTGGTCCTACTAAGTCTAAACCCTTTCGCTTCTAACGTATGCCTCCACAGTTCTAACTTCCTATTTACCCCCGCCCTACTCTCATCAACTAGCACCACATCATCAGCAAAGAGCATACACCAGGGGATATCACCTTGAATGTCCCTTGTGACCTCATCCATCACCAAAGCAAATAGATAAGGGCTCAACGCTGACCCTTGATGTAGTCCTATTTTAATTGGGAAATCACTAGTATCGCCATCGCATGTCCGGACACACGTCACCACATCCCTGTACATATCCTTGATGAGGTTAACATACTTAGTTGGGACCTTGTGCTTCTCCAGTGCCCACCACATGACGTGTCTCGGCACTTTGTCGTATGCCTTCTCGAGGTCAATAAATACCATGTGCAAGTCCTTCTTCTGCTCCCTATATCTCTCCATCAATTGGCGTATTAAGAAAATCGCCTCCATGGTCGACCTACCAGGCATGAACCCAAACTGATTTTGGGTCACACTCGTCCCTCTTCTTAGGCGATGCTCGATAACCCTCTCCCAGAGCTTCATCGTATGGCTCATCAACTTAATTCCACGGTAGTTCGTACAACTCTGAACGTCTCCCTTGTTCTTGAAGATCGGTACTAATATGCTTCTCCTCCATTCTTTAGGCGTCTCCCTTGTTGTGATTCTTTTTCTTTCTTCTAGTTTATTGAACATACTGTACCTGTTGACTTCAGGCTGGGCAAAAATATTTTTAGAATTCGAATTACTATACTGTAGTTCATGATTTATTCTTTAGTGAGTGCTTTTTATGGCTACATGCACAAACTTCCCAGTTCATATCCATCTTTATTTTTTCAATTAAAACAGGTAGCTTGTTGAATTCATACAAAATGTGCAGATGTTCCACTCATTTACTCACCCTTTTTTTGGTTTCAGGGTCCACCAGTTGCATCTGCAGCATCCAAGCGCAAGAAAGGTGATAAAAGTAAAGGGAAATCAGAAAGGAGCTCCATCGGGGAGTTATTAGTCATCCCATTCCTATCAAAGTTTCCCATACCTTCCCATGGTGAAGATGCATCATCAATGGCTGTGCGGAAGTAAGAACATAATAATTTCTTACTGTAAAAGAAAGAATAACAGAAATGCAGCTTTTCCCGAACCCCTGATGTACTAAATCGTTGGTTTCACTATCATTCATTTCAGTTATTTCGGTGTTTTAATGGCATACGGAGGCCTCCAAGATGTAAGATTTGTGCATTATATCATTCACAGACTATTTTATTTGATGAATTCATTTTATAATAAATGCTGATTCATTTTAGTATCCGTCTTGCAGTTTCTGACTGAGAAGAAAGATTTAACAGTCACATTGATCAGGAATCGGATTCTTCCATTGTATTCGTTGGATCCATGCAGCCCATATTTGATTTCAACAGCTAATTGGGTTATTGGACAGCTTGCGATATGCCTACCAGAGGTATTTCCTAGTTTTTTTGATTTCTTTATCTCATAGGAAATACTGGATCAGAGTAAAAGGCTTCCTAACATGTATGTTCTTGTACACTGTATATTTGGATTTAATTTTCATTTGCTTACCTGTAGGCCATGAGCAAGAGTATTTATCATTCCTTAATGAAGGCGTTGACCATGGAGGATGTGGAGGATATAACTTGCTATCCAGTTTGTGCCTCTGCTTCTGGTGCTATTGCAGAACTAATTGAGGTAACAGTCAACATTGTATTTTTCAATGTGGTCCACCTGCCCATAGAAATGTAAACTGAGGTATTTTCTCTGTGCATTTGGCAGAACAGTTATGCTCCACCTGACTGGCTCGTCCTTTTGCAAACGGTTGTGAAAAGAATAAGTACTGGAGATGAAAATGAGTCTGCTCTTCTGTTTAAGCTTCTGGGCACTATAGTTGAGGGTGGGCAAGAAAAAGTTCTGCCTCATATTCCTGAAATTGTGTCTAACATTGCCAATACCATAATGAAGCTCCTGCCCCCCGTTCCAGAGCCCTGGCCTCAGGTAATAGAGCATCAATTTTTTATGTGTCCATATTTTGATACTTTGTGCAAGCAGGTTGCTTTTAATCATTTGATCGATTATTACTTCCATATAAATAAAATTACTACCTGCCTTCTGGAAATTACAGTTTAGCTTATTCAGTATACTCATTCGAACTACAATAGGAGAGAAGAATCTGAATCCACCTTGTAAATTTCTTTCAATGGAATAATTAATACCATCAACCATTAATGTGAAACTACTGAAAATCGTTTCCTCACATTCATGTCTGTATCACCTTGTATGGTATCCTGATGTTCCTAGCGTATTGTATTCCTTTGAGGAAATCCCAACCACACTATTAAATTTATGTGCGATTTAGGTTGTTGAACAGGGTTTTGCTTCACTGGTAGCGATGGCTCAAGCTTGGGAGAGCTCTGCGCCAGATGAAAATAGGAAACATGAAAAGAGGGTCTGGCAGTCAGGCCAATCTGCTATTGCTCAAACATTTTCGTCGCTGCTACAAAAAGCTTGGTTACAAGACAACTCTTCTTCTGAACTGCCACCTCCATCATGCGTAGATGATGCTTCTGTGTTACTTGAGTTTGTCATGAGGTCTGTGACTTGCATGGAAGAAACTGCAAGTATGAAGGTCTTTGAACTAGTAGTTGTATGGGCTGACACTATTTCTAACTGGGACTCCTGGGAGGAGATGGAGGATCAGGAAGTTTTCAATACAATTAAAGAAGCTATCAATTTCCACCAAAGATTTGACCTCACCGGTTTCTTCCTAAAAATGCTTCCTTCGCAGTCTGAAAATTGCTCACAGAGTTCAATCATTGGCCGGGTTTCTAATTTTGTCACGAGGGCCATCTCAGCCTACCCATCTGCAACATGGAGGGCATGCTCATGTATCCATACGCTACTGCATGCTCCAAATTTCTCCCTTGGAACAGAAGATGCTAGAAAGATTGTTGCTGTATCCTTTGCACAAGCAGCATTTTCCCATTTCAAGTCTATATCTGACAGTCCTGCTGGGATATGGAAACCACTTTTGCTGGCAATTTCATCATGCTACATTTGCTATCCAGATGTCATTGAACAAGTCTTGAACAACTATGATGGTAATGGTTATGTGATCTGGGCATCTGCATTGGCACAAGTCTCAAGCAGCTCATTCAGTCCTGGCCTGTCATCTGAATCAGAGATCAAATTAGCTTGTAAGTATCTATGTACCGATCATTGCTAGGTTTACTCTTGTTGATAATTTCTGTCATCTTACAAAGTTGGTCATCTTTTCACTGTTTGTTACCTTCGCGCAGTGCTAACGTTATCAACTGTGATCGAGCGTCTGTTGGTCCTTTCCATGGGTGGCACTAAAGTGTTGCAAGACTGCTATGTATCATTGATGGAATCTTGCATTCAGCTGAAGGAAGTTCAAGAGGATGGGGATAATGACGACGATGATGATGGCGCTGAAGATCTTGATGACGAGGAAGAGGAGGAAGACACTGATGACGATGACGAGGTAACAGAATCTAGAATTATGCTTTCTATCTTTTCTTGTCACGCTTAAGCGTACTACTAAAGATAAAGGAAACAATGCAATTAGGATTCGGAGGATGATGATGTGCGAGAAGAGACGGAAGAAGAATTCCTTGAACGATATGCGCTGGCGGCTGCTGGTGAGTCACTCGAGGTTGTCGAGGAAGGAGATCTGGATGAGGAAACACAAGACATCGAATTGGGTAAAACTCTTGTGTCTGTTTGTTCTTTTTCTTAAAAAAAATGGAATGGTTTTATGACCATATATTTTCTCTCTTTGAGCAAGTGCAGGTTCTCTGGATGAAGTGGACGTGCAACAAGTGGTCCTTTGTCTGGTGCAGAACCAACCCGCTTTGCAGGCACAAACGTTGCCGGGCAGCCTAGTTGAGCGAATCGTAGAGGCATTTCCTGAATATGAACATTTGGCCCAAATTCATCGACAAGCTTAGAAAATAGGAAACATGTGCAGATTTTGTGTGTATATGATTCTTTTTTCCGTTAACAATTATTTTTTTATCTGGCGTCTTGAGTGTCGTTCCTCTGTGATGGTGACATCTGACATTGCTCCTATATTTCATCTGTGGAGGAATTGTGGATTGAAGTGTTAAAGCACTTAATGTTAAAGTGTCTTGTTGAATGTCTGGAGTCCATGGATATATTAGGACTGCTCCAAAAATTGACACATACTATATGTTTATTATTAGGTTTGCATTAAGCATGACAACCATGCATGCAAACTTTGTTTGTTACCAAATCATTACATGCAGGAGTATACTACTCATGGTTGCTACCATTCACCACCAAGGGTGATTTTTTTACCACAGCAGCAGTTCATCCGCCGATCAACATATTGGCAAAACCGTACGCTTGGGGAAGCACATTTAATCTTGCACCCCGCGGTCTTGCAGTGTGGATCAGGCCTGCATAGCGCTGTTTGAACTGCACAATATAAGAAGCGATCCCAATGTAAATAAACATAGTGAAATGGAAATGCAAGTCGTCGATGAGCATATATATATATGCATTACTCGCAGTTGCAGCAAGACAAGCAGATGAGACGGCAATGGCCGTGACGATGACAAGGGCCAGGAACATCGGGACACTACCACCGGTGCCCTTCTTGACAAGTGCCATGGCGACTAAGCGATGGATGTATCTGGAGGAGGAAGAAGCCTTGCATTGGATCCTCCTGCGACACTTTGGTTTATATAGAAATAGAGGTGCAATACACAAGGCAGGCACGAAATCAATCAAGAGCTAGCTGGACCAAATAAAAAAATCTGAAAGGTTCTGAAATTTAATTTATTATTACATGTCTCTGTTAATTTTTTTTTGTTGGCTTGCGTTCCATTCTGACAGTACTCTTGTCTGCTTATCTAGCTTTTATATCACTACTATCTCTATCTCTACTATATTTATAACTATATGTACATATATATCTACCTCTACTATTTTAAAAATATGGTCATCTCTATCTGCACTAGTTAAAAGATATCAAAGCCCTACCCCTACTATATCTTTATTCCCTCCGTCACAAAGAATGCAATTTTAGAAAATAGATCTCGATTAACTTCCTAATTAAGTGGTCGATTTGATTTGCATGGCAAAACTTACTCATTAAGGGTATTAGAGTCATTTCATTCCTCCACTAATCTGTCATAGAAAAACTAAAATTGCACTCTTTTATGGGACGGAGGGAGTATTTGTATCTATATCGGTATCCACATGTCGGATCTTTACGGCTAAATTTGAAGTTTTTCCAACCCTCTAAAAAACTCTTCCACGCGCCTCGCGCTTCTTCGGCCGCCTCTCGACGGGCAAGCCTCGATCTCCGGCAGCCACTGCTCGGTCTCGTGTACTCCCAGGGGCAGCCGAAGTAGACGGCGTTGTTGCTGAGGCCCGGCGGGATGTCGACATGGCAGCAATCGATGGTGGCGCACCTGCCGTCCATGGGGCTCTCGATGCTGTGTTGGCAGTAGGTGAAGCAGCCCATGTAGTATTCGTAGTCGTACGTAGTGACCGTTGACGCCGGGGTAGTTCATGGTGAAGGCCCCGGTGTTGCACCCGAGCACCACGAACATGTTCGAGCGTCGAAGATGAGGTACCGGGATCGTATGCGTTGCCGAGCAGAGCGCTTCCGTGGTGCTGTTGTTGATGCAAGAGCAGCCAGCGCCGATGCCGAACGCGGGTGGTGGGCGTGTTCAACGTCCTGTCGAGCTTTGGCCTCGATGACTCGGCCCTTCACGGCGAGCGCCGCGGGCAGCTCGAACAGCGGTGGTGGCGCCCACGGATGGAAATGCTGCAGGCGGAGTCGGGCGGAGCAGCAGTGGCGAGAAGGGTGTTTACAAAGTCTCTTGGATCAAGTTTTTATAGAAGTTTTTTATTGTTTAGCTAACCAAGGCAAGATAGCTAGTCTCTTGGAGTTGCTCTAAGGCCAGAATAATATATATCACCCTTCTATTTGCTTTTGCTTCATGTCGCAATATACTAGATACCCACTGTCTCTAAATATAAGGATTCCTATGTTTGTCCAAAGTAAAACTATCCTAATAGTTTGCTCTAGATCCCAAACAAATTCAGGAAGTTATGAAACTGTACCTTTTCCATGAACTAAGACCAGAACCTCACCCATTGCAATATTATATACTCCTTCCGTAAAAAAAATATAAGCATTACTATATCGGACAGGTTTGTCCTAGGTTCCAGTCAAATCAAGCCGTGAAATTTGTACTTTTAAAGATAAATTAAGTAAATGGCCCGTGCAAACACCATATGGAGAGTATATACTTGCCTGCAAGCATATATGGGCACGGAATTAAGACACCGCAAGGCACATGATCTATGATTGAGATGTTACAAACATACATATTTTTGACTTTGGGTTGCATCGAGCAGATGGTGCGAATGGCACATGATCTATGAGATGTTACAAACATATATATTCTTGACTTTGGGTTGCATCGAGCAGATGGCGCGAATTATTACATGCAAGAGCGCGAATTATTTTGGTTCTCTATCCCATTACGCAACTGAAGCATACAGCGGTCACCCCTATTGGGGTGGCTTTAATTTGGCGGCAAGGGCTGGGTAGGTGGGCCACCACCGGCGATGCCTAACTTGCAGTAGCAGGCATGAAAAACTTTGAGCGCCGGCCCCTCAGCCAGCTTGCACTCGGCGCTGATGAACCTGTCGCCGTACATGGATTGGCACGCTTTCACACATTTATTGGCATCGCAGAACAAAAATGTGCCGATGCATACTTCATCTACACACAATCGCCAGACGAAGTAGTGTTAGTCGTCAATTTGGGGGAGCAGAAAGAAAATACAGAGTAGTAGTAACATAAAATAGGGGTAGCTTCGTCTCCAGGTTCTGCATGTACCGGCGCCATAGGTGCATGGTAGGGCGCAAGACATGATCACGAGAGTGATGCAGAAAGCAGTGGCTATGAAGTTCATGGCCCTCATCGTGTCAAAACTCGTCTTCACGGGCGCCACGAGGACGAGGAGGACATGTTTATATATAATAGAATAGAAATAGAATAAATTTATTGCTTCCATGTCAATATATATATAGTTATTCAAGATTATATTCATGCATGTACTCTCACATCATCATCAGTGCTGGCATATCTCATTCTCACGTACTTCCAGTTTTTTGATATCCAAGAGCTGAAAGACCCAATTAAATGCTTTGGTATCGCAGCTGTAACCTTTTGTATGCGTTTTGGATTCAAATATATTAATGAAGAGAATTAAGAAATTATTTTGTCACATGGGAGGAGATCGATGTTGGTTTATATATAGAAATAGAGGGGGTACAATAAATTATTTTCTCTCTCTCACACACACATCTGCGCCCCTTCCCCCACTCCTGCCCTTCCCCTTGTCGCCCCTACCCCTCCGCCGATGGCCTCCCCTCCTCCTCCCTCTCCTCTGCATCCCCTCCCTTCCCCCCCTCCGGATCCGCTCGCCCTTCACCTGCTCGTCCTGAATGACGACGGTGAGTGTAGTGGTGATGAGGCAGGGAGTTGCAGCGTCGGCGCCTAAGGGAACTGTTGTTGCGGGTAGCTACGGTGGTGGAATGTCGGCCCAGACACACCTCTCTCCTTCTCGCTCTCTCTCTCTAAGTTCGTTGTTGGGGAATTCAGGAAAACCTGTCACCCTCGAAACGTCGAGTTGTATGAAATTCGTGAAATGAGTTTTCACGAAACTCAAACTTGCGAAGATCTGGAATCTTGAACCGGCGAAGCCCCGAAGTCGCGAATTTGCGAAGATCTGGAATCTCGAACCTGCAAAGCTCCGAAGTCGCGAACTTGCGAAGACCCGAAGTCATGAACCTGCAAAACCACGAAATCGGGAGTCTGCGAAATTCAGGAATCTGCTGGAGATCGAGTTCGGAGGTCGCGGCGCACGAAGATTTCCTGAATGGGGAGATTCACGAATCAACAAGAAGCCAAGTCAAAGACATCATCTCAAAAAGTCAGATGTCTTGTTGACTGACTGCGTAGAGACCAAGACCAAAACGGGCACATGCATGTTCATCATTGGGTTTGCATTAAGCATGACAAGAATGCACATACTCCACAATTTGTTTATTACCACTCGTGGTCGTTGTTACTACTACTATTCACCATGAGGCGTGATTTATTACCCGCGTCACCGCAGCAGCACAACATCCGCTGACCCTCAGATCGGCAAAACTGCACGCTTGGGAGAGCACATTTAATCCGGCACCCCGCGGTCTCGCAGTCTGGATCAGGCCTACATAGCCCTGTTTGAACTGCACCAAGGACAAATCCCAGTCTAAATAAACACAGTGAATTGGATGAAATGGCACAAGTCGTCAATGAGCATATATATATATGCATACTCGCAGTTGCAGCCAGACAAGCAGATGCGAAGGCCATGGCCACGACGACGACAAGAGCCGTGAACATCGGGACACTACCGGTGGCCTTGTTGGCAGGTGCCATGGCGACCAAGCGATGATGTATCTGGAGGATGACGAAGCTATAGCCTTTGCTCCTCCTGCGGCGCATTGGTTTATATAGAGAAATCAACCAAGATCCCCCATTTAAGTTGGTACAAATATTGCAGATACTCCGTACCACACAGGCATCAAACAAAAATCTCTATATAATAATCCTTGCCCTTACACGAATTAACGTTTTGCTCATCAATTGAAAGATCGAGGTAATAATAATAAGGATCTAGATCAAGAACAATTCAAGAATCGTCGATGCCGTCGATCGCCCGCCGGCCATTTCTCCTGCTCATGGCGGCGGCACGATCGGCGGCGGCGTGGTTCCCTCATCGGGCACTCTGCAGCAGCAGATGGGGTAGACCTTCCCCTGCGTGCAGTAGGTCTGGAAGTTCTTGTAGTTGTGGTTCTGGCAGTACTCGAAGCACGTCGTGTCATCGCACGGCACGATGGCCTGGCAGTGGTCTGCCGGCAAGGACACACGCCCAATTAAGTAGTGAACGACACACGCACACAAATCGTTGTCCTCATCGTACCCCAAATGATCGAATGAACATGATCCAGCACTTGTAGTTACCTGCGGCGCGACAAGATGAGAGGAAGGCCGTGGCCATGGCCATCACCATCACCATGAGAAGAGCTAGCGATGGGGCACTAATAATAGTGCCATTCTTGACAAGCGCCATGGATTTTATCGGTCTGCTTACTTGGGTCCGTTTGTGTGGTGGTTGCAGTAGTATGTGCCTTATCGCCGTTGTCGTTCATGGCTAACCTTGAACCGTGGGGTATTTAATGGTGCACGGAAGGCATGAAAACGAGGAAGCGGATCGTGATTTGACCATCTTCGTGGTACCGATGGAATGTCACTTATTTCTCGCCACATTTTCCAGGAGTGACTTTGCATTGGCTGCTATTTATTTTAACGCGATTTCAGCCGCTGCTAACGAAAAACGATTCCATATATTTGGTGATGCCGTATTTCAATAAAAAAAAACAAGGCTTGCTTTTTCATAGGCATGGCCCAGCAAAATGTGGCCCGCTGGATGACAGCAAGCAACTCTGCAAAACTTCCGCCAATCCTATATACCTTGCCGAAGTTTTTTCAACCTACCTTCTAATGTTTGAGATTCGTGCAGCGAACCACAGCCTTTGGATTTCATCACCGAACCCTAGCCTTTTCCTCTCTCTTCCCCTCCATCTGCTTCCCGCCGCCGCCGCCACCCACAGGGGCTGTGCGGACCCGCACGACGGCGCGCGTCTTTCGCCGCCCCCGGCGCCGGCGCCCGCCGCGCCCCGAGCCGCCACGGCGAGCCACGGCCGCCGCGCCGGGAGCTCGTCGGGCCGCCGCGGGAGCTCGCCGGCGGCCCCGCGCGCTTGTGCGCGGGCGGCCGCCGAGGAGCAGAGAAGAGAGGGACACCATCTCGGAGAGGAGAGGGTCGAGCTAGTTGACTAGGGTTTCCCTAGCCGACGTGGTAACCTTGCACGGAAGACCACGTCGGAGTTCCCGGAGCTAGAAGCAAGATCAAGGAAGGATCCCGGTGGTGATCTTGTGTATGTATCATTTTTATAGTTGAATTATCAAGTTGAATCTTTTCTTAGCGATCAAGTGTTTCCTCGAAGATTTCGTTTTTCGATCGACTTTGCTTATTCCAATTCTATTCTCGAGATAGATTACATAGGGTGTTCTTATAGCCGCGGTGGCTAGAGGTACACGCCGGATCTTCCGAAAGAATCTCGACTTGTCTTTTGACTCGCCCTAGACTCCCCGCATGAGTAGGGATACGTTGTGACAGAATGGGGGTTCCGAAAGGCGGATGTTTTCGGATTTGGACGGGAAACCACGATTTAAAGAAGCTTCTTATAAGATTCGATTTGCTACTTCTTCTCTTGCTTGGAACTTCAACAAAAGGCTTACCCCGATCCCTCTAGATCGGTTTATCTACCCAATCTTACTTTGTTATCTCCGATCTTTAGTAGATTAGATTAGTTTCGTGTCTTTTACTTAGATGCATTAGGGTTTTATCGAAGATTGAAGTTACTTGGCTTTACTAGATTAAGTTTTGCATCACACATTTGTTCCACGGATTCGATACCTTGGGTTCACCACTCAAGGGAAGAAGGGTCCCTTGACTACGACGGGAGACTTGTCCGCTTGCAAGTCATAAACGAAATTTGATACAACTATTAACCGTCAACAAGCCCCTTTTTCCCGGCGCCGTTGCGGGGAACAAGTGATCAAGATTTGATTTTTTATTGCCTTTTTGTAATTTTCAGTTTTCTTTTTGTTTTTCTTTTTGCATCTACTAAACTTTGATCATCCTCAAAATATATCTAATCTAGTTTGTCTAACCCTAGTTTTTATAAATTTGTTTTTACTTTCTAGTTTTTGCATACTTTGTTTATTGCTAACCCTAACGGGAGATGGACATGACTACCTCTCCAACAAACCCGGAGGTTGTGCGTTGGTTGCATGCCGGCCACAACCCATCAAAAGTGTGCCCCTTAATTTCAGGCTTTGGAAGATATGATTTTATGCTAGCTTAGCGGGGTTCCAGCTGTTGGAATATATGGCCCATACAATGTGATGTGCACTCCATTGGGCTGCAATCCATTGGGCCACTATTCCATATAGGAAAGTCAATGTGGTGTGGAGGGAATGCAAGGGAGGTTTAGTGCCACCTTGCTATTCTATGGAGATGAGGACCAACATATAAGGGAGGCTCTTGTAGAGTACTTCAAGTGATTGAGTATGAGCAAGAGAACACACACGCACGCGCGCGCGTATCGCGTATTTTCGCGTGATTTATCGCGTGACTTGTGACTTGCGACGATGCGCGACCGCGACGGGTTCCTAACCGGTGTTTCTCTTTTTCGTACCTGTGTCAATTGAAGATCGTCACCGACTTGGGTGAGTATGGTCCTTTTGGAGACGGGACCAGCATTCCATTCAGATTTACTTTCCCAGAGCATGAGACCGTGGTGGGCTTCTTTGGAAGCTATGACACGGCTTTCATCACAAAGATTAGTGCTTACACCATCTCTCGGTGCTCGACCCCGCTAGCTCCGACCGCATGTTCCTTTCGGTTCGGTCACCGAGTGTGTTTGATTTCCTCCCATTTCCACCGTTCCGAGAAATAAGATGGGTGTTCCCCTAGTCTATGCATGATTGCATGTTGTCATCTTCAGTGCCCGAAGGAGTCTCGTTCACTCGTACATGTTGCTCGGAAGATGATGACCCTCCGGAAGCGGTCCCCCAATAACGCCATCATAGCATCGAAGCGAGCGCTCGAGTCATGTTGTACTGGGACTTCAACCCCAGTAGGCGCCCAATGGCATCAAGTTGAGAAACCGTTGTCTTCTCATGTAGGAGCTTCTGTGCCGACTCCATCATGGCCAAGAACAACTTAGCACTTGGCTCTGGCTCCTCCTCCTTATCATCCTGCTCGTCCTCAGTAGGCCTTTCAGCAAATGTCGCATCCTCATAGTCACCTAACCATCCTGCTACCCCACCATCACCATCAAATGCCTCCAAGCGTGGTCTCACGGCCTCCTCTCTGGGACGATAGGCTTCACCATGGCACACCCACCGGGTATAGTTTGACATAAATCCATACTTGCAAAGATCCTTCAACACGACTTCCCTTTTTTTCTTCTTGTTTTTACATTGGGTACATGGACAAAACGTGACTCCCGCTCCCTTGGCTTCCATAGACGCATGGTCCAAGAATTTCTCGGTCTTATCCATCCATTCACGAGTGACTTGAGCACGACTTGGGCGTCCCGTGTACATCCAGTCACGATTATCCATTCTCCAGCATATACACATAATGTAGTAACATAACCATCAATCGCATCTGCATGGCGTGCCTATTGTCTAATAGGTAAGGATAGGTCCTAATCCCACCCGCGGATGCGTAGATGAGGTTAGTTTCCATGCTCTACTCTGATCCGAGATGAAATTTCGGCAAGCACCTCCCTCGTTGCTCTCCCAATACACGTCCCGGAAGGGAGAGTGTGTATCCGGAGAACAATGGGGAGTTGGTGCCGAAACTCCATCTCGGATCCGAGCGAGAACATGGAAACTAACCTTGGAACGAAGATGCTAGAAAGATTGTTCTTGTATCATTTGCACAAGCGTATTTTCCCACTTCAAGTCTATATCCGACAGTCCTGCCGGGATATGGAAACCACTTTTGCTGGCAATTTCATCATGCTACATTTGCTATCCGGATGCCATTGAACAAGTCTTGAACAACTTTGGTGGTAATGGTTATGCGATCCGGGCATCCGCATTGGCACAAGTCTCAAGCGACTCATTCGGTCCCCGGCTCGTCATCCGAATCGGCTACGCATGTAGAGGTTGTGTGCAACAGTTGAGAAGATTTCGAGCAAGTTGCGATGTGTGATGCCTGAAACCCAGACATCTCCACATGTGATCCATGTGATAACACACCCGGAGATGTGTGAGTTGTAGGCATCAAACGTCGCAACTTGCTCAAAATCTTCTCTAGTCTTGCACACAACCTATACATGTGATAACACAACTCCCCGACAAGTTTCGTGATTTTCGGACTTCGTCCGGATTTTCTGTAATTCGAAACAATTTTCCCGTATGTTGTTCGTCATGTCACGACAACAAGATGCTCGAAATTTCATGTGAGTTACTGGATATGGTCTCAATACACACCAAGTATCATGAATATCATTTTTTGAATCGCCAAATTATATGATTTCATGTACATGACCGAATAGCGTAAATATTCCATTAAACCACCCAAAACTAAGGTATGCTTTAGCAATTGCTACCCAACATAAAGTAAACCCAGGTTTATCCAGGCATAGGGTAAACAACAACACTAGTCAAACCTTAAAGCATAGAACCCATCATATTAATGCAAGCAATAAATAAATAGCGATGTAATTAGAATCCATGTTGTAATAGGATAAACGGGGATGCAACAAGGACTTGCCTTCTACCCAAGCTTGCTGCTACTCAGAGTCTTCTGGATCTTCAACAGTAGCGTACTCCACATACGGATCGTTCACTACGCTCCACACATTTATATACAAGCATACAATATAATTAATTAAGAAAGAGTACACCAATCATAGAAAACAGAAACAAAAAATAACAAAAAACAAATCTACTCGTCCAGACGAACACATGGATGTAAAAAACACTAAAAACGGAGCTAAAACATGTATTCTACGGATAAAACGGGGTACATGGACTTATCCCAGGAAATCTAAGTCTACGGGGCTAAACATCAAGAAACCGAGGGCCTAAACATAATTATTCATAAAAACGAAAGGTCTACGGTGCAAAACTTAAGATCTGGACCTCGGGTGCTATAACCAGAAAGTCTAGGGTCTAAACCATAAAGAAAAGGACCTAATTGCAAGGATCTATACACTGCGGAAGGGCATACTTGTAAAACTAGGAAACACATGGGCTTTTCTGCAAAACTACACGAAAGGCGGCTTTGGGTTGACCGGTATTGACCCGGTCGTGTTAGATCGGATCCACCGGATCCGGATCCGACGATCGAGAACGCGTGTGAGCGCGCTAACGGTGGCGGTGCGGCGAGATGCGGAGCACGACGGCGGACTCACCGGTGCGGGGGTTGAAATGAGCCGGGGTGCTCGATTCCAAGTGCGAAAAGCACCGGGGTGAAGCGCATGACACGACAAACATAACCATGGCAATGGTGCGGGCTTACAAGCGGTGACAACGGCGGACGGCTCCAAAAGGCGGACGACGGCGGCGGTGAAGCTCCGGCCGAGAGCGTACGGGCGAAGGAGAAGACGGCGACACGAAGAAGTGGCACCGGCGGGTTCCTCTCGTCCACGCGGTGATCCGGCGGCGTCTTGGTGGCGGAGAGGCGGCGGCGACACGCGGCTAGCTTTAGGGTTTCGGCGATGCTGGAGCTCGGGGCGGCTAGCGCTGCTGGGGATTTGATCGGGGGTGGCGGCCGCTTAAATAGGCCGGGAGGCGAGCCTTGGCGTGCGGGGCATGCGGAGCGCGCACGAGGCGAGGGCGGTCATGACACCGAGTCCGCGTCGGACACGGCTAGAGGTGGGTGATGACGGGTGGCCCCCACCCATCAACGGCTGCAGCGGCGGAGGGCAAAGCGGGCCGCGTTGGGTCGAGAGCTATGCTGGGCTGCGGCCTGTGGTGCAACGGCAACCTGGCGAAAGAGCGGAGGGAGCATGGGTGGACTTCAAGCAACGGGCCGAGCTGGGCTGAAAGACGGCGCACGCGAGCAGAGAGGGAGAGTTGAGGGCGGTAAAGGGAGAAAGGTTTAACTATTCTGAAAAAACTTCAAACAAATGAATTCAAATTCAAGCACACAAAAGCAATGCATCAGCATGAATGCAACAATAAACCCTATGATTAATTTATTTGATTTTGGAAATAATTAAATGCCTAGAAGAAATTAAAGACAACCCTATAGTCCTTGTGAGCAAAATTAAAGGTTGCTAGCAAATTTTATTAAAACCCAAATTTTTGAAAATTAGGGTGTTACATATGTTCATGGTGAAGGTGCATTTGTATAGTATACTCTAGCTGACTTGGTTACAGAGTTGAGTGGCACCTCCCTAGGCCCTAGGTTCGACTCCTCCTGGAAGCGAATTTGAAGCTGGGGTTAAAAAAAGATCATTCACTGCTTCAGCACAGGTGAACTAACCTATGGTGGGCGGGCCGTCGTGTATGAGGTTGGTCATGGGTTGGGCCTCAAAACATGGGTCAATGCCCAAACCATAGTGCACGACACCCCATGTATGAGAGGGACAACTCTCGTGGCTTTTCTCGGCCGGGCTGCTGTTGAGCCTAACCAACTCATGAATATGTTTGAGAACATGATTAGGATCAGAGTGAAATGAATAACAAAAGTAGGTGCAGCTAGCCAGCTAGCATGTTCTGGAAAAAAAATGTCTGTATATGGAAGTACGTACCGATGGGTTGAATAGCACATGGACATGATACCATACAGGATACTACGAAGTAGTTTATAGCAGCAAAACCGCATCAATATCAAATCCAAGTGGATGCTTATGTGTCAACCCCCCCCCCCCCCCCCCCCCATCAATATCAAATACATGAGCATGATATATATCACTTGTGTCACTTAACAAAACAGTAGACAACCACTTACGGGACTTGGAGTTGGAGTACACTGAGTTTTCTAAAAACTGTCAAAAAGTATGCAAAGCACATTGAAACATACAAGGTATATGTGAGTAGAAATTCACAGTTGAGATGCAGCGGCAGCGTCGTCAACTGGCTGCGGTGACTCCTGGCGTTGAACTTCTTCCGGCGGATTGAGGATGAAGTTAACATGATTAGGGATGTCTTGCCTCAGATTTCTCAGCCCATCGGATTCATATGTTCCCCTCTTTAGCTCAAGGTAACGCAGACTTGGGAGGTTCTGAACCCCAAAAAGCGAGTTCATGTGCTTGAAAGACCAAACTATCTTACCGAGCATAGGGGCCGTTCCAGCGGCAAAGCTGATACTCTTAATCGCGTCATCTTCGACGGCAAGGTCCTGGAGACTCCCAAACTGCCCAGCCTCGAAGACGGGAGCGACTTCCACAAGTGAGTGGTAGAGGAGCCTGAGGCACACTAAACCTTCGAGAGCACCAAGGATGGGAAGAGCAACCTCGCTCAGCAAAGTTTGACGCAGAGTAATCTTGGTCAGCTGACGGAGCTCTCTGATCGAGCTAGGCAACCAGCCCACGACGCCGCAGACGCGTAGGCTCTTAAGACAGCTTGGCAGTGCCAGTGCTACTGCTACTGCAGGAGCCCTGACGACCCGGTCCCCTCGTGGTTCCGCTCGGATTGACAATGAAGCTAAGCATGTGTTGGATTGTTTAATCTCATCAAATATATTAACCAGGTTATTATGCCTCTTACCAGAGAGAACCACGCCTAGCTTCCTCAACCTTGGCGAGTTCCTGGCAGCTTCGCGCAGCTCTTTAGCACTGTTGGAAACTTTGACATGGGACAGCACCTCCAAACTTGTCATCTGTGAAGCACCATGGCTTAAGCTCACAGTGGTGAAAGATTCTTTAGAATTGACAGTATCCTCTTTCGCGAAGCTGATGCGGCCAGCAAGAAGGTGCCTTAGCATGGGCAGCACCGCGTTGAGCTCCTTCACCCTGGTTCCTCGGATGTCTAGTGTCTCCAAGAGCAGAAGCTGATTTATTTCATCGGGAAGTTGCTTGACATCGGTGTTCCGGAGGCTTAGATACTTGAGCTGGTGAATCCTGCAGATGTTCTTGAGATGGCGCTTCTTGAAGCCTTCATAGCCTTCAAGCTCCAACACTCTGAGAAGACGGAAACTTGAAGAGGTGGGTAGGTACTTGAGGAATGCCATCATGCTGGTCCTTTGATGCTCCATCCTGGTATTCCTTTCCGGGGACATGGCGCCATCCACCGCGGACTCCGTCGTCATGCTACGGAGCTGGATCCCGTTGCGGATGGAGAAGTGCAGTTGCAAGTCAGCCGGCAGGTGGTTTGCGTCCAGAAATGCCTCATCGGTTGTAGCATCCATGGTCATGGGACTCAGCAAAGCGTTCAGGCCACAGCTCTTTATGTTGCCTGTACCACCAACCTCGCGAGGAAGGAGGAGCTTCTGAGTAAAGAGCGCGTCGAAGCAGCGCTCAGCTTCAGCCATCGCACTGGAAAGGCCATCTCTCTTTATCAAACCTTCAGCGACCCACCGTCTAAGCAGGCTTTTCCTTTGCACCTTAAAGATTCCTCGTGTGAAAGCAGCTGAGTACCACAGGCAGTTCTGGTAATCCCTGTGCAGCCCATGGTAGCAGAATTTCAGCATCAGGCTCTGCCGCTCAATAGCAGTGGCGCATAGCCCCGGATCAAGGCTCTCAGACAAGCTCTCCAACTCTTGTTCTGTCCTGTTTGGGTTGCTGAGCAGGGCATGGAGCAAGAGGTTCATGCAATAGACATCCGGCGTGCAACTGCCCAGGATTTGCTTGACGAGGAGGTGGAAGCGCCGATCCTCATCGAGGTCGAATTTGGTGGGGACAAGTGCAACCACCTTCCTGCAGCAGGAATCGACGAGCGAGTAAACCTTCTTCTCACTCGGGGAGCACTTGGCCGCAACCTCGGCATCGTTCGTGCAGAACACCACCACACTGCGCAGTGGCGGAGCCACCTATCTGGCGAGCCATGGCGGCCGCCAGACCTTCCCGCCGACGAACCCCCCTACCCCTACCAGCCTATCCCCGGCAGACCGGCAGTCCTCAGTCCTGCGTCGGCGCCATGGCTGCTGGGACTCGCTCGTCAGGAGATAGAAGAAGGTAACGGTTCAGTAAAATAGAGTCCAGCAGGCTTTGGGCCTTTGAATCGGCCCACTATCCATAACCGCACCGGCCTGCAGCCCAACTAAAATAGCAGTAGCAGATCGGTTCACAGTCAGATACTCAGATACATCAATCGATCAGACGATCATACGAATCGTCGGAGGCAAGGCGCCGTCGCCCGTCGCCCCATCGGTCGGACCTCATCTTCTCGTCGCCCGGTCGTCGTGACGTGCAGCCGTGCAGGCCGGCCGGCGGCCACTCTACCTCCGCTAGAGATTTGACGCAGTGAGTCAGTGACGCGCGATGGCGGCGGACGGCCGGGACACAGAGCACGAACAGCGCCGCCTCGCCCTCGGTCTTGGTGAAACGGAGCCGCAGCCGTCTAATCCTCCAGCTCCTCAAGACCCGGATGGCGCTACGACTACTAGCCGTCAGCGATGCTCAAATTCAGATGCCGGCACGATTAGGAAAAAATTGAAAGGTGAGAATTGGTCATCTAGGAAAAATTTAATTCAACCGTACTTGTACATGTCGCTATACCATATTTGCAAATGTTGATATATGTTTAATTCAATGTTTTCAGTTGTAGGCATAAAGAGTTTTTTTAGCCCTCTATCTGGGCAAGAACAGACCAATGCTATTCCAGAAGGGGAGAAGAAAATGAAATTGAAGAGCCTGTGCAAGAAGCACAAACTGAGAATGCACCGCAACCGCAAACAAAAGGTATACAAATATAAGTAGTCCCATGTGGATTTTAGCCATAATTTAGTTCGCCATAGGTGGATTTTAATCCTGGCTCCGCCACTTGTTGTGGGGAAAGCCGCGGCTCTCGCACACGAACAATAAGAGAAGACAAAAGCTCAAGAACCAAAACCAAAACTCAGGACAAAGGACAACCAAAAGCTCTTTACTCAACGAGTTGATTTCTCAAAAGTCGATTCCCTTTACATGCGCCGGTCCGTCTCCTTTTATAGGGAGGCGGGCGGACTTTTTTACATTCCGAAAACACCCTCGTGTAAAACGAATCAAAACGAGAATGTGCTAGGCTATCTTCGGGTAATCTCCAATTAGCTCTCCACGTAATCGGCGCTCCATGACGTCACGCCGCAAATCGCGGCGTCTTTCCGGCTTCCATCACGTGCGCCCGTCGGAGAGAAAACCCTCGAGCCTTTTGGAGATCCCCCCTTTCGCCTAGCATTCCTCGCCACCGAAACAAAAACCATATTCAAGTTTGGATTCATTAAGTGTTAGGAGCGACGAAACCCCCCCGTTCGAATCCCGGGCCGAAGCCCTCCGGGTGAATAGCATTCACCCTAGAGGTTTCGTCGTGGAATCGCCCTAGAGGATTCGCGCCGATGGCTTTGGTAGCGGCGAAGGGTGCCCGATGAAATGCGGTGCCCTCGAGGATGGAAATGGAGTCCGTTACTTCGGGGGTTTTGCTACGGAGTCCTTCGCATAACCGCTCTTTATTTTTTGGGTATGTGAAGGCTTGATTTCGAGTCCCCCCAACGAAGCCCCTCGATGGCGAAGCGCTTGCCCCGATTGCAAACCCGAGCCGGCGAAACCCCGGGATCGAGAATCGAGGCGAAGAAAACGTCTTCCACGGCGGCGGTGCCCCCGGGGTCTCTCTGGGAAATACCTAGACCGCCCTCGAACGGGTGTTTTTTACCGTTGAGTTTGAAATTTTTGACCGTTGGGTTTTACCGCCTATAAATAGCCGGGGGCCGCCGCCGGTGCGGCCCCACACCGCGTTCGCATCCTCATTTTTCCCTCGCGGCTTCGATTCTTTGTTTTCGCCTCTCGTTTTCGCCTCGTTTTCGAAGCAACCCTCTAACCACACTCTCATTCTTCGGGGTTTCGGCGTGGTCTCCTTCCCACGAGGGAAAACAGAGGCGAAAACAGCAATCGAAGCCGCGAGGGAAAAATGAGGATGCGAACGCGAGTGGGGGCCGCACCGCGGCGGCCCCCGCTATTTATAGGCGGTAAAACCCAACGGTCAAAAATTTCAAACTAAACGGTAAAAAACACCCGTTCGAGGGCGGTCTAGGTATTTCCGGAGAGACCCCGGGGGCACCGCCGCCGTGGAAGACGTTTTCTTCTCGCCTCGATTCTCGATCCCGTGGTTTCGCCGGCTCGGGTTGCAATCGGGGCAAGCGCTTCGCCATCGAGGGGCTTCGTTGGGGGGGACTCGAAATCGAGCCTTCACATACCCAAAAAATAAAGAGCGGTTATGCGAAGGACGCCGTAGCAAAACCCCCGAAGTAACGGACTCCATTTCCATCCTCGGGCACCGCATTTCATCGAGCACCCTTCGCCGCTACCAAAGCCATCGCCGCGAATCCTCTAGGGCGATTCCACGACGAAACCTCTAGGGTGAATGCTATTCACCCGCAGGGCTTCGGCCGGGATTCGAACAGGGGGTTTCGTCGCTCCTAACACTTAATGAATCCAAACTTGAGTATGGTTTTTGTTTCGAGTGGCGAGGAATGCTAGGCGAAAGGGGGATCTCCAAAAGGCTCGAGGGTTTTCTCTCCGAACGGGCGCACGTGATGGAAGCCGGAAAGACGCCGCGATTTGCGGCGTGACGTCATGGAGCGCCGATTACGTGGAGAGCTAATTGGAGATTACCCGAAGATAGCCTAGCACATTCTCGTTTTGATCCGTTTTACACGAGGGTGTTTTCGGAATGTAAAAAGTCCGCCCGCCTCCCTATAAAAGGAGACGGACCGGCGCATGTAAAGGGAACCGACTTTTGAGAAATCAACTGTTGAGTAAAGAGCTTTTGATTGTCCTTTGTCCTGAGTTTTGGTTTTGGTTCTTGAGCTTTTGTCTTCTCTTATTGTTCGTGTGCGAGAGCTGCGGCTTTCCCCACAACAATTGGCGCCCACCGTTTGTGTTTGGCTCGAGTATCAAACCCGAATTTCCACAAGGAAGAAGAGAACCACCGTCAATTCCACCAAAGGAGCGTCGTCCTCCTTGGACGAGGAGCTCAATCTCTCGGCCTATGCTCACCCGGGGAGAGGCGCTCCCCGGATCCCGACCCAACGCAGAAGCGGAGCCGGCCAAATTGCGCAAGGAGGCCGAGGAATTGGCCGGGACCAAGAAACGGCTCTTGGCAATTCAACACGAAGCCGAGATTCAAAAACGAGAAAGCGTAAATAGCCGCCCTAAAAGAGGAACCGCACGCTCTAAAAGCAAAACAATCCTTAAGCTTCACCCAACCTTCACCCGAATACACGGTTCCTAATCGGCCCTAATTTCGGCGAGCGCACCGAGTTTTTCACCCGGCCCCCTCCGCACACCACATTCGACCGCAACCCCTTCGCGAGCCATTTTGAGTCCGGTCCTTCGCACCAAGACATTCACACCATTCGCACGAGACCATGGGACCCTAAATCCCCCTTGTCTCAAGAGATCCAAATCACCCCATGGCCGCAAACTTACAGGCCAGTTCCATTGCCTAGATTCTCGGGCCAGTCTGACCCAAGGCAATTCCTAATGAGCTACGAAGCCGCCATCCTCTCGGCCGGCGGTGACGACTCGTGCTAGTGAAATCTTTCATCATAGCCGCCGATGACGCGCAAGCGGCACGGTGGTATTCTCTCCCGAGCCCGGGTGTGATTCACGGATGGGACGATCCGAAACGCCGAATTCTCTCAAACTTCCAAGGTTTCCAGCGTCCAGAACTTACAGAGAGTGACCTTTTCTCCTGTAAGCAGAAGGACAAGGAACCCCTTCAAAACTACTTCAGAAGATTCGTCCACTTAAGAGCCCAGGCACCAAACGTGTTGGACGCCGTCGCCATCAACGCCGCCATCGTGGGTTTAAGAGCCGGTCAATTCCGCTCACATCTCATGCGCGAAAGGCCCAAAACTATCCAGCGCCTCTACGAAGAATTCGAGAAGTATTGTCGCTCAGACAATGACTTCGAAATGTGCATGGAAGAACAATCCCGGCGAGAAAAAGTCCGCGAAAGCCAACCAACCCAGCGAAAGGGAGTGGTCCAATCCCGTAAACACCTCTCATACTAATCCTCGAAGCGTTTTCGGCCGGAGGGCGAAAACACCCAAGAAAATCCTTGCCCACGAGGCCGAACCACGAGTCGATTCCAAGCCCGCCCAGTCCTCCTCATTCCAATCAGGGGGGAGGTCGTAGGGGCGGAAGAGGTGGGGGCAGGGGTAGAGGCCGAGGCAGAGGCCGAGGCCATAACGAGAAAAGAAAATGGTACTGCATTTTCCACAAGGAAAACGATGACCATAGTTCAAACTATTGCCCAGATAAGAAAAGGTTTGAAGCTATCCTCGAAGAAGAGAGGAAGGAGAAAGAAAGAGCGAGTGTTGTAAACCATTACTCGCCCCGCTTGGCAAAATCCTAGCTTTGGGAGAAACTCTTTCGCAAACCCATTCCAACCACCTCAATACCGACCACCGCTACCCAATTACCCACGACCTCCGCCTTGGCAATCACAAACTTTCCAAGCTCAAAATATCGAGCGCGGGCCCATCGAGAAACATCCTATTCCGCCCCCTCCCCCTCCTTACAAAGGCCCTTCAGCTCCACCGCTCCCGCCCAAGCTCGAGGGCCAAAACGACCCTCTCCGCTATCCGTCGGCACTATAATGCCTATTTCGGGGGCTCCGCCCCCGGAGTTCGAAACCAAGAAGGAGCGAAAACACTACTTTCGCGAGGTGCGAAACATCTGTGTGGAAGGAAGAGTGGAAAAAACAAGATGGTCTCACATCCCGATCACCTTCTCGGAGGAAGACGTAAGGCTGCAAGGTTTCCCTCACAACGATGCTCTTGTGATAGAAGCCAATATAGCGAGCTGGACCCTCGGAAAACTTTTGGTGGACAACGGTTCATCAGCAGACATCATTTTTGCCGATGCCTTCGACAAGATGGGGCTCAATAGAGACTTGCTGCAACCACCAGACACACCTCTGTATGGCTTCGGGGGGCGTGTCATCCACGCAGTAGGCAAGGTGGTCCTCCCTGTATCCTTCGGCACAGTACAAAATGCTAGAACTGAGTACCTATCCTTCGACGTTGTGGAAATGTACTACCCATACAACGGTATCCTAGGCAGAGGGTTCCTCAACAAGTTTGAAGCAGTTATCCACCAAGCGTTCCTATGCATCAAAATCCCGGCGACGCTGGGGGTCATCACAATATGGGGTCATCAAAACGATGGCCGAAACCTAGAAAGAGGCCGCACCCCGGGCGGCGAAACGTGCACGCCCTCGACGAGGCAATCGAACGCAACGACGTAGAAAAGCAGCCAAAGGCAGACAAAGAAAAAATCAACATCCGGCCGGTACCGCGAGACCAAGCGAGTCCCTCCGGACGCAATGATCCTCGATCGGGCCGTCGTCATCGGCTCGGATCTTTCAGCCGATGAGGAAGCAAGTCTAGTTCTTTTCCTCCAGAAAAACAAAGATGTTTTTGCATGGTCCGCCAAAGATCTCACCGGCGTCGACCGAAGTTTCATCGAACACAAATTGAACATCGACCCATCGGTCAAGCCACGTAAACAGAAGTTAAGAAAGATGTCCGACGACAAGGTGGTAGCTGTCAAGTCAGAGGTCCAAAGGCTACTTGACGCCACCGTCATCCGCGAAGTCATGTACCCCAAATGGCTGGCAAACACAGTACCTGTCAAGAAAAAGAACGGCAAATGGCGCATGTGCATCGATTTCACCGATCTAAACAAGGCAACGCCAAAAGATAACTATCCATTGCCTCGAATGGATCAAGTGGTAGATTCTGCGGCCAACGCCGCGATCATGTCTCTGCTGGATTGTTTCTCCGGTTACCATCAATGTTGGATGGCGAAAGAGGATGAGGAGAAAACCAGTTTCATCACACCCTTCGGAACCTTTTGCTTCGTCCACATGCCAGAGGGGTTGAAAAATGCCGGCTCAACATTCACCAGAATGACCGGAACAGTATTCAAGCCACAGATCGGCAAGAATATTCGAGCCTACGTCGATGACCTCATCGTCAAAAGCTACGACGGGGGCCAGCCACATAAATGATCGGCCGAAACCTTCGCTAACATGAGGAGGGCCGGTTTGAAACTAAACCCGGACAAATGTGTGTTTGGCATTACAAAAGGAAAAATTCTAGGGTGCCTCATCTCCGCTAAGAGAATCGAAGCCAATCCCGACAAGATCAAAGCAATCAGGGAAATGGAGGAACCCAGAACAAAGAAAGACATCCAAAAATTGAACGGCCGAGTAGCAGCCTTGAACAGATTCATCTCAAGATCCGCGAGCGAAGCCTTCCATTCTTCAAGGCACTGAAAGGCAAGGGCGCAATCGAATGGGGCCCCGAGCAAAGCAAGGCTTTCGCCGAGCTCAAGGATTACATAGAGAAGATGGCAATCTTGTCCCCACCTTCACCCTCGGAGCCGCTACTCCTCTACGTAGCCGCCTCAAAAGCCGCAGTCAGCACTGCTCTGGTCCGAGAGGTCGAAACTGAAAAAAGCAAATTCCAATCCCCAGTCTATTTTGTCTCCGAAGCCTTAGCAGGGTCAAAACTGCACTATTCAGAGCTAGAGAAAATTGCCTATGCCGTAGTCATGACCACAAGAAAGCTCAGGCATTACTTCGAGGCTCACAAAGTCACAGTGCTTACAGATCAACCTCTGAACGATCTGTTCATTAACAAGGAAGCCTCGTCCAGAATTGCCAAGTGGGCAACCGAGCTGTCAGAGTACACAATAGATTTCGGAAAGAGATCAGCAATCAAATCCCAAGTCCTAGCAGACTTCATCGTAGACGGACTTCGCCTACCAATGTCAATACCGACGAAGAGCTAGTACCAATGCGGGAAATCGGATGTGACGGAGCCCGGGGCGCAAGGGCGGCGGCATTGCGGCTATCATCACCTCCCCGTCGGCATCAAGTTAAGATATGCCGCCCGGCTTGATTACAAGGATCCATTCGACGGATGCACTAACAACACCACCGAGTACGAAGCCTTGCTGCTAGGCCTTCGCAAAGTAAGAGCTCTAGGGGCCGACAACTTCCTAGTCAATCGCGACGCCAAGGTCATAAAAGACCACGTGGAAAAAGAAAGTGAGGCCAAGGAGCCGGAGCCGATCAAATACCCGGCGGAGGTACGCAAAATGGAAAGGCATTTTCGGGGGTTCACCATCGAGCACCCGCCCAGAAACACAACGGCGAAGCCGATGAGCTCGCCAAGAAGGCCGCAAGGGGGGAGGCGATGCCCTCAAATGTATTTTTTGAAATCTTAGTTGCTCCATCCACAAAGCCGGACAAGCAACCTCTCGGCACTATCAATGCGATCGCAAGCTCCGGACCGGAGAGCTCCCATAATTGCTTTTCTTCGCGGACACTATGAACCTGTCGAAACTCATGACCTCAAAAGAATGCAGGCGCGAGCCAAGGGTTACGTCCTTAAGGACGGTGTCTTGTTCAAGCTAGGCGTATGTGCACCTTTGCTCAAATGCATTTCCCAAGATCAAGGCATCGAGCTCATGAGAGAAATCCATGGAGGGATGTGCGGCTCGCACATCGCAGCGAGAGCACTAGCGGGGAAAAGCCTTCGAGCAAGGTTTTTATTGGCCAATGGCCATAAAAGATGCGAGCACATCGTGAAAACTTGCAAGGCATGCCGGTTCGCGGCGAAGCACCGGCGAAGGCCCGGCGCGCCATCGCGGCTCATCACACCAACCCGGCCGTTGCAACGATGGGGAATGGACATCGTCGGGCCACTCCCCACCTTGCCCAGGGGCAATTTCAAGTTCGCGGTGGTAGCGAGTTGAATACTTCACAAAATGGATCGAGGCAAGGCCTCTCGCTACCATCACCTCGGCCACTATCGGGAAATTCTTTTGGCAGCAAGTCATTTGCAGATTTGGGGTACCCAAAGAGCTCACTGTCGACAATGGAAAGCAATTCGATTGTCAAGATTTCAGGGAATACTGTCGTTCAATTGGGACAAAGCTATGCTTCGCATCTGTGTACCACCCTCAATCCAATGGCGCTGTGGAAAGGGCCAATGGGCAAATTTTCTCTGCCATCAAGAAATGCCTCTTTGAACAGAAGAAAGGAAAATGGGCAGATGAGCTCTCGCGAGTCGTCTGGTCGCACAACACTACAGAGTCAAGAACAACCAAATTCACACCATTCAGACTGCTGTATGGAGCCGAAGCAATGTGCCCCGAAGAGCTATCCAACGAAAGCGCCAGAGTTTTGGCTGGTAGCTCTCGCGAGAGCGAAGAAGCTGACAAGGACTTGGTGGAAATCGACGGACTTGATGCGATCCAAAACTCGTTGAAGTATCAAGAGGAAACCGGGAAGTGGAGGAACAAGAAAGTATCCCTCAAGAACGTCAAAGTGGGGGACTTCGTCCCGAAAAGAAAGAAGAACGCCGACGCCGTAGGAAAATTCCAATTCGCTTGGGAAGGACCCTACGTGGTTTCAAGCTCGGTTTGAGACGGGGCCTTTCGTCTCAAAGACGAAGGTGTGTGGAGTTGCCTTATTCATGGAATGTGGACAACTTGTGTAAGTTTTTTCCGTAGTTTATTTTCAGTAGGGGCCTTTCGCGCGTTACTATAAGTGCGAAGGATTCATCTTAGATTTGCTTTTTCTAGCATTTATTTTCGCATTTTACAATTCAATAACAAGGCGGGTACTCTTTTCCTCACATAGGGAGGACTCCACTCTGGAGCGTGAGGTTTTTAACGAGGCGACCTTGATGTAAAATTTATTCCCAAAATGAATTGAATACTTCCTCCCTAAAATTTTGTTGTGTCTCTTTCGCATGAGTTAAAGTGCTATCTTAATATAGCCCATCCCAAAAGAGGATGAATTGAAGTGCTATTTCAAAATAGCCCTCTCCGAAAGCGAGAGCATCAAAGTGCTACTCATTAGTAGCCCACCCACAAGTGGTGCAGTCGTAACGATTCACAAGAATCAATTTTATAAAGAGCCGCCCTCTCGTCGGCCCGTCCGGAGTAGGACGTTTAAAAGCGATTCAATCTCGAATCGAAACAATTTGGTAGCCGAAACGTTACGGTCCTAAACTTGTGCGGAAACTACGTCGCAAGTGATAAGGCACGCTTCAAAGACGACCGTTTCTCAAAAAAAGAAGAAGCGAGCAAATGCCTCGTCAAAAAACAACTTAAAAGCCGTAAAATTTGACAAATCCAAAACGGCTCCTAGTCCTTCGACACGTTCCACGCCTAGGCGTTGCGTCGAAGGCTAGCTTTGTATTCTTTTCTCACCAAAAAAAACCGCAAACAACAAACGAGAAAATTCAACACTCGGCATCGTGAAACATCTAAATGAACAAATAAGTTCTAAGCTCGATGACATAACAATCCCAAGCAAAGCGATCGAGCTTAAGTCATCCCCGCTTCCGAAGGGGGGAAGACGTTTTCTTTCGAAACCGGTAACTCGAAAGCGGCGATAACTTAAGCTCTAAACGTTCAAAAGCCTTAACACGACAAAAAATTACGATCGACATTTACGGCACACTACGGTGGCATACAAGTTCACACCTCATCCTTCAAACGTTTAAATTGGCCAACACGCCATTTTCGGTTTTCGTTCAAAGCATTAATCCACCGATTCGGAGCCGAAGGGGAGCCAACGCTTCTCCGGTGACGGGATCCACTCGATCGCTTTCGCCTTGAGGCGCTTCACGAACCGGGGCTCGGGGATCGCCTGCTCAGGGGCATCATCAGCTGGCTTCGGCGGCCAGTCTCTAGGGGGTCCGTAAGGCCCCAAAGTTGCCTCTGGACCGTGCGTCACGCGATGCTCTCGAAGTTCCAAAGCTTGTTTTGCCTGCCCAAAATGGAGCTGTGAGAAGGAAGAAACCATTAACAACCACCATAAACAATCGATCAGCAAAAGTGGCCGAAGTCGAAGTAAACCAGGAAAGACTTACCTTCGCCAAACGATCCACCGCTTTCTTTCGTGCGTGCGCTCGCCCACTTTTGGCCCAAAAGTTGCGGAGGACGATCTTGTTTATCAAATTGACCGTCTTACTTGGGGCCGGAGCGTCCTCGGGTGAAGGAAACACGAAACCTCGGCTCCCAAAAGCTTTAAAGTGTTCACATCCCTGTCGCTCGAGAAGATTCAACAACATTTCAGAGCAGGTAGCGGCGCCATAGTCTCCAATCTTGCTCATGGTATCGGGCAGAAGCTTCAATTCGCTATGTAACCACTCCACGAAGCTAGAAATGTTGTCAGTAATCTTGAAGTCCTGGGCCTCGGCACCGAAGCTTTCCAAAGCTCGACGATACTCAGTCGCCAAATACGCCCCCCATTGGTGGCAGTAAGCCTCATTCTTCTCTAGGGTATCCTCAAGCTCACCCTTCACCTTCTTCAATTCTGTAATGAGGTCGGCATTGGCGGTTAGCAAGATGTTTTGCGCATCGTATTGCGTCACCATATCTTTCAATTCTTGACGACACTCCTCATAGCATTTTACGCTCAACTCAAGCTCTCTTTTCAACGCGTCAAGGGCCTCTTGGTGCTTGACGCGCCGATTCGCCCAACCGTCGGCGTCGCGTCTTAACTTCTCATTCTCTTCCCTCAAACGCCGATTCTCATCCCCCAACATCTTTTGCTTGTCAACGAGGTTTTCGCTTCCGACGCGACCCTCTCGAAGCCCTTCGGCGAGCGATGATACCTCTTGAAAGATACGCTCGCACAACTTTCATAAGATCGTCGAGCGCTTAAATCCTCCAAGGTATGTTCAAAATCCGCAAAGTAATCAACGACCACATTATCTAACGTATACCCTTCGCACCGCCGATACGACGAAGGCAAAAAGTCAAAAATCAAAAGACAAAATGATAAGCGAAACTTCTTACCATGTTCCCCCGGCATTGACGCAAGACTTGATCTTGACGCGGAAGGCTCCACCTCATTCCAGGAAATCCCTCTTTCCCGGTCCTTAACGCTCAAGGTGACCAAAGTTTTCGCTGCCAAGATTAACAGGAAAGCAAAACGCGTAAGCAAACAAAACGTACGACAGAAAGAAAGCGCACAAAAATATTGCTCTTAAGTTAAAACACCGTACCAGCATCTTCAGGCTGGAGACTCTCGGGCGCCTTCAGTTTCTCCGACGCCACAGCTTCAATGGGTTTCGCTGACACCAGGTCAGCATCTCGTAACACCAGAGGAGGCGAACGAGATGTCTGCGCCGCCGAAGTCTCAATTTACGGAGCATCCGGGTCGATCAGATTTTGGGGTTTCGCACCCGAGCCTTCGTTCAAATCAGTCGTGGCTTCACATTGGGGCTGCGGCAGCGATACGTCTCCACCTTTTTCTGATCGAGCGGCGTCGTCATCAATATAACAAAGTGATTCCGAGTCATCCACGATATCCACCAGACCGGCCACTCGCCCCTTTGGGGCTGCCTCGGCCATGGCAATGTCCTTTTGGATTAACTCAGCCACACGCCTACCTCTCGCTTCCCTTGCTTCCAACTCCCCTGCTTCAGCCTGATGCACCTGCGAAACCCCCTCAGCCAATTTCCGCGCTGAGCCTTTTGGCGGATATTTTGTACAAGGTTGAATCTGAGGTGTCGTCATGATATCGACGTCTTCATCAGTTTCAGCAACCGGATCAACCCGTGCTCTTTTAGCAGAAATTTCGGCATCTTCGGGTTCTTTTTCCTTAACCGCAAGTCAATGTTTCACCTTCTCAACGGTGTCCGGCGGTCTCTTCTTCGGGGCCGGCCCCTTGTCCGTTTCCACGGGGACGACGGGGTCCTGCGCCTTCTTCTTCTCCCTTTCGGCCGCGACCACTTTTGCCGCTTCAACCTTGCGACGGGCCAAGGTCTCGCTAACTTTTGACAACTTCGTAGACTTTTCGGCAAGCGGTGGCGGGGGTTGCTTTCGCGACGTCCGCCTTCCGCTTGGCCAAGATATCTTGGGCTTTATTGCTCTTCACGGTACTTTCAACAACCGAACGGGTCTTGCTTAACTTGACCTTTCGTGAGGCCTCGACGGCCTCGGAACCAACATTGCCGGAGGGTGCATTTTCTTGCCGGCCGTCGGAGGCACGGACGAGGAGAATATGTCACGCCCATTTCATCAAAAACTCGGTTAACACGGCCTTGATGCTTCAAAATTCTCTGGGCACACTCCCATTCCTTGTGGGTAAAGTTTCCTATCATCTGTACAACTTTTCTCTCCACTTCGAAAGAACGACCTCTTCGTCGGTCATATCCTCCGGTCGCTTGACATTGAAAATGGGGCTTCGTACATCATTATCAAGCCCGGGTAGCCATTGCACCTTAAATGCCCACGACCCCCCATCGGGGCGGCACGGCCAAATATCGGTGCCACAAACTCTTCCGGGGCATCGCGCGTAGTGATCACACGCGTCGCACGGTAAAACGCCGTTGTACTTGCTGAAGACCGGCTGGCTTTCGTCAACTCTGGTGACAATTCAACCTCTAGATCAACCATGCGACTAGCCAAATCATATGTCGTCACCTCTTCTTGCTTTGAATTCCGACCAACTACTTCAATGGGAACGTAAAACCAATATGAAGTCCACCGGTTAGCCCACTTGTTCTTGTACGCGGGGCCGGTTCCACCGGAGCCGATTTTTGGCCAAGCGGCGGGTCCGAAAGGTGCGGCGGCCATATTGAGCTTCTTTATCTTCATCATCAACCTTCACAAGCCGCCTAGCCCAATGAATCTCAAAATGTCGAACAAAAGTTTCGACATCATTATCCCGGCGAAGGTCCGGCAGGCCCACAAAAACTTCAAAACTTGAGGGATAGAGTTGGGAGTCGGTGATGAATTTGAACGCTATAGGCCGCCAAAATATCCGCAAACTTCTTGGATACGGCAACCGAAGGCCCGCGGTGAAGAAATCCGGAATAACACACTCTCATTCTTCGGGGGTTTCGGCGTGGTCTCCTTCCCGGGCAATCGACACACCCCCGGCTCGAAGCAACCCTCTAACCGTAAGGCATCCAAATCGGCTTGTGTCATCAAGGACCGGCCAATATAACAAGTCCGGGCCTTCGCTCCACAGGGGTTCCCCTCGGATTCTTCTACGGTGCGTCGGTCTCCACTCCTATTTCGCCCTCCTCCACGTCCACGAGCACTCGTTTTTCAACATCCGTGTCGCTAGGCATTATTTCGACATAACTTCCATCCGAACCACTATTTGCATCGCTACTAGAAGAAGACGAGGTATTGCCACTCTCACGAGAGCCGGCAAACCAATCCAAACCGAAATCTTACCGGACTCCGAGCTAGACGTCGAGGTGGAGGAGGTCGTGGTAGCTTCCGCAACCGCCGGGGCAATGTGTTTCCCGCGGTTTGACGACGATCCTTCGTCCTCCATGTTTTCGCAAGAGCGCTTGACACAAGTAATTAAGTTTCCTCGGTAACATAGATTCAAGCGCGCAATACCGAGAATTAAAGTGCGAAGGCGAGTGCGAAAGGCGGAAGCGGAGCGGCGCCGACCTCGCAAATTGGGGGGGGGCTTCCGGCGAAGCGACTCGCCGAGAAACGAGAGGCGAAAACAAGCAATCGAAGCCACGAGGGAAAAATGAGGATGCGAACGCGGTGGGGCCGCACCGGCGGCGGCCCCGGCTATTTATAGGCGGTAAAACCCAACGGTCAAAAATTTCAAACTCAACGGTAAAAAACACCCGTTCGAGGGCGGTCTAGGTATTTCCCGAGAGAGACCTTGGGGGCACCGCCGCCGTGGAAGACGTTTTCTTCGCCTCGATTCTCGATCCCGGGGTTTCGCCGGCTCGGGTTTGCAATCGGGGCAAGCGCTTCGCCATCGAGGGGCTTCTGTTGGGGGGACTCGAAATCGAGCCTTCACATACCCAAAAAATAAAGAGCGGTTATGCGGACGCCGATAGCAAAACCCCCGAAGTAACGGACTCCATTTCCATCCTCGGGGCACCGCATTTCATCGGGCACCCTTCGGCGCTACCAAAGCCATCGGCGCGAATCCTCTAGGGCGATTCCACGACGAAACCTCTAGGGTGAATGCTATTCACCCGGAGGGCTTCGGCTCGGGATTCGAACGGGGGGTTTCGTCGCTCCTAACACTTAATGAATCCAAACATGAGTATGGTTTTTGTTTCGGGTGGCGAGGAATGCTAGGCGAAAGGGGGGATCTCCAAAAGGCTCGAGGGTTTTCTCTCCGACGGGCGCACGTGATGGAAGGCGGAAAGACGCCGCGATTTGCGGCGTGACGTCATGGAGCGCCGATTACGTGGAGAGTTAATTGGAGATTACCCGAAGATAGCCTAGCACATTCGTTTTTGATTCGTTTTACACGAGGGTGTTTTCGGAATGTAAAAAGTCCGCCCGCCTCCCTATAAAAGGAGACGGACCGGCGCATGTAAAGGGAATCGACTTTTGAGAAATCAACTGTTGAGTAAAGAGCTTTTGGTTGTCCTTTGTCCCGAGTTTTGGTTTTGATTCTTGAGCTTTTGTCTTCTCTTATTGTTCGTGTGCGAGAGCTGCGGCTTTCCCCACAGCACCACTGACACTACGGGCAGAGCACCGGAGTTTCTCCAGCTGTTTTCTGATCAGGTACCATATCTTGGGGTAATCCATGTCGGACAGAAGTAGCAGCAGACTTTTGCCCCTCGAGCATTCCCTAATCTTGTTGGTGATCCTGTCCGCGTCCAATTCCTCCACGGTGTTGCTGCCCAAGGACCTGAAGTACTCTTCGGAGCAGAGCTGGCGAAGCATTTCGAGCAGTATCACCACGAGCAGCGGTGGCCGCTGGACGGTGACGTGGACCATGAAGTCAAAGTGGAGGCGCTCCGTGGGCGATGAGCCTCTGCAGTGGTTGCACACCTGATCTGCAAGGGAGGCTCCATTGACGCCGTCCAGCGTCATGACGCCTAGGATGTTCCTATTCAGCCACGACGCTGATAACCATGTCTGATTCTGCTGGGATCTCGCCACCAGCCACTGGAGCAGCTCCTCCTTGGCCTGCGTTAGGATGTCAGGTCCGGCCAATATGCCCCACCGGGGAGAATCCCTGGCCGGGTGTGTCGAAGGAGGCCGCACTGGTACGACTCTATGGCTAGCCCGTGGCGCCCAGTCCACGGTGACACCGGCACCGCCGCCGGCGGGGGTGGCGTTGTCCGTCCTGGGTGGCACAAGGACAGCGTACCGCTGCTGCCGCTGGCTAATCTCCTTCACCCGGACCTTGAGGCCCCGGATCCGCGTGGCAACCCGGCGGCGAACAAGTAGCCGCTTCGGCAGGCACAGCACCCGCAGCAAGCGACCGGCAAGGCCCCTCCGGTCGCGACCAGGAGGGCGGCCAGACTGCGCGTAGTCCTCGATGCAGTTCCTGGAGTCGTAGGCGAGCTCCATGACCTGCTCCATCCACGCCCGGAGCTGTGGTAGTCGCCGCCGGCCCCCGCCCTGGTCCTGGCGAGGTTCAGGAGGAAACCTTTCATGCTCTCCATCTCGTCCTTGATGAACTGGACATCGCCGCTGACGCCCCGCAGTAGCCGGGCCTCATTGCGTATCAGCCACAGCAGCGGCTGGACGGCAGCCAGCGTCATGTGATCCATGGCAATGGATCACGGCAACCGGTGGTCTAGCACCCAACCGGAGCCAGAGGTGGTGGATTTTCTCCGTGGGAGCAAGATCGGTTACCACCGCAGTCCTGCTGTCTAGCAGCTAGCTGCTAGCCATTGATCTCAACCGACATGGATGATCATATATGCCAGAAGCCAAGATGTTTCGTACAGCTGCTGCTGCAGAAGCTACCATCTATCTAGCCGCTAGCTCATGAATGCGTCAATGGAGTGGCCCAAGCAAGTGGTTATGGCTTGTTAAGGTAGCTAGCAGTGAGCAAACAAATGTGGGCAATGCAGAACAATCTGCGTGCATCACTATATATATAGCTCAGAAGATTTGATAATATGCTCTATCCAACTCTAAAGAAGATTTGATATATACAAGCTGCTGATTAATCACCATAATGGTATGCTTCGGTTTTCAATATACCAAAAAAAAGGTTTTTACACATTTTGTAAATTTTACTGAAAAATTTTATAAATTTACTAAACAGGCAAGTGGACATGATATATCCCTACACACAAACTTTATTAGTGGTTATTAACTAGGAGCTAGTCAGAACCACTGCTGTGCCTGTGTATTTAGATTTAAATTCACTCACTCTACTAATTTGAAAATAGACAGGTCGTTCAGCGTGTTTATTAATTATAGAAAAAAATACTTGATACTTTCGAGTTCAGATTGCATCTATTCTTGCATCGGGCACGAAGGTTCATGCTAGACGTACGACATATTATTGAGGAATTAGGTACAGTTTAATTTGACTCGAGACTTAACTAGTTAACGGTTGTTGGCTTAACTACGTACAGTATATATATCGACCGATCTCGATCTGAAACTCGTAGCTGGTCATGTGCTGATAAGCTATTATCAAGATTATACAGATCCATGCATGTGATATGCACAGGGACATAAAAAAAAGAATCAAATCATGTGAACACACAACACTGGAACAGAACAGGGGAATTAAATTCAAAGTACTTGAACATTTTTTTACTTATTTTCTTTTTTAGACTGGTAGGTAACTGGTCCAATTCCAGCTACAGGTACTATCGTACTAGCTCCTCTTCTCAAGCTATACTATCAATGGATCCCACGCATACTGTTAGTTGTTGAATAAGGCCATGTGGCATGTTAAATACATCAATTATAGCACCATTAATTACAGGACACGAGAGGTAGATGGAAGTCTCTTACTAGTTTATGATAACATAGTTTTTGAAGATCCAGCTATGCTTTCGCCTTACATGTGTGACCATCGTTCACAGAGATTGCAGGTTGTGCTGACTTGGTGATTATTTTTTAAATGCACGTATTTCATTAAGAAGAAGAGAATTTTAGCGCAAAACAAAGTGGCACCAAGAAGACAATCTCCATGGCCAGAGAAGGAACAAAAAAAACGAACAAGAGGCGACCGAGAATAGAGGGCTACGGATAAACCCTTAGAGCTAGGACCTAGAAGCGTGGCAAGACCCTGAAAGCATGCCGCCAACCAAACCTTAGGGTGCTTTTGGTTGCGCTTTTAATTGCTTTTGCTTTTGCCAAAAACCAACAACCCAACCGAAGGGGTTGGATGTCATCCAAAGCCAGAGTCAAAAGCAACTTTTGCCTAGTACAAATTTGAAAGCACCGAAACTCCTTGCTTTCAGCTGCTTTTGGGCCACAAAATTACCCGCCTGCCATTGGTGATAAAAAATGGTTTGTTTTGTTTTTTCGAGCACTCGCACGCGAACGAGCAGAGCATCGCCGTTGTCCATCTGTCGTCGCTCATCCAAAACCAGAGCCCCCGACGTCCAATGGTCGTCCCCTCCCCTCTCCCAAGCCGGAGAGCCACCGGCACGCGGCCTCATTCTCCCTGCTGGACAAGATCTGCCGTGAGTGGCCAAGATCCACTACGAGTGGACTCGGCGATCCGTCCCCTACGGAGCTGCTTGCGTGCTCGACGGCGACGGACCCCTACCCTCCGGCGGCCATACCCATGGTCCGCCCCTTCTCCCACCATATCTATAGGTAGCGGCGCCTTTGCTCGGCCTCCCATCGAGCCAAGCCGAGAGGTTCTCGGTGCTCCGCCATGACCTGCGAGCGCGCGGGAGATGCTCCGTCGCAGCCCTGCCGCCGTGTGGGAGGTGCTCCGCCATGGCCCGAGGTGTGCGGGAGCTCCTCCGTCGTGACCTCGTGAGCGCATGTGTGAGCTGCTCGTCGCTAGCCACGGGCGTGAGCTTCCCCGACGCGGGCGAGGCTCCATCACCGGTGCGAGCGGCTCCGGTGCTTAGGCATCCCATGTGTAAGAGGAAGAAGATAAAATGTGTGTATGACATGTAGGGCCCCGCTTAGAAGTGAGACTACTTATTTCAAAAGCCACGACCATCGAACCAAATGATCTTTTCCAAAAGTCACATCCCACATTCCACGACCGCTTTTCGAAAGTCACAACCCACAACTACTTCTTCAAAATCCATAGCCCAAACAAACACACTCTTAGCCTCCTTCAAGATCTCCTCGCGCCGCAGCCACCGGCGCAATACCGAACAGATCATGCACTCTTCGATTTCTCTCCTTCCATAGCGTCGAACCCCTTTCGTCGTCATTTCGGAACTCTCTTCCAAGTCCGTCCACCGGGACCTAAACTCGCTCCTTCACTAGAGTCATGAGCGCTTGTAGACGAACAAGCCGAGAACCCGAAACCAAGTTTCACAACTATGGATGCAACCAATGAGGAGGCCGACAATAATCTCCACCACATACACACAATGTGTGCAATAATCTCTATCTCGGGGACCGTGTCGGTGTATGAGGACCGGAGCGTCCGAGGTGGATGGTTGCTCCTTCCTTCACTAGAGGCATGAGCGCTTGTAGACGAAGAAACCGAGAACCCGAAACCAAGTTTCACAACTATGGACACAACCGGTGAGGAGGTCGTCAATAATCTCCACCTCCTACACACAAAGTGTGCAAGCATCTCTATATCGGGGACCGTGTCGGTGTATGAGGACCGAAGCATCCGAGAATCGGTGGATGGTAACTCCTTGGTGTAATGAGTGATTGACAACGTGGTTTGGACCGACTCTTGGTCGAGAATTGCGGGTGCGGGTTGCGGCTTGATTCGTGTTGATGGAGGTGAAGAGCAGGTGCGAAATGTCTTGGCCTGTAGGGCCTCTGAGAAGTGGAGAGATAAGTAGGCTCGGCTTGATGGACCCTGTGGCCTAACGGGATCAAGTGCGAGTCGCATGGTGGCAAGAAAATCAAGACGAAGTTGTGGATAGGAGCCGGTTCAGGGTAGCGGCTCACGATCAAAGTCTACACGCGGGGTTTGTGGCAGTTCACCACAAAACCGTCGGGTTACTTAGTTGAGCCACAAAATCAAGATCGGAGGCTCGGCGGGTGGAGACGAGGATGCGGGCGCGCCGAGAAGCTTCGATGCTCGGGGACACACGGAGGGATCGCGGGGGCTTGCGTCGGGAGGACGCGGACCGGGGCAAAGGTGTGGACGTCCGATGAAGAGGAGTGCTACTTGACCATATTGCCCCCGAGGGGTGTGTATCTCATTTTAAGTTCTAGGGGTAGCTTGGTCATTTGCCCAACCCAAAGGGACTTCATATATATAGCTCTAGGTTTCGGGGCAAACCATTCATCCGAACTCGCTTCTCATTTCCCCTGCTCTTTAGGCTTAGATTTTCTTCACCGGTTTGTAGAGAATCCGACCTCCGAGCGTATGTAAACTTTCATGGTTGCGTCGATTTCCTTCTTGTGGCTCGAGTGATTTTTGTCTTTTTCGAGGCTATTTTTGTTGGATTTTCGTGTCTTGCTTGTTCCTCCGATTCCGAGGTGTTTGGGTTCGAATTTCTTTGTGGGGATCATGGATAGTTGCCTTGTGCATCTTTGTGCTTGATCTTGACCCCTCAAACTCGGATTTGGCCTTGGATTTGAGGATTTCGGTGGAACCCTAGCTTTTTGGTAGAGCTCGGTTCGTGATCGACTCTCGGTGATTTTGTAGGTTTGAGGCCTCAACTTTTTGGGCATAGCATCTCCTAGGGACACTTCACATCTCCCTCAAATCTTGTCTCAAGAGCTCAAGTCGTTTGGGAGATCGGGTGATGGATTTGGAGGGTTGACTTCGTTGGGCTCGGGCCGTTTCTTTTCCGTTATGTTCGTGCCTTGCGGACCGTCCGCCCGTGGGTTGCGGACCATCCGCATAGCCCGTGTTCGTCGGGTGTTCTTCCATTCGTGAGCACGAGACATTCCGATCCTCGGGTAGGCAAGGGTTTTGTTGCACGAAGTTCATGGACCGTCCGCGAGAGTCGATCGGACCGTCCGCGAGAGTCGGTCGGACCGTCCGCGGATAGGTCGATCGTTCGAGAGGTCAAGCCGACCGTCCGTGGTAGCAAGTGAACCCGAAAGTGCATCTAGGCCCCTAAGTGTATTTTGGTGAATTGAATGACAAAACGATTAAAGGACTAATGTATTTGTCTAAGTTTGTGAGCAGGTTTATCTTGAAATTCGCAAGTAATTATTGGAATAAATATTATATGTCTCACATTGGAAAAGACAGATACATGGATGATTCTTTATGCACATTTGTTAATGTCAAGCAATAAATTGACTTATATTTTGGGGATATTTTGTGAAGATGAAATACATGTCTCCAAAGAGAGTGGTGGCTTGACTAAAATAAAAAGGGGGATCATTCAAAAAGGAGTTGGTAATTCTGTCAAGCTAAAGTGCAAGGCTCCATGTGGAAATTGAAAGTGGACATAAGGATGAGTGTAAACTTGATGGTTGCTAAAAAGAATCTTGCATATTCATTGTCAATCAAGAACAAACATATGAAGCAAAGTGGAACTCAAAGTGGATTGGGGAAGTGATGAAGAGATCAACCGAGGTGTCTAGGGTGAGGGACTAAGCAATCTTTGGGGTCTTGGCCCGCCATCATTAGTGTTTTGCTAAGGTGAAGTTCTAGCATCCGTGGGGTCTTCAAGTATCATATCCAAGCCTTAACCGAGGGAAGCAATGCAACACATCAAAATGTTATGATTAGCAATATGGAGTGACTTAAGGATTAAAGTGTTCACTCTCATGCGAAAAGGGAAAATTCTAAGTCACTAGCTCAAGTGTGTATTTGCTCAAAACATCGACTATGTTAAAAGCCCTCATATTGGAATTAAAAAAGTACGACAAGATTGAAGATCTACAAGCTCAAGTGATCAATCAGTTTTTATATTTATTCTTGAGTTTTAGGTATGTCGTGCTATCAAGAGGGATGCAACATTAGCTCTAAGACAAAAGATCAAAAGTGCTCATTAGTTGACCTAAGTGAGAACTAGCCTTGAGAGAGTTCTCGAGCGAGTCTAACAAACCTCTAACCCGACCTTTGCCATTTCAACTCGTGTTGGAGTGCTTGTGAGAAGAGATAAGGGTTTTTGGGCTCTCTCGGCCCGGGCGGTCTAACCGCCCCCGGTAGCCCAACGGCTAGTTTTTCAACCGACCGTTGGGGGCGGTCTAACCGCCCGACCGGCGGTCTAACCGCCTTGGCCGCAGATCTAACGGCTAGTTTTCCTTGTGAGGGGTATAAGTACCCCACAAGCTCCACTTGTTGGGGCCGCTGCGATTCTAGGGTTGTTGAGGTGCTTCCCTTGTCGTTTTTCATGAGCCAAAGCCAAAGAAACACTCCCCGGCTCTCTCTTTTCCGCATTTGCTATTCAAGCCATATCCTAGTGTTGGTTTGAGAGTTTAATCCTTTGGATCTTGTGTGAGCTGAGCAAGAGCATGCCATAGCTTGAGCACTTGTGTTTCGCATTGGAAAGCCTTGGCAACATTTGTTACTCTTGGAGGTTCTCCTCCTAGATGGCTAGGCGTCGCTGGCTAGCTCCCAAGGTTGTGGTGAGCAGCGTCAATTTTGTGAGGGTTGTGACCTTACCTCTTCTTGGAAAAGATCGCCTTAGTGGAAAGGAGGAAAGCGGTTGAAAGAGACCCGGCTTGTTGTGGGAGAATTCCCTTACAAGCTCCTTAATGAAGACGTAGTCGTTCCTTAGTGGGTGGCGAACTTCGGGAAACAAATCCTTGTCTCTCCTTTGTGGTTTGCCTCACTTGTTTTGTTTTCTAGCATATTTACTTTGCTTCCACTCGATCTACTTGGGTGTGCTTGTCTTTGAGTGCAAGGATCACTACCCTTCTCGTGATCATCTACAGGAGCTACTCAAGAACTTAATTTTGTGCTAGAAGTCAAGATAAGACTTGAGTTGTTTTGCAGGTTTATCGGCCGGGGGCGGTGTAACCACCCCGGGACTGGTCTAACCGCCCCCCGTGGTTCGGCACATCGGGGGCGGTCTAACCGCCCGTGTGCCGGTGAAGCTCAAGTTTCCGGGGGGAGTTTTATTTGGTCGCCCCGCCTATTCACCCCCCCCTCTAGGTGGCATCAAAGTCCTTTCGTGAACCTACTGGAGGTTTTGTTTGCTTTTACGGACCGTCCGCCGAGGGATCACGGACCGTCCGCCGTGCTCACGGACTATCCGTCGTACACACGCGGATTGTCCGCCCGTGGCCTCGCATTTGGCTATGACTTTTGATTCTTGTCTAGTGCTTTTGCTCTTTGATTCGTGGCTCATCTCTAGGACTTGTAGGTTTGTGTGTGCCTAGTCTAGAGCGTCTTTGGTGTGTGCGAGTGATTAGAGTGGCAATTGGGGCGTAGGCCGAGTTCTTCTCATAGGAGAGAATTTTTATCGGCTCTCATTCACCCCACCCTCTCGGTCACCTAATCGGTCCTTCGGTGTTGCCTGGTTTGAAGTTCAACAAAGCAACCCAAAAGAGATAACCCCATCCAAAGAAGCCGACACTTAGCCGAAATTTGAGTTTCCCGCAGTTGTTGAGCACCCTGCAGATGTGACCACCCAAGGAAGAGGGCATTGTAAGAAGAGGGAGGAATAGATCCCGTTAGGCGACCATTTCTAAATAAATCTATCGGGATCCAAAGTTAGTGTGAAATCTCGTAGAATGTCCCATATTCTCATCGTGAGCAAATGCATAAAGTAAGTAATCCAACAACCTCTAGCTAGACCTTTCCTCAATGTGGAATAGGTCCCATCGAGTGACCATTTCCAAATAAATCTGTCAAGGTCCAAAGATAGGATGAAATTTTGTGAAATGTCCCAAATTCTAAGTGTTGGTGGTTAAAATAGCCCAAACAAGAAAGAGTGGGACTCTTGAACCGTATAGAACGACTCAAGAGAGCTACTAGGGGATTGAGTGACTAGTGGAGCGAATAGATTGCAACTTAACCCAATACACGGGGTCGGCGCCCCTTTTATAGGCCCCAAGGGCACCATCCGGTACAATGTCCGTTTTACCCCCGTACGGACTCTCGACCTAATGCCCTTCATCGGGGGCATTGTGGCATGTCCTTCCCATTACACGACACGTGACCACATGACTCTACGGTGCTCGTGGTCCCTCCATGTGTGGTTCCCGGGCTTGTCCCGGTCCATCCTTTGTTCCGGTAGCCTTCCGCTTTCATACGGGCGAAACCCCTCCGCGCCTCGGCTGTCCCTCGGCGCACCTCTGTCGGCAGGGGCGGAGCCAAAGGGGGGCGCACGTGATGCTACCGCACACCACCACAATCCACAGCCATAGCAGGCTAGCACCCGTTAAATATTTTGCTAATGACAGATTAGCACTTCCCCTGAAGCAAGAAAGTTATTTGATGCATGATTTCACTTCCATTCCGTATGTACCGAGACGTCACCATGCGCCGGCACCTATGAATGTCAGGCAAATTGCTAATGAAGCTAATCAATCGACTTAAACAAAATATTTTGTGTCACCAATGCAAACCTATCATTATTCTTTGTTATTAAGGTTCATGTGTTACTAGTAGTGGTCGATGATCTCAATTAATAGCATCACTAAGTACTTGATTTACAAATACTGTATTCGAGTTGTACAACCTAATCACTATTACAAGGCAATATATAGGAGATCCATTCTATGTATTACAATCAAACATATGGTTTTGCAAATATGTTTTTAGAATAATTTGTTGTTCATTTTATATCAAAGTCCCCGAAAAAATTATACATTGTTTTCTACTCGGCATCTGCCCCCCCCCCCTGGTCACATCCCGGCTACGCCCCCGTCCGTCGGGTTCTCCCGGATATCTCTCGCTCCCTACGGGGTCCTCGGCTTCGAATCCTCGGGGAGGTCGTCTTCTCCCCGATCGACCGCGCGGTGGGCCCGATCGGGGGCGGGGGGGGGGGGGGGGCTCTCTATTGGTCCCGGGGGTGGCCCACCGGGAAGCAAGGGCCCCTCCCGCATCCCCAACACTAAGGTATCATAAAATAACCTGCACAAGGAGTGCATGCTTAATGTCGGTAATCTAATGGCCTCCGCCAAACCTTCCCTCACCGTGCGTGTCCACTTTATCTTAGCCGAATGATCGCCCACAGTTGGGGCCGACACCCGAACGGAACAGCCGTTATTCCAACCGTCCAACCAAAATAGTGTAGAGTTCCCATCCCAACAACAATCGTGACGGAGGCCTCGAAGAAGCCAACTACAAGTTTATTAGACATAAGGTGGTAATAAGCCGGGTGAGCGACGTACGAGGGCAAAGGGGATTCGGGGGGAGGAAAGAGAGAGGGGGGGTGGCCGGTTGGAGGCATCTCAACTTACAAATGTCTTCGCATCTAAAGGCCGCAAACCGAGATCTGGATAGTTTATCGATTATTTGGCTATGAAGATGACTTCAAATGGAAAAATTTTGAACTACAAAGTTATAGATCTCGTCGAAAGCTACAATTTTCATATAAAGTTCACCTCCATCCGAGTTCAAATAAAAAAATTACAAATTTTTGAAAAGAGACCGGACCCCTACCGCCTTGGCCCACGGCGGTAGGAGATGCTATAGTACCGCGCGCCTCCTACCGCCGTGGGGCACGACGTTAGGTCTCCGCCGCCGCCTCCCACGGCGCCGGTTGTATAATTTTGCAATTTTTTCGGACTATATATTTTGTAAAAAAAGAAAAAATTTGACGACGAGAGACACGGTGTGGGCCAAGGCGAGGCGGCTTCTTCCTTCTTTGGGCTGCGTGGGCTGGTAATTGCTTCCCGGGCTTCCTTTTGTGTCACCATGATGGCTTTGGGGGAATGTTATTGTGGGCCGACTGGGCCGTTGTAGGCTTTGCAACCGGCCCTTCATCAACTAATTCAGCATACCTCAAAAAAAAACAAAGGGCCTGATTGGATTGAAGCAAAAGTTGCTTGGTCAAAATTTTGGTCATTTAAAATTTTGATCACTAATTCCAAATCTTGACCAAATTTAGCAGTTCAAAAGAACTAAGGTGCACGAGATGAACCTTTTTAGCACTCATTCATTTATATTATTCAAATTGGTTAAGATTTTGAATTAGCAGCCAAAATTTAAAATGGCCAGAATTTGGGTTGGGCAACTGTTGGTCTCAATCCAATCAGGCTCTAATTCATCATCAGAAGCAAAATTCATACTCTTTTATATTACATCAGGTTTCTTCAACCCGCTGGTTTGGTGACGACGGATTGCATGCCTGCGTTTGCATGGGGGTGTTGCCCCAACTGATGTTTTTTCAACGTTTGCTAGATCTCATTGTAAGCAACGGGTGGTTTTTGCGATCTTCAAAGTCTTGTTATCCTCGTGGCACTCGGCAGTCAACGACGGTGCTCTTGCCTTGCACGGCCTGCCTTTTGGGGAAAAAAAAACTTCTCGACTCCTCCGGATCAAGTCAAAGCAAAGCACACGCGCACACAAAGGGTAACCCGCACAAGGCAGCCAGCCACCATTGACGAGCGCCCTCGTCCGTGCGTATGGCAAGTGGGCCCGCCGCACCGCCGTCGCCGGCAAGCGATCAATCAATCAATCACCCCCCCCCCCCCCCCCTTCCTCTCGTAACCTCGGGCTTATCCCCTTCCTCCTCTCGTATATCAGACTAGTTGGAGGGCTTATCAGAAAAAAAAAAAAAAACGCTAACACGACGGGCTAGTATCCCGTAACCTCCTCCCGTAGACACGTGGCGGCCTCTGACTGGGTGCCAGTAGTAAAACCCAAGCGCCCAACCGGTCCGGGTCAACTGTCAACTGTTGCGTAACTTCACGGAACAGCGGAACAGCCCTCCCGAAAATTTCTGTTTTCCCCCTGCTTCTTCCTCCTCCTACCAGTATCTGCATCTCTCTCTCTCTCCTCCGGTGGTGGGGGGCAAGGCAGGGAGGCGACGGCGATGGCTGCGAAGGGCGCGACGGCGGCGCTGCTGCTCCTTGCGGCGCTCCTGGTCTCCGCTCCTCCTACCGCCGCGGCGGCGGCGGAGCAGAAAGGAGGTGAGATGAACTCCCCCCCCCCTCCCCCCCACACCGTTTCAACTGCCTGCTCCTCCTGGTCCGTCGTGCCGCCGCTGCGCCTGCAGGTGCGCGGTCCTCGCCTTGGTTCTGTACTGTACGGTTTGCTTGTTGCTTTGGAGGTGGGGGCGGGCGATTCGGAGGGAAGGTAAGCTGTTGGCGCGGGCGATTGGTTGGCGGCGGTTCGAGGGAAAGGTGCGGATAATTGGATTGGATTAGATTAGATGGGGGTTGATGCAGCAAAAAGCTCGGGAAAGCTGAACCCGGTAGTAGGCACTCCAGAAGCAGCGAATTTCGTCCTGATGTGATGTGAGCCTCGTCTGGCTCTGGGGGGAGCACTGTAGATTGGGGAGAGGTAGTAATAAATCGATAAAGCTGCTTGCTTTAGAGCAATCGAGTGCTCTGCACAGCTGCTGCGGAGATTCAGGGTGAAGGTTGTGTGCTCTACCACTTGCTGCTTGTTGCCACCTGCAGGTGGTGTTGCAGGGTAGCGGTGCCGCGGTTAGGGAAGAAGTTCCTTGCCCGCGTGATTGGGGATGCGAAACTATGCGATTTCTGAAATGAGTTGCAGACTGTTATGCTTGTATGCTTTTGAAATTGGATGCACTGTCGGATATCGCAGGCAGCTCTGAATTCCAGTCTCGCATGTGGATTTCTTCCACCCTCTCTGTAGAGCTATTTCATCACCAGTACGTACTAAAAATGCTAACGGGTTGGTTCAACTTTTCTTTTGCCAATGCAGTACTCACGATGAAGCCTTCTGATGGCGGTTATGCTTATAACCGTACTCTTGCTCACATTCTTGTCGAATATGCGTCCGCTGTAAGTTCCCCATTGCTTCCTTTGCAATGTGCTACTACTTATAATCCTGTTGGTGACGACTTTGTAAATTTGCCCAAAGTTCTTGTGGTCCTTGCTTAGCTAGACAGTTTCTGTGTTCAAACTTTCTTCCTGGCCCCTTTCTTTTCAAGAAAAACTTTGAAACTCCTTTCAGCACCATGCCATTCACCGCCTATTCTATGCAGCATATTCAGCCGCTAATCTCTATCCTATATCAAAATGCTTCTTTCTGTAAACTTGACTTATGTAAATGCATTTCAGGTGTATACATCTGACTTAACATCACTTTTCACATGGACCTGTCCAAGGTGCAAAGATCACACAAAGGTAATTCGCCTATGCGTCGATATCATTCGTTCTAGTTCTATTTGTGCAAGATGTTCTATGTGTTCCTTGGCACCTAATAGTCTGTTTCTTTTTCGTTACTGATGCAGGGCTTTGAGGTGATTGAGGTCATTGTGGATGTGGCGAACTGTTTACAGGTTAGTTACTATTTTACTGTTTCAGGTCTTCTTATTCTTGCACTGCTTGATGAAAACCTATGTTAAATTGCTTATTAAAAAAATCTGCAGGCATTTGTTGGAGTTGCTCCTGATCCACAATCCATAATCATTGCATTTAGAGGGACTCAACAGCACAGGTACACAAATTGCTCTGTTACGCGTAGCATATTAGTGAGAAAAATTCCTTCCCTGTTTACCCTTAACTCTACCTGCTATCTTGTTTTTTTGTGTGTGTTTCTCCTACCCTTGTTTCTTTTGGATTTCATCTGTAGCCTACCCCAACTTGCTTGGGACAAAAGGCTATGTTATTGTTGTACTGGTACTGTATTGATATATTCTCTCAGTCATCTTTTTATCCTAGCTATTTAAACTATATGTTTCGATTTGCAGCTCATAAAATTGTTTTTCTAGTAAAACTTAATCAGATATCGCATGCGATTTACGAGCATTCAATTTTATATCTCTTTGACTGGTTGCCTTGGAATTTTACTTGCACAGTGTCTCAAATTGGATTGAAGATCTCTTCTGGAAGCAGCTCGATGTGACTTATCCAGGCATGCCTGATGCAATGGTAACACCACTAGTACAGTTTTTGTTGATATTTACAGTTCTTATTGAACTAGCAATAACTCTTCATTGCTTGCTGTGTCCCTCTTGTTGCAGGTTCATCATGGATTTTATACTGCATATTATAATACAACGCTGCGATTTGAGATCTTGAAATCTATTAAATGGGCGAGGAAAACATATGGAAAACTACCCATAAATGTTGTGGGTCACTCCATGGGAGGGGCTTTAGCTTCATTTTGTGCCCTTGATCTTTCTGTATGTACTTTTAGGCCATCTGGATATTTTTGGTTCCTTTATGAGCAATACGCAACCAATTTCGTCCAACTACATTAAAAACAGCTAAATTTCTTTTTGTGAATAAACTTATTTCATGGCATATAAGTGCATTATAAAATAGTTGTGTGTGTGTTGAGTTGTGTTTTCTTGTATGTTCAGGGATCTATTCCCTTTCTCTTCTTCTTAATATAATGAAGTGCAGTTCTCCTGCATCCTTCGAGAAAAAAAAATTACATTCTCCATAAGATACTTTGACTAACAATGTCTATAAAAATGTACTATCTCAAATGGAAAGAGTAATATATCATGAAAATATTTTTTATATATTATAATGAATCTAGTCATGTTTTTCTTGTGTTGTCAATCAGTATAAAATTTTATTCATTCATACTCTGATAAAATATTGGATTTAGGACAGGCCTAGATGGATTTATATTTCTGATCAGAGGAAGTATGCCCTATGAACCTAGGATTAAACCTATGCTTCTTACCTGATATGATTGCTTGTATATTAATATAAATGCAGATTGCTGACTTCAATAAATAATATCTTATTTTCTTTTACAGGTTAAGTTTGGCTCACAGGAAGTTGAGCTCATGACTTTTGGACAACCTCGGATAGGCAATCCTGCTTTTGCTGCGTACTTTGCTGCTCAAGTCCCAAGAACAATCCGTGTGACCCATCAGAATGATATTGTGCCACATTTACCACCATACTATTATTACCTAGGTGAATGGACATATCACCACTTTGCTAGAGAGGTATGCATAAAAGATTTTGACAAAAATGCATCTGTATGCTGAATATGCTGGAGTTTTTTTTTCAGACTACTCTTACACCATCTATTTCCTCTGCATTTGTTTCTCATCAGGTTTGGCTTCATGTGATCATAGACGGAAATGTTATTACCAGAAATGAGACAATCTGTGATGATTCCGGGGAGGACCCAACCTGCAGCAGGTATCTATCTGCCTAGCATGGCCTCACAGTTTTTTCTTCCATCTGCTGCTCAATCATTGCTTTTGCTTGAACAGGTCAGTCTATGGAATAAGTGTGGCAGATCATCTTGAGTACTATGGCGTCACAATGCATTCTGATTCAAGGGGATCTTGTCAATTTGTAATGGGTTCCGCCAACTCAGTATACAGCTACATTCGTGAAGTTGATGGAACCATCATCTTGTCAAAATATGCGCAAGAATCACATATCCTAGAATCCATATGACTTTGTATGCCACAAAACACACACTTGTACAGTATTTTATTTTCATTTGTGTGCAAGCTCATGAAATACTGGGCGCTCCAGGAGCTCTCCTGAGGATAAGGAGAGGCTCACCTTTTCAATGTGCCCCCTTTGCTCAAGTGAGAATTGTACATGTAAGCTCCATAACATTGTATACACGCTTCAGTGATGTACATAAAAAATTTATGACAGGCTTAAGTAATGGAAATGTTTGATGACGCACTTGTTTGTTTTTTTTTCACTTATTGTGATACGACCTGAGATATCTCCAGATTTTCTCTCAGCATTTCACTTCACCTTTACCGTCATTTCAGATACTCTTGCAGATCAAGGAATGTAGCCCCTTGGACACCTTAATTGATGTATGAAAATTGTAACAAGCTTAATGGAATTGTTTGATGGTAACACTTATTTCGTATTTTGGTCAATGTAATTCTAACTGAAATATTTCTATATATTTTCTCTCAGAATTGCTGAACTGAGAATTCTGGATGTAATCTCTCTCTGTACCAGTGTTTGTGCATTTTGATTGATTGCATCTACAAATATATAACAGACTTATGTGATGGATTTGATGGTACCCCTTGTTTGAAAACATATATAATATGATATCTTCATAACATTATGTGACATACTGACAGCATCTTCACCTATTGTGATTCTACTTGAGATATTTTCGGAATTTTCTCTCTACATTACCCCTTGCCTAGTCACCTTTACTTCCGTTTCAGATATGCTTTTGCGGATAAAAGAATGTAGCCCCTTGCATACATGAGGAGCCAAGACCTGATCAAGCTCAGGAAGGAATCTAAGGATGCAAAGTTCCACAAATGGTCAGCACTGCAAGGACAGATCTTGAGGATAAGGATACATGTCTATCCAGATATTCTCCATTGTCATCTGCTTGTTCCAGAGGTTTGCACCATATACAAGAGAAGATGTGAAGATGCATCGCGGCATATCAACTGTGACTGTTCCATAGCATCATTTCAAACAGCATGCTCTTGCTGATTGCAATGAAAGAATGTGCAGCGACAAGTCAGGTCAAATGCCTGCATATATGATAAGGATGGCGCGGCTTGTGGATGGTGAAAGTTTTCAGAGAGAATAAGACATATCAAATTGGGTGGGTGTCTGGCTGAAGATTTATTCACCAAGAATGGTGAAACTATTCAGAAGCAACGTGAGAATGCAAATGGGGCAGATTCTAGCGCTATGGATAAGGTCAGAAGAGAGTGAGTTACTGTTTGTAAGGGAGTGAATGAGACTGTAGGCTCTCTGTCTGAAGATGCTATTCTGTACCTGAAGATCAGGAGCCTGATCCCTCGGCCAATACCTGTCTTAGCTGGAGGAATCAGATCCTGCTGTCATACTGTTGTGTGACGAAGCGTCGCCGTGTTGTTGTCGGCACTCGGCACCTTCACTTTTGCTATGGTCTTCTGTATTTACACCGGAACTCATCTGAACTCTCGAGTTGCATTGATGCAGGGCTACATTCAAACTTTCAGAGAACTGAATACTTAAAACTACTTGGCAGAGGAAATGATATGTTACATTGCACCAGAGATTTAAGTGATTGCAAGGTTCAGAATTTAGACTACCAATAAATGCAGAGCAAAATTCCACTGCGCTCATTGTTCTGTTTGTGACCTTTGTGAACTATATATATATTAACATGTGTAAAATACTGCTATTAGTGTAAGTGTAAATGCATCCATTATATACACTTGTCGTATGGTTATAAACTGTGACTGAACATTGTCTTTTCTACCCTGAAGAAAATCCACAGATAACATAGTTATGTCCTCATTTGAAAAGATCCTCTTGTTTTCTCAGATTTTTCGCATGAGGTTGAGATCAACCCATGACTCATGAGGAAAGATTCCAAAGTTCCAAGGGCCCTCATGCATGAACACCCACATATGGATTCTTATCCAAAACTATCCAGTCTTCAACCTTCCCTGCACTCAGATGAGACGAATCATTTTTCAGTTACACAAGAACCAAATCTACCTATATGTGTTCCATATGCGCAAATATAAAATAACATGTGTTCAGCAAATGCTGTCAGTAGGTTGTCAAGAATCTTACAATTAATCCACTACTGCAAGTAGTTGCAGACTTGCAGTATAGCAGCATCTTTTCCATCCTATAAAAGGAAACCATGGCCAGCACCAAGAAACCACAGCAACCAACTTTTTCAAACCATCTAGTACAAACTCTGTGTGCTAAGTCTCTAGAACCTTCCACTGTTGAATCGATGGACCGCGTGGCGAGGCTGGTGTCGGAGCGGGCGGTGGTGGTGTTCACGGCGAGCAACTGCAGCATGGGCGACGTGGTCACGTCGCTGCTGGGCAGCCTGGGCGTGAACGCCGCCGTGCACGAGCTCGACAAGGACCCCCGGGGCCGGGAGATGGAGCGGGAGCTCGCCAGGAGGCTCGGCGGCGGCGGCGGCGGCGGCGGCACACCCACCGTGCCGGCGGTGTTCGTGGGCGGCGACCTCGTCGGCGGGACCAACAGGGTGATGGCGCTGCACCTCGCCGGCGAGCTCGTGCCCATGCTCAGGAACGCCGGCGCGCTCTGGCTGTAGAGAAGGACTATGTTGATCGAGAACGCCCAAGAGCATGCGTGTGCACGCGCGTTCATGCATGTCGTCGTAGCTTTTTCGTCAGTCTGATGTGCATGTATACATGGAGCGTGCGTGAATGCCAGGATTTTTTTTGTGTCCTGGGCTTGAATATAAATAAATTAAATACATATCGCCTCTGTTTTGGTCAAAATTGTTGGTAATGTTAGTTTTTAACTTTATTATTCAAACTTTGATCTATGTATTTTTTGGTTGTAGGGGAAATATCTGTATAGTCTTATTTTGATACTTATCACAAATGCATAAGTGATAAGTGACATAGATGTGACAGCGAATTCAGAAAATCACTAAATTAAGCATTCTGAAAGTTGTTGTCAGTCATGGCTAGAAATAGAATGCTAGATTTACAAAAAAAAATGCTACAACTGTGGAGTCAACCGTTGACCATTGCTCGAAAATAATGGGTGAAAATAAGTTGCACCCTGCAGCTCCATCTTGTGCACTTTCATCAACTTCTCTTTCTTGTGATTTTTCATTTTGTACAGCCACAAGATATCTCTGCTGCTCTTGTTACCTTTCTTTTTTCCTTATTAGTTTGGAATTAAATTTCTCAATTACTAGATCCCTCCCTCATCTTATCATGAAGTAGTTTAGTTTGTTGGGCTTCTAGTTCTTTAATTTGTGTGAACTAACAAGAGTGTATCAGTTGGAAACAAGTCTACTCCGTGCAAACTATGCAAACTTCAATCGAACCCGCTAGATCTAGATCCAAAGGCCGGTGAGAGAAGTTGGAACTATTTGCAAAAAAGCGCCCGCCAGTCCCCTCCACCTCCCATGTTTTTTTTTGCAAAAAGACCCCGCTCCCTCATCTCCGGACCACATTGCTACTCACACCGGCGCTCGACAAATAAGCTCGCGCCTCCTCCGGGTACTAGTCCACTAGCACCGTCCCCGGCCTCCTCCACATCATATCTTTGTCCTCCTCATCCTTGTCTCGACGCTCCCTGTCGGCACAGCGCACTCGGGCGTCCACCCCTCGTCCCCTCCAAAGGCAAAGAAAACAAAACCAAAAGGGTTGTATGGTCACAACACTTTAATGGCTCGTATATATAGTCATATGGTGACTTGATATGTGTTGTCTCTATGAACAAAATAAATCTGAAATGGCATACAAGAGAAAGGGTGAAATTACACTTCATTCATTTGGACGGGCAAATGAGTCTTTTCCACACCTACTTAACTGCAACATAACTGCACATGGATGGAAGTGGCAAAGAAGGCATAAGTGAAGATTTCTATGGCACTGAAGGCATTCTAAAAATTTTTGTCGCACTCACGGAGAACTATGAAATATTTTGTGGAAATGAGGGAAATCACTAAAGATTTTATCTAGTACGGTCGGATTGTTTGATTTGATCTGCAGGAATGTAAGATGAAAGTATGCAAAATTAAACAAGAAGATTTTGTAAATTGGACGGAGAGCCCACTTTGCATACCAGAAAGCTAAGCTTGACTACTGAGTGGAACCTATATGTGTACCCCCTGAACATTCATATTCTGAACCTGAAGATTATTGATAGAAAAAGTGGCTGCTCTTAGCCGAAGGGAATCAGGTCCTGCTATTTTAATATGTCACGTGACGAAGCGTCGCCGCTCGATCTGTTGTCGGCACGTTGGCTTCTAATTTGCTGCAGGCAACACGCACGCTGACCGGTGCTGATTTGTTGTGAGAAAAGACTATTGGTGACGCTACTTGCTTTGTTCGAGAGAAAAGATCTTCTTTTGGTGCTACCGATGATAACGAACAGAACAGTGCTTATGCCAACAACAGCAGAACAAAACTTCATTGTGCTCTCTGCTTTTGAGCTTGTTACCAAGCAAGATATTACTAACCGTATGCTACGTACTTGGTCTGTACTTGAATCTTGAAGTACATATACGTGTCAATAAATCTTCTTTTTCACGATTCTTGTTTTAAAATTGTGCATGGATAATAAGGAATTTTCTACACCGAATCCATTCGTTTTTGTTTCAGATTTAGCGTACGAAATTTTTGGCATGAAGTCTCCTCGGTCGATCACAATTCGCAAGTCATGAGGACACCGACTCCAATATGTTCTACTCCCTTTTTTATGTATCGAGATATAAATATGTATCTAGGTGTATAAAAATGAAAATTTATCTAGAAAAGTCAAAACGACAATAAATTGAGACGGATTGCGAAATTAATTAAGACCATCGTGCTGGAACACCAACATGATGGATTCTTATTCCAAACTATCCAACCTCTTTCACCTACATAATCTGTAACTCTTTTGGAAGAATAAATTTTCCCCATTATTAGAGAATCGAATCACATTAGATATATATACAAATACATATGATACGTTCCACGTGCACGCGTGCGCACGTCCTTACATGCACACGCGCACGCACGCGCCACACACACTGTGATGACACACAACTACTACATGTTTAGCAAACGCTGTCAGTTTCTCGCACTGTCAATCAAAGAACGTTAATCCACCACTACAACACGTGCAACTGCCAAAACTGCCAACAACATCTTTTTTCCAGCCTATAAAAGACAAACGGCGCGTGCACTCTCGATCGGCAGCGAGAAGCGACGATCGAAAGAGAGAGGCAAAAGATCGAAGAAGCCTCTAGAACCTTCCGAGAACGAAGCTGGTGGCCGCGGCGATGGAGCGGGTGGCGGCGCTGGCGTCGGAGCGGGCGGTGGTGGTGTTCACGGCGAGCGACTGCACCATGGGCGGCGTCGTGGTCTCGCTGCTGAGCAGCCTGGGCGTGAACGCGGCCGTGCACGAGCTGGACAGCGACCCCCGGGGCCGCGAGATGGAGCAGGAGCTCGCCAGGAGGATCGCCGCCAGCGGCAGCGGAAGCGGCGGCGGCAGCAACCCCACCGTGCCAGCGGTGTTCGTGGGCGGCAACCTCGTCGGCGGGACAGCCAGGGTCATGGCGCTGCACCTCGCCGGCGAGCTCGTGCCCATGCTCAGGAGCGCTGGCGCGCTCTGGCTGTGATTTCGTATGACTACATGAGCTAGGGACGGACGACGACAGACGGAATGCATGCTACTCTTGGAGGAGGCTTGCTTCAAGTTCAACATGTATACAAAACCAAGCAGCTTCAAGTTTACACTGTTCTACGTACCACCCTCTTCAAGCAACGAGGGGAGAGTACAAACCAGCATCGTGTAGTTCAAAATGTCGATAAGTGAAAAATAGAACAAAATTTAACCTACTTTGGATTGCACCAAGATCGGAACCAATTATAGATGATGAGATATGGGCCGCCCGGCACTAAGCCCGATTTAGCCCGGCTCGGCTAGACCCGGCACTATCAAGCCCAATGGATTTTTCGTGTCGGGTTGGAACCATCGTACCGAACTCCCCAACCTAGGCTCGACACTATGAACTTTTTATAGTGTCGGCCTGGCCAACGCCACATCCAATCCAACATATATGCTTGTCCAACTTGACCACAAGGGACCTTCCCCCTCTGCCACTCCACCTCGTGGACCGCCTACGACACTCGTTGCTGCCAGTCGAGCACATACATCTTGTGCCCTGATGGCAACAAGCTTCGAGAAGTAGGTCCACCATCGAGGCGGGTGTACCGCTTGCGGGGAGGGAGTAGTTGGGCAGCTAGCGGCAGCCGAAGATCGAGTAGCGGCGATGGGGCGACAACGTTTAGGGTGGCTTCCTGATCAGAGCCCAAGATGATGGTCGCAAAGCGGCGTAGGCGCGCAATTCCTGGTTGTGGCCTCACTGAAGAAGGAGGCAGGGGAGCTGTCGACCGGAGCCCAAGGCAATGGTACATGTCGTGGCTTACGGTGGGCGGTGTGAGCGCACAACTCCCGGGCGTGACCCTGTTGAAGGAGAAGAAGGGAGGGAGGAGCTGCAGGTGAAGTGGGGATGCCGGTGGGAAGACTGGATAACTGAGGGAGGGAGCAGGAAGCAGGGGACGTTCATTAGGGTGTGAGGACCGGGGAGGCCAAGGGAGGAGATAAAGATGATGACATTATATACCTAGGGGTTGGCTGGTGGGTTGGGATTTTACGGACCATTGTCGGGCCGACCCATTTTTAATGCAGACCTCAGGCTGGCGCGGCAAGCATGCTAAGGTTGTGGCACAGAACAGGTACAGGACCGAGCATCGGGCCGTCCCACACACTTTTGCCCTCATGTCGGTCATGTTAGAGCCAAGATTTTTAATTAGGGTCATGCCTCGTGTCGCCGAGAGAGCCTAGCTCATCTGGGCATCTATAGAATGATCCGAGAGAAAACACTTAACATATGTGCGAGCCAAGAGAATATGTATGCATACAGTTGAGCTAGCTGCAAGTGCACCGTCATACTATAAGGGTGCCTTTGGTACCACTCCACTCCATGCGAGAGAAAGCGGGAAGAGCTACCAAACACAATTTCAAAATAGCTCCCGTCGCGAACCAGCCATAAACCGTGCTCTCTCGAGCGTTTTGCCTCAGGGGAAGCCAAAAAATAGTAGCTCCCCGTAGCTTCTTCCCATCGATTGTCACCCTTGTCCTCGGGTGTGGCTGACACAAGGACATGGGGGCAATGGTCGGCGGCCGACGCGGGGCTATCAGCAAGTGCAGGGGCACGGGGAGTCGGTAGTCTGGGTGGTCGACTGGAGGAGGAGAGGTGGCCGACCAACTAGCATAGGAGAGGTGGTCAATCGACCAACGCAAGTTGGGGCAGAGGAGATGTGGCAAGGAGAGGGGGTCATCCGATCGGCGAAAGCCGCATGGGTGCGGGAGAGATAGGGGCTAGCGGCGTGGGCATGGGGGAGATAGGCTGCTGACAGGGGAGCTAGAGATGGAGGCAGCCATGGCTAGGAACCGGAGGTGGAGGAGGCGGCCGTGAATTGATAAGAAGGAAAGGAAAGAGAAGGAGAAAAGAATAGGAAGGAAAGGGAAAAGGAAAAATAATAGAAAGGGGAAAGTAAGAAAATAAAAGAAAAAAGAAAAAAGAAACAAAGAAAAAGAAAAAAGAAAAAAGAAACAAAAAAGAAAGAGGAAGAGCATTATGGACATTTCATCCTCGTATCCATATCCCATAGCAAGAAGAAGCTATTTTGTCAAACGATTTTTTAAAAACCAGTTTCAACTTCATCACATAATTCACTCCACCGGCACAACTACAACTGTACTGGAGTTGTTTTTCAACTATAGCTCTGCCAAACACACTCTAAATCCCGTTTTGCAACATGGTGCCCTGTGAGGACGTGAGGAGTCAAAACTGTGTACCTCAAAAATCCCACAGCAAAGGCCAGGAATCAAAAGATTTGTTGCTCCTTTTTCAAGACAAAAGGACAGCAGCGATAAGATGCAAAGGCAATGCCCCTAGTGAGACGATACATTGCCCTTGAATCCTTGATTGAGATCAACACAGTGTGGCTGAGCTGCAACATGTGTATCTCAAATCTCAATAAGCATCTGGTGATCTCTATCCGAAGCTATATCCGTCAGTCAGCCCTGGTTATGTGGGATAACCCCTTGGTTGCTTCCGTGGTGGCTCGTAGGGTTAGCTAAGGTGGGTAATGGCTTTGATAGGATCCGCGCCGGCACTAATGTGTCCGTGTGACGGTACCCTACTTGTGGGTAAAGTTGTACAACCTCTCGCAGTGTCAAACCTATTTGAATAGCCGTGTCCACGGTATTGGACGAGTCACGGTGTGGTCACAAAAACTAGTGTTTGGGTTTGGGATGTTTTCTCGGCGTGAGTTGTTTTCCGGTGAAGCGTGTGGCCGTGTGCTCGGCTCACGCGGACGGGAAGTCCGGTAGTTATACGGTGGTTTTCCTAAAACAATTGAGTCACTTTGGTTATCAAAATATTTGCGAAAACCTTTTTGAAATAAACCCCCGCATGTGTAAGTTTGCAAAATGAACCGTAACCTCGATCCTTGGTATACTCTATGCATGATTCTCGCTTATAAGCCCCTCTCGTGGGTGGGGTTGGATTTGCCTGAGTACGTATGTGCTCACCCTTGTTTTACTAACCATTTTTCGAGAGGAGGATCCCGATTACATTCCCGAAGACGTCGAGTAGGTCGCCGCCCTACACCCAACCGTGCATGTGTACCCGTGGCCTCCACGGAAAGCTTACATGGTGTGGTACTCGAGGAGGCTATGGAAGCCTTTGCTATCGTAGTGTGGTCGTTAGCGTTTGTGTTGTTCCTTGTAGCGTTGTCACTTCCGTGCCCTCTCGTGTCGCCGTGATGTAAAAGATTGATTCACCTGTTGTAATAAATGTGTTGCGAGCCTCCCGGGGACCGGTATTTGTGCCACATTTAGTCACCTCTCGATGAGGGGACGCTTCACATGTAAACCCTAACATCATCTCTCTCTTCTTTCTCTCCTACTTCTCTCTCCACCACCGTGACCCACCCCCACGCGCCGCCGCGACTTGCCCCCGGCCACCCCGCCGCCGCCGCGACCCGCCCCCGCGCGAGCTCGCCCGGGCCGCGCGCGCCGCCGTGGGGGTCGCGCTCACCGTGGGTTGCGCCCACCGCGCCTCCTCCTCCGCCCACCGCGGCCGACCCCGCGCAACGCCGCAGCCAGCCGGTGCGCCCCCGTCGGCGGCGGTCTGAAGGTGGAAGAAAGGGGGAAATCTTGATTTTATTTTCCTGAAAATGTTGGGACATTTTCAAAAAATGTTGATCAACATTTTTATGAAAAATATTGAAATAGTTGATGAAATGTTCCGTAAAAATGTTGAATCTAACATTTTCTCTCGAAAAATATTGATACAACTCTTCCCGGTCGAAAAATGTTACAAATTTCTAAAAAATGTTGAACCATTTTGTAATGCACGGGCTGGTGGATAAATAAAAAAAGGCAGTTAAATGGCTTTTGATAGGCTAAAAGTTTGCATCGGTAGGTACGTAGGAGCCCCCCTCTTTTTATCAGTTATGAGTACTAAGATAATCTCTCCTGTCATAACAAACTTTAAGCTCTCTTATCACTTTATTCAGTCGGGATTTCAAAGGTTTTCAATGCATCAAAATTAAGCCTGTTAGTGGGGAGGGTATAGACAAATCCACTCTTGTTCATACCCAAATCCAAATAATTATTATCCACTTCTTACCCTCCCCAATCCCACCCATACCCAATGGATAATTAGTTTTGTACTAGATTCTATACACCCAATGGATTATTTGTACCCTCCCCACGCTCACTCTCCCCATTTCTTCAATGTATAATTATTTTGTACTCATACCCTCCTTATTTGAGTTGGGTGTGTATTTGAGTATGGACAGTGCATAAAAAACAAGAGGGCTATTCAACTTATTAGTACTTAAAACTTGACTTGTGCCTGCAGTCTTCGCTTCAAACTAACGTTAACGGCCTAAATATGGAACGACTATCCCAGATAGAGAAATGTAATCATTGCTCCTGTTTTGGACGATGCATGCATTCTACCCTCACGTAACAACAGATTTGATTGATCGATGCTGCTGCATGCATGCATGGGTGGGTCCTTGGCGACACGACACACGAATGACCAACTATGCAGTAGTGCTGCTGACTGAGTGACTGTCACCTTTTGTGCTTTTGTCCGTTGCGTTGCTACGATTACCCATGCTTGCAGTCCAGTCAGCATGCAGCACCAGCACAGCATCTGTCCTTGAACGTCCTCCCCAGACCTCTCTCTCGCAGCATCGATCAGCATCTTTTGTTGACAGCCAATCCATTTCTTTTTTTTAAGTCAGCAGGAGCATTGCTCTGTACATTTAAGAAGAAGAAGCAATTGTATATAATGAGCCGAAGCAACACCACCACACGAACAAACCCTGAACAAAACAAACACACCCACAACAGCACACCCCCATCCCCAACCATCTGGGAGAGAAGATCGAAAAAGCCGCTAACGTCTGCGCCGTCGTCACCAACGCTGTGTCACGCCGAAGGCGCAACCCGCTGCAGACCCGACGGCCCCCTGAGCTCCTCCACCATGAGGCAGTCCTCCTCAAGCTGCGCAAACATGATCGTCAATCCCTCTGAATCGGTGGAGCTTCAGCACACACTCTCATTGCAGTACCAGGGCAACCACTGAACCTGACCACTCTGCGTGGGGGCCTCGCCTCATCCACCGCCTCTCAACTCTGCCAAGGACTCAGATAACTAAGACCGAATGAGAGCATCTCCTCTGCTCCCGCCAACACTGAGTTCACCACTACACCTTGAACGACATCACAAGGCAAACAAGCACACATGGGCCCTCAACACCCTAACAGCAGCACGGACCAAACCCACAGCCCGCAGCACCACCAAACGCCTCCACCACCACTAGCACAAACGACGGGATTCGAGATGCGACGCCTTCGGGAAGGTAACGACGGCAGACGTCGTCGTCGCACGTCCAGATGAACGAGGTCTTCACCCTAGAATCTCACACGATAAGAGCATAATACCTCGCAAAGATGCCCCCAGCAGGGAGATCGACACCCCCAAGAGCGTCGCCATCATGTCCACCAACATCGGTGAAGGCTTTCGCCTGAATGCACCATGTCTATCATCCGCTCGTGCACATGGTAGTGCCCTGCATCCCACCTCCCCCGCACCACCACCACCGGGAGGCCCTGCGCAACCCAAGCACCACCATAGCGCCAGAACAAACACTGGGCAGCCCCCTGACTCCACCACCATGGTAACACCACGACAACAGACGAAGGAGTAGGGTGCCGGTGAGCCAGCCCTGCCGTTGCCGGCCACGGAGCACGAGGTCAGGCGCCTGCCCCGAAGCAACCAACAGCCACCGCCACGCGGCGGGCACAACCCCCCCCCCCCCCCCCATGGGCACCGGCCCACCAACACCCGGCCCCGCGCGGGGCAAGCACCGACCGCAAGGGTCGAAGGCTCGGCACCGGCCAAGGCCACCACCGCCGCCGTAGGCGCGCGCCCGCCACGCCGCCGTCTTCCGCCAGCCGCCACAACCATGCCCCCGCCACGGAGCCGCGCCACCCCGACCATGCGGCCCTCGGATCCGACCGAGCACCACCGGATCCGAGGGTCCCTTCCCCGCCGCCGCCGCCGCCGTAGGACCGCGCCGACGAGAAGGTCTCCGGGGCACGAAGCGGCCACGCCCACCTCGCGTCGCCGCAGAAAACGAGGAGATGCCTCGCCGCCGCCTTCCCCACGGGCCGCACGAGATGCGGCGACCCGCTCGGGCGGCGGCGCGGGCGGATGGACCGAGAATAGGCGGCGGCGGCGCTAGGGTTTGGTGCCGTCCTATCGCCCGTGCAGGGGCGAACGAGATGGTCCGCGCACGTCCAAAACCAGCCAATCCATTTCTACTGTTGTTGTACCTACTGCTAAATCACTGTGCTTAATGCTAAACCTTCATTGAATTGAGTGGCTTATCTATACCAATCGTCCAATTTGTGTGATCTTTGACACTATGAATATGATGGGAAATGATCCATGTTGTGATGTGTTGTTGGCTTATCTGTACCAGCCACAAGCCTCATGACAACCCCATAGACATTGTGGGAGGTAATGCTTTGGAAGATGACCCGAATCGGCGCAACGGCTCCTTGTGTCCTCGGACTATGCACAAATTGGTGAGATAACTAAGAAGTGAGAACACGGAGAAATAAAGTGTTGAATGCAAACGAAAACCAAACCGTAGCATTAAAAAAACACAAAACGTGGATGTTATTGCTCACATGGCAAATGATTGTTTATATAGTATAATTACTAGTGCACTAGGAGCTCAAGAACATATGGATATGTCTAGTTTGATCAAGTTGTTATCACGACACCTATTTTACTACGACAATGTTAAATAGCAGAACCATATATGAAAGAAAGTGCATCCTATTTGAGCCGACAAATGGTTATGCTTGCCAAAGATGCATGAAAAGTCTGTTGGAAAGGGTCTCCAATCCGCACACACATAGAGATCGGGAAGTTAGTAATGGCTAGTAGACTTTTCATGGGAAAAGATACTTCATAATGCTCGAGTCACCGAATTTGGGATACGATAACAAGGCCGAATTCTGTTGCCGACAACTCTAACTAGTTGGTTCGCATCTTGCGATCACTAAATTTTGGGGTTGCTAAGGTGCCGATTGACCGAAATCAACGAAGCATGCCCCTTGCTCGATTTAATTCTTACGCTAACGAATAAACACCACAAATCTTTGCCACCGGCTTGGACAATCAAGAAAAGTAGGGGGAATTGGATGTTAATTGATCGAAAACACCGGCGGGTGTGTCGACAACCCACACCACAAATCTCCCCACCTCCAAGGCGACCAACACTCTACGAAATGATGATTGGTAATAAATAGCTTGGTGCGGGAGACAATCAACCACTAAAAGGAAAGCGGCTACGTCATGAAGCAAGTATAGACCAATCGGATCTCAAATGACCTCGCTTATATTTTTTTCTAAAAGGAATTATGATAATGCTACTAACCGCAGTGTTGAAAGAATGTGCTCCTATGTAATCTATAGTGGTCCGATGCATTCTTGTAAAAGAATGTCCGAAGCCAAAATATTATCTTCCATTATCTACTTAAGAGTGGTGAAAAAGCTTAATCTTGCTACGCGACCAGGGTATTATTCCATACTTTTCAACATCGCTAACTCTGCATTTCATTCTTGGTAAGACCAACAATTGTTGTAATCGAAACCCAACAGCCAATCTCAATTTTTTATTTTTGGTAGCTACTAACTAGTGATCACCGGATGATTGAAAGCATGAGTAAATTGAATTGAACATAATTATGTTGGATGACCGAAAGCGAGCTACGAATCGGTATTTCTTGTTTGAAGAAAATATATGTTAGCGCACATAAAACGACTAGGAGCAAGAAAGCATCTTGACAATTCCCTTGTTTGGATGGGTCCATCGAGCCTTGATAAGAACAACATGAAAGGCACATCCGCCTTTAGATGCGGATGGTCGGATGCATGGCAAAGTTGAAGCATGAGATGCCAAAACAAAGATGCAAATACTCCCATGTCCCAACCACGCACCGGGAGGTGCCAACAAGGATGATCCCAAAGCTTCGCTATCTCGCGCGATTGCGAGCCCCGCCGGGCCGTTGCTTGATCGGATGAGTAGAAGTTAAAAAGTATGATATACTTGGCACAACCAAATATTCGATCACCTATATCTAATAGAGAAGGAACCGAATTGGGCAATCAAATGACGGCGGCCCTAAGTATGTAATGGAGAAGAAACGAGTATTCGGTCATATTTAGCATTGTTCGAATGGTGCTAACAAATGAATTGGGCGGATCCACAACGACCCTATTGGGCACAAGCTAATATGACGAATCACGAAGGTATTGATATCTCTTTTGTTCACGGGGTATATGCACAAATAGTCTACACCTTTGTGGGAAATCAATAAAAATCATGGCAGTGAAAGAAAGTAGTGCAAGGGCGCATACGGGGGAAGAAGCGTCGGAAGAAATCGTCGGCCTACGGTGTCGGTGGGCGCTGAACCGACGGATGTGGTCCCGTGGACATCACCGTGGAACCACCACCATGGCGCTCGCGGCCGCAACCCCCAACCTGTTTGCCAACGTCGTGGCCGCCGCCGCCGTAGGAAAGGCCGCCGTGGGCGACGGTGCGGGGTCGGAGGTGGGCGGCGGTGGCGAAACGGGAGCGTAGGGACGGGGGCGTGGGTGGTGGCGGTGGGGGAACGGAGTTGGCACGGGACGGTGGCGACGAGATGGTTCGCGAGGAGGGCGGGGGCGTGGGCGGCGGCGGCCGTGGCGGCGGCGGGTCGAGGCGGAATGAAGACGCACCGCCACAGGAGGACCGGGGTGTGGGTGGCGGCGGTGGGGGAGCCGTCACCGGATTTTTGGCGGACACGATAGGCGGCAGGACGTGGGCGTGGGGAGACCCGGGGGAGAAAAAAACCATTAAAAAATAGGTAGGGTGTGACCCTTGCGCGAGCTATGTGCGGGAGGGTGGCTCGGGTATGGAATATTATTCCATACCCGGGTTACAAAATATAAATATAAATATAAATATAAATATATATATATATATATATATATATATATATATATATATATATATATATATATATATATATATATATATATACGGCCAAAGATCACATGACAGAGTACTTAGACTCTACACCTCACACGAGGTAAACTAAGAAACAATAATAAAAACGCACTAGTAAAAAGAAAAAGGAAGAGTAAGCTTCAATCTTCTTCATCCATGCTCCAAACAAACCTCCAACCGCCCACCAAACCCTTCCTCCACGGTTGAAGCCGATCACTTGATTTCCAAGGCGACGCCTCCGAGAAGTAAACGACGTCGAAGCCGCCGTCGCCGCCCCTCGAATCGGCCGGAGAAAGGTTGATATATGTATATACAAAGGTGTTCGGTTGAAGAGGTGGAGTTAACCGCTTGTTTGGAGGGTATCCGAATATTGGCTCGTTAACTACAAATGCTAACTAGAAATACCGATGATTCTTGAATTAGCTTGTGCGGTATTATGGATAAACTATGATTTTTTTTTTCATTTTGAGTACTTTCGGTACTTTTCACCATTAGATTTTATCGAATGGACCCTTTTCATTAATTTCGAATACTCTAAAATTTCTATAAAAAATCAAAGGTCATTCTTTAGTATGGTCGTGGTAAGAGAGACATTATGTGAATGTCAATGGCCTCATCAGCAAGCGTTCTCCTATAGATCGAGCGGAACAAAGTCCCCCACAAGTCGTGGATTAGAGCAACTTTAGTAGCTCCCCTTTCCCATCCCCAATACCAAAAAGATGTGATATAGGGGATCGGATGATAAAAAACCTCTCCAGCAGCCTCCATATCCCCTTCCCTCTTTTTCTCCATTTATTAAAACTCCTTCTCCATCCCCTTTATAAAGGGAACCTCTCCTCCACTCCCTAACAATGGGACCCACTCACTTTATAAAGGAGAAGATGATGTGACATTGTGAGACCCACGAGTTGGGAAGGAAAATAGGAAAGCTATTTGGAGCAAGTTGTGTTTTAGGGATGCAAATATTTTACTCCACCCTCAATAACTTCATATAAGGGATGAAATTTACTCCATCCGATGGAGTTGCTCTTAGAGGCCCAGTGATACTCGTGTTTTCTCTAGTGTTCCGTTGGAATCTTTAAGAGGAGACTCATGGCTCTGTCCGACGTATGTTATGCTAATTTGTATAGTAAGAAAAGTACTAGTGACTGATTTATACGGGATTTTTTTCTAAGAGAAAAATATGGAGCCTACTAAATCATCAGCATCAAGGAGAGTCACTTGCTCATTAGGCAAGCACAACGGTCATGGGGATGGGTTGGCACAGAAGATCCTGGGTGTGCGTATGATTATAGTACAGGCGTACAGCCCCTGACATAGTGAACGGCCCAACGGGATTTAATGCGGCTGTCGGCTACTTGCCCCGATCGTGTGACATGCTACGCTCCAAGATCTATCCTTTTCATACCATACGTACATACGTGTGAAAACCAGCTGTGAAATACGCACTCCTCTACTATAGGTACAGAATACCTGGCATTAAACTCTCAAAAGAGAGAACAAAATCACAGACATGAAAAGCAAAGACTCAAAATTATTTTTTGGAAATAAGAGAATCAAATTACTGCACCTTTTAAATAAGAGCAAGATTGTAACAATGGAAATGCTGTGTATTTCCAGAAAAAGGGTGTATTTCCACAAAAGAAAAGATTGCACAATGCAAATGCTGGAGGCCCCTTTGACCAGTATACTGCTCTTGCCGGGCCCACGATGTCAGGCTGAAACCTGTGATGGGTGACCGATGCAGGCTTTCCCATGACTCCAGACTGACGTAGCTGTGTAATGTAACGACTGTGGTAATGAAGCCACACCAGCCATGGCAGGGCAAGGTACCACATGCGCTTGTTTCAAGGGAAATCATAATTGCACCATGGACCTCCAGAGGCCAATGCCTGCCCACTCTCTGTCTGTGTCTGGACACAGATTTGCTCCATAGATTTTTTTTTGGTCATAATCTCCTCGAGTACCAAACTTATATAAAATGCATTGCATTGTTCAAAAGTAGTATCATACTCTCATGTGGTGTACTGGTGTGCACTTTTATTTATAGTTCGAATGCTTTTATTTTTTCTGCAAGGCGCCATTTTATCAATTCTTTTACTACTTACATGATGAAAAACTTTAAGATACACGAGCAACCAAAAAAAAAACCCATCTTTGATGTTAACCATGGCATGATGCCAACAGTAAAGTGAATCATCTTTCCTCCATGGGTGTTGGCTGTTGCAGCGGCTGCCTGTAAAAGTAAAACAGTATCCCTATCACACGCCTGCAAAAACTTTTGACAAGCTGCAGCCTGCAGGCAGGCCCAGCGGTCTCAGCAGAGAGCAGACCACAGGCTTTCTTCTCCCACAGACACAGACACAGACACAGACACCTCCAAGCTGAGAGTGAGAGAAGTCAATGTCGCCTGCTCCCAAGCCACACTCCTCGAGCTCCTCCTACACTTGCCACTAGACTGCAAAATTTCGTGCTCGCCGGAGCTTGGGGGCTCTTCTTGCTCGCCGGCCTGCTCATCTTTCGTTCTTGCTCCGATCCAAGAAGAGGGGGTACGTAGGGCTCCGTGCTCATTACATTTGATGAATTTTTTTCCTTTGCGCTTACTTTGATGTGCTTGTCTGATTCTTGGCAATGCCAATGGAACTTCTTGAGAAACTTAAAATAAACAGAAGCTTAAATTTCTAGAGCTGGTGTTCCTGATTTGTTTTTGTTGGTGCGTGCCCTGTCTATCTAGCGGATTCCTGGGCCCAAAAAGATTTCTATTTGCAACTGTTTGATGTCTTCCTGTTATTGCCCAAGTTCCAAAGGCAGCATCAGGTTTTTTTTTTAAAAAAAGCAAAGATTTGTCCTTTTTCTCCCATTGTTTTCGACATGATTTCTCGGGACAAATCCCAACCGCTCCACTAACCGGGCTTGCTTTCCCCGTTTCTTCGCGTCGCCGTGTTTCGGTGTTTGCAGGTGACCAGAGATTGCGGGGGTAGGGTTTGGTTTAAATCGTTCGAGGTCGTCTTGGGAAAAATCTGGGGCTGAAAACAGTGAAGAGAGGTCGAAATGCCGAAGATGTTTGGGTTCTCTCGCCGCCGGATGAAGCTGGGGAGGTGAGATTTCAGTTCTTCGCCCATAAATTTCTCTGCTTTTCGTTGTTTGGTTTGTATCCATTTTTTTCTACTAAATATTGGCATATGTTGCTTTATCTTTATCTTTTTGTTGGTACTCATGTCATGGGAAAAGATTTTACTTTTATCTGTTACTATAGGAGATGTTGTAGTTTGATTTTCTGATTTGGCTGTGGTTTTTTGCTTGTTTAGAAGATCTAGCGGTTCAATGCTAGAAAAAAGCTTGTGCCCCAAATATATTATGGAGAAAAGAGGTTCTGTTTAAAATGTTCAACTTATTTGTAAATTTCTGGAAGATGTTTGAACGTATTTTCGATTCCTAGTATATATGTTTATTTGTACCTAGTATATATGTTTATTTTTAGATTATTATGTAGATATGTTTATTTAGATGACATTTCTGTGTCTTTTTTTTGCTGTGCTCACAAGATTATTTGGTTACTGTGATGAGCTTGAATCTTTTAGATTCATTGTTTCCTTCAAGTCATATAGTAGTCATAAGCTTGACTAGTTGAGTTTTACAAGAAAAGGTCTCTCATTGTGCATTCACTCTGCTTGCCTTCAACTTTTCATTGTTCATATGATTTCTGCAGGTTAAAAGGTCATCTGCACGACCCTTTTCATGGCTCACGGAGCCCTTCACGTCAAACCAAGCGTTTAAGTCACCCCAATGTGAGATCTTCTGGTTCAACTGTATTGCATTTGCCCCCTGAGCCTATCGTATCAATGAATTTTAAGTTTATTAGATCATTGGCTTTGTCTAGGGAGAAGATCCAGTGACAACCTCAGTGAGTGGCCGAGCCGACGACCTTGCTTGGCGCTGCTCGTCTGATACATTTGATCTGAATGGGCGTGCTTTTGAGAGCTCAGAGAATTGGGCAGTACTGTCAACAGAGGGCGATAAACCAACTCCTCGTTTTGATGTAAATTTATCTGTTTGTAACAAAAAAATCAATTTGAGTGCTGTCCTCCTCATCAACATTCCTAATCATTGTATCACATTTCTTTGGGTGTAAACAGCATGCAGCAGCCATGGTAGGGAGCAAAATGGTAGTCTTTGGTGGTGATTCTGGACATTGTTTGCTAGATGATACAAAGGTAATGGATGAACACTAATCTTGTAATGAGATGACTTCATGATCTCATCTTCTATGTATCTTTCAGATCATTACCTAAAAATTGTACCTTGTAGATATTGAGCTTAGACAAACTTAGCTGGGATTCTGTGTCTCCTAAAGTTCGACCATCATCAAATGGACGTTGTCCAAAGTTGCGACCATGCAAAGGTCATTGTCTGGTATGTTCTCTCACTAAGATCCTTGTATCAGTTTTTCAGTATTGCGTATTACTGTGTAAATAGTTAAAGAAATTTTTAGGATTGCCAATTATGTATGCTTGGTTTAGAAGTCACTTACCTTTAACCTTTTAAAAAACTGTCCCTTGAAATCTGATTTATCTGGAATTCATATTCTGAGTGATAAAAACTATCCTTCTGCACTCTTGATTGCTTCATTGCCAAAGAAATATAAGTCTGCAAAACAACGATACAACTTTCTTTGCTTTTTTTGCTTTGTCTGTCATTTTACAACATCTTGGTGTCTTACCGGCTGGCATTGATCAAATCTGGATCCTTTGATGTTTAGGTTCCATGGGGGAAGAATGTCATTCTTGTGGGAGGGAAAAGTGACCCATCTTATGACAAGATATCAGGTTGCCTGTGCTATTTAATTTTCCAAACCACATCTATTTGTTTTATTTATCTGATTCTCTGCCAAACTTCCAACAGAGACAATTAGGAATTCATCATTTGTTTTACTGCAGTATGGACCTTCAATACAGAAACTGAGCTCTGGTCACATATGGAAACCAAGGGTGATATTCCGGTAAAAATCTCAACTTATGTTTTAATACTTCTAAAATATTCTTGTGCTGATGAAGAATGATGAAGACTGTACCCTGTTGAATTTCAGGTGTCGCGAAGTGGCCATACAGTGATTAGAGCAGGTCCTGTTCTAATTCTCTTTGGAGGCGAGGATTCCAAAGGGAAGAAGCTGCATGATCTTCATATGTTTGATCTGAAGTCATTAACATGGCTTCCTTTGAACTATAAGTGAGTTCTTCCTGTCTGGAACCCCAAATGGCGTCATTTCAAAAGCAATGATAAGAACGTTTGGAGGTTAATTTAGCCAACCATTTCAGTTTTTTGCTGTCCTTTGAATTGCTAATATCTTAGATGTAATACATTTTTAGACATCCCTAATTCCGCGGGAGAAGCACCTCGATATCTTACGTTACTATGCATTTTTCCTTTATTCATCCTAAGTTTATTGTTTTAGAGGTGCTGGACCTTCTCCAAGATCAAATCATGTTGCTGCACTTTATGACGATAGAATTCTATTGATTTTTGGAGGCCAGTCGAAGTCGAAGACCCTGAATGATATTCATGCTCTGGACTTTGAAACAGTAAGTTCAGCTTTCTTTTTAGGCTTTGCTTGTTAACAGCTTACTGAAATTGGCCTCCTTATTAGATGGTATGGTCAAGGGTCAAAACCCATGGTCATCATCCATCTCCTCGAGCAGGTTGTTGTGGAGCACTTTGTGGTACTAAATGGTATATCGCAGGAGGTGGAAGCAAGAAAAAACGTTAGTTCCATCCTTTCAGTTTCAGTTATCGATATTATGCATCTTGCCTTTGGATAATTGATACTAATGCAAAATGTTACCTCAGGGCATCCTGAAACATGGGTCTTCGATGTTCTAGAATCCAAATGGTCTGTTTGTGTAGTGCCTCCTAGTTCCTCAATTACAACGAAGAAAGTAAGTTTTAATTGTTTCTGTAATATTTTTTATGGAGTTGGCATTCATACTAAAACAGTGAAATTTAGAATTCCTATATCTTTTATCTTGCATTCATTATAAAAAATAAGATAGTTATGTCTGCCTATTCATGGGTGCATCGCATACCTATCTGCTGAGCAACTGATGACAAACTCTTTGCAGGGTTTCAGCATGGTACCATTGTACTACAGGGACAAGATTGTGCTTGTTGCTTTTGGAGGAAACAAAAAGGAGCCATCTGACAAGGTGAAAGAAAAGAACTGCATTTGAAACACATGCTTCATCTTCGTGTAATTGAGGTGCAGTAGAAACATCTATGCAACTCAGTATTCCTTTATCAATTTTTTTTTTTGGTTTTGAAGGTTGAAGTACTAGTGGTGCTGCAAAACGAGCACTGTTTCAGTTGGCGGTCTGCACCTGAGGTGGAACCCTTACTGTATGATGACTCTTCTCCAAGCTCAAGGGAACTTGCTGATCACCTCAACAATGGTGCTCCTTTGTGCTCTAGTGGCTCAGTAGCGAGGAGCAGCATTGCCACCACAGCAGATAACTCATCTGGGAGGAAATCCCTCCCCGATTCGCTTCTACAGAACTCAAATCTCGGCAGCTCATCGCTCCGAAGGCAGTTCCGTCAGGAACAGGACTGCAGCCTGGCCCAAAAGCTGCAGAACCCAATAGATGATGACAAATACAAGGATGTCGACGATTGTTCTCAGCTACCTTCCATAGCAAACCAAAAACAGCGTAATGACAACACACATCAGTCCCCAGATGCTGAAGCTAAAGCAAGAAAGCTGGGCAGGAGTTCGTCAGACGTCAACAACCATCATGAAACAAGGATAACCACCCTGATCAGGAGAAACATGGCTTTGGAAGAGCAGCTCTCAGCTGCGCTGACGACCAAGGACGAAGCAGAGAAGAACCTGTCCCTGGTCATCGACAGCAAGGATGAGCTGGAGAAGAGGCTGGCCGAGAGGGACAGAGAGGTCGAGGCACTGAAGGAGAAGGTGACCGGGCTAGAACTGGCGCAGGAAGAGTCGAACAACCTCTCCAACACCGTGCACACTGACAATGTGCGGCTCGAGCGTGAGGTGGCGTTCCTGAAGGCTGTCATGGATGAGACCCAGAAGGCAAGAGAATGATGAGCTTTGCTTTTTCATGCTCCAAATTCAATCGCTCCTTAATGTGTTTGCGTAATGCTGAAGATGACTTTGATTTCAATTTTCGTCCATCCTCAGGAGCTGCACTCAACTCGCGGAGTACTAGCAGGAGAGCGTGCAAGGGCGTTCCAGCTCCAGGTAGAAACACCAACAAATGCAATAGTATATTCATTGACTGTTTTTTCAGGTCTTTCTCACGGGGTTCCTTTTTACAGTCGCATCCACTGAACTGAACTGACTAGGCATGTTGACATTCCTTGAATTTGCCAGGTTGAAGTGTTCCATCTGAAGCAACGTGTGCAAACGCTGGAAGGAAGGCCACCTGCACCACGAAAAACTTAGAACATGTTAGATTATGTAGGAGTGTACAGTATTCCTAGCACTCTATTTGTAAATTCAATGTTGTGTTATTAGAGGTATTGGAGCCATTTTGATATGTAATGTTCGATGTACTAAAACCAATTTCGCCACCGGGACACAGTTATGTATCTTGGTCCATCCATGATGCTTATGCGCAGATTCTGAGCTGTCCCTCAGCAGAGGATTCTACAGAATACCTGTTGATCGGATCTTTTAGTCCAATTGTTCTTGTTTCAGGGCCACTGAATCTTATTGTGCTAGCACTTTGCTTTATTTCCGTTTTTTCCAATGAAAAATAAAAGAAAAAAAAGGGCAGCTCCTTGTGTGCTTACACGTTTTTTAAAAAAAAACTGAAATAAATCATATGAAATCTTGCTGTAAGTCGTAAGCAGTTTTTGGACGTGCAGGTGCTGAAACTCATGTCTATTTATTTATTTATTTATTTATTTATTTATTTATGTCTTGATAGTTAAGATAGAAAGATTTGTAGTTTTACCAAAAGTTCATGGAAGGAAAACAAATGAAAAAAAAAGATGATTTTTTTCCCTTTGTGCAAACTACTAGCAGCCATTGTCCGTCCGATGGACTACTGCTTGCACGAATCTTGACGAGGCAACTGAACAAGCAAAGACGCTGCTTCTGCAGCTTCTTCAGTTCTTTTCTATCCTCAGCTGCTTTGCATCCCGACCTCTCGTGCTCCTCCCTCCCCCGCCTCACCACCGTCCACCACCATGGAGGCCTTCCTCGCCGGCTTCCTCAGGGCGCCTCCACGCTGCGGCCCCGCCGCCCGCGCTGCTCCGCCCTGCCGCGGCCTTCCTCTCTTCCACGGCAGGCGGCGCAGGCGGCTCTCCGCCTCCGTGGTCTGCATGGCGGTAACAAACCTTCCTTCTCCAGTTCTCCGGCCAATTCTTGGAAACAGAGAGGAACTCTAAACTAGTAGTAGTCGTTTAGCAGTATCCGAACTATTTGGGGTGGGCAAATTGTTTTTGTCAAATGTCCGCGGTTGTCGGTTACTCTGAATTTTGTCCACTCTGAATATCGAGTGGTTCGGACTTCGGACGATAAAAATCCTACCTTTAATTCGCATCCGAGCGGAATCGGTTGTTTATGTCACAGCGTTATGAGAATTCCTTTTCACATGCTTCGTGCAGGAGCCATATCTCATTGCGAAGCTGGATTCTGCGGAGAAGGCCTGGAAAGAAATGTCGGTATGGTTCTGCTGTTCAGAGTTAACATTTTTGTTTTTTTTCCAGCCTTTTCAAATAGCAAACTACCTAAGGGATTTTGTGTCCATTCCATCTTCTTATGGTTCTAAGTAAAACTGTGCTTTAAAAATACTTTACTGAACAAGTTATGAGCGTCTGATGAGCTGATCTTGTCATTGGAGAAAAGCAATACACACTGTAGGCAATGTAAACTACAATGCTGTGACAAACTGAATGATATGGCGAAATTTTGGATTAATTTTGATGTCATTTGATAGTTATTTAGCAAACACACAAATCTGATGCGAGAGTATCTGCTTCAGGTTAGGTTAGCAGATCCTGACATTGTCTCAGATCCTAGCGAGTACCAAAAACTTGCGCAGTCTGTCGCTGAACTGGATCAGGTATTCAGCTTACTCATGATGGAATTTATTTTGCTTTTGGTGTCTACCCAATTACAGTGGGATGTGAGTTTATCAACTGTTAGATTTTACATTGCTCTTTTTTTTTCTGGCCAATATTATTTAGGTTGTGACTACATACAGGCAGTTTAAGGATTGTGAGAGGAACCTCAAAGAGACAAAAGGTTGGTATGCCACTGTGTTTCTAGACCTTGACAAAGTAATATACTCTCACATGCTCTTTTTATTCGCCAATATTGTAGCTTTGGAAAAAGAGAACGAAGGGGACCCTGATATGGCTGAGATGATAGCTTCAGAGCTAGAGGCTCTTTCTAACCAGCTTGCAGAGCTTGAGGGAAAACTGAAGGTGAATACAATATGATACCCTGCTCGATAGTTACATAAATTCTAGGCAATATGTCTAATTTCATTCATTATGGAGTGTCAGTTTCTGTTTTTGGTGGAGCATACATTAAACATGTTAGTGCCTCTAATTGCTCTCATCTTGTTCTTATTAGCTGCTACTGATTCCCAGCGATCCTCTAGATTCACGCAACATCTTACTTGAAGGTACCTCTCCAGTGCTCAGTTGTGCATAAGAACCGTCTATCCAGTACATCATGAGTTTTCAACATCTTTTTGTTTTTATTTTTTCTTTTCACATTTTGGAACTAAGAACCGTGTTTCCTTCAATTCTGCAGTAAGAGCAGGCGCTGGTGGTGATGAAGCTGGAATTTGGGCTGGTGACCTTGTAGGTAGATGACAATTTGTGCAAATTGATTACATTTTAGCAAACGAGCTAAAACTGTTTTTTCATTTTGTTCAAATAATATAGTACTGGAGCTTGTCAAGCACACGATGGTGCTTTCTGTAGACAATAATCTAAAGGATAAGAATGTGCAAGCATTTCAGTTTTTTGGGAACATAAGCTTATCTTAGCAGTTATGCTCCCAAAATATATACTTGTGCATCATATCTACAATTGTTCACACATTTTCCATAATTAAATATGTTAACTGCTTTCTGTAGGTACGCATGTATCAGAGATATTGTGAGCGGAATAATTGGAAGTTCAAGCCGGTTTCTTCCTCGGAAGTATGTACTTGCAACTTTAACCTCACTATTGAATTACAATATGCTGCTCACATACTGAACCTTTCAGGCAGAAATGGGTGGATACAAGACATTTGTCATGGAGGTCAAGGGAAAACAAGTCTATAGTAAATTGAAGTTTGAGTCAGGCGTGCACCGTGTTCAGCGTGTTCCTCAGACAGAGACTATGGGACGTGTTCATACATCAACAGCAACTGTAGCTATTATGCCAGAGGTGAACTATTGGCTTTTTGCATGAGGTTTTATGACATGAATTCCCTCATATTTTGAGACGCCTAATTCCCTTGGTTCAATGGCATAGTAGGCTGATGAAGTTGATGTGGTTATTGATCCAAAAGATATTGAGCTTAAAACAGCAAGATCTGGTGGAGCTGGAGGTAATATCACCAACAGAGTACTAGGATTTTTGTAGTCCGCCCTTAAAACTGAGAATCCTCTAATATTTCATCCAATGCAGGGCAGAATGTTAACAAGGTGGAAACGGCTGTTGATCTTATTCACAAACCTACGGGAATACGTATATTCTGTACAGAAGAGAGATCACAACTTCAAAACAGGGAGCGGGCATTTCAATTGTTGCGAGCAAAACTGTAAATTTCTCTAGCTATTTTGTAGATATCAAAACTGAGTTACTGTTGTCCATATTTTCCCTATTATCTCAGCTGTTTTGCTTCTGAGGATGTTCTTTGACAATAGGGTCATAATTGCAGTGTAAATTCTAATTTTTGGTAGAAGAAATGCTCTTAACTCAAAATAGAGTGAATTTGTTATTGCCAAATGATATATTGTGCTATGGCATATGCTCATGAGCTCACCCTTTTGTAATCTTTTTCTGATCCTTGTATATATTTATCATAAACATTACAGATACGAGATAAAATTAAGGGAGCAAAAAGAGTCTTTAAGAAACCAGAGAAAATTGCAGGTAAGTTGTCAATTCATTTTAGAACTATCTTTCAAGGATCATAACTGTAACATCCAACTGATGGCAACAAAAATCTGTCTTGTGGATGATTAATGCTCAAACTGAATACAGAGTAGCAGTGCAGTATGCATTTACAGAGCAATGTAATAAACAGTTGAAATTCACTAAAAATATTTATATGAATAATTAAACTATGATAAGTTGTTCTTTGTTAATTTGTGTAGGAAATAGAGTCAACCTTTTTGTCAAAATCTGTAAGCCCTCCGTTTGACATTACTTTACCTGTTCAATTGAAGGTTGGTACTGGTGCTCGATCTGAGAAGATAAGGACATACAATTACAAGGTAGCAGAGCATATTTATGTTGTTTTTTGTTGATGCAATGCCACTTAAGTATGTTAATGTTGTATCTTCATCTCTTTCTGTTTTTTGTCTGGAAGGAGCTCTTCCTATTCTTTCCTTGAATTAAATTTGGGTCTTTTGCTCACAGGATAACAAAGTGACAGATCATCGGTTGAAGATGAATTTTGAACTGACAAGCTTCCTTTTAGGAGACATCGAATCGGCTGTTCAGGTGCAGTACATGAGACTAAACTCGGTAAACTTGGCAATATGCAACTATTGTAGCGCTAATGATTAAAGATTTCATCTATTGTCAAAACATCTACAGTCTTGTGCTACACTGGAGCAGCAGGAGCTCTTGGAGGAAATGGCCAATTCTGTGGGCGTAGCGAAGGTTTGATCTGGGGAATTGGCCCCTGAAAAATACGGTGAAGGTTGATGGATAAGCTGTAGATGAAGAAATACGACAGAACTCCACATAGGCACATTTTTTCAGTAGTTCATGGTCATGGTCATGACTAATGTCACAGAACATCCCTGCTGATGGCAGATTTTTGAGTAGTAGAAAATAGACATGCTATGTACTGATGTTCAATTGGACTGCTCTTTCACAATGCAGTATACTTCAAATATGCTGTTTGTGTGAAAAACTCTTGTGTTCTGAGTGGGCACATCTTTCTACATTGCTCTTTCCAGTTCCTCCTCTGGTTGATATACGTAAAACCAATGCAAATATCTTTCCAGTCCCTCCTTTGGGTATATCTTTTCAGACGACTACTAATTTTTGTTAGATGTGATCTCTGAGTTGGTTAAGACTTAAGAGCCAACTGCACCTACACGAGCATATCAGAGTTTAGAAATATTGCAGCTGCCACCGTATATGACAAATCGTTGCCGTTCCGCGATGCCAAGGAGATTTGCCTGTGCTGCTGTAATTTCAGGTCACCAAGTTCTTCTAAAGGCAGGGTGCTACTGGTTTTGTAAGATAACTTGTATGTGAAATAGTTTGGTAAGTTTTTGAAGACTTGTAAGGTATGTGTTCATCAGATCTGTGGAAATAATTGTGGACTTTTCATTTAATTTAACATCAAGCTGCTGTATGTATTTCTGTTAGCCACATTGAAGCTTGCATACTGTTTACATCATGCTTGGACAATGCTACTGAATTCTGCCAAAAATATACGGTTTACATTCTGGACTTCTGGTTGTCTTTACAAACTGCATTGTTACACTACAATATACGAATGTTGTATCTCAGTTCAAAGAGAAATTCAGTTCACCGTAAAATATGGACAAATTCAGTTTGAGAAGGATTTGAGCTTGGATTACAGGTTGACAACATAGTTATTATTATTTTTTAAAAAAATTACGTCCCTGCTCCACCCGGTTCTGTTCATATGCACGAATTGCTGCTGCACCTGTTTCGCCACCGGCATTTCGTCGAACAGCAGCCATGGTTGCTGTCAGATGTCAAGTCCCTGCTGTGCTCGCCGCCGCTTCCGCCTCAGCATTCTCTGGTGGGGAGCAGCCACCTCCCGTTGACGCTCCTACCCGACGATCCCGCCGCCGCCGCCACGGCTCCGTGGGAGAGTGCCTGGCCGGCGACGCCAAAGCGGTCGCCGCTGTGCGCGGGCGGGGCAGCGGCGAGCCGGCCAACGAGGACGACGCCGGCGGCGCGGAATATTTGCAAAGCACCCCTGATTTGCATTGCGATCCGAATGTTTGCAGAACGGCCCTCGGTTATTTTCATATAGACCCCTAATTTGGATCGCGATCCGAATTTTTACAAAAATACCTCCGGTTATTTTTAAATAGCCCCCTATACGGTATCGCGATTATTAATCGCGATCCGAATATTTTGCAAATCGGCCCCGGTTCGGACGGCAGGGTCATGTCGTCTCCTCCTCCGGCCCGTCCGCCTCCGCCGTCTCCGCGGTGCCCGCCTGCCCGCGACCGCCATTCCCACCCACCCCTGGCAGCAGCAAGCAGCTCCGCAGTCCGCGCTCATCTGACTGCCGCGAGCTTGCTTGCTTTTACCTCAGGCTGTCCGGCCGATCGCTGTGCCGTACGTTCCGGCTTCGATTATGGTGGTTGATGACAAGATAAAGTGATTCTGTGCGGCATTTAATGATATTGTTCTTCTTATCGTTCTCCCAATTAGCTGCTCCTCTGCAATTCTGGTGATGTTGTTCCCTTCTAAATGTTCTTGAATTGGCATCAAAGAGATTTGCTCCTGCTGCACTCCTGTGTATTTCAGGTGATCATGTTCTTCCTGGACAGTGCTACTGATTTTGTAGGAAATAGTTTCAGTAATCTTTGAGGACTTATTTTTCTATCTGATCTATGGAAACAATTGTTTACTTTTCATTTAATAAGACATTAAGCTGCTGCAACAGTTATCAACAGCACTGGTTCTTGCTGAACATGGAACTGTCTCTGTTCTGTTTCTGTCAAGCTACATCAGTTCAGGATTGTCACGCCATTTTTCAGATAGGCGCATTGGAGCTTGGGATGGAACTAAATATCTGCCTTTGATTGTTGCTGCCAAATATTGTTCAGGGTTGCCTCATGGGGCATGGTACTTATCATTAATAACAATAGCCACGTCGATTGTAAGACGTGAGCCATAACCATTCAAAACTCCCATGTCATGTGGAATGTTTGTTTGGCAGTGTAAAGTATCATCAGCTTACAATGCGTGTCGGAAATATATTATGTAGTCACGAGATGCATTTATCTACCATGATGGCTTGCACTGCAACTGTAAACAAACAAACTACTAGCATGCGTAGTTGTAAAAAGGAGAATGCAATTTACATGATGCTTGGACAATGCTTACTGCATTCTGCCAATAAATACTGAGCTGAACTCGAAGCATTCAACAATAGTCCTCTGATTCCATACTGGTTGTCTTTACAAATGGCATTACATTACAATATTCGATGATATCTTGAGATATGATTGTAATGTCACCCGGGTCCTAAATTCTAATATTACACAACATTGTGAGTCAGTTTGGTTCAGCAATGATGATTCTGTAACAGTAACATCTGCCTCATCAGGCTGCAAAATTTGGGAGAAATCTATTGTTTACTGTCTTCAAGTGTCAATGTGCACTTCAGCTTGGAGCAGCCAAGAGTTTTCTCAGTGTAACAGAAGTTCTTCTATGCTGCTCAAGTTCCCTTCCATCCCACAGCTGCGCACCTGGTTTGCGGTCGATCTCATGCTTCCAGAGGTATCTTGCATCTCCTGACATCACAACAAGGGATCCTGGGTTTAGGTAAATAGGGACCTTTCTAGGGGCACCGTCACCTTGCTTCACGGTGTCCAAGGCTGTGCTTGTTGGTTCTGCTTGGCTGAAGTGCATGATGCAAGCTGATTCAAGGGAAACTATTGCGATTCCATCATCAAAGCGCATCAGATCGACATGAGCGCAGATACCCTAGATTCATCGACAGAAGCGTCACATGCTTGAATAGATTGATAAAAGAATGTATCTAGTTCCTTAATGCCAACTCTTGTTTGGGAACATGAAGCAGAGCAATGGCAGTCAGAATTGTTCAGAAGGATAAAAAGTTTCGCACCTCACCTGGGTTATATCTGTTTGCAATCATTTGATCAAAAAATGGCTCCCTCCACAACAAATCTGATGGCAGAGGACATGCATCTTCATCCTCATTTGTCATCTCTGCACCAACATCAACATCGACATGACCAACACAAATAGCTTCACGAATGAGGGTGGAAAGTTCAACAGCCCATGAAGGGAGGTCACCGAATCTCATTGCCTAAAAAGGAAAAAGAAAGGAGCAATAAGGATTCCAACATTAAAAACAATAGATGAGCAGGCAAATTCTTCACATTTGTCGAAAAAGAACATAGCATCTAGTTAACCTTTTTAAAAAAAGTTTGATCTACTTTAGGAGGTCTGGTAGTTACAAATCTAACTGTCTTTTCATGGTAGCATCATCACCATGCTGTTAATGCACAGTAGGCACATCCTGACAAGATGAGGAAAAACTTACTTGGTTGTTTGCATCAATGAACCATCCTTCTGCAAAACAAATGGGCAATGGCTACTAGTTATTCAGTTGTTGAGCACAAAACTATAGTTGAGTCTCATCTCCATCGGTAGTTTTCTACTATTCAATTGGGAGATGCAAAAGGATTCTTGTACAATGCAATCATTGCCAGCTGAATTCAATGAGCACCAATAATACAGACTAATGTCACACTACCAATGCATCTCAGGTCCCCTGCTGGTGGCAGATTGTTTAGTAGTAGAAAATAGGCTTTGTACGATTCAACTGCTCCATTTTCCCACAATTCAATATGCTTTAAATATGCTGTTTCTGTGAAATTCTTGCATTCTGAATGTGTACATATTTCTTTATCACATATTTTCCAGTTCCTCCTCTGGTTTAAATATGCAAGATGAATGCAAATATCTATTTATAAAGATAGCTGTACCCATGTGCCGTAATCAAAGAATGTTGCCCATTCCGGCTAACAAATTCACAGATTTGTTTTTACTATTCAAAGATAATTCAGTTCACCGTACAAGATTGACAGATTCAGTTCGAGAAGGATTTGTGCTTGGATCTACAAGTTCTCCATTGGTGGTCTTGTAAGGTTCATCACATTCATACAATGCAATCAGTGCCATTTGCTAAATGCTAAGCAGTTGCTCCAAGCAACCCGCGAATTTTAAAGGCACAGAGAATACAGATCGAGCACTACTAAACAAATGAATAATCTCCCTGCAAATTTGTTGACTGAAATCAATAATCTCCCTGCAAATTTGTTGACTGAAATCAAAGCTAGACCCAAACACAAAGCTAAAGATCCAAACTTTTACTTGTACCCACAAGGAGGAGGACCCGGCGATCAAGGACTCACCGCGCTGGATCGCGTCGAGGAGGCGCGCCTGCTCGTCGGCGGAGAGGAAGGCGGCGCAGAGCCACAGCCCCCTCACCCCCGCCGCCGCCTCCCACCTCCACCGCCCGCACCCTGCCCCGGCCGGCGCGTCGGACTCGCTGTCCGACGAGTCTCCGAAGGCCTCCCGGAGCGCGGCCCGGCAGATGGAATCGCCGCCGCAGTCGCCATCGCCGCCGCCGGCCATGTGGATCTTCACTGGCCGCAGTATTAGCACGACGAATGTAAATGCCGTCTTCCCCGAAGGTTTACGTAATAAACAACAACCCGCCTTCGACGAAAAACTTTTTCCAAGGGAACAGCTAAGAACAAACCAGCCAACAAGATTTTCTCTCTCAGTAACAAACCAAGACCAGCCATTAGCCACCACCAACCGAACAGGCTCTATAGATGTCCATCCGGGCATCAACCGGACGCACCTACGACCGTTGGATCAGAACACTGCAGTCGTTGGATCTATGGAAAGAGAAAACTTCCACCACAACATCAGCTAATGTTGCTTGCAACATCAATAACTATTAGATGACTTAAATCTATGAAAAGGAAAAATTCCATCCACAACATAAGTAATATCAGCAGACACAAAAATCCTGACGCAACATAGACGTGTGTGTTTTTCATGGAAAGGAACTTCCATTAATGCAACGGCTCAACAATCTCGCTGGCCACAAGGTTTACACAAGGTGGTGTGAATTCCCAAAGGATATCAGCACCATGGTTACATAAACTCCCTTTTGCACCCTTATTATTACACGATCTAGGAACAAAGTTACACGACAATTTACTAAAACTTCCACCAATCAAAGATTTTAGTTGGAATATATACCCTCCCACTTTAGAGAAACGATAATAATCACCCTCCAACGCTTGCTTCAGCATTAACGAGTCCATCTTTAGAATGATATTAGCTATACCTTTCTCATCTGCCGCCATGACTCCCTGGAAGCAAGCATATACTTCAACATGGAACACATCACGTACATGCTTTAGAGCTCCAGCTCCTGCCGTCACAACATCTCCTTCATCATCTCGGAACACAAAGCCCCATCCTCCATCTCCCGAGCTAGCTGAGAAGGCCCCATCAGAGTTTACTTTCAGGTTTCAGCCAGTCGCGAGGGGGTTTACTCCACTGTTTCCTTGAAGTGATTGGTTCTGCCGCTGACTTCTTGTGTAGCTTCAGGAACTCCTCAGTATTTTTGTTTATCACATATGCAAGATCAGCAGCAGTCCTCATGCATTCTCCTTCTCTGACTACATTTCTCTCTGTCCACCATAGCCACAATAACAACACAACTTTCAGCTGTAATTTTTCCTCCATTTGCAGAATATGCGCCACCACTTCCTTTGCTGAAGTTTTCACCGCCGAGCAGCATCGTTGTTCTTCCATGCAAAGCTCTCTCCACAACTTCTTCACTATCTTACATTTGAAGAATAGATGGCCTCCATCTTCCAAATCCCTGCTACACATCACACACCGTGCACTTTCTAATTTCACTCCCCTTCTTTCCAGGTTTCTCCTTACTGCCAGGCTGTTATGTGTAAACCGCCATAAGAATTGTTTAACTTTGCTTGGACATTTCAGCCTCCATATTAGTTTCCATTGCTGCCTCTCTAACAGACCATCATTAGTTTTTGATGCCCCTCCACCCCTTTCACTTATTTTAATAAATTCTCTATATACCTTGTACGCTGAACGTACAGAAAAACACCCTCTTGAGTCATAGTGCCATGCCACCAAATCATCCAATTCAGTATGAACTGGAGTCACAAGAATTAGTTTAGTATCTTGTGGCCAAAATGTTTGGGTGACCAATTCCTCATCCCACTTTCCTGCTGCTGGGTCAATTAGTTCAGAGACCTTTGTAAGCAAAGAGTTCCTTCTCGGTGTGACAGGCAATCTTGACCATTCTCTTGGTAACCAGGGATCTTGCCATATATTAATATTACTACCATCTCCAACTCTCCAAATAAGGCCAGCCTTAAGCACATCAAGATCTTTCAGAATGCTTCGCCATGTGTATGACATATTCCAGGAGGGTACAACTTTTAAAACATCTCCTCCAGGGTAGTATTTGGCTTTCAGGACTCTAGCACATAAAGAGTCTGGATTATGGACCAATCTCCAGGCTTGTTTGGCAAGCATTGCCATATTGAAAATATGAATATCCCTAAACCCTAATCCTCCCTCCATCTTTGATCATGTTAGCTTTTCCCAGCCAATCCAATGAATTTTATTGTCTTTATTCTGGTTGCTCGACCAATACCATCCTATCATTGTGCTTATCTGATCACACATTTCTTTCGTAATATCAAAACACCCCATCACAAATGTTGGAATGGCTTGTGCTACCGCCTTAATTAAAATCTCCTTCCCTGCCCACGAAAGCATTTTCTCCTTCCACCCCTGTATTCTCAGCCAAATTCTTTCCTTTAAGTACGCAAACACCTTCGATCTACGCCGTCCCACATGCACCGGCATTCCCATATAACTATCATTCATAGTTTGCTTCTGAAAATTCAGGGCTTGCATCACCTGTACACAATCATTCTCCCTAGTGTTTGGGCTGAACATAATGACGAAGTTATCTCTATTGATCATTTGCCACGAGCATTCCTCATATAAATTCAAAATATCTTGCAATTTGTGGGCATCCCCTTCTTTTGCCCGACAGAGTATTAATGAATCATCAACAAAGAGAAGGTGAGACACACTAGGTGCATTAGGACAAACCTTGATCCTTTTTAAACTCCCATCTCTTTCAGCTTGGTGTAACAGCACTAAAAACCCCTCCGCACATATGAGGAACAAGTAAGGGGACAGTGGATCGCCTTGTCTGAGCCCTCGCTCTAGAATAATTTCATTGGATAGTTCACCATTCACCCTTATCTGATATTTCACAGTTGTCACACATTTCATAATCAGCTGCACCCAGTTGGGGTTGAAACCCAATCTTCCCATCATATCCTCTAAGAACCGCCATTCCACTCTATCATAAGCTTTAGTCATGTTACATTTGACAACCCATATGAAACACTTAAACAAAGATGATGAAACATAGAAACAAAGATGTTGCAACCTGAGGAGTATCAGGTTAAAAAAATTGTTGCAACATCTATAACATGATGAAACATATGAGTACTTAAGTTGCAATATGGAAAATGAACAGATGAAACACCGAGCGCGAAGATGGGGATGATGTCGAGGTTGGGCCACACGCGGGAGGATGTGGACGACGAGCTCTGAGCACGGCGAGCTGCCTCATGATGGGCTCAAAATCTGTAGACGCAGCACACGAGGGGAGGCCCGAGATGTGGTCCTCCTCCACCACCACCCTCCTCCTTCTCCCCCTTATCCTCCTGACGCCACTCCCCCTCCCGCCATTCTGCTCCACTGCCAGCCCCTACCTGCACCGCATCGGGGGAGGAGTCCATTGGATTTGGTTGTGTCGCTCCTATAGAGCTACAGAGCTATGTTGTGAAGTATGGGCAGCGCCTTACCCTCGTCGAACAACTACTTCGGCATGCGGCATAGCTCATTGGCGGTCTCATGCAGCTTGTAGCCCCAGCGGCCTGGCAGGATAGTGTCACTAAGGCATGATTGGGGGTGATGGCGTGGCATCAAGGCGAGGGGGACGTGCGCAGAGGCGTGGCCGGTAGGAGGAGGAGTGACAACTGGGGTGGATGCGGCAACACGAAGCCATGAGCATGAGCATGACATGCTGGACGATGATGACGACGGAGTCGTGAAGCACAGGAAGCAAGCGAGTCAAAATGAGGATGGAGAGAAAAGGATAAGAAAGAGTCGCGAGTGGAAGGAAAGAGTATTGTGTGGCTCACGTTAACTGTTCAGATGTGGGCTCGCTTGCACCACGTGAAGCATCCGGAGCAGCGATGCGTGTCCAGACGTCTTCGTCATAGCATTATTGTTCCTATAATCTATAGAAATATTCTTATTTGACACTAAAAGGTGACTTAATTTCCTTTTTGACCTAAAAAAATTTCATATCCCTTATATGACTAACTTTCCTTGCTTATTTTATATTTTCATCACTTTTGTTAGTTAAGTTGGACAAAATATCCATCAAATCACCTCCAAAATTCACAAAACTTTTTATGGTAGTTTAAAAATGAAGATAAATCATGTTGCCTAAACACCATGTGTACCTTTGCAGTTTTCAGAACTAAATTAATCAAATTATACTACTTTTAAAGCATATGTGAATTCTTATGGCATGAAAATACTTTCTAAAATTTATGGGAAAACAACTAATATTATGTAGATTGTAACACCCCTGCCACCGGTGCTATACATAACACATATCGGTGGAGTGTGTTTGGGAGAAAAAGATGGTCCGTCTCTCTCCTCTCGCCGCTCGGCGACGTGGCGTGACGGATGCTCGACACATCCGCCATGGCCGAATGCGGGCCCTCGCGAGAGAGCGGCGCATGGTGAATCGAGTGCGGGTGCGTCGTGTGACCTCTTCCCTAGTCGTGTGGTTCGGGCCCTCCCGTGGCAAGGGGTCTCGAGTTCGGTGCGAGGGATTCGTCTCGCCACCGGCCGCCACATCCGCCTCCGCCGATCCGCCTCCCATCTTCGCCGGCCGGGAGCCGCCCCGGCGCCACCCCCACCACCACCACCACCACCACCGCCTCCTTGCACTTCCCCGGCGACCTCGGTTCGCGGTCCGGCGATTCGGATCTATCCCCAATTCTTGTTGTTCCGCAGTGGGAGAACCCTAAGAGTTCCCAATCGGAGGAGGATTGGGTGGGATTGATTTTGGTAATCTCGGGAGAAATCTCGGTCACATGCGGAAGCGAGGCTTCCGCGGGCCGGAAGGTGCGTAGAACTTTATACAAACGGATCTCGGTTCCCCCCACCCGGTCCAAACCCTAACTCTGTTCCCCTTCGTGGCGCGAGAGAGAATTGGTCGACCCTTGGGGGATTCTAGATCCTTTGCTCGGAGTTGTAAGAGAGTCAAAATCGTATCACGAGAGGAATGGAGGGCGAGGGGTCGTCATGAGGAGTATAGGCCTTTCGGAGGAGGCGAGGCATTTTAGGGGCCGTGGAGGTCGTGGATTTGATGATAGGCAACGGGTGCGGCGGCATCGGGGCAACGAAATTGGGAGGAAAGAGGGAGTGGATTCCAAGGAGGAAGACATCCAACCCAACAATGGAGGCGGCATGAGCAGGAACCCCCACAAAGGCATGAGCGGTTCGAAATCAACAATTTGATTTAAGGGATAACCTAAGGCGGACAAGGGGTAATGAGAACTTGGATCAAAAACAAGCAAAGAGTAAAGATGAAGAAGAAGGAGGCAAGGAAAGTGGTAAGGGGCCATTGCGAAGACTCGGGGGTGCGGCGAAGGAAAAAAGGATAAAGAAGTTGAGGAAGACAAAAGTAATGCTGCGATGCGCAAGAGATGCGGAAGGGTTGGACATAAAAGTGAAGACTGCTACGGACCGCTTATTTGTCCTAGATGTAGGAAAGAGGGACATGTGGCTAGAAGTTGTTTAGAAATCAAGCCTTGGGAGTGCATTGCCCCATTCTCGTGGGTTAGGCACCCTGAATTAGGATTTCACATAATTCGGGATGATGATAGTGGGGATACGATCAATGAACCTACAAATTTAGCCGTGATTACCATAAAGGAAGGGGAAGCAAGCGCTAGACAGGTTGAAGGAGAGTTCAAAGCACAAGGCGGACCAAACTCAACTTGGAGATGGTATGCTAAAAAAGTTGCTTTGATAAAAAGTTTCAAATGAAGTTCCCTACGCCGGTAAAGTGGAAGAGCTAGCTTTCTTTAATGGGATGGAAATGAGAACTGTTCCAGGTGTGAAATTTAAGGTAGATAAATGGAATCCTCATGTGGGGGCCAAAGCTGAAATCACCTCTGCATGGTTCGGGATTGCGGGGATACTGTGGAGAAGAGATCGAAAAAGAGTAGCCCTAGTGGCTTCTTTGGTGGGGATTCCCCTAGAGATAGACAAAAACAATTTGAGAAGAGGAGACCATGTTAGAGTTAGAATTGGGTGCGAGAGATATAACCAAAGTGCCCTGCTAAAGTGGAAGGATTACTTTGGACTTACACTTTTATGATTTCACTTTCCAAAGAGACGTGCAAGTGGAGGGGTCATCTACATCATGGAACACCTGGACAAGAAACACTGACAGGGCCAATGAAGATAGACCATCACCAAAGAAAGCAAAAAAGGGTGAGGGGAGTGGCTTTGAAAAAGGAAGTAGTAATCAGAATCAGGGAGAGGGGGACATATCCTCACAGGAATATGGAAGAAGGCATAATTTTGCAAATGCTGAAACTGGGGAAAAAGCAAAGGAAGATGATCATGAGCAACAAAAAAATGTGGAAGGGAGTAAAGAGGGCAAGGGAAAGGATAAACTCATAGAGGACACTGAGATGGAAAACGAGGAAGATAAAACTGATAGTGATGACTCTGGGCCTTATTTTGATGATTTCATGTCCCCAGGAGGGCGACACTTTACCTTTGGAGATTTTCAAAACATAGAAGTACGAACATTCTAAAGATGAGAATAAATGAGAGAACTGTTGCTATTCATGAGTATGGCACAAATATGCTCAAATACAATTATGACCCATTAGGCGTTATTGAGGCTAAATTGGCCATGAAACAAGGAAAAGTGGACTGTGGGGACAATGAGAATTCTAACTTGATGTGTGAAAAATTCCCCACTAAAGTTAATGCCACAAGGGAACAAATTGAGGGGCTGTCCCAACCAACCCCGGCCCTCGGACGGGGACCCAAGAGGCGCCCGCGCGGAGTGGTCAAGTCAAGAGGACATGGTGGAATAAGTTTAGAAGTGGGCGATATCACCGCCGGAAAAGGGATAAACACCCAAATGTCCCCCAATTGGGAAGAAGTGGAGGAAGATACCGATAAAGGAGACCCACCCGAACCGGAAGGTGATACACAAAAAGGCTCGGTGTTTGTTGGAGATGCCGAGAACATTGGTGCTTGTGGGGGATGGGGACAATCGGGTTGCCCCCGGGAGGGAATGGAGGAGGAATCGGATAGGGGAGGATCTCATTGATTTGGAGACGAGCACTCGGGAGAACTTGGAGAATGAAAAAGACGAGCAAATGGATCCAAGGACATCGAGAGGATGTGGAGGACATCAACAAGGAGAATGCAAAACCGGAGAAGATAACAACCAGGCAAAGCCGAGAGAATCAAGGAGCGGGGTATGGGAGGTGTCAACATAACCGAAAACGCGGTTGTTGCGGCACGGAAGAAGAACCTTGAAGGTAATCATCTTAATTTGAAGAACTCCTTTGCGGTTCTTAGTAATAATGAGCTTGTGTCTAGATCTAGGAAAATGGGGGTTAATGTAGGAGAGGTTGACTTAGAAAAATTTGATATCTGAAAGATCTAGAAAAGGCCGAGCTAATTTGAAGGAAAGAATAAACGGTAAGGATAAGGAAGATAAGGAAAAAAATGAGGAGAATCTCCCCTTAGAGGAGATGAAATATCCGGAATGGAAATCGAAGATTCCGGATAGGAGAACTTTCATTTAGTGACTAGCGGAGAAAGAAAAAAAACAAAAGAAGGATGCAAATGCAAAAAAAAGAATATCCGGGGGGAGAGAGGGTCCATCCTCTTGATGAGACTATACCCCCCGTAGGAGGAGTGCTTAGATCTTGCTCTAAGTATAACCTCGGGAAAGGTCTTTGCACTGGGGTAAAAATTCTTAAAATGATAGGAGTGATTTGGAATTGTAGAGGGGTTGGGAAGAAAGGGATAGCAAGGGACATTAAAAACCTTCTCTCCGAAACGGTGCAGATTTTATTGGCCTCCAAGAGACCATGAAGAGAAAATATACGAGATAAATTTTTCGAAACATTGATCCTAACGGATTTTATGCACGGCACTTGGCGCCCTCACAAGGTAGATCTGGTGGGATACTGTGTGGGATTAAGAAAGAAAATATGGACTTAATCAAGGTGACATAACATGAGTTTTCTATAGAGGCAGAGGTTTGGGACAAGAAAATTAAGATAAGTTTGAGACTGGTAATAATATATGGCCCAGCTCATGAGGAAAGAAGGGAGCAGTTCCTGAGGGAACTTTCAACTATTTGTGCCAAAAATGACCTCCCCATGATTGTGGGAGGGGACTTCAATATCTTGAGATATAGCAGTGAAAAAATAAAACCTTTTATGCCAACAAATTTTCTGATATGTTCAATTGGATTATTAATTCTTATGGGCTCAGGGAGATTGCACTAAATGGTGGGAGATTCACTTGGAGTAATAATCAGGCTGATCCCACACTTGAAAAACTTGACGAGTATTGATGAATGACAAGTGGGAAGGGGCATTCCCCCCTCACAAATCTTAAGAAAAATCCTAGACTAATGTCGGATCACAACCCTCCGGTGTTGTATACCGATCAAATTATGAACAAGAAGAGCAAAAACTTTTGTTTTGAAACCTCTTGGATAAAACATGAGGACTTTCGACCAAGGTGAAGGAAATTTGGGATAGAACAGTTAGTGCCAAAAATGCAACGAGAGAAATGGTACATCAAATTAAGCGAGAATCAAGAGGTTCCTTAAAGGTTGGGGGGATAACCTAAGAGGTCATACAAATAAGTATAGGTAATCCCGAAAGAGGAACTTGCTTTGGATTAGAAAGAGTCGAAGAAGAAGAGATACCGACGGCAACTAATTTGGGTAGGAAACAATTCATACAAGCTGAGCCGATGAGATAGATTGAGGAAGAGGAACCGTATTGGCACAAGAGATCAAATGAAAATTGGCTTCTTAAGGGGGACAACAACACCGGATACTTTCATAGGAAAGCTAATGGAAAAAAAGGAAAAATACTATATTCCATCTAGATAAATATGGTGAAAGCATTGACAAAGAAGAGGATATCCTTGATCATGCCACCGAGTATTATAGAAATTTATTTGGACCCTCTCGAAAACCCTACCTTCTCTTTGGACCCGCAGTCTGGGGGAGAGAATGAGAAGATAAATGAGGAAGAAAACACACAACTTATTAAGCCTTTTACGAGAGGAGGAGATTAGAAAAGTGGTTAAGACCATGAAAAAGAACACAACTCGGGCCCCGATCATATGCCCGTGGAATTTTATCGGAGCCTGGCCGGGAGATACTTAAGGTGGATTTTATGGATATGATTGATGAATTTTGGAAAAATGAGCTTGACATAGACGGTTAAACTATGGTGTTATAACTCGTTACCCAAAATAAAAGAAGCCTCGAAAATCTCGCAATACGAGCCCATTTGCCTTCTGAATGTTAGCTACAAAATTATAACCAAAACCCTCATGCTAAGGTTTGAGGATTGTAGGAGCCAGAATGCTTTCTTGAAAGGGAGAAATATTATGGATGGAGTCCTAAGTTTACATGAAATTCTGCATGAAACGAAAAGGAAAAAAAGAGAGGGGGTAATCCTGAAACTAGACTTTGAAAAAGCGTATGATAAAATTAGTTGGAGCTTCCTCTTTGAAGCTTTGAAACAGAGAGGTTTCTGTGAAACCTGGTGTAATTGGATTAAAAGGGTGGTAAATAGTGGAACACTTAGTGTGAAAATTAATGACTCTATGGGTAGTTACCTATAAAAGCAGGAAAGGAGTGAGGCAAGGAGATCCTTTATCTCCCCCTGCTTTTTAACCTAGGCTGCGACCGTCCGGCAAAAATGGTGCGAAATGCTCGGGAAAATACCCGATTAAAGGACCGATATCCGATATAATCCCTAAGGGGGTAGCTATCCTACAATATGCCGATGACACCATCCTGTGTTTAGAAGATGACACTGAAACAATAAGAAATATGAAGCTTTTGCTCTATATATATATGAAAAGATGTCGGGATTGAAGATTAACTTTGACAAAAGTGAGATTATTATGGTTTCCTCGACGAACGAAAGCTTTGTTTTATTCGAAATGATTAATTGTGCTACCGGGGCATGGCCAATAAGATACCTAGGAGTCCCCGTGTCCGGCTCTAGGCTACATGTGAAGGATTGGATACCTCGAATGAAAAAATCTCAAAAAGGCTAGATGGTGGCAGTGTGCCTCTTTGTCTTATGGAGGCAAATTGATCTTACTGAATGCATGCTTAGGTTGCATCCCCACATATGCTATGTCGATGTATAGGCTACCAAAAACAGTGATTAAAAGGATGGACACAATAAGAAAGAGATTCTTCTGGCAAGGGAATTCAGTGAAGAAAAAATATCACTTGGCCAAATGGGCAGTGATCACAAAACCAAAAAGGAAAGGAGGTCTGGGAGTTAAAGACATGAGAAAAATGAATGTGAGCCTTCTCTCGTAAGTGGTGGTGGAAAGTTGAGAATGAGGAAGGGTTATGGCGGGAGATTGTCGGGAAAAAATATAATATCAAAGGGGGGATTGTTAATCCGAGGAAAAAACCTTGCAATTCCCCCGTGTGGAATGATTTGATAGAGATAAAAGACTTGTATCTAGGCGGCGGAATTATGAAAATTGGGGATGGACATAATACCGATTTCGGGTGTGATCCTTGGTATGGAAATGTGGCTCGAGAGAAAAATTCAATATGCTCTATGAGGTTACCAATGAACAACATATATCCGTTGCGGACTTGGCTCGGAGAGGCCGGAGGCTAACTTTTAGAAGATGGTTGTATGAAAGTGCCCAAAATCATTTAAGGCGGCTTAGAGACATCATGATGTCCTGTGCCTTGGGGCAAAAAAGATAAACCAATCCGGGTGTGGGGGAAACTAAAAAAATTCTCGGTTAAATCAATGTATGCTCATTTATGTGGGGGGGGCCTGGAGGGAGTAACAAGAAAATCCGGAAAGCCGAAATCCCTCTAAAGATCAAAGTTTTTATGTGGCTCTTAAGCAAAAATGCAATTCTTACAAAAGACAATATGAGGAAAAAAAATTGGCGGGGGTGACCAACGGTGTAAGTTCGTGATCAATCGAAAACATAAACCATCTGTTTTTTGATTGCTCTGCGGCTAGATATGCTTGGAGCCTAACAGCATGGGTGATCCATGCTGATTGTAGACCAACAAATATAGATCAGTTTTGGTTCCGGTGTGGAAAGTATATGCCAAGAAATAAAAATTTACACATGGTCGGTTTAGTCGCTTTCGTTGGTCCATTTGGCTAATGCGTAACAATGTTTGTTTTGAAAAAAAGAAGGTTAGATCTCCTACCGAGATCATTTGTTCCACCTCGGCTTTTCTCAAATATTGGGCGGGGCTGCAAGATGAAGAGGGGAAGATTCTACGGGGCGGAGACCGGAGCCGAAGCCTTAAAGAACGCGGCAACTGCTACATCATCCTCGGGCCCCATATCGCGACGAGCCGAGGACCGGAACGGTGCTGCTGCGATAGCGGTTTCGGAGGCCGGAGGCGAGTCGCTCCGGTGTTGCTCTTTGTGGAAAAAAGTTTGTAGGTTGGATTACATGTGTAGGTCTCTTTGCAGTTGGAAGTTTAAAACACTCTTGTTTTTTGGTGTTTGTGTGCTCGTTCGTTGGGGGAGCCCCCGTTGTAGACCGGAGGAGGTCTTAATGCGGGTGTAGTTGGTGCGGGTAGGGCGGCCCCGGGTGCCGGTCCCTCCCGGTGCAAGTCTCTTTGTCGTCTCCTTTTGGTTTGGTTCTGTTTTTAGGCTTTGCTTTGAACTTGCGGTGTTGTTTTTTTCTTTGCCTTGTTGTTGGATCCTTGTAATTTCGTTGCCTTGGTAATGAAATTCGGGCAAAAGCCCTTGGTGGAAAAAACACCCCTGCCACCAAAGCCACACAACCCAGCTCTTTCGAGGGCGAGCACGCATACACCTAGCACCCTACTTACACTTTCATTCCCATTTCGTGTAAAAGGGTTAACCCAAATTCGAATGTGCTATAGCCGGTGGACAAAGACTTATAAGTTGGCTTCACCCTTGCTCAACTAGCAATGTGGCACTAAACAAGTGCATCTGCACTAATGCGACACTCATGGGCCATCCAAATACAGTCGAATGTTAGATATATGAGATTTAGTCACTTACAAAATTATTTTCATCATACTTACATATAAAATTATGAGGTTCTTCTGCTATTTCCCAAACTCTTCATTCTTCATAATTACTTGTGTAACTTATACTACAAAATAATTTAATGAGTTATTGCACTTGATGTGAAATGTACTAGTTCTGTTTCCATAATTTTTTAGAATTGTTTTGGTGCCTTTAAAATTCAGATAATTTATAAGAGTGGCCTAATTTGGTGAATTTTAATTTTAAAATCACAGGGTACATGTGTGTTTTTAAGAACACAGGGCCATCTTCATATATTTTATCACTATACAAAAAGTTTCATGCATTTTGGAGGTGATTGATGGATATTTTGTCCAACTTAACTAACAAAAGTGATAAAAATGCCAAATAAGGAATGAAAGTTATAACTAGGTGTCATATAAGGGATAATAAAATTTTCAGGGTCAAGCAAGGAATTAAGACATCTTTTATTGCCAAACAAGAAATCTCCTAAATAATCCACTACTGGACCCAAAGGCAACATTTGTTTTTCTTTGCTGGCATCTGATTTCAATTTCAGGGAATCTCAAGCTTGCCATATAGAAGTGAAACTTTTCATAGTTTCCATGGCTAATTGATACATATTTTCAGTTTGCATAACAATGACAATTCATATATCTTGAGCTAACTAAACACAAATAAAAGAAAACTGGGAGTTGATTTAAAAATATGATGGTCAACTCCGACACAAATGGTAAGAATCAAATTGCATTCATCCTTCAAAAGCTCAATAAAAGGACCATATATATAATTTAAAATGTCGAGAAATATCCATCATACATGGATGGTATACATCATTGTACCAATATATGAACCATTACAAACTAAAGAAAATAAAAGGAAACTTGTAACTTTGTTCCTTCATCTGGTACTCGTTTTCTTTGCAGGAAAACATTCCTCTTTTTTCTGAAATATAAAATTAAAAGGATAGTACAAGGCATTTCTCTTACACCTTGTCGCCTCATGTAGTTAGGTCACACATGGGCACGTACACACTTGTGTACATGCACCTGCGCAACATAGGAACAAAAAAATGAGCAGGTTCTTACAAGTACGCTAGCACATTGGTGCCTGAAGCATTGTTACATGTAGCTGTGTGTATGTGCTTGCGATCTGCTTATATGTTGTTCCAATCCCTCCATGTTGTCGATCTCTTCACGGAGCTTAATACCCTTGGAACTGAGGGGGTGGTGGTGAGGCGTACTTGTTGCCCATGATGGGCGGGAGGATGACGTCATTGAACGACGGCGGAGGCAGGGATTCCGCCGGTGGTGATTGTGTCACCTCTTCTTGCTTCGGTGGCGGTGAGGCGACCGCCGGAGGCGGTGAGCTTACTGGAGCTGGTGGCGGAGATGACGGCTTCACTGGTGGTGGAGGAGAGCTGACCGGCGCTGGTGGAGGAGGAGATTTTTCCGGGGGTGGTGGGGAGCTAACCGGTGCCGGTGGAGGAGGAGACTTCACTGGAGGTGGGGGTGAGCTCACTGGTGCTGGAGGTGGCGGCGACATTACCGGTGGTGGTGGTGAGCTCACTGGTGCTGGAGGTGGCGGCGACATTACTGGTGGTGGTGGTGAGCTTACTGGTGCTGGTGGCGGTGGAGACATCACAGGGGGAGGAGGTGAGCTCACTGGGGCAGGTGGCGGTGGTGACTTGACTGGAGGTGGCGGCGAGCTCACAGGAGCAGGTGGTGGAGGCGATGCCTTAGGCGCAGGTGGTGGAGGCGATGCCTTAGGCGCAGGTGGTGGTGAGCTGACAACCGGCGCAGGTGGCGGCGAAGATTTCTCAACGGGAGGTGGTGTGCTTACTGGTGTAGGTGGAGGTGATGCCTTAGGCGCAGGTGGTGGTGAGCTGACCGGCGCAGGCGGTGGTGAGGACTTCACCACAGGAGGCGGTGAGCTCAAAGGAGCAGGTGGAGGCGACGCCATAGGCGCAGGTGGTGGTGAGCTGATCGGTGCAGGTGGCGGCGAAGACTTCTCCACAACAGGTGGTGTGCTCACCGGAGTAGGTGGAGGCGATGCCTTAGGTGCAGGTGGTGGTGAGCTGATTGGCGCTGGTGGTGGTGAGGACTTCACCACAGGAGGTGGAGAGCTCACAGGAGCCGGTGGAGGCGATGCCTTAGGCGCAGGCGGCGGCGGTGAGCTGACTGGTGCAGGTGGCGGCGAGGATTTCACTACAGGAGGTGGTGAGCTCACAGGAGCAGGTGGAGGTGATGCCTTAGGTGCAGGCGGCGGTGAGCTAACTGGCACAGGTGGTGGCGAAGACTTCACTACAGGAGGTGGTGAGCTCACAGGTGTAGGTGGAGCTGATGCCTTGGGCGCCGATGGTGGTGAGGTGATTGGTTCAGATGGTTGCGGAGGCGATGTTTTAGTCTCAGGGTGTGTTGGCACCGCAGGTGGAGAGCTCACCGGAGCTGGTGGAGCAGATGCCTTAGGTGTTGTCGGTGGTGAGCTGACTGGTGCCGGTGGCGGTGAAGACTTCACTACCTCAGGAGCTGGTGGCGGTGATGACTTCACCACTGGAGGTGGCGATGAGATCACCGGGGTCGACGACTTCGGTGGTGAGCTAGCTGGTTCTTCTGGTAGGTAAGAATCAGCTGGTGGAGTTTTTGCCTCTACGGAAGATGGCGGTTGTGGCTTCTCCGGAGTTGAAGGTGGTTTGGCCGGAGTTGATGGAGATGTTGGTTTCTCTGGAGTTGATGGTGGTTCGCTTGGAGCCAATTCGGGTGGCATAGACTCTTCAGAAGGCGACACCGGAGACTTCCCTGGAGGCCCTGGTCGAGATTTCTCTGGAGCTGGGGCTGGAGCTGGAGTCGAAGCTGGAGTTGGTGGGGATTTCACTGGAGCCGGAGGCGAGCTCACCGGAGCGGGTGGTGGCGGAGACTTCACCGGCGGAGGTGGAGAGGCTACTGGTGCCGGTGGAGGAGGTGATTTCACCGGCGGCGGTGGCGAGGCCACTGGAGCGGGCGGAGGAGGCGATTTGACCGGTGGAGGTGGGGAGGCTACTGGTGCCGGTGGAGGAGGTGATTTCACCGGCGGCGGTGGGGAAGCCACTGGAGCGGGCGGAGGAGGCGACTTGACCGGCGGTGGTGTTGAGGCCACGGGCGCCGGTGGAGGAGGTGATTTCTCCGGAGGTGGTGGTGATGCAACTGGTGCAGCCGGAGGTGACTTGGCAGGTGGTGGTTGTGACGCCACAGGTGCCGGTGGCGGAGTGGATTTCGCCGGAGTCGCTGGGGGCGAGCTTACTGGCGCCGGAGGTGGAATGGATTTCGACGGTGTTGCTGGAGGTGAGCTTGCCGTAGGTGGTGCCGGCGTCGCCGGGGTCGCCGGGGGCGAGCTTACTGGTGCAGGAGGCGGGATGGATTTTGCTGGTGTTGCCGGGGGAGAGCTTACTGGGGCAGGAGGCGGGGTGGATTTCGCCGGCGTTGCCGGAGGTGAGCTCACCGGAGCAGGTGGTGGGGTGGATTTCGCTGGCGTTGCCGGAGGCGAGCTCACCGGAGCAGGTGGTGGGGTGGATTTCGCCGGCGTTGCCGGGGGCGAGCTCACTGGAGCAGGAGGTGGGGTGGATTTCGTCGGTGGCGAGCTTCCTGGAGTCGACGGCGGAGTGGACTTGGCTGGCGCAGGAGGCTGTGCCTGTGGTGGCGATGCCTTGGGGCGCTCGGGTGTCACCGGGAGCCAGGCAGAGTTGGGCGGCGGCGGAGCACCAGCTTGCTGTGGCGCCGGCGGCGACTTGACAGGAACAGCAGGCGCGGGCGGGGCCGGGCTTGGCGACGGACCCTGTGACGCTGGTGGTTTTGGTGATATCCCGGGCGGACCAGGCTGGTGAGGCGTCGGCGTCGTGGGTGCAGTAGGCGTCGTCGGCGTGGGCGTGGGAGTGGGCGTCGCGGGCGGCTTCCCCGGCAGCGACGGCGGACCCGCCGGCTTCCCCGGGTATCCGGCGCAGATGTTCTTGCTGCAGTCGACGGGCCTGGCGAGCACGGGCGCGCACTGCAGCGTGGTCTTCTGCGCCGGGCGGAGCGAGCCGAGGCAGTTGTCCCTGTCGTCGAGGCTGACCCTGGCCTTCTCCGACGGCATGCACGGCGCCGCCTCCGAGTTGAAGAAGTTGGAGGCGAAGCTGAAGTTCTGGAGCGCCGGGAGCTCGCAGATGGACTCGTGCACGATGCCGGTCAGGACGTTCCTGGAGCAGTCGAACTGCTCGAGCTTGGTGATGTTGGAGAGCTGCGCCGGCAGGGTCCCGACGAGGACGTTGCCGCTGACGTCGATGACGGTGGTGTTCTGCAGCATCCCCATCTCCAGCGGCATGCACCCGTCGAGCCTGTTGTTGAGCAAGTTGATCTCGTCCAGCGTCCTCGCCATCCTCCCGATGCTCTTGGGGATGCACCCGGTGAGCCCGTTGTTGGCGACGACGACCACCGACGCCGTCGAGTTGCCGAGGTTCTCCGGGATGTGGCCGACGAAGCGGTTGGTGTTGACGAAGATGGCGTCGAGGTCCTTGTCGAAGAGGCCCGGCGGGAGCTCGCCCTCGAAGTCGTTGAACCTGATGTCGAGGTACTTGAGCGAGGCCATCTCGAGGCAGACGAAGGGGAAGGGCCCCACGAAGCGGTTGTTGCTGGCGTCGAACTCGTGGAGGATGGACAGCCGCGACATGCTCTTGGGGATGATGCCGCAGAAGCGGTTGGTGTTGATGTGGAAGAAGGCGAGGTCGGTGAGGAGGCCGAGCTCGGGCGGGAGGTACCCGGCGATGTCGGCGCCGTTGAGGTCGATGCCGGCGACGACGGTGATCTTGGGGTCGTCGAGGGCCTCGGTACAGATGACGCCGTTGTAGGAGCACACGTCGTTGCCGACCCAGTTGGAGGTGTAGCCCTTGGGGTCGGAGTAGAAGGCGCGGCGCCAGGCCTGGAGCGCGATGTAGGCGCGGCGGAGGCGCGGGTTGGGGAAGTTGGCGGCGCCGACGCGGTCGTCGAACTCGAAGTCCGCCGGGAGGTCGCCGGACTCGCCGACGCCGGCCTCCTTCATGGCCACGAGCTGGCGGTGCGCGATGTAGGAGGCCTCCGCGCTGGTCACCGCCTGCACGCTGCAGGCGGAGAGGCAGGCGGCCAGGAGGAGCAACGCCGCCGTGAGGCGGCCATTGCTGGCGAGGAGCCGGAGAGGAGGGCCCATGGGAGGAGAGGGGGGAGGAGAGAAGGTGGCGGTTTGAGCGATGATGGGACACCGGCGCGGTGGTGCCTTTTATGGAGGGGTGGCGGGGGGCGGTGGACGGCCGCGCGGCATCGACGCGGGGGGGCGATGCGTTCGTGGCCGCTAGCTGCATGCGCGGTCGTGGGAGCGGCCGGCCGGGTGTTTCTCGCTCGTCTCCGGCCATGCTTGGTTTTGGTCTGTTTCTTGCATGCGGTCGTGCGAGCGGCCATGCATGTGTTTCTCCCGCGGCGGCATGGGCGCCATGCACGCCATTGCTTTGCTCGGTTGTTTTTTTTTTGGTTGTTTTTTCTTAAAAAAAAAAAAGAATGTACGGGGCTAACTTGCTTGCTTCCCTGTTCATCACACAGGTAGGAAAAGCCTGAATGAGCCTCTTCTTGCTAATTAAGTAGTATATTGTAATATTGATGATGGAACTAATTAAGTGACGATTGAACCAAGGCAAAAAACAAACTTTATGATTCGTAAGTTTAAAGTGTTTTTTTATAACTTTAAAGTGGAGTAAACTTCAACGGTTAAATTTCATTTTCTGTGGGGCGTAAACTGAATTTTTCAGCAAGTGTCATCAATGAATAAATTCAGACATTGAACCACCACTCCTGTAGATGTCACGCTGTGGTCGACCAATATATATACTACATGTTGTAGATCAAGCATGCTATGCATCACCAACATCACGTACAAAAAAAAACTAACATATATTATTGCTAGTCTATCTATTATCGTTATATTTGAGTGTTAAAAGAAGCCACTACGTTCACCGAGAGGGTCTAGAAATTCCCACGTTAATCCAAAAAAGAGAAGAATATACATCGTTGGATTTTATGAATATCTGAAGGTCTAGATTAATCAAAAAATACATAAATTCGGAATTAAAATAAGGAAATCTAAAGAGTCCATATTCAATACAAATACAATTAATAAATACATAAATTCGGAATTAAAAAATAAGAAAAATAGTAGTTGATTAAAAAAGAGAAAAGATTGGAGCATTGGAGTTTACGAAGATCTAACTAACGATTCATATTGTTATGAAAAAAGAAATTCCCACGTTAATCTAAATGAGAGAAGAGTTTGAACCGTTGGAGTTTACGAATATCAAACGATTCATATTATTATGAAAAACGGAATTTCCACGTTAATCTAAATGAGAGAAGAGTTTGAACCGATGGATTTTATGAAGATCTAACAATTCATATTATTCTAAAAAAATTGAAATATTTTTTATCCATGATTTTCTTTCCTTATGGCACACCGTAATTGAATACATATGCAATATTTTTTATTGCCTAACATTAGGTGTCGGAGTTGAATATCGACTTGAATCCGCATGCATTTTTTTAATTTCCTAACAAACTTCGGTAAGCTTTTTTAGACTTCCCCTTAATGGATCATGGAGTATGTCACGTACTTGAAATTAAAAGAGGGATATAGATTAATACGTCTACAAATTACATGAAAGCAAGTTTTTTAATCACATGGTATAGGCGCGATGCTCACATACAACACATACTCGCCCCCTCCCTCTATGAGCACTTCCGAATGAGTGAGCTGACAAATCTTCAAGATAGATGAAGTCACAACTGGTCTGACGGTCTAGATCAATCCAAAGAATCCATATCTAATCTAACTAATAAATATATATACAAATCCAAAATTTTAAAAAACAAGAAAATTAGTAGCGATTTCTATACGGATTGAGAAGAGAAATAGCTAAATAAATAATCCATATTAATTACAATTAATAAATAACTAAAATTGTTATAAAAAATAAGGAAAGTTAATATTGTGCCTATAAATAATATGCTTGACCACCACAAACCGATCCGCAAATATTTGATATGTCCTTAATTCCTTATGTACCTTTAATATGTTGTGATTTTACGAGCCTATATTGGAACATTCATTTAATAAACATCTCATTTACAATATGATTAGGTAATATCTAAATTTGAATACAATAATATAATATATTTTGATATTAAAAGAAAATAGTCAAATCCAATTAGCAGTTATTTGCAATCAGACCAACAACACCCAACACATGAGAGAATCAGAGCTAGCAACTGGCATTGCCGCGAGGTACGACAAGTCCGCCGAGAGGTGTTGGATCCTCACGCTGGGAGGTGGAGTACCGAGACTATACACGGTGTCAACACCGAAGACTCGAAGTCGTGGAATCAAGGTGAGAGAGTTCATCCGACAAAAGTACGGGAAAAGTGAGTGTGTGTGAGAGAGAGGTCCCGTGCCACCGCTACATGAGTTTGTCCCTATATCAAGATGAACCTTCAAGATTGCCTATCCTAGCAACTGCCATCACCACCCGGTACGACAAATTGGCCCGGAGGAGTTAGACTCACTCTTCAACCGGTGGCGGCACAAGGCGCACCCCTGCTCCCTTCCTCAAATCCGGCGGTGCCTTCTCCCTCTTCCAACTACAACGGGTGACGGCCTTGCCTCCGGTGAATGTGGATAAAGCGGTGGAGCCCGAGGAGGCATGCCCGGCGGCTCGGTATGTGTGTGATTTCTTTCTCCTTTTGTGCATTTTGAATGCACCGAAGAGTGGAAGACGCATAACTATTTTCTAGAACTAACGCTTAACCGTAAATATATACCGTAAAACTTATCTGCAAGTCTCCCCAATTGATTATGTATATCAACCAAGGTTTTAAATAACCGGCTAAGGCATTTAGCGGTTAACTTTTTAAAGGCTAAAAAAAGGCTATAGCGGGTTATAACCGCAGCTAAGCCATTTAGCGGTTTTGCCATACAAGTATAAAGTTTCAAATATTCAGACTACTACAAACTAAAGATAAGCGGATACACATCAATGACATCTCAACATTTCGGACCATCTAATCATCCCCAGCAGAAATTAGAACTTTCTTCCCGCATTGAACCGTTATCATCTTCATCGAAGATGAACTAGAGGCTTCATGCTGATCTTCATGCCCGTTTCAATGTCAACTTCGTCATTTAGCGGGCTAAATGGTCCTTATTTAGCTGATTTAGCCGGTTATAACGGGTTATTAGCGGGTTATCCAGCTTAAGGCTAAATGGATCATCTCCTAGCCTTCTTTCTCTCCAAAGGCTAAATCCGGTTATAGCGGCAGCTAAATCCGGTTATTTAAAACCTTGATATCAACACAATGACTTTTCCGGGAATGCTTAATGTGCCACGATGTCCAGATTGTTTATAATGTCTTGTGGTAAGATATAATGTTGCAAGTTTGTAGTAAGATATAAACAATTTTCTTCCCGAATGGTATAATTTTGCAAGTTTGTTACTGATCTAGAAAAATGTTTATTCATGCTTCATCCTATTACTAGCAAAGCACATTTTAGGTTTAAAAAACAGAATGGATTTTGAAGCATTCTGATGACTATTTTGAGTACTTGCTGACCAACATCAATTAGGTTGGATCTCTATTCATGATACTTCAACTTGTAATATACTTATCTTTGTTCCCTTTTTAATGTGTTGAGAGGCAACAAATTTTTTAACTATTGATAAATATGACAATTAAAGGAGGCATCACAGTCTTGTGGGGGCACTGCAGGTACGCATTTTTCTACTTTGGTTGAAATACCTTTTCTTCTTCTCTAGTTAAAAGAACATGATGATTTAGAAATGAGCCTACAAATATACATAGCACTGCCCACTAGAAATCAAGATAACCTAAATTGATAGGCATATCAACTTTACTGCCTTTTCTGATTTTATAGTTTGAACTAAGTAGCATTTTGAAAGACGTGTTGATGAATTCGAATCTCAACATCTATTAATTTATATGCCATTTATTTGTTGGGTGTGCTTTGAAGTGCGTGCTGCGGTTGCCGCAACAAGCCTGCAGCAGCTTGTAGCAGCGGCTACAATGCTCCTGCTAGCCAGCCTGAAGCTTCACTAGAGCCTTCTTTGAGCTGCAGCTGATTTTTTTTGTCATAGAGTATCAGCTGATCAGCTGGTGCAGCAGCTAGCTTCTGCTTGAGCTATAGCATGGTAATTGTTTTTTTAAGAAGCTTAAGATATCTCTTTTTTTTTCGGGAATTAAGATATCTCTTTTGAGTATGGTAAACTGATGCACATGATGTTGAATATCTGTTGATATGGCAAACTGATGCAGTATTGGCCTTAGGGAAGGCTGTTGTATTACTGAGAGCCTGAGACTAGTATTTGGCTGTCGCTGAGATAGTTGTCATACTGAAATTTTAGTTTCTTGCCAGTCGTGCAGCAAGTAGCATGCCTTGTGCCTCTAACATGAGAGGATTAGCCTGATTTTTAATTCCAATCTGCATTAAATGGCTGCATTGCGTTTTACTTTAAATTGATCTATCTATGTACAAAAGTAGGTGCAGGAGCTTGCTAGCTCATGTCTTGAAACAATGTCTCATTAGCTTTTTTCTTTAATGAACTTGCACATCAATAAACCATTGATGCTTGTGACTTTGCAGGTGCTCCAAGAAATGGTTGACATTTTGGCCCCAAGACTGGCTAGTGTTGATGCTGCTGCACAACTGTTTGCCTGTGGACATGCTGGAGAAATCGTGTGACAGCAACAGGGCAAATCAGTCTCGGATGTTTTGCTGCGAATCATTCCTAGATATGAATCATTTTGTATGCCAAACATGTGACCTGAGCATGTTGTAGGGACAAATAGCTTAGCCGGTGATGTCTGTGTGTTAGGCAAACATGCATGTTAATTAGCCGGTGATGCTTGTGAATTTATGAAAACTTGTACTACTGTATTTTGATGGCTTGAATGAAAATTGTGAGCTATGTGTCAACTTAATTTAGAGTTTGTTATTGGATATGTTTATGGTGAATCATTGAAGATAAATATATTGTATTTTATAGTTAGCATGCACCAAAATGTGGCAACAGACCATCCGTTGGCATAAGTTCTATCTGTCGTTATAACAATGTCCGTTGGTATAGAATCTGGTAACGGAGTATCCGTCGGCGTAAGTTGTGTCCGTCGCTATAACTTATACCGACGCCACTTACAACGACAGATAGGGTCCGTCGACATAGATTTATAACGACGGACGATAAGTTGTCGAAGCGACTTATACCAACGCCAAAGTCGTCGGTGATTCGGGGGTTGTGGTATAGTGGGGCCTCCGCCGCCGCTCCCCTCCCGCGGTGGCCTATGCCGACTCCGGCGCGGTCCCCTTTCGTGGTCGCTGCCCCGCCCGCGCCGCCGCAACTCCACGGAGATCCGGCCGCGTCGGGCGCCGCCACGGCAGCAAGGACCCTGCGCCCCCCGTTCTCGCTCCCCTCTCGCGGTGGGCGCCCGGCCGCGCCGCCGCCCCCTTCCCTCCCGGTGGCCGGAGCTCCGGCCGGCCGTGCGTCACCCCGAGCGGATGGATAGTGCCGGGCCGGGCGTGGCCCGTCGGGCCGGCTTCGTCGCCGTGCCGGCCCGGCCCGAAAAACAGGCCATAGGGCCGGGCTCGGGCCGCCGGTTCGGCACTTTGCCGAGCCCGGCCCGGCACTAAAAGCCATCGGGCCTGCGCATAGTGTCGGGCCGCATAGGGCCGGGCCAAATAGGGCTAGGGCCGGGCCGGTGCCGGCGGCCCGTTTGGAATTCTATAGCCACATTCAACAACCTGTTCGCTCGGCTTATCGGCCACCAGCCAAGGCGATAAGATTTCTCTCTCGTAAAGAACCGGCCACCAAAGAACCAACCGCAACCACCAAAGCGATCTTCTCTCGTAACAAACCAAGCACCAGCCATCAGCCACCAGCCAGGCCAACCGAACAGGCTGCAAGTCCTTGCTTTGTTTGAACTGCATGCTGTCAGTAGCTATATTTGCAGACCTACATGTTGTTACTGTATATGGCTGCATGCGCCTAATTAATAAGCAAAATTTGAACTTCAGCCCATTATTTTTGGTCGAAACTGAGAGTTCTTGCACGGCGCGCGATATGTCCTTTCGAATGCCGTCATGAATGCCACTGAAAATTAGAACCAACACTACTCTGTACTGTTTAGCAGTGACGACACGTACGGCACATATATCATATATATATATAATATATGCATGGTTCATCATATATATGCATGCTGAGCAATATTTGTTGATCAACAAGCGTACGTGCGTGCTCGATCATCACATCACAAAACTTAACATATGGACACTCATATTGAAATTACCAGTTGACGACGAGGAATTAGGCATGAGAGTCGTCATGAACCAACTTTTCTCGTCTCATCCAATTCCAGCTGGACGCCATATGGGTAACTCTCTTCTCGGTGCTATCTTCTCCATTCATCCTCCCTCTACAGCCATCTCGTTGAGATAGCAAGGCATGACAATGTACTCCTAGAGTCCTAACTCCTATACTAGTACACAATGGCCGCAAACAGAAGCTTCAGAGACAACCACTACAGGAAGCCGTAAAGACGCCGAGTGCCAAATACACTCGGCGAAGGTCAGTATACACAATTTGGATACAATCTCATGATCATGTTTATTGAACGAGATTTGTAAAATTTCCTTTGATTTAAGGAGTGAGGTCTTAAAATAGACGAAGTATCATGATAACATTTTTTACTAATTTTATAGTATTATTATAATCACTTTCAGTTCAAGTTTGACTTATTCAAAAAAAAATCCTTCAAATGAAATTAATAAGTTAATATCACAAATAGATCGAGAAATGTATCAAATTTTAGTATGGGGGTACCTAGTACTGTAGGATAACTAAAGAAAAAAGTTTGAAGGCACAGGGAAGAAAACAAATCAAATTTTGCCGAGTGTTCTAGCTAGACACTCAGTAAATAAGTGTACGCCGGGTGTTTAGCCCAGACACTCGGTGTGCACTTGGGTAGATGCCGCGTGTCTAACTAGGACACTCGGCGAATAGATAACGTCGAGTGTGTTTTGTGTCCGGCACTCGGCGAGTAATGCTAGACGTCGAGCGTCTGGACGCCGTGTGTTTTTTGTGTACACTCGGCAAATAAGGCTAGACGCCGAGTGCCCGACGGAAAACACTGTGTCTTTTAGATTTCCTGCAGTGAAATTTCTCTTTGCAGGCCGCTATCTCCACGCTTGCATCTCTTGCTCACCTTCTACATTCTGTTAGAAGATAGGCAATATTTTGGTATATTTTAATTCCATAATTAAACAGACATTTCAATATTACGGTGAGTGAAACAATCCATGTGCATGTGTTTATGTTTAAACAACAATTAAACATTCAATATTCATGATTATACAACTAATAAGCATAAATACTAGTTTAAGAAGTTACCCTGTGGAAGGTTGGGTGACAGCGTCACCCGACTTTCCGATATCACTCATTGTAGAGTAACCTCAATAGGTGTAGCCGTATAAAGTCGATGCAGGTAGATGATCGCAGTGCAGACCCCCTGTAGACGAAGTAGTCGTTCGCTCATAGTCGACGTAGAGAAAGTAGTAATTCGTTCGTTCGTAGTCGACGTAGTCGTACGGGAGCGAGCAGTCGCGTGAAGACGCTCCCCAACAACCTTATCGCACGCCTATCCCGAGCAAGATCTCAGTAGCAGGACAAGGTTCCAAAGGCTCTGCTCTCTTCAGTACCGTGCACGCGGTGCAGGCGATGGGGATGTGAAAAGAAGCAGCAAACAGAGGGAGAGAGGGAGAGGTCTCCTGAACAGGAATACCTTAGTGTGAATTGGCCACCTGAGCAGGAGGAGGAGGAGGGAGACTTATATAGGCGAGCAGGCATGGGGGGATGAACCTGGTCGTCATGGATAATGCGCCTCATGCAGTAACAGTCGCGGTTTAAGGCATTGTCGTTAAGGTCTAGTAATGATTGCGGTTTAAAGCGTCATCATTCCTCTCCAACAGCCAACAACAAAAAGATGCTCCCGCTCCGCAATACATCACGTATGTTCGTCCGTCCGTCTGACCGACCGACCACATCACAAAGCCTGCTCATCTCGTCTCGACTAGACTCGACATGACACGAGCAGACGTTACTGCAAAAGCACTCAGTTGAGTCACTGAAGCACTCGGCGGAGTAACAGAAGTACTTGGCGCAGCCATTTCTCTCTTTTCCCTAGCATTAAATGAATGTGCTTTAATTCTTTCATTATTACAATAAATGGCTCTAGGCCCATTTATTCTAACACATTCCTCGCTCCTTCCTCCATAAGCTCCTCGACCTCAATCATATCTGAGATCATGCATCATGTTAAAAGTAATGAGATGATCGCCAATTTGCAAGTGTTAACTACAATATTCCAATGCGAATCGAAAGAAAACGTACCTAATTGTGCATGAGCATGACATGAAGATCAAAGTGAAAGCTTGCAGACCTTTACATAAATAGCATAAACAACAAGTGCAGTAAGTAGCATTACCCTGCTCTACTGCCTGTGTCGTGGATTCTAAAAGCCCGGACAAGTGAAATTACTCGAGTGAAAAATAACATCTTGCTTCCACTTAGCTTTCTATTCTTAGGATTCACATATCCCAATCACAGAACTTGTAAAACGCCGTACCCAATTTTGGAAATATATTCACTACTGGCATTTTAGGTTACATACTCATGCTCAGATGATTTGTTTGGTGTATTTCTGACAATAGAAGCAGAGAAAACTCACAAGGGATACTGTCCCCATGAAAGTTTCACTTACTTTAAATTTTTGGAATAAACTGAAATAGACATGCATGCACGTCCTTTTTTTCAGATCACTAAGACTATTTAGAACTGAAACTAGTAAACCACCGATTGAGGTTGTCAGCAAATGTCATCAATGAATAAGTTAAAACTTCGAACCACCACTCTGTAAATGCACAGCTGGACACATGTCGATACAGCCCTGCTGCTATATATATCACCACACATCATATATAACAAAAAGCAACATGTACTGGCATATGCAAGCTGTGTTTTTTTCTGATTTTCTCGATCAAAAAAAAAAAGAAACGCTCTGCGCTGCGTTCTTTTGTCATAGGATCAAACACTATGCAAGAGTTCGCACTTAGCGATCGAGGAGACCAATCGGGCATGAGAGCCACCATGAAGGAACATTTCTCTGGATGATCACACTGGCTGGGCTCATAGCGCATAACATCCGTGTCTCCTCCTGCTTCCTCCATGCACGTCTGCTTGTTGCGTGCTCGGCAGTTAGTCTGTCACTCTGTCCTTCAGGTAGCAGGAGACACTGACTACTCTCTCAGACCTTCAGGTAGTCAGTGTCTCTCAAAACAAAGTAGAGAGAGTGATATACTGATATTCACAAAACAAAGCAGAGAGAGTGATATGTGGTGCGCACATATATGCGAACATAAGCTGCTTTCTTGTGAGCGTTGTTGAACTTTTGTGCAATCAGAGATCATGAGAGAATCAGCAAAGATCCATTGAATTCATAAGAAATTAGGCACGATAGTCATACACTACGGGAGAGTGGAAATTCCCCGAGTGCCTCGGGCTTCCCCGAGTGCCAAATATCGGGCACTCGGGGAAGAAACTCTTCCCCGAGTGTTGCACTCGGGGAAGAAATGCACTCGGGGAAGAGGGTCTTCCCGAGTGCCTTATAGTCCATGGCACTCGGGGAAGGGAGGCACTCGGGGAAGACCCCCTTCCCCGAGTGCATTTTTTTAAGCACTCGGGAAGCCAACCTCTTCCCCGAGTGCCTCATCCTAGCACTCGGGGAAGGGTCTCTTCCCCGAGTGCTAGGGTGAGGCACTCGGGGAAGAATTTTTTGTTTTTTTTGTTTTTTGCCTCATTTTTTTTGTGAAGCCATCCCACATTATTTTAAACTCCTTGCTCAAATTTGGGGTTATTTTGATTTTTTTGGGATATTTCGTTAGTTTTTTTCATTTTGTTGAATTTTTTAGCATACTTCAAATTTGAACTGCAGGTGCATGAAGTAATGAAATTTCTTAATTCAAAAAATGATATTCAGTATATTTGGTGTATTTTGAGGCCATATCTAGGAAGCCATATGAAATTTCGAACATCTTTTTTTTCCGTAACATGACGAACAACGAGCGGGGAAAAGTGTTTGTAAATTATATAAAATCCAAACGAAGTCCGAAAATCATGAAACTTGTCGGGTGTCATGTTATGGCGTGTAGAGGGTGTATGCAAGAATTGAGAAGATTTCGAGCAAGTTGGGACGTCGGATGCCTCAAACGCGGACATCTCCGCACATGATATCACTTGATCATGTGTGGAGATGTCCGGGGTTTGAGGCATCCGACGTCCCAACTTGCTCGAAATCTTCTCAATTCTTGCATACACCCTCTACACGCCATAACATGACACCCGGACAAGTTTCATGATTTTCGGACTTCGTTTGATTTTATATAATTTACAAACACTTTTCCCCGCTCGTTGTTCGTCATGTTACGGAAAAAAGATGTTCGAAATTTCATATGGCTTCCTAGATATGGCCTCAAAATACACCAAATATAATGAATATCATTTTTTGAATTAAGAAATTTCATTACTTCATGCACCTCAGCTCAAATTTGAAGTATGCTAAAAAATTCAACAAAATGAAAAAAACTAATGAAATATACCAAAAAAAATCAAAATAACCCCAAATTTGAGCAAGGAGTTTAAAATAATGTGGGATGGCTTCACAAAAAAATGAGGCAAAAAAAAACAAAAAAATAAAAATTCTTCCCCGAGTGCCTCACCCTAGCACTCGGGAAGCCAACCTCTTCCCCGAGTGCCTCACCCTAGCACTCGGGGAAGGGTCTCTTCCCCGAGTGCTAGGGTGAGGCACTCGGGGAAGAATTTTTGTTTTTTTTGTTTTTTTGCCTCATTTTTTTTGTGAAGGCATCCCACATTATTTTAAACTCCTTGCTCAAATTTGGGGTTATTTTGAATTTTTTTGGTATATTTCATTAGTTTTTTCATTTTGTTGAATTTTTTAGCATACTTCAAATTTGAGCTATAGGGTGCATGAAGTAATGAAATTTCTTAATTCAAAAAATGATATTCATTATATTTGGTGTATTTTGAGGTCATATCTAGGAAGCCATATGAAATTTCGAACATCTTTTTTCCGTAACATGACGAACAACGAGCGGGGAAAAGTGTTTGTAAATTATATAAAATCCAAACGAAGTCCAAAAATCATGAAACTTGTCAGGTGTCATGTTATGGCATGTAGAGGGTGTATGCAAGAATTGAGAAGATTTCGAGCAAGTTGGGACGTCGGATGCCTCAAACCCGGACATCTCCACACATGATCGGCCTCAAGTGATATCATGTGTGGAGATGTCCGGGTTTGAGGCATCCGACGTCCCAACTTACTCGAAATCTTCTCAATTCTTGCATACAGCCTCTACATGCCATAACATGACACCCGACAAGTTTCATGATTTTTGGACTTCGTTTGGATTTTATATAATTTACAAACACTTTTCCTCGCTCGTTGTTCGTCATGTTACGGAAAAAAGATGTTCGGAATTTCATGTGGCTTCCTAGATATGGCCTCAAAATACACCAAATATAATGAATATCATTTTTTGAATTAAGAAATTTCATTACTTCATGCACTGCAGCTCAAATTTGAAGTATGCTAAAAAATTCAACAAAATGAAAAAACTAATGAAATATACCAAAAAAATTCAAAATAACCCCAAATTTGAGCAAGGAGTTTAAAATAATGTGGGATGACTTCACAAAAAAAATGAGGCAAAAAAACGAAAAAAACAAAAAATCTTCCCCGAGTGCCGTCTGCCTGGCACTCGGGGAAGAGACGCTTCCCCGAGTGCCAGGAAAACAGCTCTCGGGGAAGGCCTGGGCCGGCCCATTTATTCCTGCCGGCCCAATTATTCCAGCCGGCCCAACCCTAATACTATAAAACCGCCCCCCCCCCCCGCCGCGCCCCCTCCCCCCCCTCGCGCGCGCCGCACCCCGCCCCCCCCCCCGCCCGCCTCCACGGATCCGCCGCCGCCCCCCCCCCCCTCTCCCCGGCCCGCGCCGCACCCCACCCCCTCTCCCCCGGCGGGCCGCCGCACCCCACCCCCTCTCCCCGGATCCCCCTCTCCGGATCCGCACGCGCGCTCCCTCCCCCGGCGTGGGAGCGGCGGGCGGCGGCGCGGGCGGGCGGGCGGGCGGGCGGCGCGCGCGGCGCGGGCGCGGCGGCGGCGGCGGGCGCGCGGCGCGCGCGCGCGGGCGGCGCGGGCGGGTGGCGCGGCCGGCGCGCGGCGGCGGCGGGCGCTCGGGCGCGGGCGCGGCGCGCGCGGCCGGCGCGGGCGGCGGCGGCGCGCTCGGGCGCGGGCGGCGCGGGCGGGCGCGCGGCGGCGCGCGCGGGCGCCGCGCGCGGGCGGCGCGGCCGGCCGCGGGCGGGCGCGCGCGGCGGCGGCGGGCGGGCGGCGCGGCCGGCGCGGGCGGCGGCGGGCGCTCGGGCGCGCGCGGCGGCGGGCGCGCGCGGCGGCGGGCGGCGGCGGGCGGCGCGCCGGCGGGCGGGCGGGCGGGCGGAGCGGGGCTCTTTTACATTTTTTTTTAAAAAATCCACAAATCTTCCCCGAGTGCAGAGGCCCCTCTCGGTGAAGCCTTCCCCGAGTGTGCAGTTGTTGGCACTCGGGGAAGGCGGCTTCCCCGTGAGCCTCTTCCCCGGACCCTCTTCCCCGAGAGTTGCACTCGGGGAAGCCTTCCCCGAGTGCAACTGATCCTTCCCCGAGTGCAGTTGGCACTCGGGGAAGAACTCGCCCGCCGTAGTGATAAGGATCTTGGTAATCATGGTCCCTACTGTGAAGGCCGGAGGTGGCATCGATCTGTCCCTAGGATCAAGATCAAGGCCAATTTCCTCAACAAACACAAACATATATCAGATGATCCACATGTTACTCCTCGATAGTCCATGTCATATGCATTTTTGTTGATAGAACCAGGGTACAAGTGATAAGATGTCATAAGATATGACTCTTTCATCCATCATCATTAATAAATGGCAGTTTAGATTTTATTACGAGTTGAATGTAAACCGGCCTGACTTGTATTATTTCTTTGAGCCTATAACAAACCTTAATAACTATACTTAACCTTGGGAAACTCAATTTACATGGTGACCAAGCAGAATGAAGTGCTCTATCTGTTGCAAAAAAAAGGGCCAGCAGACCAGTCCCCTGTTTTTCAGCATTCACAAGATTTGGAAGAGCTGGGAAAGCCTGAATTACCATCGTTTTGTTAATTAAATAGTGTATTGTAATATTGGCGATGGAACTAATTAAGTGACAAGAGGTCTTTTACGGTACACAAAACCTGTACGGTAGTATTATCGGGTTTTTCAGTTTTTTACTATGGGTAAAATGGTAATTTGCTCGATGTATATTATTTGGAAAAAATTCACTGCTGCCAAGGTTACATAGAAAGACTTGTTTTCATATATTACGATATTGTTTTATATATTTCCGATAATAACCATGTACTACCCATACCACCTATGAATACCACGCTAAAAAAACTTGTGGTACGGAATTAATCTCAACCGTCGGATCCTTACATATAGGTCTTTTTATATTACATACGAGTCATTTTCAACCGGTGGTGCAGGGTGGTATTGTGTACCGTAAAAAACCTCTTGAACTGAGTCTAGAACAAACTTTATGATTTGTAAGTTTAAAGTGTTTTTGAAACGAACACACACTATCATGTCGGTTCATCAAAAAAAATAATAAATTTAATGTGTACATTTGAAAAGTTAACTTCAATTTTCTATGGAGCACAAATTGAATTTGTCGGCAAGTGCCATCAATGAACAAATTTAAACTTTGAATCACCACGCCTGTACACACGGTTGAACACACAAGCATTGCGTTCTAACCAAAGCATCCAACATATCAGGATGACAGCCGAATCAAAAGCTCTCCTTCCATTTTTGTCAAAACCCTTCGGAGCCTTCACCCACCAGTCAGCCAAGCTCAGCTCTCGGTCCGACGACCACCTATTCCCTATCCACCATTTTTGGAAAAGAGTGAACCAAACCTCCCTGCTGAAGGAACAAGCAATGAGCAAATGAGATATAGTTTCAAATTCTTGGTCACAAAAAGAGCAACAGTCATCAACTTGCAGTTGGTTCTTCCGCCTTCTCGCTGTCGTTTTGGTTACAACGACTGCAAGCCAGCTCCAACACCTTATGATGCTAGTAAAATGTTAAGGAAAAACATAAGAATAATGAGAGATCAGCTGAGATACTCCCAAATCATTGGTTCACTAATGTACCTAGCTAGCGCTACTAGACCCGACATCGCATATGCTGTGAGCAAACTGAGTCGATTCGTGTCTAACCCGGGAGATGCTCATTGGGAAGCTCTTGAACGGGTAATGCGCTATCTGAAAGGAACAATGAACTACGCGATTCACTATACTGGGTATCCTAGGGTACTAGAGGGTTATAGTGATTCGAATTGGATCTCTGATGCAGATGAGATTAAAGCCACAAGTGGATATGTGTTTACACTTGGAGGTGGCGCCGTCTCTGGAAGTCTTGCAAGCGAGACCATCTTAACGAGGTCAACTATGGAGGCGGAACTCACTGCATTGGACACCGCCACGCTTGAGGGCCGAATGGCTTCGTGAACTCCTTATGGATTTACCGGTAGTTGAAAAACCGATATCGGCAGTCCTCATGAACTCGTGATAATCAAACGGTGATTGTCAAGGTGAACAGCTTCAAAGGACAACATGAAGTCATCTAGGCATGTAAAGAGGCGGCTAAAATCTGTCGGGAAAATGAGAAACTCCGGAGTGATAGCCTTGGACTACATCCAAACGGCTAAGAATCTGGCAGATCAATTCACAAAGGGTCTTTCACGTAATGTGATAGACAATGCATCCAGGGAATTGGGCTTGAAACCCGTCAGCGTTATTCAGTAGTGGTAACCTGTCCTATGTGATCGGAGATCCCGTGAATTAGGATAGTGCAACAAACTACTGTTTAACAGAGAGAAGAGAACCTTTGTAAAGGGCTCATTCCAGTAGAGATGCATTTCTCTTCTAAAATCTGTATGGCAGGTTGGTGGAAAACCTTAATGTGATCCGAGTGGCTCAAAGAGGAGCAAAGATGTTGGCCTACAGAACATCTTAAAGGATTGCACCTATATGGGTCTGATTGCTAGTCACAATCTATGAGATAGGGTGATCTCTAGATACCCATGAAAGGCACGGAGTATGACTTATACGCTCCAACCCGAGGGGATGCTTATAGCAGCCTAGTACTGGCAAGGGGCTCTAGTCAAACTTGTTTGCACGAAACTGTCAATTCAAGGCATAGTCCGTTGGTCGGTTGTGAATGAGTGTAGCTTTTGTCTCGGTGGATGTTCAACTTAACGGTCTCCACCATAAAGTCGATATATCAAAACAAGAGTTGAGAAGAGGACATTTCTTTGTGTACCTTGAAATTCTTGGTGGGGATTGTTGGATTAATTGGGCCTTGGGCCATTTAGTCTCAATTAATCTTAAGAATTAAAAGGTACACAAAATAAATGCTAGGGATCCAATCCCGTATTGAAAGCCAATGAGAATCTTAACTAACTTAAAGGGTGGACCAATGGTGGACCACTTGTGAAGTTGGTAAAAGGAGAAGGGCGTGCCACGCGCGCGCGCGCTCGCTCGCCTCGCCTCGCCTCGCCGCGCCGGCCGGGCCGGGCCGGCCGTGGGCGTGGGCGTGGCGTGGCGTGGCGTGGCGTGTCGAGTCGAGTCGAGACCGAGACCGTGACCGTGACCGTGACCGTATTAAAACGGACGTTACCGGTAACCGATGACGTTGAATACAACGAGTCTTCGGTAAATCGTCGTTTAATGAGAATTATGGTGGTCGAAGCGTCCGGGTTCATTCCCTCCTCCTCTCCTCTCGCGCCTATATAAGAGGACTCCTTCTCCGGCACGTACACACATTCTCACACTCGGTACTCCCGCTTAGGAGACCTCTCTCTTCTCCCTATGTGTTGCTGCTCTCTCGCCATTCCCAACGCAAGCTTTGCGCGCACACCGTTTGCGTGAGCGATGCCTCCGAACCTCGTCCACCTAGCGATCCCGCTCGGGATAGGCGGGCGATAAGGTTTTTGGGGAGCGTACCCGTACGCGCCGCTCGCTCTTCTCGTACGTCTACGTCCCCGTCCGCGAGAACGACTACTTCCCGGTACGACTACGTCACCGTCCGCGAGAACGACTACTTCCAAGACGACTACGTCCTCCACGAGAACGACTACATCGGCGTGAACGACTACTTCCCGAAGGCCGTTCGTGGGACTTCACACCGCAACGACTCGCCACCGCATCACCTCCGTACGACTACATCGAACAAGGTCCCTCCACGAGTAGCATGTCTATTCCGGGGGATAACGGCGCACCGGTTGACTCCGTCAACCGTCCCGCCTTTGGGTACCAACTAAACCTTTTCTGTGTATTTTTGTTCGAGTTTTATTTGAGATTTAACTTGAACACAAGCACATGCTTTGCTTTCACGGGATCACTCATAATTGTCATGAACATGTTAATAATTTCTGGAATTAAAATGTACCGAAAATTGCCTAGTTTTCTAACAATCCAAAAACCTTATATTGTTGATAGGCTTTCGGTAACTAGTTTCGCTGCAACGCTCAAACCAAATGTTTTCGATGGTTCAAATTACAAGCGTTGGAAGCAAAGGGTTATGTATTGGTTGACAGCGATGAGCATCATGCATGTCATACGGGGAAGCCCGAACAGCTTTATCCGGAGGAGGAGAAGGCTTTCGAGGCGGCCGATAACCCGTTTCGTGGTGCCATCTTGAGTGTTCTCGCCGAAAACCTTGTGGACACGTACCTTCCGTCGCCAAGTGGCAAAGATATTTGGGATGCGCTTGAGGCTAAATTTGGGGTTTCGATGCTTGGTGGTGAGTCGTATGTCATGGAACAGCTCTATGACTACAAAATGGTTGAAGACCGTTACGTGGTAGAGCGGCCCATGAGATTCGGGCGCTAGCTAGAGATCTTGAGAATTATAGCAAGGATGCACCATGTAAGTTGCCCGACAAGTTTGTGGCCGGAGGTATTATCTCCAAGTTACCACCTTCTTGGAAGGACTTTGGAACCTCTCTAAAACACAAGAGGCAAGAGTTTGTCGTTGTCGATCTTATCGGCACTCTTGATGTTGAAGAGAAGGCGAGAGCAAAGGACAAGACACATGGTAAAGGGATTGTTGGGTCTTCTAGTGCTAATTTGGTACGGAAGAAGAACAACAATGCATTCAAAAAGAAAAACAAGCAACATCAAAACCAACCAAAGGCTAAGCGAGACGGCTCGCCCAAGCGAGAAAAAGCCGCCAACCGGAAAAGTGCTACTGTCTTGTGTAGCGAGACGGAACACTTTGCCGCAAAGTGTCCGGATCGCAAGGATAAGAAAGATGGCAAAAGTGCCAACATGGTTATTAGTGAAACGGGTGGAACGTCGGGGTACGGTAATCTTTTACCTACGGTTCTTTCAAGATGTCGGTCACCCGATTGGTGGATTGATACGGGTGCTAATATTCATGTTTGTGCCGACATTTCCTTGTTTTCCTCTTACCAAAGTGCGAAATTTCCTCCTTGTTGATGGGAAACGGATCACATGCGCGTGTTCTTGGTGTTGGTTCGGTCGATCTGAAGCTTACTTCGGGAAAGACCGTTCGATTGAAGAACGTGCAGCATGTCCCTACTATCAAGAAGAACTTAGTCAGCGGGTCTCTACTGTGTAGAGATGGTTTTAAATTAGTCTTTGAATCCAATAAATGTGTAATTTCTAAGTTTGGAAGTTTTATTGGAAAAGGTTATGATAGCGGAGGCCTGTTCCGCTTTTCTTTGTCATATGATTGTAATAAAGTTGTGAACCATGTCTCGAATGTTAATGATGAATCAAATGTTTGGCATTCGCGACTTTGTCATGTTAATTTTGGTTGTATGATGCGTCTTGCAAACTTGAGTTTAATTCCGAAATTTACCTTAGTCAAAAATTCTAAGTGCCATGTGTGCGTTGAATCAAAACAACCTCGCAAGCCTCATTTTTCGGCTGAGGCGAGAGACTTGGCTCCTCTAGAACTAATTCATTCTGATTTATGCGAGATGAATGGTGTGTTGACAAAAGGTTGTAAAAAGTTTTTCATGACTCTTATAGATGATTGTACTAGATTTTGCTATATCTATTTGTTGAAGTCTAAAGATGAAGCATTACAATACTTTAAAATCTATAAAGCTGAAGTGGAAAACCAACTTGAGAGAAAGATCAAAAGAATTAGGTCTGATCGTGGTGGAGAGTACTTTTCTAATGTTTTCACTGCGTTCTGTGAGGAACACAGAATAATTCATGAGAGGACGCCTCCCTATTCACCTCAATCAAACGGGGTAGCCGAAAGAAAGAACCACACTCTAACCGATTTGGTTAACTCCATGTTAGACACGGCGGGACTTTCCAAGGAATGGTGGGGTGAGGCTATATTGATCGCATGTCATGTCCCGAATCGTGTTCCCGTAAAGAACAAAGAGATAACACCATTCGAGGAATGGGAAAAAAAAGGCTAACACTTTCATACTTACGGACTTGGGGATGTTTGGCCAAAGTGAATGTGCCTATAACCAAGAAACGTAAACTAGGACCTAAAACTCGTCGATTGTATCTTTCTTGGTTATGCTCTACACGGTGTGGGTTATAGGTTTTTAATATTGAAGTCCGGAGTACCCGATATGCATGTCGGCACCATCATGGAATCCGCAGACGCTACATTTTTTGAGGACATTTTTCCTATGAAAGAGATAGATAGCACATTTAGTCATGAATTGTCTATTAATAATGAACTCAAAGAACTCCGTTCGTTTTGATAGAACACAATGAACAACCACATGAGAAAAATCCCGAGGAGGATGGCAATGAAGCTCTTAGAAAGAGCAAGAGACGAGAGGATTGCAAAGTCCTTTGGTGATGATTTCATTGTGTACCTCGTGGATGACACTCCTAGAACCATTGAAGAGGCATATTCCTCTCCGGATGCGACTATTGGAAGGAAGCAGGTTCGGAGTGAGATGGACTCTATTATGTCTAATGGTACTTGGGAGGTTGTGGAGCGTCCCTATGGGTGCAAACTCGTAGGATGCAAGTGGGTGTTCAAGAAAAAGCTTAGGCCCCGATGGTACTATTGATAAGTACAAGGCAAGGCCGGTGGCTAAAGGCTATACTCGAAAAGAAGGAGAAGATTTTTTCGATACTTACTCACCGGTTGCCCGATTGACCACTATTCGAGTACTACTTTCCTTGGCGGCTTCCCATGGTCTTATCGTTCACCGGATGGACGTTAAGACAGCCTTTCCTAAATGGAGAGTTGGAGGAGGAGATCTATATGGATCGCCGGATGGATTCGTAGTAAAAGGTCAAGAAGGGATGGTGTGTAAATTGGTAAAATCTTTGTATGGTCTTAAGCAAGCTCCTAAGCAATGGCATGAGAAGTTTGACAAAACTTTAACGTCGCTGGCTTTGTTGTGAACGAAGCCGACAAATGTGTGTACTATCGCTATGGTGGGGGCGAAGGAGTGATCCTATGTTTGTATGTAGATGACATACCGATATTTGGGACAAGCCTTAATGCGATTAAGGAAGTGAAAGAATTCTTGTCTCAAAGCTTCGAGATGAAAGATTTGGGGGAGGCCGATGTGATTCTAAACATTAAACTAGTGAGAGAAGGTGATGGTGGGGTTGTTCTTACACAATCTCATTATGTGGAGAAAATCTTGAGTCGTTTTGGTTACAACGACCGCAAGCCGCTTCCAACACCTTATGATGCTAGTAAAATGTTAAGGAAAAACATAAGAATAATGAGAGATCGAGGTGAGATACTCCCAAATCATTGGTTCACTAATGTACCTAGCTAGCGCTACTAGACCCGACATCGCATATCTTGTGAGCAACCGAGTCGATTCGTGTCTAACCCGGAGATGCTCATTGGGAAGCTCTTGAACGGGTAATGCGCTATTTGAAAGGAACATCGAACTACGCGATTCACTATACTTGGGTATCCTAGGGTACTAGAGGGTTATAGTGATTCGAATTGGATCTCGATGCGGATGAGATTAAAACCACAAGTGGATATGTGTTTACACTTGGACGTGGCGCTGTCTCCGGAAGTCTTGCAAGCGAGACCATCTTAACGAGGCGGAACTCACGGCATTGGACACCGCCACGCTGAGGCCGAATGGCTTCGTGAACTCCTTATGGATTTACCGGTAGTTGAAAAACCGATACGGCGGTCCTCATGAACTCGTGATAATCAAACGGTGATTGTCAAGGTGAACAGTTCAAAGGACAACATGAAGTCATCTAGGCATGTAAAGAGGCGGCTAAAATCTGTCGGGAAAATGAGAAACTCCCGGAGTGATAGCATTGGACTACATCCAAACGGCTAAGAATGCGGCGCATCAATTCACAAAGGGTCTTTCACGTAATGTGATAGACAATGCATCCAGGGAATTGGGCTTGAAACCCGTCGGCGTTATTCGGTAGTGGTAACTTTGTCCTATGTGATCGAAGATCCCGTGAATTAGGATAGTGCAACAAACTACTTGTTTAACGAGAGAAGAGAACCTTTGTAAAGGGCTCATTCCAGTAGAGATGCATTTCTCTTCTAAAATCTGTATGGCGAGTTGGTGGAAAACCTTAATGTGATCCGAGTGGCTCAAAGAGGAGCAAAGATGTTGGCCTACAGAACATCTTAAAGGATTGCACCTATATGGGTCTGATTGCTAGTCACAATCTATGAGATAGGGTGATCTCTAGATACCCATGAAAGGCACGGAGTATGACTTATATGCTCCAACCCGAGGGGATGCTTATAGCGGCCTAGTACCGGCAAGGAGCTCTAGTCAAACTTGTTTGCACGAAACTCGTCAATTCAAGGCATAGTCCATTGGTCGGTTGTGAATGAGTGTAGCTTTTGTCTTAGGTGGATGTTCAACTTAACGAGCCTCCACCATAAAGTCGGCATATCAAAACAAGAGTTGAGAAGAGGACATTTCTTTGTGTACCTTGAAATTCTTGGTGGGGATTGTTGGATTAATTGGGCCTTGGGCCATTTAATCTCAATTAATCTTAAGAATTAAAAGGTCCACAAAATAAATGCTAGGGATCCAATCCGGTATTGAAAGCCAATGAGAATCTTAACTAACTTAAAGGGTGGACCAATGGTGGACCACTTGTGAAGTTGGTAAAAGGAAAAGGGCGTGCCACACGCGCGCGCGCTCGCTCGCCTCGCCGCGCCGCGCCGGGCCGTGGGCGTGGCGTGGCGAGTCGAGACGAGACGAGACGAGACCGTGACCGTGACCGGCTTTTTGTCATTCATGTCGGTCATTCATGTCGGCCATAATACTCGTATTAAAACGGACGTTACGGTAACCGATGACGTTGAATACAGAAGCGATTCTTGTGCTTGTCGTTTAATGAGAATTATGGTGGTCGAAGCGTCCGGTTCATTCCCTCCTCCTCTCCTCTCGCGCCTATATAAGAGGACTCCTTCCTCCGGCACGGACACACATTCTCACACTCGGTACTCCCCGCTTAGGAGACCTCTCTCTTCTCCCTCCGTGTTGCTTTGCTCTCTCGCCATTCCCAACGCAAGCTTTGCGCGCACACCGTTTGCGTGAGCGGTTGCCTCCGAACCTCGTCCACCTAGCGATCCCCGCTCGGGATAGGCGGGCGATAAGGTTTTTGGGGAGCGTACCCGTACGCGCCCTCGCTCGCTCTTCCGTACGTCTACGTCCCCGTCCGCGAGAACGACTACTTCCGCACGACTACGTGTCACCGTCCGCGAGAACGACTACTTCCGGTACGACTACGTCCTCCACGAGAACGACTACATCGGCGTGAACGACTACTTCCCGAAGGTCGTTCGTGGGACTTCACTGCAACGACTCGCCACCGCATCACCTCTGTATGACTACATCGAACAAGGTCCCTCCACGAGTAGCATGTCTATTCCAGGGGATAACGGCGCACCGGTTGACTCCGTCAACCGTCCCGCCTTTGGGTACCAACTAAACCTTTTCTGTGTATTTTTGTTCGAGTTTTATTTGAGATTTAACTTGAACACAAGCACATGCTTTGCTTTCACGGGATCACTCATAATTGTCATGAACATGTTAATAATTTCTGGAATTAAAATGTACCGAAAATTGCCTAGTTTTCTAACAGAATCTGCACTTTCCGGGCGCCCTTGTCTTGTGCAGAAGCTTAGCCCCTGGGATGGCGTGTTGGCCATATGGATCAGACATTATGCAAAGAGTTCGACATGCTCTACTACAGATTGTGGAGAGCAATCGCCAATCGGGCATGAGAGTCATCAAGAACGAACTTTTGGCTTCAGGTTCAGGTTTAATAGCTTCATAGAGCTTAACATCTGTGTCTCCTCCTTCTTCCTCTGTCAGCAGCTTAATCGTAGGAATAAATGGGCATCAGTCCACAAGAAGGTTACTACCTTAATGGACAGCAGATCGCCATTCAGGTCTGCTTTGCGTGCTCGGAATGTCATTTGGCCTCAGGCCTTCAGCGTTGGTAGCACTTTCAATGGTTGTGTGCATTAGTGCTTGAACTATATGAAATGTTCCGATGTCATCATTAATCATCATTAATCCTGTTTATTTGAGAGATAATGGCAGCATGCATGCATGGGTCAATTTGCATGGTCATCATCGATCGGGATTCAAATTCCACAAGGTCACTCTCAGTAGCTATTAGCGGACCTGCATGTTGTTACTGTATGACTGCATAGTCAAATTTAGAACATCAATCCATTAACAATTAGAACCAATACTTTGTACTCAACTCTCTAGCAGCGACGGCACATATATACTGTATGCATGCTCCTCATATGCTCGATCATTACAAAACTTAACACATATGGACACACATTTCAGCTGGGCACCATAGGTAACTCTTCTGGGTGCTCTGCTATTTCTGCACTTGCCTCTCCGTGCTTATCTTCTCCATTCATCCTCTCTCGTTTGTCCCCACGCTTGCATCGCTTGCTCACCTTCTACATTCCTCGTTTTTTCAATCATTAGCTCCTTCATCATCTCTGTGATCATTATCATGTTAAAAGTAGCCGTAAAAGTAGTGAGATCGACCATCTCTGTTTTGTAAATGTTAACATAACATTACTATGCGAATTGAAAGAAAAAGTACCTAATTGGGCATATGACATGTAGATCAAAGTGAAAGCTTTAAGTTGTGCCACTTGGGTCCATACCCCTTCACTAGACATGCATATATGCAAAAATCTTACTATTACTAATTGGAGGCTCCTTTTGAGGCTTCCAGGTGATGCCACCTAGGATCCTAGGTGGACAGCCTAAAAAATAGAGAAATCCTTTAAATTCTCACAAAAATCAGAAACATCTGGCCATCAATTCAATATCTCTAATCATAATAGCCATTGGATCGGTTATCTTTCTAATAAATTACCCACCTCTGCCATTATGAAAATAGACCAAGGTAACCCCTAAATATGTATCTAAATTTACCCACATATGCCATTATAATAATGTAAATTACCCTTAATTTTCAAGTAAATTACCCACTTATGCTACTATAAAAACAATATTAAATAACTCCCCTAAATTTGCATATAAATTATCCACTTATGTGCTTATTAAATTTAAAGTAACCCCTAAATCTGAATCTAAATCATATAGTTATAATAAGATCTTAAAGTGCATCAATATAAAATTTTAAATTACATTTTCTATAATTATTAATATATTATTTATGTTTTTCTTAAAAATATTATTTATATAAAAAATACTCCCCGTAATGTGTGTCATAATACACTCATATATATATTCATGAATGAGAGACAGATAAGAATACCAAATTTTATGTTGTTCATAGCTTAAAATATAGTGTTAGATTAGATACAACTCAAACACACATGGAGGTGCTATGCTAACTATCAAGTAATCAAGGTTGGTGATGATATGATTATTTTTTGTCATCTTTAATTTAGCTCATAATGTATATTTTTAATCTATGTTTTAGTCTACCATTGACTTGGCATCAAGTTTTCCTGAGGATAAAGATATGCCGCTCCAAGTGTTTCTAGATTCTTTGGTTCAAAAAAAAATTTAAAGTAACCCCTAAATCTAAATCTAAATCATATAGCTATAATAAGATCTTAAAGTGCATCAATATAAAATTTTAAATTACTTTTTTATAATTATTAATATATTATTTACATTTTTCTCAAAAATATACTATTTATATAAAAAATACTTCCCATAATGTGTGTCGTAATATACTCATATATTCATGAATGAGAGACATATAAGAATACCAAATTTTATGTTGTTCATAGCTTAAAATATAGTGTTCGATTAGATACAAATCAAACACATATGGAGGTGCTATGCTACGGGAAAAAATTGTTACTAACTAGACCTATTACAATTATTAGAATATGTAATAGATGAATGAGAACATGAGACAGATAATTATAATTATTAGCTATTTCTAGCCCGTGCGGTGGTACGGGTTGACCCTTAATTTCTATCTTCTCCATCCATGTGCTTCTTCTCATCTCTCTCTCCTCTCTCACATGCGCTTGGCCGCCACCTTCCCCTGCGCTGTGCCGCCGCGACCTACACCGACAACGTGAGGCCGGAGGCTACGAGCCCCACGACACCTACGGAGATGGGAGCCCGAGGCCATCACCGCCGCACACGAAGGTGGTGACCTGGACGAGCAGGACGAGAGCGCGCTCGTCATCCTCGCCGGCGGTGGGGTGGGCGGGAGGAGCTCGTCCTTGGGGATCATCAGCAGGGCCTCTAGGTAGCCCATGTCCTCGAAGCTGCACACCGCTGCGGCCTCCATTAACCTAATGCCGACGTCGGCGCGAATCTTCTCGTGCATAGGCCTCACATCGGTGGTGGTGCCCTCCCGCGGCTCTGCCCCCGCGGAACGCCGCGCCCTGAGCCACACCACGTCGGTATAGTTTACGTCAGTGCGCCCTGCCGCGAGGACGTTGTTGGCCTCCCTCGCATCGTTGCGCACCACGACCTCCATCGGCCGCCTCACCCGCCTCCGCCACCGGTCACACCCGTCGGCGGCGATCACCGTCGGGTGTAGCAACACCATAGGGGCTCGCTGTCGGTGTTTTAGACCGGCAAACCTACCAAGGGGGTACCCGAGGTAGTAGATTGTGCGGTGAGGATCGTGATCGGGAGACCGAGAACTCGAAGGTATGCACAAGGACACAGGACACCAGATTTATACAGGTTCGGCTGCCAAGGTGGCGAACCCTACGTCCTGTTTGGGGGATCATGTATGGCGTCCTGCGCTTGGTGTTGGGTTGTTCAGGTGCCCGACTAGGTACCCGACCCTTCTTTATATAGTCCAGGTGACGGGTTCCTAGTCGGTTACAAGGCAGGTGTCCTAGTAGGATTACACGATACAAGTCCTAGTAGGATTACAGGGGAATTCTAGTAGGAGTCCGTCTTCATCCTTCCTTGCATGGGTACCTGGGGAGTATGCCCGACAATCCCCCGAGCACATTGTAGTCGAGTGTAGTAGTTCGAGTAGTCTTGAAGCCTCTGCGAGTAGTTCTTCGGCGTCCTCGAGTACTGCTTGGAGAAGTCTTCAATAGTACTTGAACTGCCGCGAGGCTGGAAGGTGGTCCAGCTCATCAGTCTTGAAGTCGAGAGTATATGGAAGTGCGATTGCAGAATCGCACTCCATATGGAGTAGCCCCCGAGCCTTAGGTTGAGTTGCAGACTCTTGCTGAGGGTCAATCTTGATTCTGAATCTTCTGTCTTGAAAAAATTGAATGATGGGTGTAGCATAGTAGCCCCCAAGCCTTGAAATGATTAGTTAATCAATCTAAGGGTCTTCAGTGTTCATGAAAGCCATCATCCGAGTACTCTTGCAGCGTGTAACCCTCGAGATAATAGAGTCGTATGAGCCACATCGAGTAGTTATTGGTGCGGAGCCGCCGAGCTTGAGAGCGAGCGAAGCATGCTGAAGTTATCATCGAGTAGTAATTTGAGTACAGCCCCCGAGCTGGAGAGATTCCGAGTAGTAGTTTGGCATCGAGCCGTGGAGCTTGAGAATAGTCGTGCCGTCAAAGCGGACTTTAGATGCAACCAAAGTCGACTTTAGATGCCGGCAGTGCGGACTTTAGAATGCGACTTAATAACCGAAGTCGACTTTGTGCCGCGCGGAGCGGACTTTGAGATGAGACTTGAAAACCGAAGTCGACTTTATGATGCCGCGTGGAGCGGACTTTGATATGCGACTTGAAAACCGAAGTTGACTTTAGATTGTCGCGTAGTGCGGACTTTGAGATGTGACTACAGTAGTTGACTTTGTGCCACGCGGGGTGGACTTAAGATGCAAAAAACGAAAAGCACTTTCCGAAAAGCCAAAGCGAATAAAAAATTAGAGAAAATGAATAGTTGTGCCACCAGAAAGGGCTTAAGATTGCGACCGAAGTTGGCTTGTGCCACTGGAGTGGGCTTGGGTGCGACCGTTAGCGTCGACTTGTGCCACATGTTGACGCAAAAAGTGCACTCGGCGCCAATCACACAAGCAAGCCGAAAAGCTGGCTTCGCACGCGCGCAGAGAGAGGGTGACGTGCCGGTCAATTTTTCCCGAAAATTAACAAAAGATAAGACAGCTAAATACCAAAGCTTGGAACTTGCCGGTGATACCGCAGTTCCATATTTACGGCTAAGAAGCCAAACAAGACGACATGTAGCTATGCGAAGCTACCTGTCAAAAAACCACGACCATTCGGGTAACCGATAAAGAAAAAGAACATTGCCGAATGGGTGACATAAGCATGACAACGATCGATCTTTGAATAAACATGAATGCATGTGCAAAGCCATGACCGATCTTCATGAAGATTAACATTAAATGAAGTAAAGCACGAACATGATCATGTATTAAATGAGCACGCATAGATCAAAGCACTAGTCTACCGCATGTCTAGGTACTTTAAGATCCGTCGGGTACGATCACAAACAAATCTATCCACCGCATGATACAACTTGCATGGAAAAACGTACCACTTCCCGCAAATAGATCTATCCACCGCATGATACAATCCAAATACGGAAAGCTAAAAGCATACATCACTTAAGGCACGAACGAGGCACGTGATCTACTCGTGAAGGTATAACCGAATACGGCCGAACGTACCGATCCAGGGTCCATGAAGAAGGAACAAACATTACCACGTGAATAAATCTATCGGACCGAATTGGAAATCTAATCTACCGGATGACTAGCTCCAAAGCAACCCAAAAACTCGCGTCTACCGCATGACACCCGGTTCTTTCAAGATTTATACGCACAAAGCAAGCTTGAACCCGCAACACGTAACAACCTAGATCGATTCGGTTTCGGCCATCGGAGAGCACAAGATCCATGCGTCAAAAACACGAAATCTGCTCGTATACGGATCTTAAAAGGGAAAAAAGCCGATCCAAACCCATCTAGATTGGGCAAAAGTGTGTTGCATGAACTAAAACATAAAGTAAAACTCATGATAACACGGGGTAACTTAATGAATCTATTGGATCTTGCCAAAATCCAATAGAGCCGATAACTAGTTTCGAGCTAGATCTTAGCCTACCGCATGGCTCATGATCTAACAGGAAACCCTCTTGAACCAAGCTTGAATCTACCGCGTGACACGAAGCATGGTAACAAGACTACTTGCATCAGATCTAAATCCACCGCATGATACTAGACATGATACAAGGTTGCGGTACTCACGGAGGTCGACGGATCGATTGGTCCTCTCGAAGAACTCGACGACACGACAAGGACTCTAGGGTTTGGCGTAAGGCCGGTGTGTATTGAGGAATGAACGTGTACGTTACATACATCCGGGGATCGTATTTATACCCTGCCGATTACAACTGCGAATGGATTCATTGCCTAACTAAACTCGATCGCCTATCCATCCATTCGCTTCCTCCGATCGAGCCACGTCACCGTCCAATCCCGCAAAATCAGCTCTCTCGTTCCTTTGCCGAACCGGGAGCGGATAGCCGACCGCGGATTCTTCTCGCCGAAAATCTCTCGAAAATATCTTTCCTTCCTCCGGACGGACCTTCTTTCGAATCGGACCCACATGTCATACTCCTTACCAAATTTTGGTGTTAACACATGCCCCTTCAATTGTGGGATAAAAGTAATTTTGTTCCACAATTGACTCTAGCCACGAATCCTTGAGCCAAACTCGTCAACACCTATTCTTCGCAATCCGCCGGATTCTTCGTTCGATCCAACCCTAGATCCCCTTCGTTCCGAGCTCGAATCTCCAATGGCAACTCGGAACCAAGCTGCTCGGGTAAATTCACCCCTCCAAACCTTTGTTCGGCATTAGATTTTTAATTTTACCCGAGATTTTCCTCTTCCGCTCTCCTCCGGGAACCTTCTCTTGCTCTTCCGATTCCTATTGAGGCCAATTCGCCAGCTCTTACTATCTTGGTCCCGAAGGGAATCCCGACCCCCGAGATTTTATTGCCGCCGAATCTCGCAGAATCCCTTTCAAGGTAGCCTTATCTCCACCTCCCCGGTGGCAAGATGCGTTCAAGAACCGGCCTTTGCCCCCAATTGCGGTCGGAAGACTTGGTATCGGAGGATTCTTGCGGATAAGAGTGGATTGACCAATCTGGATGCTCTCCGCATTGCTCAATGTCTGGAGTTATCCGTAGCCGAGACACCCAAGAATGAAGATCTTCTGATAGCCGCATGCCACTTCTGGTCAAATGGCGTCAACGCCTTCCTTTTTGGGCACGGCCCAATGTCTCCAACTTTGGCCGATGTGTACATGATCACCGGCCTTGACATCACCGGTGCTGTTCGGCCTTGGAACTTCAAAAATTCCTCACGCCGGACGGGGGTAAAGCCGGGGAATGGCTACAAGAATTATATTTTGAAGCACATGAGAGACAATCCTCTTGGCGAAGTTGAATACGAGCCTTTTTGAACATGTGGTTATGCGGATTTGTCTTCTCGTGGCAAGGCCAATGAACCCACTTTGAATCACATCGCTATGGCGATCCATCCGGCTAGTGGCAATCGCCTTCCTCTCGGGAAAATTCCTCTTGGGCGGTGTATACCATATGCTTCATCGACCGTTACCCAAATGTACACCGACCGAGAGGATAACGTGCGTCAATGGCCCTTGGTGGTTTGTTCAAATTTGGCCGCAGCTTCACATGCATCGGATTGTAGGCGTCGACTTGAACTCCGGGTTCTTCCCCTGGTCCAATCCCCCCCGACGGAGAGCTTCAAGTTACCGAGAGGATGCCAAAGCTATGGAGAAGCAGCTTCAACTGTTATCATTCAGCAGGACATCATCCAGCTCTTCGAGTTATTCTTCAAAGGCTTCCCCAATCCTCTTTGGCTTCCTTATCTAGGCAATGACACTCTGACCTTCCCTGTCGAGTTCTCCTTTGAGCCCGGCCATCAAGATGGGAGATTCTTGGAAATCTTTAACATCATAATCCGCCCATGCATATTACCGGCCGAGTTCAATGGAGGGAGGCAGAATACCAGTACTTATGAGTACTACCAGCCTAATGTAATGGCCAGGCAACTTGGATGCGGTCGGATACCCCCAAGATTGTTTCGCATGAATTCCTCAAGCCCGGGGAGGAAATCAAAGAACGATGCGGTGCGAAACAGAGTTTTCAACTATGTGTGCGGTCCCCACCGTCTACACATGTCCTTTTGTGCCCGCAACCATAGCTCACCCCACCTTCAATTCATGGTGGCAAGAATTCCATGACCACATCTTCGGTGAAACCGTTCATGTGTTCGTGCGGAATGGTGCCTCGATTTCTTGCCGATTTCGCAGGTAACATAATGAACCCTTGGATCAAGCACTCTTTCTCCATTCATGGTTTTGACCTTCATCTTTTGTCCACGAACACGCGTCCTGCCCCTCGAGCCGGGGTAATCACTTATAATGCCGAAGGCCCGATTTCAAAGATCGGGGTTTAAATCCACAACCCCGCACCAATTAATGGCCGGGTATGCTACTACGGATCCCGGCCTTTCTAGCCTCGCTGCGGCGGGAGGCAAGGTCCGCACCCGATTGCCCCTCCAAGTGCCAAAAGGAGAAGAACTGTCAAAAAGGTGCTTGTTGAGGTAAAACCCTTTACCTTCTTGATTACCAAGTCACTCTGTTCTTGATGGATCATATTCATTGTGTATTTTCGGACCGAGCCCAACATTCTTCGAACCGGCACTCGCCGATGCTCCATCCATCGGTATGACTTTTGTCTTTGTTCTTTCTCAAGGATGAGCACCGGCACTTATCCTTTCAATTGGACATTTGCGAAGAAACCGTGGGAGAAACACTTGTAGATGTTCCGGTGGTTCAACGAGGCGAGCCCTTCCGGTGTTGAATTGCCCGGTCCCGAGAGAGATCTCATCTTCATCACCTTCTCGCGAAGCGATGCGTTCTCCCGAGAGATGAATCTCCCAACTCGACCGGAGCCACCAAATTCCCCCGGATGCCATCGCCTATCGGCCAAGCAACAATGACCAACCCAACGAGAGGAGGATCCAACTCTTCACCAGCCCGAAACTCACGAGTCGCCGATTGCTGCACCAAAGCATCTCCCCGACTTGGAAGTTTCGGCTCTACTTGGGACGTCTCTTCCGTCCGCGATTGCTCCCGCTCAAGAAACCACTCATGAGGTGCCCAACTCCGCTCTTAATTTCGATACCTTGATGCTAGCATTCTCACCTCGGCAATGTTGTTTCCAGGGTCACACCCCGTCATCATCAAGCTTGCCGTCGAGAGGGCCCATCAACTCGCCGAGGTGATGAGAGAAATAAACCGGCCCTTGCCGGATGAAGTGTTGCCCAAACTCAAAGAAATTGCAGCCTGGCTAGAAAAAGACGTTCAGGATCAGCTCAATGATCTTCGCCATTTTGAAGAGATGTTTGAACCCATTAGTCGAAGACTTCCCGATGACATCAGAGCTTTTCTATCGTCCGTCTACGACTTAGAGCCCTTCTATGTTCCCTTGAGGCGCACTTGGAGGAAATTGCGCTCCCGTCCGGCCATTGAAAAGGAGAAAACTGATGCTGAACATGCCATGAACGGGGTACAATCCCAAGCGGAAAGCCATAAAGATGCCTTGGCTGACCTGCAAGCTTCTTACGATTTGAAAGTCGCCGAAAGGCCGCTCTAGAGGCGAGTTGAGAAGCTTGTCGGCGGGAGATGGAGATTGACCGGAAGAAAATAGCCGATTTTCCCGGATTGATAGCAAAGACCCAAGCGGAGGTAGAATCGGTTTGTCACCGAGTGAAGCAATGCGATGCAGAGCTCACCGACTTAGCTAGTGCCCAAAAGGACTACCAGGAGATCCTGGATAATTCCCACTTGATAATATCCAATGTTCGTCACGCACTCGCAAAACTCCTCAGTGCTTGAATGTCCTTATTGATGTATACCTGGACTGGTCGTTCTTGTAATATTTCCTTTGCGATTTGTTGCCTTTCCTTTGCGTACTTTGAGATGTAATGCCGAACGACCCATTTGGTAGTGAAATGCTAACTCCCGAAAAACACCTTGATTTCCCTTTAGCCGAAACAATCGATCCGCACGCGTTTCGGCTTAGAACTCCAAACGACCCACCGGCGGGTTGGTCAAGGAAATCCTTCCAACTTCCGATTTTATTGGGACGTGCGCCACGATCCACGGCCACGACTCGAAGCCACGATTCATCCCCGCCAGTGCCTATAAATGTTAACATAGGTGCCTCTAGCTCTCCACCAGGCCTTCTAGCTCTCGAATCTTTGCCAATCTTTGGTCTTCTTGTAAACAGTGCACATCCCCAAACCGCAATGGTGCGCCGCCTCAACTGCCGCCGCGCCTCCGACGAGGCTGAGGGAAGCAGCGCTAATGCGCGCAGGCGGTGATGATCATCAATTTCTCCTCGTCGATTCTTCCTTTTGATCTTCTTTTGCCTTGACAATCATCTCCCCTTTTCAGGTTGATTCAGTGGAATCCGCCCCGCGCGCCGGCCAATCAGCCCTTCCCTGACGACTCTTCGGAGTCCGATGGCCACTCCCCGTGCCGTACGGGGGAAGCGCACGCTATTCGCTTCAAGGAGGAGCTAGAGGCGTCCCGTCTTGAGCCGGGAGGACGTCTCCAAAAAAGCGGGCGTGGCCGAACTAGAATGGGAGGACCAGCGGAAACAGCTGCTGGAGGCCATCGATGGTATGGCTCTGATTCTTGATTCAGCCCAGCCTTTGATGCTAATCCTTTACGGTTTGTCTTTTGCGGCCCGTGATGCCGAGCTCAACCCGCTAAAGGCGCTGGTAGAGCAACTGGCGGAGAAGGTGAACGCTCACGGCGACACGCCGGCGGAGCGCCCGGTCGCGGTGGAGCGCCGCATCGACGAGGTGGCCGTCCATGGCGTTCGTTTGGGCACCACCTTGGGCACCGGCCGCGATGGCGACGCATACGGACGTCGACTATTCCACCGGGCCGCGTGGCTTCCGTGGCGGCGCGCCGGAGGATATCGACGAGATCGAGCTCATCCTGGAGCGCCTCGACGGTCACGGCGACGCCATTGCCGAAATTACCCATCCCCAGTCTGTGCTGAACAGACTCTTTGACTAGATTGTACTAGGGATGTGTAAATGTCGGCAATATATGATGAACTTTTGGATTCTGCATTTGTTCCGTGATATTTCCCTTCGCGTTTGCATCTGCGAATTCGTCCTCTTTGAATGCATCTGGGAACTGTCTTTAGCCGAACGCTCGCAAACAACTGCCCCTTGGCGCAAGATCCACAAAGGATCCCAATTCGGCAATCCGTAAATACTGTTCAAAAGAAAACCCTTCGCACTCGGTGGAAACCCCCTCGCCGCTTGGTATTCCAACGGTATGTACCGGCCGGATCATCACTCCCAATGCGCCTCCTTGGTCAATAAAATAGCCCGTGGGGTGCTCGCAAATCCACTCGCACACTCCTCCATCACTTCTCGTCTCTTCTTCTGCTGCTAGAAGAAAAAACCCCAACGCCATGGACAAGGGTAAACAGCCTCAGGGGAGCGGCTCGTCAAGGAAGCGTACGATTCGGAAGTGAGTTCTTTCTTGATCTGCTCCTTGTCCTCCTGCTTGATTTTGCGCTTCATGTTTTCCTCTGCCTCTTTCAGCCTTGATTTGCTTCCTGAAGAGGTCATCGGAACCGAAGACGTTCCTGAGTACATCTCCTCCGATTCTTCTCCTGAGGCGGAGGATGCCACGCCTGAGCAAAGGGCCGTTCATCAGCTACGCCGCCGCGCCCGGCACCTGGAGCGTGACCTCAGGGACATGTCCGTCCGCTGCCAAGCCGAACGCGAGCGTCGCATGGCGCCGGGAAGCGCTAGTAGGGGGTAAACGCTTCGTCCCCCTTCATGTTTGCATCCGGATTTCTTGCCCCTAACCTTGATTCTTTTGCTCCCGGACGTCTCCGACGGGTACGCAACCCTTGAAGGCGGCCCGGGATAGCTTGGTAGAGGCCGCCAATCGTGGTCACCCTCGTGCGTTCCAAGTCGCCGTCACGGTGGTCCTGGAACAACTGAAGAGGGGAGCAGCAGCGACCGAAGAAGTAAAGAAAAGATTGAATCATACTTTCGCTTCTTCCTCCACGCCTTCTGCTTCCCTCCCTTTAGGGGACTTGACCATCAGGGCTGCTAGATGTAATCTCGTGAGAAACGCTTGTAATGTAGTATTGAGCTAAGGGCAATGCATCGGGCAATCGGCCATTTTCTCTTGTTCATGGATTTTTGTTCTAAAGGCGGCCTCATCCTTGAGCGCCGACCGTTTCGTGTCAAATGTGTGTAATCATCGATCGATTTCAATGCTAGGATAATACTTCTTCGAGATATCTTCCATTTATTGCGGCGGAAAACTCTTCTCCCGAAGCAAAGTTTTCAATATGTATGCATTACCCGGGACGCATCCGACCACACGAAAAGGCCCCTCCCGGTTAGGGGACCATTTGCCGAATTCATCGTATTTAGTTCCAATCGGCGGTAGCGCTTTCCAAACTAGATCGCCTTCTCGCGAATTGCTTTACTTTTACTTTCTTGTTATAGTATTTGGCGACCCGCGGCTTGTTTTTCTCGATGCTCTCCGGGGCCCCGAGACGGATCATATGCAAATCTTCTAACTCATCCATCATTAGGCCACCTGTAATCCTTGGAGCTCAAATCGTTTTGCGGTACTACTCTCCTTGACTCGATTGCACTTCCCGGGGCGGGGATCGCGTGATGCCCGTAAACCAACTCGTAAGGAGAAGTCTTTGTAGCTCCATGGGGGGCCATTCGGTAAGCCCACGGCGCTTCACCGAGTACCGAATGCCATCTCCTCGGCTTTTGGTCGATCTTCTTCCCGTATAAGCTTGATCATGATCTTGTTAGAAGCCTCCGCTTGACCATTAGCTTGGGCATAGTATGGAGAAGAATTGAACAGTTTGATTCCCGTGCTTTCGGCAAAATCTCCGAATTCCAATGACACGAATTGTGCCCCTTGGTCGGTGGTAATCGTCCGAGGAATCCCGAATCGATAGATGATGTGTTCCTTGACGAATTCGATCATGTTTTCTGACGTCACCTTCTTGAGTGGGATTGCCTCGACCCATTTGGTGAAGTAATCCGTAGCCAAAAGCACGAACTTATGCCCCTTGCTAGATGGTGGATTAATTTGGCCAATCAAGTCTATACCCCGGCCCCCGAATGGCCATGGCTTGATGATGGGATTCAATGCTGATGCGGGGACTCTTTGAATATTCCCGAACCTCCGGCAATCTTGACACCCCTTGTAATACTCAAAGCGGTCCTCTAATATCGTCGGCCAAAAGCATCCGGCTTGCCTAATAACCCATTTCATCCGATAGGCCGATTGGTGCGCTCCACATATCCCATCGTGCACCTCGCTCATCATGTTCTTGGCTTCTTCGGACCCGGTGCATCGTAGCAATACTCCATCTAATGATTTATAGAATAAATTATCATCCGGAAGAACGAACTTGATTGCCTTGTACCGAGCTTCCTAGAGACTTTTCGGGATGGATCTTTCAAATAATCAACGATCTCTTTCCTCCAATCATCTTCTCGTAAGATCCGTCCCTATCGCACTCACCTCTCGCGCAAATGCTTCTTGACTCTCTTTATAACCGGAGGCGCTCCGAGCCGGCTGTTTGCTTCTTCGTTATGCTCTCTAGGAATGTGCTGTAGGGTTACCAGTGGAAAGCCCTTCAAGATTTCTCTGCATTCCTCGTAGTAACTCCTCAGCGCCTCGCTCCTGCACTCGTACTGGCCGTTCAATTGCTTGATGACCAATTCTGAATCTCCATAGACCTCAACTGAAACGGCCCCGGCTTCTCTCAAATATTGAAGCCCTCGAAGCAATGCCTCGTACTCGGCTCGGTTATTTGTGACGGTGGGTTGTATAGGAATGGAGAATTCAAACATCTCACCTCTGGGTGAAATTAGCAGGATCCCTACTACCCCACCTTTGCCACATGATGACCCGTCAAAGAATAAAGCCCACGGGGTAATTTCAAGCAGATCAATTGAAGGGTCACGGTGTTCAATTATGAAATCGGCAATGACCTGACCTTTGATGGCTTTTGCCGATTCGAACTTCAACTCGAATTCTGATAGAGCTAAAATCCATTTGCCAATCCGACCATTCAAAATTGGCATAGATAACATATGTTTTATCACATCAAACTTCGAGTATACAGTGCATTCGGCATTCAACAAGTAGTGCCGAAACTTTGTACACGAGTAGTATACACAAAGACACGATCTCTCTATAGCCGAATACCTGGTTTCGGGATCAAGTAATTTACGGCTAAGATATGCTACTACCCGCTCCTTGCCTTCGAATTCTTGAATAAGGGCCGATCCAATAGTTTGGGTATCGGCCGCCACGTACAACTTGAAAGGCTTGTTCAGTGAGGAGGAACCAAAGACCGGCGGCTCCTTCATGTATTGCTTGATTTCCTCGAAAGCCTTTTTGTTGTTCGTCGCCCCATGTGAATTTCGATCTTTCTTTAGCTTCAGAACGGAGAGAATGGTAACACCTTCTCGTGATAAATTTGAGATGAACCTTCTCACGAAGTTGATCTTGCCGAGCGATGATTGCAACTCCTTGAGGTTGGTTGGAGGAATGACTTCATCAATGGCTTTCATGCTCTTCTTGCCAACCTCGATCCCTCGTTCGTGGACCAAAAACCCCAAGAACTCTCCACTCGATACCCCAAATGCACACTTGTTTGGATTCATTTTTAGACCATGCTTCCGGTGCATTCTAAGGTCTTCTTCACATCTTCTAGATGGGCGTCATGACTTACGGACTTGATCACCACGTCATCGATGTAGATTTCCACGCTTTGCCGATTAACTCATGAAAAATGTAGTTCATGGCCCGCTGATAGGTTGCGCCGGCATTTTTCAACCCAAATGTCATGACTATCCATTCAAATAGGCCTATATGTCCCGGACATCTAAAGGCCGTCTTCGAGATGTCTTCTATTGCCATGAAAATCTGATTGTATCCCGCGTTGCCATCCATGAAACTAATCACCTTGTGTCCAGCAGCGGCGTCAATTAACAAATCGGCAATAGGCATCGGGTATCCGTCCATGGGAGTAGCTCTGTTCAGGTCCCTGAAGTCTATGCAAACTCTCATTTTCCCGTTCTTCTTATACACAGGGACGATGTTGGAAATCCACTCCGCATATCTGCATGGCCGAACGAAGTTTGCGTCAAGTAATCTCTCGATTTCTTTCTTCACATCGGCCAATACTTCATCCTTGTAGATTTTCCGGGGCGGTTGCTTATATGGCTTGAAACCAGGCTTGATTGGCAACCGGTGCTCGACGATGGATCGATCCAATCCAGGCATCTCCGAATAATCCCAGGCGAAGCGATCTTTGAATTCTCCGAGAAGCTCAATTAAGTTTCCCCCGAAGCCTGGTTGCAAATTTGCACCGATGAACGTCGGCCTTGGTTTATCACCGCTCCCAATGTCAACTTCTTCCAGCTTATCGGCCGACATAAATCCTCGTCCTAGCTTGCCATCAGTGCCATCCACGGGGTTCTCCATTAAAAATTACAGTAAGAGCCGACTGCTTGAATCGGCTGTTGGTCACTGCTGACAGGTTCAACAGGACCTTCTCCCCAGTCCTTCCCTGAGAAGCAATCGATGCCTTGGTACTCCCAGAAGGCTGGTTCCATGTTAGCCACGCTCACGGAGTCATCCGCCTGGACGACCTCGATCTCATCGTCCACCCACTGGATGAGTTGTTGATGCATAGTGGACGGGACGCAGCAGTTGGCGTGGATCCAGTCCCGCCCAAGCAGCAGGCTGTAGGCTCCCTTGCCTTCGATGACGAAGAAGGTGGTGAGCAGCGTCTTGGACCCGATCATCAAGTCCACGTGAGCGCATCCTTTGGTGTCTGAGGGGTTCCCGGCGAAGTCGTTTAGGATGATGCTCGTCGGCGTGAGATCACTCGGGCCCATGCCCAGCTTCCTGAAGGTGGTGTACGGCATCACGTTGACCGCCGCTCCACCGTCGACGAACATTTTGGTCAATGGCTTGCCATTGATGTACCCCCTCAAGTACGGTGGCCTCATATGGCGGTTCTTGGCCGGCTTGTCAAAGACGGCCCGCTTGGCGAGCACTAGTTGCGCCATCACCTCCTCGGCGTGCTCGTCGTCGAAGGAAGCTTCCTCTCGCATAACCCGGTTAGCGGGAGCCATGAACTCGTTCGGCGAGAAGTATACCATGCATGTAGGGGCCGAACGCTTCGATCCTTCCGGGCCGATCCTTGGGACGCCACTTCGCCTCGTCCGGATCCCGGCTTGTTTCATCTCGCGGTTCCTCAAGCGTTGGACCCGCCTCTTTGGCTCTTGCGTAGACCGGGTGGGCACCACTGCCCCTTCTGCCAGACGTAGACATCTTCGTCCTCCTCCTGATCAGCCCACCTGAGATCAGCTTGGCGCTTCCTGGGGTGATCTATAACCTCAATTTTTTGCCGCCGATCCCCATTTGGGTGGATCCTTCCAAGCCTCTCGTGGACGGATCGGCGATTGGCAGTTTCCTGCCTGTATTCAACGTATCTGTCGCTGCACTCGGGACAATTCTTCAATGTGGGCAGCTTCAGGCCCTCGTTCCAGCAGTGCCTGAAGAAGGCGCATCCCCAGTGGGCGCGCTCCTGCTCGCGCGTGTATTGTTCTCGGTCCCTTCTGCGCGCTTCCTCCTCAGCCCTGCGCTGCTCCTCCTCGTGACGACGCTTCTGGTAGCGCTCCTTCTCCATCTGGCGCTGCCATTTATTAAGGAGAATGCGTGACGTCACCTTGGGTTTAGGCTTGGACGATTCCCCAATCTCGATGTGGCTCTTGAGAACGCGGGGGCGTCGCCTGTACTTGCTCCGGGATCACCTCGGCGCTCTCGGGTCCACCGATCCGGCTTGCTTGGACTCTGGGGCCGAGGTTAGGACCTTGACCTTCCCCTTCTCTTCGGGCCGTTATCGCGTTGACGGAAAAGCCGAGCATGTTTTGAGGAAAGGGGTGGCCATCCGGCTTCATCTTATTATCGAACTTGAGGTGTCCTTCCCGGATAGCCTTCGGATCCTCATCCCGAAGACCCCGCAATCGTTGATGGAGTGCGAGTCCCTATCATGGAAGCCGCGATGAACGCTTCGCTTTAATTCCATCGAGCCGAAGCATAGAATGCCCCTCGGGCGACTTGATTCGGCCTTCTTTTACCAAGAGCTCGAACAACTTGTCAGCCTTTGTGATGTCGAAGTCGTAAGTTCCTTTGGTCTGTCTGACCCAACGCTGATTCATTGTTAGAGGCTCTTTACCCCACATGATTTCTGCTGCAGCTATCTCCAATTCGTCGTCAGAATCCTCGAACAAATCAGCTTTGTCCAAGAATTGATTGTAGATATCAGCGACGTCGTGCTGCTTGCCAAACTTGGGGTCCTTCTTGAGGCCATATGCCTGATTGCTCATCAGGGATAACTTTTGCGACAGCTGGCCCAGGTTCTCGAACTCCATCCCAAATAGCTTCTCGCGCACGGCTGGCAACATCCCGGCGACGGCCATATCAGCTAGCTGATCGTCTGGCAAGTTCAGCGAGAAGCACATGCCCTTGACCTCCCTGAACCTTCTAAGAAACTCCGCAGGTGTTTCGCCGTGCCTTTGTTTCGGGGTGGCGAGATCAATCGGCTTCTTTTCGGAGGCGCCGGCGAAATAATGAGCGTGGAATTTACGCTCCAAGTCCTTCCATCTGGCCACTGATTCAGGAGGCAGGGATGAGAACCACTGAAAAGCCAGGCCCGTCAGTGAGGCGGGGAAGTAGCGAACCCTGAACGCCTCCTCGGCCGAGCATTCCCCAAGCTGCATGAGGTAACGGGCGGTGTGCTCGACCGTGCTTGTCTCGTCCTGCCCGGAGAACTTCGTGAATTCCATCGGCGCCTTCACCCTCGGTGGCAGGAGCACGTTATAGTACCACTCCGGGAACGGCGGCCTATACGTAGGACCCTGCATCTTTGGCTTGAGGCCGAACTGATTCTGCATCAACTCGGCCATCTTGCGCGCTAGGGCGTCATCCTCTTACGCGCCGCGGCTCCGGCGCGTACCCCCGGTGCGGGAAGGCGTCGAACGCCCCGTAATTCCCCACTTCATGATAGCCACCGCCGTACAAACTCTTCTGGAGCCAATTGGTCGACGGAGCTATTCTTCGACTGGGGTCAAGTGGGGCCCCGGGTGAGCCGAACGCTAGGTCTCCGTACGTAGGTTGGTACGGATTCGGCTGTTGCACAGGCTGACCCGTGCTGCTCTGTGGTGGCGGCAGGATTGGTTGTCTTCCTGAAGTTTGCAACGAAGGCTGAACTGACTGCCCCCCAGCGCCCTGTGGAGGAGGTTGGAACGTTTGGCTTCCGGAGCCCTGAGGAGGAGGCTGCTGCACCGGGCTCCGTGGCGGCGGCTGAGAGCTCGATTCACCCAGCTCCACGGTGCTCTTTCCGGCGTACGCCTTTCCGAACGCCTGCCCCGCGCCCGGGCCAAAGAGGGCCACCATCATCTGCTGGAGCGACCCGAGGAAAGCTTGGTTGTGCTTGGTGAGCATGTTGTCTCATCGACTCTTGGAAGATCCGCGCGCATTCTTCCTTTTCTTGTTGGGTTGTGGCGTCGGTCTCCCCGGCAACGGCACTCAGGCGGTGCCACTTTTCGGGTACGGCACACCACTTCGATTCTTCTTAAATGACATGAGACACTTTTGTTGAAACTGATTCACGGCGTCCAGGAGCTGCTGATGCTGTTCTGGAGAAAGCTCTTCGATGTTGACATCCAGGAGGTCTGTGATCTCGGGCATCCCGAACCAATTCGAGCCGTTGGTCCCACCGGGCGTGCCAAAAAGTGTGTTGACGCAAAAAGTGCACTCGGCACCAATCACACGACAAGCCGAAAAGGCGGCTTCGCACGCGCAGAGAGAGAGAGTGACGTGCCAGTCAATTTTTCCTGAAAATTAACAAAAGATAAAACAGTTAAATACCAAAGCTTGGAACTTGCCGGGTGATACCAGACAGTTCCATATTTACGGCTAAGAAGCCAAGCAAGACGACATGTAGCTATGCGAAGCTACCTGTCAAAAAACCACGACCATTCGGGTAACCGATAAAGAAAAAGAACATTGCCGAATGGGTGACATAAGCATGACAACGATCGATCTTTGAATAAACATGAATGCATGTGCAAAGCCATGACCGATCTTCATGAAGATTAACATTAAATGAAGTAAAGCACGGACATGATCATGTATTAAATGAGTACGCATAGATCAAAGCACTAGTCTACCGCATGTCTAGGTACTTTAAGATCCGTCGGGTACGATCACAAACAAATCTATCCACCGCATGATACAACTTGCATGAAAAACGTACCACTTCCCGCAAATAGATCTATCCACCGCATGATACAATCCAAATACGGAAAGCTAAAAGCATACATCACTTAAGGCACGAACGAGGCACGTGATCTACTCGTGAAGGTATAACCGAATACGGCCGAACGGCCGATCCGGGGTCCATGAAGAAGGAACAAACATTACCACGTGAATAAATCTATCAGACTGAATTGGAAATCTAATCCACCGGATGACTAGCTCCAAAGCAACCCAAAAACCTGCGTCTACCGCATGACACCCGGTTCTTTCAAGATTTATACGCACAAAGCAAGCTTGAACCCGCAACACGTAACAACCTAGATCGATTCGGTTTCGGCTATCGGAGAGCACAAGATCCATGCGTCAAAAACACGAAATCTGCTCGTATACGGATCTTAAAAGGGAAAAAAGCCGATCCAAACCCATCTAGATTGGGCAAGAGTGTATTACATGAATTAAAACATAAAGTAAAACTCATAATAACACGGGGTAACTTAATGAATCTATTGGATCTTGCCAAAATCCAATAGAGCCGATAACTAGTTTCGAGCTAGATCTTAGCCTACCGCATGGCTCATGATCTAACAGGAAACCCTCTTGAACCAAGCTTGAATCTACCGCGTGACACGAAGCATGGTAACAAGACTACTTGCATCAGATCTAAATCCACCGCATGATACTAGACATGATACAAGGTTGCCGGTACTCACGGAGGTCGACGGATCGATTGGTCCTCTCGAAGAACTCGACGACACGACAAGGACTCTAGGGTTTGGCGTAAGGCCGGTGTGTATTGAGGAATGAACGTGTCTGTTACATACATCCGGGGATCGTATTTATACCCTGCTGATTACAACTGCGAATGGATTCATTGCCTAACTAAACTCGATCGCCTATCCATCCATTCGCTTCCTCTGATCGAGCCACGTCACCGTCCAATCCCGCAAAATCAGCTCTCTTGTTCCTTTGCCGAACCGGAGCGGATAGCCGACCGCGGATTCTTCTCCGCCGAAAATCTCTCGAAAATATCTTTCCTTCCTCCGGACGGACCTTCTTTCGAATCGGACCCACATGTCATACTCCTTACCAAATTTTGGTGTTAACACCACGGGAGTGGGCTTAAGTGCGTGAGCCACGGATTTCAGACCCAAGATACGGTTGCCGCCGGAGCGGGCTTGAAGGTGCGACCGGAGTCGACTTGTGTACCTGGGCCATGGATTTCAGACCCAATGTACGGTTGCCGCCAGAGCGGGATTGAAGGTACGCGGAGTCAACTTGTGTACCTGGGCCATGGATTTCAGACCCAAGGTACAGAGCGCGAGTACTTAGCGTACTTGGACCCATGGTACAGAGCGTGAAGACCACGTGCAGCTAGGTTCCATCGTCGCCAGGACCCGAGGGCCACTTACATCTAGGTTCCATCGAAGCTTACACATGTAGTATGCCATCGAAGCAGGCGAAGATGCGACCGGAGTCGACTTTAAGTTGCCGTACAGAGCTGACTTTAGAATGAGACTTTAGAAGTCGACTGAAGCTGCCTCCTTGGGATAACCCCCGAGTTGATGAAGTAGGCTCGTGATGACTTGATTGATATACCCCAAGAGTAGTCAGCAGAGTGTAGCTCCCGTGAAAACCCGCCGAGAAGCGTACACAAATGAGTAGTCGGCAAGTAGTCCTACATGATGAGGAGAACAAGCCAAGAAAAGAAAACAGTAATCATATAAATAAATGACTTAGCTTTTGCTGCCTGGGCAGGCTGTTGATGAAGCAGTGGCGGTCGGCGATGGAGCCGCGACGGTTGTTGCTGAAGTTGACTAGTCAGAGTTGATTCCGAACAGTTGTTGGGGGCGTGACTGCCGTTCTCGACTAATTTGGAAAATTAGTCGAAATGAATGGTCGACGCGATGCGACCGAAAGACGACGTCATGGCGGCGCGCGGCGTACTCGAAGTAGAGCCAGTGTTGCCGCAAGACAAGTAGTCGCGACGCACGGCGTGGCTGAAATAGAGCCAGTGTGGTCGCAAGAGGAAGTCACGGCGCACGGAGTAGTCGACGACGAGCCGCGTGACGAGTCGCGAGACGTGCCGAGGCACCCGGACGCGCGGCGGAGGCGAAGTAGTCAACAACGAGCAACGAGATGAGCCACGCGACGTGCCGAGGCACCCGGACACGCGGCTTAGGCGAAGTAGTCGACGGCGAGCAGCGCGACGAGTTGCGTGATGAGCCGCGCGACGTGCCGAGGCACCCGGACACGCGGTGTAGTCGAAGTAGTCGACGACGAGCTGCGTGACGAGCCGTGCGACGTGCCGAGGCACCCGGACGTGCGGTGTAGGCGAAGTAGTCGACGACGAGCCGGGTGACGAGCCGCTCGATGTGCTGAGGCACCCGGACGCGCGGCGTAGACGAAGTAGTCGACGACGAGACTGCGCGAGGCGAAGTAGTCAACGATGAGTCATGCGACAAGCCGCGCCACGTGCCGAAGCAACCGGACGCGCGGCGTAGGTGAAGTAGTCGACGGCGAGCTAGGTGACGAGCCGCACGACGTGCCGAGGCACTCGGACGCACGGCGTAGGCGAAGTAGTTGACGACGAGCGGCTCGACGAGCCGCGTGACGAGCCGCGCGACATGCCGACGCACCCGGACGCGCGGCGTAGGCGAAGTAGTCGACGACGAGTCACGCGACAAGCCGCGTGACATGACTAAGCAAGCGGACGCGCGACGTAGGTGAAGTAGTCGACGACGAGCCGCGTGACGAGCCGCGCGACGTGCCGAGGCACCCGGATGCGCGGCGTAGTCGAAGTAGTCGACGACGAACCGCGTGACGAGCCGCGCGACGTGCCGAGGCACCCGAACGGCGCGCGTAGGCGAAGTAGTCGACGACGAGCCGCGTGACGTGCCGAGGCACCCGACGCGCGGCATAGGCGAAGTAGTCGACGACGAGCCGCGCGGGGCGAAGTAGTCGACGACGAGCCGCGTGATGAGCCGCGCGATGTGCCGAGGCACCCGGACGCGCGCGTAGTCGAAGTAGTCGACGACGAGCCGCGTGACGAGCCGCGCGACGTGCCGAGGCACCCGGACGCACGGCGTAGGCGAAGTAGTAGACGACGAGCGGCGCGACGAGCCGCGTGACATGCCGAGGCACCCGGACGTGCGGCGTAGGCGGAGTAGTGGACGACGAGTCACGCGACAAGCCACGCGACGTGCTGAAGCAACCGGACGCGTGGCGTAGGTGAAGTAATTGACGACGAGCCGCGTGACGAGCCGCACGATGTGCCGAGGCACCCGGATGCGCGGCGGAGGTGAAGTAGTTGACGACAAGCCTGCGCGAGGCGGAGTAGTCGACGACGAGCCACATAACGAGCCGCGCGACATGCCGAGGCACCTGGACGCGCAGCGTAGTTGAAGTAGTCGACGACGAGCCGCGCGACGTGCCGAAGCAACCAGACGCGCGACGTAGGAAAATTGATTCCGCTTTGACAGGAGCAAGGCGACTTGCTTCAATGGATCTCGGCGAGTCGACGAGTAGATTGATCTTGTTGACGAGGGTCCTTCGAATTCGCCCGGTAGTGATGATCACCCCTACCTGGCGCGCCAGCTGTCAGTGTTTTAGACCAGCAAACCTACAAAGGGGGTACCCGAGGTAGTAGATTGTGCGGTGAGGATCGTGATCGGGAGACCGAGAACTCAAAGGTATGCACAAGGACACGGGACACAAGATTTATACAGGTTCGGGCTGCCAAGGTGGCGAACCCTATGTCCTGTTTGGGGGATCATGTATGGTGCCCTGCGCTTGGTGTTGGGTTGTTCAGGTGCCCGGCTAGGTACCCGTCCCTCCTTTATATAGTCCAGGGGGCGGGTTCCTAGTCGGTCACAAGGCAGGAGTCCTAGTAGGATTACACGGTACAAGTCCTAGTAGGATTACAGGGGAATTGTAGTAGGAGTCCGTCTTCATCCTTCCTTGCATGGGTACCCAGGGAGTATGCCCGACACTCGCGGCCATGGGGGCTCGTAGCAGCACCGCATGGGCTTGTGGCCTCCAGCCTCACGCTGCTGGCGCAGGTCGCTCCGACGCAACGCAGGGATGGTGGCGGCCCAACGCAGGTGAGAGAGATGAGAGAGGAGTACGTGGATGGAGAAGAGGATAAAAATTAAGGGTCTTTTTGCATATATACATGCATGTCCACCGAAGGGGTATGGTCCCAAATGGCACAACTTAACAAATTTGAGGTGCTGGATTTCGATTTTGCAACTTCGTGGACCTAAGTGGCACGCAATGACAAGTTCAAAGGCCTGCAGTGTATTTAACTCTTATTTCAAACTGAAACTAGTAAACCACCATTCTGTACTAGGGATATAAGATGACTAGTCAAGAGCAATATGTTCACCCCACAGCATATATACTCTGAGGCTCAGACCTTAGCTTGAAGCAGTGTCTTTTTGGATATATCACAAAACAAAGCAAAGAGAGTGATATATGGTGCACACATATATGTGAACGTAAGTGGCTTTATTGTGAGCGTTCTTGCTCTTGAATTGTACTGCAATCAGAGATCACAGGAGAATTGTCATAGAACCATGATTTCTTGATCAACTATGCATGCGACTCATCAGGAATGAACTTTTCTAGGCTAGCTGATCCACATGCATGCCTACTTTCTCATGCTAATTTTAATTTGCTTCCATCGTGGTAACTACTAGTTAATACTTTGTGTGGCTGATTGATCTTAGTAAAACTAATGTTTTATGTCATCGGTTCTGTAATTCTATGGGCCTACGCTAAGTTGCACAGGTCTATTGATATAAATCACGCACAGTTAGCTCATGGGATTATCTGCAATTTTGCACAAAGTTAATGTTCAGCTCTGGTAGTTGCCTAGCAGACATAACCAGCATGGCTACTGATCAGAAGAGACTCTTGTACATGACAATGCTCTGTTCCTTTACATGACACAAACGAACAAACAAACAAACAAAAAAGTAGTTAGGAAAGAGCTAGTGTAAGTTTCCTACATGTCAGTCGAAATAAGTCACTCTGTCTGATCCTTGTCATAAACATTTTTTGTTAACAGAACCAGGGCACAACTGATAATTTTCATTCATGAAGAACTGACAGTTTAGATTTAATTACTAGTTAAATGTAAACCGGCCTGATGTATACTATTTCTTTAAGCCCATAACCAAAAACCTTATTAACTATTGGACCGTTACATGGTCACCAAACAGGATGAAGTGCTCGCTCTATCTGGTTCAAGAAACCATGCCCCAGCAGACCAGTCCCGTGCAGTATTCACAAGATTTATTGCATTCTTTTGCGCAAGAAAACATATAGTGTAGGAGAGTAGGTGTCACACCCGATTTTACAAGGAAAACCGAATGCTTCTCATATGTGCGCCAGGATCATTTACACACACATGATAGACAAAACGAGAGTAATACCATTGCTGTAATAAAACGTACAAGAGTTTAAACCAGTATGATATCCATTATTACATCCATAAGGGTGGACTCGAAGGTCCGAACAAGACGATAACTAAACGACGACGAGCAACTCCATCGCTGACATCCACAGGCATGATGACTGGGGGATCCGCATGCCTAGAACTCCTCGAAGTCGCTCCAATACTCGTCCTCGCCTCCGACGTTCTCCTCTGAACAGCGGTAAGCAAGGGTGAGCACACTTATGGTTGGAGCTCAGCAAGTGGGGGAAAATGCAAGGCTATCAAGGATAGGCTATGGTTCACAGCGGTAAGCATTTTATAAGTTGGTCAAGTTTTATTAGCAAGCACCTAGATTACTAGATGTAAGTGTATACCAACCCACTTAACCTTTAAAGAAACCTCAAACCAAACCTCCAACCCATGATTTGCATTAATCTTCAAGTTTATTAATCATGTGAGGGTCCAAGCCGCTCGTGACCGTGAGCACGGCTGATCGATCAGTTTTACACTCTGCAGAGGTTGTACACTTTACCCACAGTTCGTGTTCCCCAACTTGCCCGGGTTAGCTAGACCCTTAAACACTTCCAAGGTGAGTGGCTAGGGGTCCACTACGAAGCCTTTACAAAGGAAAGAAGAGAAACCAACAGCCCGCAACAGTTACAGCAGCGGAGCGGGCCATAACCCTCCCTAGTGGTCAACACCTTAGCCAAGGCTGCTACCCCAAAAGGACCGGGCTATACCCCTTCAACTCCGGCCCCCTGTGCCCCTCTCGGAAAAGAGCTATCAGCTAACCCTCTCTCCTAATTACTTGGCTAAGCCAGAGCCATGTGGACTGTGGTTGTACTGTTATCTTGGGTGGTTCTCCATGTTCCGATTATGAATCAAGTTATCTTGTTTAAAACACAAGCACATAATAAGCGAAACCGAGATGTAAAGAAAGCATAACCATACTTATGTTGAGCAAACTAAGCATTTATCTACCCCAAACATTTGTTTAAACAAGGTTGATCAAGGTAAAGTGGTAAAGCATCTAGTCAAGTCCTTAGCTAGGTGTTTGCCCATCAGATTTATGCATAACAACAGGAATAGTAAACATTATTTAGCATGCAGTGTCATAGGTTCAAAAGAGTATGCAGAGGGGGAAAGCCACTTGCCTTCCTCTACAAGCTGGGTGAAATCCTCCTCGAAGACAGGTTCTTCCGGATCACTTCCGACAGGGAGCTCAGACGAAACAGGCACGATATCTACGAGTCAAACATGGATAACAATCAATAAACAAAACAGTACACCAAACAGTAACAAAACTGGTAAATTTACTGTTTAAAAGATTCTACTCGTCGAGACGATCATTTCGGTATATAGAACGCTAAAAACGGAGTTAAAATGAGAAAGATATGATTAAAACGAGTTTACGGGGGCCTATTTGCAAGAAAACTAAGTTTACGGGGCTGTTTATGAATAAAATCAGGGGCTAAACATTTTTATAAATTAAATCAGAGGATCTAGGTGCAAAAAGGAGTGAAAAAGGGCCTAAAACAAAATTAAACGGGGTAGACGGGGGTTAGATTGCAAAAATCAGGACCTATCCGTGAATATTCGTAAAGGTGGAAGGACCGGCTTGCTAATATTTGAAAACCAAGGGGCTCTTAATCAAATCTGCCACTCCGCACCGTGGATCTTAGATCCAACGGCGGGCGTCACACGCGCGCACCGTGGACCCGGCCGTGGGCGCGGTCCACAGGTCCACCGTGGACCACCCCTCTTTAAACGAAGGGGTACGCGATCCCAGCCGTCCGCGCGTGATCAAACGGCCCTGGACGCGTGCGTGCGGCGGGCGGCGGCGGCGGCGCCGGAGGGCGGCGGCGCGCGGCGGGAGCTCACCGGCGTGAGCCCTCTACGGCGCTCCCCGGCCACTATTGTAACTACGGGTCGGTGCAAAATGATGCGGGGGAGCTTGCGCACACGCTCGTGGGATCTACGGGCGCGATTGGGCCTCACCGGCGGCCGGCACCGTGAGGGGGCGGCGCGGCCGCTCCGGCGAGCCCGCGGGGGAAGCCACCGGGCGCGAAAAGGAGGGAAACGGGGCGGGTAAATTTGCTTACCACGCACGGGGGATGATGACGGGCCAACGAGGGTGGAGAGGAGGCGGCAACGGGGAGGCTTGGCGACGGCGGCGGCTCGGGCGGCGCTCCGGTGAGCTCGGGGCGCGGCTGCCACGGGCGTCGAGGACGAAAACCTGCGGGCACGCATGCTTGTCAAGCTCCTTGTGAACCTAACGATCAAAGGAAACGAGCGGGAGGTCTAGCCCTTCACCGGCGACGACGAATCGATGGCGGCGGCGGAAACCGAAGCGGCGGCGCGGCGGGGTGGGGTTCAGTGGCGCGCGTAGGTGTGTTGCAGAGGCAAAGGGAGACACAGGGGTGCGTGTGCGAGCTTATAAATGCCCGAGGATGGAAGGCGAGGCGGGTAGGGGACGGGGCGGCGGCGGCTTGCCATTGATGGCCGGCGGGCCGTCCGGGCTTAAAGATGGCAAGGGAAACGGCCGTGGGTTTTGGGTGGGGAGTAATTGCCTTAATTGGCATGCTCACAGAGAAGAGAAAGGAAGGGGAGAAGGCGGGGGCAAGGCGGATTCAGCGGGCATGCGGCGGCGGCCGGCGGGCGCGGGGAAGAAGAAAGGAAGGGGGGAAGGGGCCGACACGTGGGACCCACCCCGTCGGCGCCGCGGTGAAGAAGAAAGGGGAAGGGGAGAGCGGTGGGCCGGCGGGGGAGGCCAGGGGCCGGGCCGCCTGGGCCGAAAGGGTCCGGTGCTGGCTTTGTTTTTTTTCTTTTTCTTTTTTTTCAAACTTCATTTTCAAATCCTTTTTCAACTCAAATTCAAATCAAACTTTTTCAAACTTTTCTCAAGAATTTTATAGACTTTTTTTTAGAGACCACACAAGCAACCAAAAACCATGCAAGCCAAATGATGATGCACATACACTTGTTGTTTCTAAGTTTATTAAATTATCTTTAATATTTTTAGAGCTCAAATTAAATAGCAATTTAATCTCCTTAAATCCCTAAGACAAATTTAAGTTGCTAAGTAAATTTTAGTGATGGAATTTTAGGGTGTCACGGTAGGATGCGTGTATAACGTGGTCGATATATTGCAATGAGCCCCTAGGGCGGTATATATGAGAGTACAGAGTCTTGGAGGCAAGGCACCTCCGTGGATACATGTGGCAGTCCGGGATTCTATCCTATCATACCATCTATACTCTAACATCCCCTGCAGTCGTAGCGGCAGCAACACAAATGGTCAGACTGGAGAACAATGGAGACGTATACACCCGCAGTCGGAACACCGATGTGAATGCTTCGACTGGAGACTCATGCAAATGATAGGTCTTTAGTGCCATAGTTGTCGATGACCAGGTGGACGATGACCAGGTGGACGTGGTTGAAGCCGTGGAGGGGGCGTGGGTCAAAGCGTCGTCGAGGTGCTCGAGTACACAAACTCAGCAGCTTCTTTGCCGAGAACAACAGCAGGACAGTGTGGCGTGGTTTGCGACTTAGGTCATGCTCAGGACAGGGGTCGTGACCAGGGGCGGAGGCAAGGGGGCGCGCAGGGGCTGGCCCCCCTAATGCCACGACTCCCGCGACAGGAATACTTAGGGCGTCTGCAACAATCTAGCTTAGAGCTAGTGAAACTAATTTTTTAATCATGAAACATTGCAAAAGACAAGAGACTAACTAGGAGAGAAGAGATAAGCTCGCTCAATTCCCAATACACTGTTCTCTCACTGCACAATATTCAAAGCTAGTTGTTGCACTCTTTTCTCGTTTAAATTCATCAGCTTAGAGCTAGTGCTAGCTCATACGATTGGAGACGCCCTTAATTCAATTTGTTAATTCTAGTATTAAAAAAGGGGCCAGCTTCACGCTTAGCCTAAAAAATCAATAGAGCCCACCAGCTCATTAAAGCCATAACAATTCGTTCCAGTTGTCTGTACTTTCATTTTCGCTTTGCCGAGATGACACTATTGCGTAAAATATTCTAATTCGCAGCTATTTGTTTATCCTATCAGAGTGGATATCTTAAAGATCTAAATATTCTGTACTTTCATTTTCGCTTTGCCAGGATGCCACAAACGACGCAGCCACGGCGACGGGAAGAGGTGCACCTTTCTACTCCTGGATGACGATGTCGGTGGCGCAAATCAGAAGGATCCGCGGCGCATCCTAGGAGAAAACTCAAAAGGGATACTGTCCTTATGAAAATAATCATTTCATTTAACTTTTTGGACTAAATTCAAAAAGCCATGCAGCATGTCCTTTTTTAGATCACTTAAACTCTTTAAAACTAAAACTACCATTCTGCACCAGGGATAGTACGGCTTGTCAATATTGTTCTCTCCAGATAATATATACTTTCAGATCTTCAAGCAGTGTCTTTGGATATCACAAAACAAAGCAGAGACAGAGAGAGTGGCACACACATATTTGAACATAAGCTGCTTTCTTGTGAGTTTTCTTGATTTTTTTTGTGCAATCAGAGATCATGAGAGAATCAGCACAGATCCAGTCAATTCATGAGCAATTAGGCACGAGAGTCATCAGGAATGAACTTTGCTAGGCGTTTGGCAGTCATGATCCCTAGTCCTCAACAATCAGTGTCATGGCCATTTATTCATGTTCATCCAGATGTTAATCCACGACATTCTGATAAGATATGACTCTTGCATCCATGATCATGAATAAATGGCAGTTTATATTTACGAGTTGAATATAAAATGACCTGACCTGTATTTCTTCCTTCAGCCTGTAACAAACCTTACCAACAATATTTAACCCTGGGACACTCAATTTACATGGTCACCAAGCAGGAAGAAGTGCTCTATCTGTCTAAAAAAAAGCCCCAGCAGAGCAGTCCCCTGTTTTTCAGCATTCACAAGATTGATTGCATTCTTTTCCACAGTAATAATTGGGCCTGATTATTGAACCCCTTAGTATTTCAACTATGTTTTTGTCAAAAAAATATGGAATTTTGAAAGGATAGCAAAAACTTTACTGGAAGTATATTAGGAATAAAAAGAGGATGTAATAAAAAAAGACCTATTTTGAAGGATCCCACGATTGGAATTAATTATACACTATCGGTTTTCACAAGATTTATTGCATTCTTTTGCACATGAAAACATATAACAGTAGATCGAAATTAAGATTGCTCAATAATCAATGGAATCTGGGATGCTGATTGTTGAACCCCTTAGTACTTCATCAAAAATATTTTCATGATCTACTAATGATTGGTTTTGAAAGGATGGTGAAATCCTTACCGCAAGTTTTATTAGGTGAGAAAAAAGAAGTGATGGCCCAGTTTTTAGAGAAAATCAGATAAAAGAGCAAAACTTTATGATTCGTAAGTTTAATTTCAGTTTTTGGTCGTAAATTGAGCTTGTCAGAAAATCTCATCAATGAATAAGTTCAACATTGAACCACCACTCTGTAAATGCACAGCTACACATATGTTGATCAAGCCCTGCTGCTATATATCACCACACATCCCATATAACAAAGTAACATGTATTGGTATGCACGCTATTCTTTTTCGTTATGGGATCTGATACCGTGCAAGAGTTCACAGCTTCATCGCAGGAACTATATGCCATCACATTTGTAGGATGCATGTACCAGACAGCATGGTGTCGTCATACACGTCTGCTTGTTGTGTGATAGGCAGTTAGTCTGTCACTCTGTCCTCAACTTTAGCTCGTCCAACCACTGTGCTTCATCTTAGTGAAATGTGTGCAGATGTCATTGATTCTGTTTATTTCAGAGCTAGTGACAGCATGGGTAAATTTGCGTAGTCACCATCGATCCAAATTTCAAAAGGCATGGAATGCACACATGTTGTTACTGTATGATGCTGCATGCGTAATCAAACAATTTTTGAAAATTCAATCCATATTTTGGTCGAAACTGACTTTATGCATGGCAAAGGGCAATGTCATTGAAAATTAAAACCAACACTCTGGAGCAGTCATTACAAAATTAACATATATGAACTCACGCACTAGATCTAAGAGATGACCACAGTATTGTAATCTCTGCCAAATGTTCTTGTTCTTGTTATGCAATGTGGCACTGTGCAAGTATTCAACTTGAAATTTTTTTTTACAGTTCTAGGGATTTTGCCCCCGTCTTACTATTAAAGAAACACTGAAGAATGGTTTTGAACACATCAAGTTGCTACCACGGCATTACAACTCATACCCACATTGGCTAACGCCCACTATGATCACATAAATCATGTGCTCATACTAGCAGAACCATATTCTAACAAAGCTCAGAACACATCAGCTACTACAACCTTTTCATGAATCACATCAGGTTCTTGTGCGCACTCTCCCAGGTTTGTTCTCTTGGGAAATCCAGGTACCCATCTCAGCTGAGATCGCCTTCATCTTCCAGTTTGTTGCATTCTTGCTCAGGAATTCCATCATTCAACTTGAAAAATACCCAAGTGGAAATATTTCACTATTAACATTTTAGGCCACTCAAGCTCAAATGATCTGTTTCATGTATTTCTGACAATACATTGAAGCAGAGAAAACTGAAAACGGATAATGTCCCTATGAAATTATCATTTCATTTAACTTTTTGGACTAAATTGGAATAGCCATGCATGTAACAATATGTGTCATGGCCATTTATTCATGTTCATCCACATGTTAATCCACGACAATTCTGATAAGATATGACTCTGTCATCCATGATCATGAATAAATGGCAGTTTATATTCTTTTATGAGTTGAATGTAAAACGACCTGACCTTATTAACAATATTTAACCCTGGAACACTCAATTTAAATGGTCACCAAGCAGGAAGAAGTGCTCTATCTGTCTCAAAAAAAAAAGCCCCAGTAGAGCAGTTCCCTGTTTTTCAACATTCCCAAAGATTTCATGCATTCTTTTGCACAAGAAAATTGATCGTAATTTTGCATTTTTGACCAACAGAATCTGGGAGTTTTTGATGAAAACACAAGATTGGGGCTGATTATGAAACTCCCTAGTACTTCAACATGTTTTTGACAAAAAATATGGATTTTCATGTTCTACTAACAATTAATTTTTAAAAAGATAGCAAACTTTGCCAGAAGTTTTATTTGGAGTGGAAAAAGGAAGTACATTTTAAAAGAAAATCAAACAATTACTCAAAAGTCAAAACTAAACAGACTTTAGGCAGAGGTGATTTCTCAATCATCATCACAACAACTTGTGGAGGAAAGCACTACAAATAAACACAACACCTAACACACCTGCATAACATGGCCGTCTTTAATTTCCAATCTTTGACATTAAACCATCAGCATGTACTACCGATTCTGATCGATTATGTGAAGTTGCCTAGCTAATGCTCCTTCTCTTTGTTTGATTGTGTTGCTTGATTTCAGAAACGTCGCGTATCACGGTGGGGAAGGCCGTGAATCGTTATTGCCCCCAAATTGTTGCGTAATTAAAAGGACATGTAGTTTAAATATGTGGTACCACAAATTCAACTCATTTTTGTCTCGAAAATGATATGTGTTGTACCTCCTTCACTGGCTCATTCATTGATGCCAACATCCACCAAGGCAAAGCTGGAACTATAACACCCTGTACTATGATGTTATTTTCTTGTTAATCAAGATGTCGACGGTCACGCGCACCTCCGCTTGCTCAGCCCTTTTTTCCCATGTCCCGCGCGTTGCTCCCCCTCAGAGTGGCACGGGCGGAAACCAAATCCTGCCGCACCGCCACCCCTTCCGGCACCGCCCTTCCACCTCGCCACCACCGAAGTGGGTGCTGGATGCCCGCACGGCCGCAATGAAGGCGGCGGCGGGGCTCCACCCTCCTGTCCCTCTCCTTTCCCACCACCCCCGTGCTCTCCTCTTATTGTAGCCATGGCAGTGACGGCCTTGGTCACAGGTAGGTGCCACCCATTCGTGTCCGGATCCGTCATGGGCTAGACCGGATCTGCTGCCTCAACCACTGGATCTGCCCCTTGCAGCCTCGGTGTGCCGGGGACACAGCAGCGGCGGGCCGGCGTCCTCGACTCCTTCAGTGGTGGCTGGCATGGGCCTGTGACGCTATTCTCCCGCGGTAGGGGTCTGGTGGCCTCTGTGGAGTCGTGAACCCGGAGGATTAGGGCCACGCGCATCTACCACCCGGACTCGGTGGGCCTCACCACGCTGCGCGGTAGTGGCATCACCCTCATCCTCGACGTGGGTGGCTTGGATGCGGTCCTCGCCCTCACTAGTGGCGTTGTCGCGGCGGCCGACAAATTCAACGCCAACGTCCGGGTCCACTACCAGTATGCCCTCATCCGGTACGTTTTCTTCGGCAATGAGGTCCCTACTGCGGAGGTTTCAACCCTCCACAGTGCAGTTCTGTCCATAACGCATCTATCAGTGATGGAGCTGTGGTTGTTTCAGTTCGCCAGCGGTGTGGCTTCCCGACGAGTGGCGCTACGGGAGCCCTCGCCCCACCAGCGTTTGGTCACAAGGTCGTACCTTCCCCCACTATGTGAAAAACTGCCTTTGGTAACGGGTGTAGATAGCCTTTGGTAACGGGCAATGCGCCCATTACCGATCAAGTGTTACAAATAAGCCACGAAAGGTAACGGGCAGATGCCCGCTACTGATAAGACATATTCATAACGGGCATTAAACAACGACCGTTACCAAAACTAGCCACCGGTCACGTGAAATGGCTGTTTTTCTGGGCCCACAGGGAACTTTCGTAATGGACACCAAAGCAAAGGTCGTTACAGAAGCTCAATATCGGAGACGCCCGATGTGCACCTACGTCTCTACTATCTTGACGAAATGAGACACGTCTATTTCACGTGCGTCTCAGCACAGCTAGTATTCGTAACGAGCATCAAACAACGACCGTTACCACAACTAGTCACCGGTCACGTGAAATGTCTGTTTCTCTGGGCCCACATGGAACTTTGGTAACGGGCATGAAAAAGAGCCTGTTACTGTTAAATTAACATCAGAGATGCATTATGTGAACCGGCATCTCCACTGTCTTGACGAAATGAGACACATCTGTTTCTACGCGCGTTTGCTTTCTCTCTATTAAAGGAGACGCTTACTTTCAACCTGCGTCTCCTATATCTCGATGAACGGCCAGGTCCTGAGGCCCACCGGTCAGGACTGGTAACGAGCTTTTATACTGCCCGTTACATTGTGAACATTTTTGTAACGGGCTTTCCGAATGAAGCCCGTAACTTACTGATCAGTGTTTGTAATGAGCTTTAATTAACGCCCGTTACAGATACGGTGGCCATCCCTACAGTAACCTGCCCGGTTGCCGCCGGCATCCTGGAACCAGCCAGGATTTGGCAGCCACCAGGGGCTGCATCCTGGAACCAGCCAGGATATGGCAACCACCACAGCAAGGAGACATCAGAAACACATTCTCACATCACAGATATTGGCAAAGCAAGATCACATTTATAGACAAGCTAGCTAGGATCACATCAAGTTTCAAGTTACTCTCATCAGGGCTTGTTTGGATGGAGTCATGAGAAAACAGACTGAACCAGCCAGTATCTGACCCCAACCAAGCAAGTCAAGCAGGTTTCTCAGGCAACAACACCTGACTAAAGAAGACTGAATGAGTTTCAAGTTTCTGGTCGCAATAAACTCACGGTGCACCACTGTAGAACTTGCCCTTTCGGTCGATGGTCTCCTTAAGAATGTACTCGCACAACATCTCCCGGACACACTTTACATCTTATGTGGAGACATCTACAGGAGGTTTGAAATCCTGCAAAATACAATCATTTATGAGAATACAAGTAGAAATCATTTTCTAAAATCAGATGGATAATATGAGCAGAGACAAGGTTGAGCATTATTATCTACTTACAACAGCCTTCTTGATGTCAGGTATGTCATCGAGTAGTCTTAACATATGGAATGCCACATGGAATCCACACAAAGAAGACCCCCGTGGCTGCTGAGCAAACTGCATCGAGGTAACAAAATGACATACCTGACATAAAAAATAAGTACAGAAGATAAGGAAAATATAACCCTATCCTAACAAAAAAGAGGTCTGCCAGATTAACTAACTTGACCTCTTGAGTACTAACTAATACCAATTTTTCCTAAGCCACTTTAATTACTTTAATTTACTTTAATCATGTTATGCCTGACTTATGGAAGGCCATGTACTGTACTGTAATGCTCGGTCCTCATATCTCGATCATGTTTTAGTGGAAAATATCCTAATAGTTTCATGGCCACAAATGAGGCAAGATACATTGCATAAATCAGATGAATTTTTGTTTGTTTCCGGCGGAAAGTATAAGTAAACGGGCCAGGCTTGTGTGTGCAGTAAAATCTTAAACAAGCATTTTTATATGATGTATTACACTGATTAATTGTAAAAACGTGGTTATAGAAACGGAGAGGAAAATATATAGGAGGTGTAAATTTCAACTGCACTAGTCATTCTTTTGCCTCAAAATTGAGTTTGATGTGCATGGTTCTGCGGTCCTTCTTTATCCCATCGTCAATGCCATTCAAGCATAGAACCACCACTCTGTACGCGTGATGAACACTATATGCGCACCTTATCAAACACATTCACCCTGCCAAAGTGTCAATACACACCATACGTACTCAGACAATTCACCAAAGTAGCTAGTGCTTTAGGATGTACTCAGACACTCTCGCAAATGCTCTTGTGTTTTAGCACGTGTAGTTGGATACAACAAGCTCTACGAAATTGATGGGCATTTGGGCGTGAGAGTCATCATGAACGGAATTTTCTCCCCATTTTGAACTGACCTGCCAGGGCACAAACCTTTTCTCTCCATGTGCGTTAATTCAAGCACCGGTCTCCGCTGCTTCACTGCTCTTGCTCCTACTCCATAACAGATGTGGAGTAGTAGCTCGTATTCGAGGGTGTGGTTTGCAACTTTATGTATTCAACATGCACAGATGTGGAGTAGGAGCTCGTATTTGCAACTTTTTTCTAGCTAGTTAGTTATCGTGCCTGATTGCCCATACCATGCAAATAACTAGTTCATCTGTGCATCTCTGAGCTTATGAATTGCCATTGGGCCATCTGAATTCTTACACTTAAAACAGGCACGATTACAGCTAAGATAGTTTTCGGCTCCATTGAGCAAACAGGTCCTAGCCTGCTGTTGCTGTTCACCAGTAGAATGATAAATAAAAGGAAACAATAGAACTAGTGAAAACTTTCTGACATGCAAATTATTTCAATTCAATTTCTTTTTGCTTAAGTTGTGCTTATGGTTATGCTGACAGTTTTATTCTTATCACTAGAAAGACTGGCGCGCCAAGAACTGTAGCCTACTGATTGGTAGGAAGGTTGGGGATATTTTTTCAGGATTTTAGGTTGTGGGTTAATTTCTTAAAACTTTAGGGTATTTTTAGTTAAAATGCAGGGACTAGGGATTGATCGTGACAAAGTTGGTGGACTTTTCTGCAAAATTTTGGATTGTGGGTAGATGTTGTAGTAAGTTTAGGGTGTTTTCCATAAAAATCTGTGGACCATATGTTAATTTTTATAAAGTTCAAGTTTGTGGGAGATGCGGGTTGATCATTATAAAATTACTTGAGTGGTGGCTCGATCAAGAGAGATGTTGTCAAATTGTCTGATTGATGACTTAAATAAATGGTAGTTATGCAAAGATTGAGGGGCTTAAATGAAAGTTTTTACACTGTGGGGATCTCCCCCACAGTTTTCCTTCAAAAAGATTGAGGGGATTCAACATGCACCATAGATTGATGAGAACAATTTGTGGGCATGGGAGTCATCATGAATGAACTTTTCTCACCTTCAGTGTGTAGGCTAAACGGAGATAAATCACTAGTTAGTACTAATTAACTTGCACATATTTACAGATTTAAATTACAAACCACACCATGTAAACTCAAACAGAGAAGTTCTCTTCCAAGACTAGCATTGACATGAGCATGCATATCGAGGATTAATTTATCATTTGCAAAAGAAGCGATTAATTTGTTAAAGTATTTAACTTTTTGATGTGGCTTATAAATAAAAACGAAGCATACAGTTGAGCCTAGCCGTCCAATTCCAAAGACTGTTGGGCTAATGATATGTAATAAATTTCGACTTCCATTCACTATTTGGCCTAATTAATCTAGGTTTGCGTGCATGGTTATGCCTCCTTCTTTCTTCTCGTCATAAATTCCATTCAAAAATCAGAACCACCACCCTCTGCCTGTACCTATAAATGTGACAGTATATATGGTTCATATCTCCAACAAGTGCGCTATCATGCACACACCATGCAGATTAGTGCTTTTGGATATTCTGAACAAAAAAAAAATCGAGATAGAGAGACCATAAGTTCACAGAGGGGCACATGTATATGGACATCCTGTGCATATATTGACAATCAGGGACCATGCAAGCAAGGATGTTTCAACACAAACACCTATCAGATTAATGAGCAATTTGACATATGAGGCATCAGGAATATTTTTTCCCCGTTTATCAAGCCTATCACAGGCTGATACAATGTGCATTCCCTTCATCTACAAGCTCTTCAAAGAGAGCATAATGTCATGAACACTGCATCACTTATCATGTGTTTATGGAATGTACCATGAAATTGTGCTTACTTAGATGCTGTGATACTGATGAGGTGGGATTGTTGCATCACGATTTTGTAATGTTTACTCAGTTCATTGCATTGGCGAAACAGACAATTTTCTGTCCCACTCTTTTCTGCACCTCTGCCTTATGGGAGAAAGGCCATGTACACCATGGTGGTAACTGCATGCTAAGAGCAACTCCAGCAGACCCCCTACATAAGCCTCAACTCAAGTAGTATGGCCGAGAACCAAAAAACGCACTCCAGCAGGCCCCTAACTCGGGCACCTACTTTAGCTATGCACCCAAATATTCCCCTTCGTCCCCTTCTCCTGCGGGTCGGGAGAGCAGCCCTGCACGACCGATACTGCGGTTTCCCCCCGCGGGCGCACAGATCTGCTAGGCGGAGGACTCACCTCGCCGTCCCTCGCCGTGCCACCGTGCAGCCCGACCACCCGGGCCCCTCGCCACGCTGACGAGCAGACTGACCACGCGGTCCACTCGCAGCACCGCCACGCAGACCGGCCGTGCGGGTCCCTTTCGGCGTCGTCGCGCAGCCCAACCATGAGGTCCCTCGCGGCACCGTTACCGCTGCACCCAGCCATACCTCGCACTCCCCTACTGGAGAACGAGCTAGAGCCATTGACGACCCAAGCTCTTGCCGCCGTCTTATGAGCTCCGCCGCCCCACCCGAAGCTCTTGTCGGTGGCAACATGCGAGCTCCCAATGTGTAACATCCTAAAGTTCACCTTTGTGTTTAATTAAAAATTTGCTTAGCAACCGTCGTTCTTGCTTAAGGAAATACAAGGTGTTTGTGTTTTTCTAGGCATTTAATCGTTTTGTTAATTAAATAATGAAATATAGGAGTTCATTGTTGCATACGTGCTGGTGCATTGTTTCTGAGTGCTTGGATTCAAATTCGTTTTTGAATTCATTTGATTGGGTTGTTTTTCAAATAGAAAACTTTTCTCTTTTATCCTTTCTCCTTCCTCCCCATTTCTGGTCTATTTTTGGTTTGAGCCCAGATTGCAAAACTCCGCAGATGCCCCCTCAATTCTCCGGCCCGGCGCGCGCGCCTCGCTCCCGCTCGGCCCCGGCACCGCGGCCGCCGGCCGCCGCCCGTCGGCCGACGGGCGGGCCCCACCCGTCATCCCCGACCTCGGGTCGGAGACCGACCGGGGGCGGGGACCCGACCCCAAGCGAGGTCGTGCGCGCGCGTCGGCCGCGAGCACGCATGCCTAGGCGGCCGCCGGCCTGTTTAAAGGTCGCCAACGCCGAGCCGCGCCGCCTTCGCCCCCGAACCCTAGCTCCCCGGCCGCGCGGCGCCGCCGCCGCCGCCCTCCGCTCCGCCACCGCCTCCCCACCGACGTGGAGACCTTCCGGAGGACCGCCAAGGAGGTGAGGAAGAGGATCGTGTCGCTCGTTCGCGCCTTCGTGCGCCGCGCCGCCGGGTTGCCCTCACCGGACTTGCGCCGCCGCGGTCATCCACCATCCGCCGCCGTGCGCCTTCTCGCCTTCCCGGGGGGGGGCGCCTTTGGGTTTGTCGTGAGACCGTCGTCGTCCTGGCGCTTTTCCCGTGGGATTTGAAGCACCCCAGCCTCAAATCCGCATTGCGCCGCCGCGATGCGCCTCGCGCCGCCGCTCACCGCCGCCCGCGCTCGCTCAGCACCAGAGCCGCCGGATCCACAACCCACGGCTCAGATCCGATCGGATCCCGGTCAACCGGCGCGTACCGGTCAACCGCCGCCTGGCCTCTGTCCTTTTGCTAAACAACCCCCGGGTTTCCTTCGTTTTGCAAGTCGGTCGTCCTGCCATAGTGTTTTTCTTGCAGATAGGTCCAGGTTTCTTCGTTTTAGCCTAGGAAGTTTCGTTTTCTTAACAGTTTAGTCCCCGATCTTGTTCTAGCCGTATCTTAGTCGTTTTTACTCCGTTTTTATCATTCTTTATGTCCATGCGATCGTCTTGATGAGTAGATCAGTTTAGTGCCTCTGTTTTGTTCTGTTAATGCTGTTTGGTGATTGTTTCTAAATTTATTCTATCGCATGCATGCTTGTATGTGAATGTGTGGAGCGTAGAGTACGAGCAGTTCGATGAATTCGCTGCTGTTGAAGATTTTCAAGACCCTGAGCAGTTTCCAGAGCTGGTAGAAGGCAAGTCCTTGCTGCATTCCCGGATCCTATTACAACATGCATTTTAATTACACCGTATTTACTTATTGCTTTGCATTAAATTGAAGGGTCCTATTATTAAGGTTTGAATAGTTTTGTCTATCCTATGCCTTGATCAACCTGGGTTTATTTTATATTGGGTAGCACATGCTAGAGCTTTACCTTGGTTTCGGGTGGTTTAATGAACATTCCTCAATCTGGATTTATTTATGCTATTATTCATGTAATGCAAGAACACCCTATGCCTGTTAATAGGAACATGGAGCGACCACCAAGGAAAACAGTACAACCACAAGACATATGGCTCTATCTTGGCTGAATAACTAGAAAACTTGGTGTTAGGTATGCATTTACCTGAAAGGGGTTGGGGGCTGACGGTAGATGACGTATAGACCTGCTCTGGCGGGGAGTTGGGCTTGGCTAAGACACGGTACTTGCCAGTGAGCATCCACCTCATAGTTTAACAATGGTTTCGTTAAATGTACTAACTTATGCAACATAATCAATAATAATGATTAAGTAGTAATCAGTACCTAGATGCAATATGCCTAAGTCGAAACTATATATAAAGTTTGCAAGAGGTTTTAATAAATTCTCTAAATTGGATACTTCATTTTTTCTGAAGAATTTCACAAAACTGATTTACACTCAATTATTATAAAGATTGAGTCAACATAAAATGTAACTAAGCAGTAATTGAGCACAGGATGATTATGTGGTCTAAACTGCTTTTATATGATACTAACTCATAGCAAAACTAATGTGAGGATGATAAATGCACCACTTCAGATAGTTAATGGATCGATTTGCACCAAATGAACTATGAGGGATGAATGTCACACTTTCACAATAGTTAAGGGATGTAAAATACACTTTTCTCAAGAAAAAGCTTCCCTAGCCTCTCTCACTTTGTCAGCAATGCCTCTGTACAACACCCTTCACATCACCACACCATCTCGCATTTGTCTCAACAGTTCCTTGTCTGATCCCTCTATCTCACATAAGGATGGATTCAGATGTCCGGAAATCTGAATTATCCGTATTCGTATCTGCTAAAAATGTTAATATAGAATCAGTATTCGTTTTTAATATGAATGTCAGATGGATGTATTCGAATCCAGTTTTCAACATTATCCATATTCAACATTATCCGAATTATCTAACAAAAATCCGACATTATTCATATATGCAAAAGTACTCATAGAAACAATCTAATTTTTTTATATTACTAAATACTAATTACAAATGATGTTAATTTTAATATTGCTAGTAAAATAATTATTGACACCATTTTAACTAATAAAATTATATATTTGACAGCTAACTAATTATGTTAACCTAATATTAATAAATTATATAATGATCTCTTTTAGTTAATTTAATGTGTCTAGACATAGTAATTTTAAACACATTATATTATTTAGCAAATAAATAAATTTTACTTAAATGTATTTATGTACTTATTTTTACTATTAAAAGATGTTTATATTTACAAATTACTTATTTTATATTTATTGTGATATATTAATTAATTAATTAATATGTTATTTGCAATAAGATATCTATTATGTATAATGATCAAAATCTATTCTCTACTTGTAACATGATTTGATCAACTATAAAATCATTGACAAATGAAATTATACTCGTTATAACTATATGCTATAAATTGAGTAAGTATTCGAATGCGAATCCGAGTTCGAAATATCCATTTTGTATTCGTGATGAGCTAAGATTCTTGCATCACAATTTTGTAATGTTTACTTAGTTCCTTGTGTTGGTTAAACAGAAACTAATTGGTGAAAGAGAAACCTCAACAATGCAGACCATGTACCATGGTGACTGCTGAAGAACTTAGGTGCAACCACTATGCATGAGCTGGATACCCAATTCCATTCACCTCACAGTCGCATTTGTTACACATGGTTTTCAAAAGTAAACCAAGTGCATACCTATATGTATGACATGATCAAATTTCATACATATAGTTGACATAAGTGAATAACAAAAACAATATCACATAAGAAAATGGGGATTATCAGAGTATTATGCTAAATAATGGAAACGAAGGCACCAAACATCACAAACAGTCGACTTGGGGTTTGGTACGCATAGAACTCAACAATATCTTCACATCAACTTCATAGTAGCTTCCTCTTTCTGAGCAATATTGTTTATAGCAAGGGTGAGCACATGTCGTACTTAGCAAGTGTGGAGAAAGTAGGAATGCAAACCAGGTGAGGCTTAAACAAAAAAAGGCTGATAGGTTGACTGCATTAAGCAATTTTAGTTGGTCAAATTTTATTAGCTCTAGATTACTAAGATATAAATATAAACCAACCTACATTAAGCATAAAGGTAAGATACACCATGCGAATATGGCAAGCATAACCATATCATATATCACAATTTAAGTCCATCTTCAAGTTCAATTATCATGTGAGGGTCCAGGGCACTCTTCACCATGAGCACGACTAATCGGTTAGTTTTACACTCTGTAGAGGTTCTACGCTTTCACCACAAGTTGTGTAAGAGTTCTAAGAACTTTGAACCCAACAATGCGATCTCGGCCAAGCACCATACTACACAACCGAGGGTGGTTGCATAGGGACGCTACGAGGTCTTTACAAAGGTTCCCCGGCAAGTTGCAACCCACAAGGTCCGGAATAGTTAGCAAGGTATAAAGCCCCCTAGTATGTCAAAACCCCACCATAGATAACAAACTCAACTCCCCGCTAGGGTGGGTCCATACCCCACATGATCGCAGATCCGTTGTCCTTATCACGTAAGGTCACCCCAAGCTAAAGTTCCTAATTAATTGGCCAAGACCAGTGTCTCTTTAGTCCTGGTAGTTGCACTGTTTTCATGGGTGGTTCTCCATGTTCCAATTAAGCATGTGGTCTTGTATTAACTAGAGATACATAGCATAAAAGTAAAGCAAGTTCCTCATTATTGTTCATTAAAACCACTGTAACACAAGTATAGCATCTAAGCAAAGCTACCCAACAAAATGATAAACCTAGGTTGTCAAGGAATGATAATAAAGACTAGGAAAACCATAATAGGACCCCATCAATGTTAATGCAAAGCAATGCAATGAGTGATTAAAAATTATTGGGACAAAATAACAAGGACACACTTGCCTTTAACTAGAGTAATGATGTTGCTCAGAATGTCTTCCCTTCTTGCTCTTCAAAGCTTCTCGAACCACAATCATACTACACGCAACAATCATCGGCACAAGCATACAAAGGAAACAAATAAGCAAACTAAGAAAAATACACCAATCAAGAAAAGCTTTAAAATCGTACTAAAAGATAGCCTCAATAATATGGATCACTAAAGCACACAAACTATGCTTAGAAGGGAAAGGTCTGATTGGATTTAAGTAACTGCTTGATCTAAGCTTGAACTAGAACTGAAAAGATCTAAAGCTCTGTATAAGACTAGATGCACAAAAGAGGTACTGAGATAGAGCTGACAGAGTACGTCTATCGAACTATTTGCATATATGAACATAAAAGAGTATAAGCTTAGTTCGTTTTAATTAGCAAAACATATGTATAGGATTTTCATAAAGAAAAGTACTCTAAGCTGGAATTAATTCAAATTAAACTTTATTTGCAAAACCGTAGAAAGATTCTAGTCAAGTCTTATACATAAATGTTTATGTATAAAATTATACCAATTAAACATTAATTTGATAAACAACTTAGGTGAAAAGATCTAAGGGTACCACCTTATGATTCGTATAGAGCTAACTAAGTTATCTAAGCAACACATTTGTGTTGGCATTAATCAAGTTAATATTTATTATAAAAGTTGGTGTAAAAGCCTACTTTTATTTCGAAAAGTTCAATTAAATATCAAGCAAATTAACATTTGGTTAGGAAAAATGAGATAAAGATTTATTACTTTTTTTTCATAAAAACATATGTAGTAATCATTAATCAAATTAACATTGTTCATGAAAACGGTATATAACTCTATATAACTTTTATTTAGAAAAGACATGTTTATTAGGCATTAAACAAAACTAAAATTAAATCATATTTGAGAAAACAAACATGATGACAACTCACTACTAACCGTGTACTTCATGTCATTGTGGATCTAACACATCTTGAATTGATTAAAACAGAGCTAAAACATAGCAGATATGGATAAAACATGGCTGCAGGGACCTATCTGCGATTAACTAAAGATTTCAGAGACTAACAGAGAGGATTCACAAGACACATTAAACAGTGCTTGCAAATAAACCTAAGATTAGGGCCAGCTCTACAAAAGGACATAGATTGGATCTGATTAAGAGGATCTAATAGATCTAGGGGGTTATCTATTGATTTGATAGACACAGGAAAACAATCTAAAGATAAAAAAACTGCAGGGGCCTATATACAAAAAGGAGAGCTTTCTACTACCATTGTACCTCTGGTTTAGGCGGACAGGGGAGGCTCAGGTGATCCTATCACATGCGTTCTAGTGACCTAGGAGCTCGGGTGAGGTGCGGAACGGAAAGAGGAAGTCGAGGGAAACTCGTAGGTGGGCTCACCAGCGGTAGGGAGGCGCGGTGGCGGTCGGATTTTTGGCATGTGGTGGAGAACAGCGGCCTGTGGGTCTTCAAGCTATGGCGGCCCTACGGTGCATCTCTGGTGGCGGGCGGGAGCTCCTCGGACTTGGCTTGTCATCAAGTAGCTCCTAGAGTTTGCGGCTCAGTTCGTCGGCACTCCATCGTTGCGAATCGAGCAACAACCGGTGGTAAGCTCGTCACTCTAACTTGCGCGGCGTATGGCAGTGCTACACAGGCAAGGCGGCGGGAGAAATAGTAGTGGCACGCAAGGGGATCAGGCGCTCACTTTTTACAGGCGGTGAGGAGCCCTAGGCTGTGCGTGGCGCCGTGCAGGCCTGCTGCACCTAGCGGCGGCTCTGGCTGGCCGATGAGACTGCAGCCGCGTCGGGCTCGTGTGCAAGGCCCAGAAGGAAAGGAGGATTTATCTTTTCCCGAAATACTTTACAGTGCAAAAACATTTTCAGAAAAGTCTAGTAAAATGTTTACAATGCACGAAAAATACTCAGAAAATACCCAAAATTTTAGGAAATTTTACAAAGGAATAATGGAACACGAACAATCCAAATAATGTATTTGGAGCTCATGAAAAGGAAGAGCATTTTAATTAATAGAATTAGCTTGAGGAAAGTGAGAATAAGTTCCAGAAAAGTCCAGAACATTCTCAGACGGTTTTGGTCAAAATCTAAACACATTTTTTGATACCCTTTTTTGCACTCATGAACACCTAGATGCATCGCCATGAATGAAACACACCGACACATTTATTTTATTTTTTACAAAAAACAAACAAAGGTTTTTTCCTATACTACTTTTCTGTGAAGAAAAATAAATGTTGGAAAATTTTCAAATTATGAGAAAATCATTGTTTAATTTTTGTCTCTATTCACATTCAGAAATTCAGAAATTCCAGGGTGTGACACATTACCATAATTAAAGTAAACACCTAGTTAACATTTCAAGAATTAACCAACTAGTAGTTTTTAGGCCAATCGGGGCTCTCCCAACCCAGACTCTATGGTAGAGTCTATAGTCATTAAATACACTGCTATGTAGGCAATTTGCTGATGTGACAAACAATTTAATGAAGAAAGAGAGTTGAAAACATATAAACCAAGTCTAAGTTAGATCCAAGTCTACGCAAAAAACGAGACCCGTGCGGATCTCGTATGGCTGCCCACATGTTTGATGTGTCCGCTTATTTAATAAAACGGGAGCAGAAGATCTGAGTGAAATATTATGAATACTCCATAATACAAAATTTGCATCGGAGACTATAGCTTCTTGTGATGAAGTCTTCGACATATAGACTATATGGGTAGAGTCCGGGTTGTGAGTGCCCTCATGCCCAGATGATCTGTCATATGCATTTATATCTCTAAGTCTAAGGCATACATATAAGTTCATTTGACCTTGTCATCACCAAGTTGGTGGGTGGAGCGCTGCCCGGCGACCTTGTGCCCGGCACAAATCATTTACGTGCCGACGGGTGTCCGCCCAACAACACGAGAGACCTAGCGCTGGTGGGCGCTTAAGTCGCCTGCCAGCATTGAGGTTTTCGGGCCAGCACTTAAAAAGCCCAAAATAAATAGCAAAAAAAATCTTTTTTAGTGAGGGACCCCACCGGAAAGTTGGACAAGTTTTGGAACCCGCAACCTCCACCCTCGTGCGAAGCTTCGTCTACCACTACACCACACACTCATATGCTATCATATCCGGTTTTCATTCTACTCATATTATACTACACCAAGTTTAAATTGTTTTTTTAGGCTTTAGAGAATTCAAATTAAAAAATTATCAGCTACAAAGTTTCATAACTTCTAACGATCTGCAACTTTCATTTTGGGAGTTTCTCCTTTCGAGGTTGTTTACAAAATTTGAATTTCAAATTTGAGAGATTCAAATTTGAATTTCATTCACAATATGACTTCAAATTAAAAAGTTGTAAACTACAAACTTTCATGTTGAGAGTTTCTACATTTGAGGTTGTTTGGAAAAAAAATCAAATTTTCAAGTGATTGTGTCCATCTCTACTGACGGGCGACATAAGCCACTCGCCAACACGGGACCATTTGTGCTTGCGGGTGACTTATGTTGCCCTCCAGTACCATGCCTTCACTGCTGGCGGGTGCAGAGCGATGCCCCTTTGCACCACTGTGCTGACGGGTGCCAACACGTTAATTTCCTATGTGCCAGAACAAACCGTTTCTGGCATAGTGATGTGGTACTTTCAATTTCAGTTCATTTATGGCCTAAACTGAAATTCGTTGTATCCTTTCTCTTTTTCCAACTCCTATACCATTACTGTACAAACTAAAACTACCATCCTGTCACAGTCTTCTTAATTTGGACAACAAAAACAAAGGGCCAGAGATAGACAGACAACAGAAAATGGAGGATTTGTTATGAACTTTTGTCAACTTATGCATTTTATGGTCTGCGATGAGATCTAGGCCGGTGATCCATTTTATGGCTCCATGATGGCTGTGGCGCATGGTGAAAGTAAAAAAAAAGAAAGCAACAATACTATAGGCAAGGATCTTTAGGTTTTAATGGCTAAATTGATAATTTAACAAAAAATGGTGTCACACCCGACTTTCCGAAGAAAACCAAGTGCATACCTATATGCATGCCGGGATCAAGTTTCATGCATATAGTGACATAAAAGTGAATACGAGAAACAAGATATCACGTAAGAAAAAGAAAGATTATCGGAGATTTACGCTTAATCCCGGAAACGAAGGCTCCAAACATCACGAGGCAATCGGCGGGGGTTGCGTACGCCTAGCACCGGCAACATCTTCACAAGACTTCAAGTAGCATCCTCTTTACGAGCAACAATGGTTATAGCAAGGGTGAGCACTTGTCGTACTCGGCAAGTGTGGAGAAAAGAATGAATGCAAAGGCTTTATAGTGGACTGGGCTATAAGCATTTAAGCAATTTTAGTTGGTCAAGTTTTATTAGCACTCGATTACTAATAAAGTATAAGTTTATACCAACCCACATTAAGCATAAGATAAGAAATACGCCACAAACACATGGCAAGCATAACCGGGGAGAGAGCGATTTAAGTCCATCTTCAAGTTTAATTATCATGTGAGGGTCCAGGCCGCTCTTGACCGTGAGCACGGCTAATCGATTAGTTTTACACTCTGCAGAGGTTGTACATCTTTACCCACAAGTCGCGTAAAAGTCCCGAAGAACTTTAAACCCAACCATGCGATGCCGGCCAAGCATCATACCACACTACCGAGGTGTGATTGCATAGGGACGCTACGAGGCCTTTACAAAGAGTCCTCCCGTGCGTATTAGTCCATAGTAGTATGTCATAGAGGCTATCTTTCGTTCCACACTTCCATTACGGACGGTAAGCCATAGAGTCTTCCGTTCCATCACCGCTCCGGAATAGAAGTAGCCATAAAAGCATTCCTCCGTCCCAACCTACTATGCGAGTAATAATCACACAAAGACTTCCCTAATTAATCGGCCAAGACCAGAGCCATATAGTCCTTGTGGTTGCACTGTTGTCCTGGGTGGTTCTCCATGTTCCGATTAAGCATATGATCTTGTATTATGCAATCAAAAGTATAGCATAAAGGTATAACATGATTCATAATTAATGTTCATTAAAACCACCATAACCCAAGTATAGCAACTAAGCATAGCTACCCAACATAAAGATAAACCCGTTTGATCAAGGCACAGGATAAATAACACTAGTCAAACCTTAAACATGGGTCCCATCATATTAATGCAAGCATATGCAATGAGTGATTAAATATAGTTCTTAGGACAAAATCAAGAACACACTTGCCTTTAACCAAAGTAATGTCGTGGCTCGAATCTTCAACTTCAAGTTCTTCCAAGCTTCTCGAACGGCGTTCACTCTAAGCGCATCAATCATCGGCACAAACATACACAAAGGAAACAAACCAACATACTAAGAACAAAGCACCAATCAAAAGAAAACTTTAAAAGAACGCACTAAAGGATAGGATCGATTAGATGGATCACTAAAGAACACAAAGTGTGCTTGGAAGGGAAAGGCTTGGTTTGCTTTAAAGAGATGGTTGCGGAAGATTGGAAATATCACTCTGGGATAGGGTTCGATTCTTTTGGTTACGCAAGCGCGAGAAACACTGAAAACAAAACTAAGCTCGAAACTATCGTGAGATTATTATCAAACAACAAGAGACTACGCTTGGCATATTTTAATTAAGAAATCATGTGAAAGAATATTTCAGAGAAATACTCTATGTTAATATTAATGCAATATTAAACTTTATTTACGAAACCGGTGTAAAGAACTAGTCAAGTTTTATTAATAAAGATTCATATATTGATTAAACCGATTAAGCATTTAATTTAGAAAAACTAAACTATACGAACAATCTAAGCAAAACTTTGTATTTCGAGTAGATCATATTATTATCAAAAACAGTATTAAATCGGTATTAATCAAGATTAACATTTATTTATAAAGCCGGAGTAAAAGCCTAATCAACTTTTAATTATAAAGGTTAATTAATCATTAAGCAAATTAATATTTGACTTATGGAAAACCGAGTAAAAGATCTAGTTTGATTTTATTCATAAAAGCATGTAAAGTAATCATTAATCAAATTAAATTTAATTATGAAAAACGACATATAGATCTATATTGCTTTTATTTATAAAAGGCATGCATAACTAGTCATTAATCAAAACTAATATTAATTTTTATTTTCAGAAACAAAACATGGGGAAAACATACCACTAACGCGTGCTTTACATTATTATGGTCCTAACGCAACTTGAACGGATTAAATCGGAGCTAAAACGAAGATTTGGTGAGCAAAACGAGATTACGGGGACCTAGTCGCGATTAACCGCGATTTCGGGGGCTAGCAAAGAAGATTTGCAAGACACACCAAATAGTGCTCGGGAAAAGGTTAAAGATCGGGGTTAGATCTGTAAAAGAGCATGGGTGAGCTTTATGTGTGGAAGTGGTATTTTTATAGGGGGTTATCTGCAAGGTTGGCAAGACACACGAAACAACCTAAAGATTACTAGAGAGGGCAGGGACCTAACTGCAAAACGGCGGGGGCCTTCTTCCTCCTTTGGACCGAGGCGCCGGCGGTCTGGAGGATTCGATCTCCAGGGGTTCGGCGACCTAGGGGCTAGGGGAACCAGCGCGGGACGCAGAGGATGGGCAGGGGACCCCAGGAGAGCGCTCACCGTCGGAGGAGATGAAGCGGAGCGGCCGGATTTCGAAGAGGACGGCGGCGGCGCTCGGTGGCCGGCCGGTCTCGTGCGGCGGCGATGCTCCCGAGCTCGGCTGGTGACGGGGAGCGGCGTGGAAGGTGTGGCCCGCCGTCTTGGATCTTACGGCGGCGGCGGCTTGCTCCGGCGGCTCCTCGTCCGGCGGGATGGCGCGGCGGAGCCGGCTCCTAAGGCGGCGGCGGCGCCGGCTGCGCGGCGCGCGCGCGCGGGGAGGGGGGCGAGGACACCGCGGGGCGGCGCGGCTAGGGCTCGGCCTAGGGCGACGCGCGGCGGGGGGGGGGGGGCGGCGGCGCGCCCTTATAGGGGCGCGCGCGCGGGGTGGCCATGGCGAGGAGGCGGCGGCGCGGCCGGGCGCGGGCGCCCCCGGTCGATGGGCCTTGCGCGGGCGCGGGCCGGGCCGGGCCGGCGCGGGCGCAAGCGGGTTGGGTCGGGCCTTGGCCCGGCCCAATCCGGTAGGATAGGTTTTTTTTTTTTTTCGAAACTATTTCCGGTGCGAAAAATAACCCGGAAAAAAATTCCGTAAATTATTTTAAAGCACGAAAAATACTCGAAAAATCACAAAAATTCCAGGAAAATTCCTAGAGATAGATTAAGACACGAACAACCCAAATAAAGCATTTGGTGCTCATGAAAAAGATTTTAGAGCCTTCTAATAAATAGAAAATGCTCGGAGAAAATGAGAATAAATTCCGAAAAATTCGGAAAATTCTCGGAAGGTTTTGGACAGCTCCTAAACGCATTGTTGGAACCTTTTTGCACTCAAGAACCACTAGATGCATCGGCATGAATGCAACACACATAACTTTTATTTAATTTAGAAAATCAAACAAAGGATTTTTCCTATACTATATTCCCTGTAAAGAAAATAAATGTTGGAAAAATTTTAAAATTATGAGAAAATCATTATTGAATTATTCTTTCTATTCACATCCTGAAATTGGAAATTTCAGGGTGTGACAAATCTACCCCCCTTAAAAGGAATCTCGTCCCGAGATTCGAAAAAGGCTAGCAAGAGACAAGGGTTTATTTCGAACTCTTTTCATATCCTTCAACAATATTCTTCCTTTCATATTACAGAAATCTTTCCACAGCCTAACTTTTATTAAAATCCTTAGGTATCGGGGGTCTTGTCTTGCTTGTGTCGTTGTCGCCATTCCCTCTTAAAATGACGATCTAGAAACTTCTTCGGGCACCTATTGATAAAGTGTCCCCCGACTTTGCAATAGAAACAAGCTTTGCTTTCCCTAATGTTTCGACGATTCTGTGGTGTCTCATAAATCACTGGTATTGTGACACCATGAGGATATTCTAGATATGCATCTTCATTGTGATCTTCAGGAAAACCTTGGGCTTGAGACATATGATGTAGGTGAGAATTGTTATTAGCTTCCCCTGGATATTCCCGTTTTCTCTTCTTACTCATGATCTCCTGTAGCTTGCTTTCTAGCCCAACGGTTTTGTTGATTAAATCTTGTAGACTGGAGTATTCATGTAGGCTTAGTATACTTTGAAGATCTTCATTCAACCCTTTGATGAAATGCTCTCGTTTCTTCTTATCACTTTCAGCTGATCTTGGGGCATACAGAGATAATTGAACAAACTTATCCCCGTACTCAGTTACCGTCATCTGTCCTTGCTTTAAGTTAAGGAACTCCTTCCTCTTGAGCTTCATCGCACTCACCGGAGTATGGTGTAAGATAAAGTTGTCTTTGAATTCCTTCCACACAATACTCTCGGGTTGCGATGTCCATTGATGTAAGAATTCCACCACTCGAAGCTGCTCTCGTAAGTTGCCAAGATGCATACAAAGCTTTCTCTCCATCATTGCATTGTACCATATCTAGCTTTTCTTCAATTGTCTTGATCCGGTCTTCGACTTCTAAGGGATATGTGGTACCGGAGAACATTGGCGGCTCGCTCTTCATGAACTCGCATACTTATCGTCCGAGGGTGGATGTGATAGCGCATCTTGGTTGTATCCATAGTCATCACCGTTCCCGTAGCTTTCTCCTTGGTTTCCTCCTTCTTGGTTTTCCATCTGGTTGGTAGGTAAAGATATTATCAGAGGGGAACAAGAGTAGTGCAAAACGAGTGGGGGAGAACAAGGAGGTGGGAGGTACAAACGAAGAACCCAACTAAGCAACTGATGTTATTGCGGATGTAAGACCCACAATACACCAACACTCACTTCAAAGAAACGAATCAATCAAGTTCATAAAACCAAGCATCATCATGCAAACACACAATTCCACCAATCAAGGCATAGCTAAAGGGGAACGACACTACGCGTTGTTAATGAAGTCAGGGAGTATCCTCCTATAGATCAGATATATCTCCCAGCAAGGATATCCATAAATGATGGATTTTTTTCCCAGATCAAGGAGTACGAAATTATGAGTTCAATCCAACTGGAATCACCTCAATCGGAGGTTCAGAACTCGAGATATGAATTAAAGAAGACGGCTATGTCAGCAGTGTTGGCAGATTCTGAATGCTCCACTAATTCGTAGGTATCTCCCTGGATACAAAACGAATACTGCTGAATTTTGGACAGGATGAAGCTGATGAAATTCCTGAACTACTCCAATTGGATTTACCTTAATCGGAGGTCCATAGCCCGAGATATATAATAATGAAGGTAACTGGGTCAGCAGAGTTTACAGATTCTGATAGCTCCAATGTTTCGAGTATAGCTCCTGGAACAAGTACTGGATAGGGCTGAATTTTTGGTAGAAATTCACTTATGAAATTTGTGAACTAACCCAACTGGTTTCATGTCGATCGGAGTTCTGTAGCTCGAGATAAATTTAAAACAGCGCCGATGTGTCGGGCAGCTGCGCGAATAGATGGAATGTTAAGGGTAACACTTCCACCAATCAATCAAGGGGATGTTTATTGCTTGAGGGAATGAATAGGCGAGGTCGAAGAGATGTTCAAGGAGAGTGAAGATAAATATACAAGAATTCATGGTATAGAGAAGAGAAGATGGTTAAGATGTGAGATCCTTCATCAGAGAGGTCAAGGATAAGGTAAGGAGGGATTGTAGTACAAAAGAGACATTAAGAAACGACCAGCACTAACTAGGCTTACGTCCTACAGTCGATACAGCTCTGATACCACTCTGTCACACCCGATTTTCCGAAGGAAACCAAGTGCATACCTATATGCATGCCAGGATCAAGTTTCATGCATATAGTGACATAAAAGTGAATACGAAACGAGTATCACGTAAGAAAAAGAAAGATTATCAGAGATTTACGCTTAATCCTGGAAACGAAGGCTCCAAACATCACAGGCAATCGACTGGGGGTTGCGTACGCCTAGCACCAGCAACATCTTCACAAGACTTCAAGTAGCATCCTCTTTCTGAGCAACAATGGTTATAGCAAGGGTGAGCACTTGTCGTACTCAGCAAGTGTGGAGAAAAGAATGAATGCAAAGGCTTTATAGTGGACTGGGCTATAAGCATTTAAGCAATTTTAGTTGGTCAAGTTTTATTAGCACCTGATTACTAATAAAGTATAAGTTTATACCAACCCACATTAAGCATAAGATAAGAAATACGCCACAAACACATGGCAAGCATAACCGGGAGAGAGCGATTTAAGTCCATCTTCAAGTTTAATTATCATGTGAGGGTCCAGCCGCTCTTGACCGTGAGCACGGCTAATCGATTAGTTTTACACTCGCAGAGGTTGTACATCTTTACCCACAAGTCGCGTAAAAGTCCCGAAGAACTTTAAACCCAACCATGCGATGCCGGCCAAGCATCATACCACACTACCGAGGTGTGATTGCATAGGGACGCTACGAGGCCTTTACAAAGAGTCCTCCCGTGCGTATTAGTCCATAGTAGTATGTCATAGAGGCTATCTTTCGTTCCACACTTCCATTACGGACGGTAAGCCATAGAGTCTTCCGTTCCATCACCGCTCCGAATAGAAGTAGCCATAAAAGCATTCCTCCGTCCCAACCTACTATGCGAGTAATAATCACACAAAGACTTCCCTAATTAATCGGCCAAGACCCGAGCCATATAGTCCTTGTGGTTGCACTGTTGTCCTGGGTGGTTCTCCATGTTCCGATTAAGCATATGATCTTGTATTATGCAATCAAAAGTATAGCATAAAGGTATAACATGATTCATAATTAATGTTCATTAAAACCACCATAACCCAAGTATAGCAACTAAGCATAGCTACCCAACATAAAGATAAACCCGTTTGATCAAGGCACAGGATAAATAACACTAGTCAAACCTTAAACATGGGTCCCATCATATTAATGCAAGCATATGCAATGAGTGATTAAATATAGTTCTTAGGACAAAATCAAGAACACACTTGCCTTTAACCAAAGTAATGTCGTGGCTCAGAATCTTCAACTTCAAGTTCTTCCAAGCTTCTCGAACGGCGTTCACTCTAAGCGCATCAATCATCGGCACAAACATACACAAAGGAAACAAACCAACATACTAAGAACAAAGCACCAATCAAAAGAAAACTTTAAAAGGACGCACTAAAGGATAGGATCGATTAGATGGATCACTAAAGAACACAAAGTGTGCTTGGAAGGGAAAGGCTTGGTTTGCTTTAAAGAGATGGTTGCGGAAGATTGGAAATATCACTCTGGGATAGGGTTCGATTCTTTTGGTTACGCAAGCGCGAGAAACACTGAAAACAAAACTAAGCTCGAAACTATCGTGAGATTATTATCAAACAACAAGAGACTACGCTTGGCATATTTTAATTAATAAATCATGTGAAAGAATATTTCAGAGAAATACTCTATGTTAATATTAATGCAATATTAAACTTTATTTATGAAACCGGTGTAAAGAACTATTCAAGCTTTATTAATAAAGATTCATATATTGATTAAACCGATTAAACATTTAATTTAGAAAAACTAAACTATACGAACAATCTAAGCGAAACTTTGTATTTCGAGTAGATCATATTATTATCAAAAACAGTATTAAATCGGTATTAATCAAGATTAACATTTATTTATAAAGCCGGAGTAAAAGCCTAATCAACTTTTAATTATAAAGGTTAATTAATCATTAAGCAAATTAATATTTGACTTATGGAAAACCGAGTAAAAGATCTAGTTTGATTTTATTCATAAAAGCATGTAAAGTAATCATTAATCAAATTAAATTTAATTATGAAAAACGACATATAGATCTATATTGCTTTTATTTATAAAAGGCATGCATAACTAGTCATTAATCAAAACTAATATTAATTTTTATTTTCAGAAACAAAACATGGGGAAAACATACCACTAACGCGTGCTTTACATTATTATGGTCCTAACGCAACTTGAACGGATTAAATCGGAGCTAAAACGAAGATTTGGTGAGCAAAACAGGATTACAGGGACCTAGTCACGATTAACCGCAGATTTCAGGGGCTAGCAAAGAAGATTTGCAAGACACACCAAATAGTGCTCGGGAAAAGGTTAAAGATCGGGGTTAGATCTGTAAAAGAGCATGGGTGAGCTTTATGTGTGGAAGTGGTATTTTTATAGGGGGTTATCTGCAAGGTTGGCAAGACACACGAAACAACCTAAAGATTACTAGGGAGGGCAGGGACCTAACTGCAAAACGGCGGGGGCCTTCTTCCTCCTTTGGACCGTGGCGCCGGCGGTCTGGAGGATTCGATCTCCAGGGGTTCGGCGACCTTGGGGCTAGGGGAACCAGCGCGGGACGCAGAGGATGGGCAGGGGACCCCAGGAGAGCGCTCACCGACGGAGGAGATAAAGCGGAGCGGCCGGATTTCGAAGAGGACGGCGGCGGCGCTCTGGTGGCCGGCCCGGTCTCTGTGCGGCGGCGATGCTCCAGTGCTCGGCTGGTGACGGGGAGCGGCGTGGAAGGTGTGGCCCGCCGTCTTGGATCTTACGGCGGCGACGCCTTGCTCCCGGCGGCTCCTCGTCCGGCGGGATGGCGCGGCGGAGCCGGCTCCTAAGGCGGCGGCGGCGCCGGCTGCGCGCGGCGGCGCAGCGCAGGGAGGGGGGGCGAGGACACCGCGGGGCGGCGCGGCTAGGGCTCGGCCTAGGGCGACGCGCGGCGGGGGGGGCCGGCGGCGCCCTTTATAGGGGCGCGCGCGGGGTGGCCATGGCGAGGAGGCGGCGGCGCCGGCCGGGCGCGGGCGCCCCCGGTCGATGGGCCTTGCGCGGGCGCGGGCGGGCCGGGCCGGCGCGGGCGCAAGCGGGTTGGGTCGGGCCTTGGCCCGGCCCAATCCGGTAGGATAGGTTTTTTTTTTTTCGAAACTATTTCCAGTGCGAAAAATAACCCAGAAAAATTCTGTAAATTATTTTAAAGCACGAAAAATACTCAGAAAATCACAAAAATTCCAGGAAAATTCCTAGAGATAGATTAAGACACGAACAACCCAAATAAAGCATTTGGTGCTCATGAAAAAGATTTTAGAGCCTTCTAATAAATAGAAAATGCTCGGAGAAAATGAGAATAAATTCCAGAAAATTCTGGAAAATTCTCGGAAGGTTTTGGACAGCTCCTAAACGCATTGTTGGAACCTTTTTGCACTCAAGAACCACTAGATGCATCGGCATGAATGCAACACACATAACTTTTATTTAATTTAGAAAATCAAACAAAGGATTTTTCCTATACTATATTCCCTGTAAAGAAAATAAATGTTGGAAAAATTTTAAAATTATGAGAAAATCATTATTGAATTATTCTTTCTATTCACATCCTGAAATTGGAAATTTCAGGGTGTGACAAATGGTTAACGGGGAATTGAAATTTGAGGTCTTTTATGGCGCACAATTACCGATTGAAAAAGAACTCGTGCAATATAAAAGGATCTATATGTAAGGATCCGAGGGTAAGATTAATTCTATACTACCTGTTTTTTTAGTGTAGTAGGGTAGTATCCGTAGGTCGTATGAGTATTATAAGGATATTATCGAAAATATAAAATGATATTGTTGTAATATAGGAAATTAAATATATGAATTGCGTGCATCTCGGTTGAATGTGCAGAGGGGGAAAATTTTCCAAATAATATATTTTGAGAAAATTATCATTTTACCCATAGTAAAAAACCGGTAATCCTACCATGCTACCGTGTAAGGTCGTATATTGCGCTGTAAAAGACCTCTATTAATTGCTGGGGGGCTTAAGTTTATGAAATGATAAATTGATCAATTTCTTTTGCAAGTGGATGATAAATTAATCCTGGATGTGTTATATGCACAAGTGACAATAGAGCTACCTGGTGTATTTCATTCTCTTTTTTTTTAGCATGGATCAATCAACACCAATGCAGTCTGAAACGCCCCGACCATTTTGGACACAGGGACAAGGAACTGAGACGAATGCGAGACGACGTGGTGATGTGAGCGATCCTGTACAGAGATGCATTGCTGAAAAAGTGAGAGAGGCTGGGAAAAGCTTGTTCTTGATGACTCTCATGCCTAATTTCCCAAACCTGCAAGTAGCGCATGTTGAATCCTTGCATTGTCTTTGGTTGCGCAATATGTCAATATATATTTGCTGAAATAATATATATTTGTTTTGAGATATCTGAGAGTGAAGTTAACAGAGACGCACCCTGGGATATGATCAAGGACCTTGTAGATGAGGAATGGAGATGACAAGTACTGTCCTCCTATATGGTCAGAAGCTGTATTGATAGCCACAAGAAGCGCACCCTTGATACTGACGCAGAGGATTCACACAAAGAAAAAAATAGACAGTAATAGTACAAAAAAATTATTAACGGAACTGTATTACTAGCCACCGAGAAAAGTTTAATCCTGATCGACTATAGCCATGCAAAATTTGCCAGAAATTCAGGAATCCTCCATTTTATGTTGTTTCTCTATGTCTGGCTCTTTGTTTTTAAAGGTTTGAGTTGAAAAAAAGAAGAAGAAGAAGGATACAATCGATTTAAGTTTCGGCCAGAAATAAGGAAATGGAAAGTTCCACAGCATTGACATGGTCAAATGAACTAATATGCATGCCTTAAAGACGACAGAAATGCATGAGGCAGACCATCCGGGCATAATTGGCTAGAAAGCCAAAGCACAGTTAATTTATTTTCACCATTTGAACTAGGTAATGTGAGGGGAATCAAATTGGCCATCGAGCTCGCGCCCAATGCATGGCTGCACCTACAGTACTCGCAATATTAGGAGTTACTCCCTCCGGTTTGGTAAATGAAGTCGTTTAGGACAGCGACACGGTCTCCAAAGTACAACTTTGATTTCTTCTTTCTATAAAAATATTTGTTAAAAACTAACATATGTATACTTTTATGAAACTATTTTGCAAGACAAATCTATTCATGTAGTTTTTACATTTCCAAACTCAATGACTTAAAAGTTATTCATGATCTATATTCCCAATGTTTGACTCAAATCATGTCTAAAACAACTTCATTTACCAAACGGGAGGGAGTACCACCATGGTACATGACGGCCTTTCTCAGATCAGCCAGAGGCGCAGAAAATGGTCAAACAGAGGTAAGAGGGAGAGGGAAAAAGATGCAGTGTTGAGGTTTCTCTTTCACCAATTAGTTTCTGTTTCACCAATGCAATGAACTCAGTAAACATTGCAATAATCGCATGGTACATTCCAGAAACATGACAAGTGATGCAGCATCGCTCCCAATGAGGGAATCCCTGCACCGCAATGTTGAATTTGAGTCCAACCGGAGGTTCGCTTCCGTCCGGTCGACACGTGCGAACGAGAGAACCACAAATAGCAATAGCATACGGGTGGGCCCAACACGTTGCTCTCCACCCAAACCTTATCACCTGCGGGCTGGGGTGTTCCCTTTTCAAGGGCGGGCCGCCCGACGAGCGTCGTGCGTAGGGGAAGCGACGGCGAGGACCTGCTGAAGCTGCACCCCGGTGCGGAGGCCGCGGATCACGGCGAGCCCTCGGCGAGCGCAGCGCCGGGGAGCCGCGGCGGATCTCGGCGGCGCGTGGAGGCTTGCCGAGCCAAGCGCTCCTCGCGTGGGAATGGTGGTGGCTCCGCGACGAGTGGCCGCGGCCGCGGCCGCCGGTGACCGCCGCACCGGTAGGGGGCAGCGGCGAGTTCCGTCGGTTTTTTTTTCTATGAGTAAAATGGTAATTTGTTCAAAATATAAAATGGTAATTTGCTCGAAATATATTAACCAACTTGAGATAAGGTTGGATAAAAGATTTCATATGTTTGGTTTCATATGTTAAAACAATAATATTTTTCATAGTTCCAATCATACCCTTACTACTCATACTAACTATGAATACTACCCATACTGCGGTTACTACCACTAAAAAAACCGGTAGTGTAGAATTAATTTCAACCGTCGAATCTTTCAAAATAGGTCCTTTTTTATTACACATGAGTCGTTTTCAAACGGTAGTATATGGTAGTATTGTGCACGGTAAAAGACCTCATCGCTGATATCCACGTTAATCTAAATGAGAGAAGAGTTTGAACCGTTGGAGTTTATGAAGATCTAACGATTCATATTATTATGAAAAAAAGGAATTTCCACGTTAATCTAAATGAGAGAAAAGTTTGAACCGCTGGATTTTATGAAGATCTAACAATTCATATTATTCTAAAAAATTAAATATTTTTTATCCATGATTTCCTTTCCTTATGGCACGCCGTAATTAAATACATATGCGATATTTTTTATTGCCTAACATTAGGTGCCGGAGTTGAATACCAACTTGAATCCGCATGTAGTTTTTTTAATTTCCTAACAAACTTTGGTAAACTTTTTTAGACTCCCCCTTAATGGATCATGGAGTATGTCACGTACTTGAAATTAAAAGAGGAATATAGATTAATACGTCTACAAATTACATGAAAGCAAGTTTTTTAATCACATGGTATATGCGCGATGCTCACACACAACACATACTCGCCCCTCCCTCTATGAGCACTTCCGAATGAGTGAGCCGACAAATTCTCAAGATAGATGAAGTCACCACCGGTCCGACGGTCTAGATCAATCCAAAGAATCCATATCTAATATAACTAATAAATATATATACAAATCCAAGATTTTAAAAAACAAGAAAATTAGAAGCAGATTTCGATGCGATTGAGAAGAGAAATAGCTAAATAAAATAATCCATATTAAATACAATTACAAAATAACTAAAATTGTTATTAAAAATAAGGAAAGTTAATATTGTGCTTATAAATAATATGTTTGACCACCATAAATCGACCGCAAATATTTGATATGTCCTTAATTCCTTCCGTACCTTTAATATGTTGTGATTTTATGAGCCTATATTGGAACACTCATTTAATAAAAATCTCATTTACAATATGATTAGTTAATATCTAAATTTGAATACAATAATATAATATATTTTGATAGAAAAAGATAAATAGTCAAATCCAATTAGCGATTATTTGCAATCGGACCAACAACACCCAACACACGACAGATTAGAGCTAGCAACCGGCATTGCCGCGAGGTACGACAAACCTGCCGAGAGGTGTTGGATCCTCACGCTGGGAGGTGGAGTACCGAGACTCTACACAATGTCAACACCGAAGACTCAGAAGTCGTGGAATCAAGGTGAGAGAGTTCACCCGACAAAAGTAAGGGAAAAGTGAGAGAGAGAGAGAGGTCCTGTGCCACCGCTACATGAGTTTGTCCCTATATCAAGATGAACCTTCAAGATTGCCTATCCTAACAACTCGCCATCGCCACCGGCACAACAAATTGGCCCGGAGGAGTTAGACACAAGGTTAACATCCGAGTCGGACTCAAAAGCCGCGAAATCGAGAGAGGCATAGTTCACCCACAAAAATAGGGGAGAAACTAAGAAGGAGGTGTTGTCGGAAGATGAGGGGGATCGGAGGGACCTATGCAACTATTGCATGAGCCATTACCAAGATTAAGAGGAACTTTCAAAGTTGCCTACGTCAACAACTGGCATCGTAGTTATGTACAACGAGCTTACCAGAAAGAGTTGAATCCACACGCTGAGAGGTGAAGTATTGAAACTCTACACAAGAACAATGCTTGATTTGGACTCGAAAGCTGTAGAATTAGAGAAGTAGAGTTTGCACGACAAAAGTAAGGGAGAAAGAGGAATTGTCAGGGTGGATGGTGTGTGTGCGCGTGCGCGCGCAAAGAGAGAGGAGGGATGAAGGGACCTGTGCCACCGCTACACTAACATATCCCTAGATCGAGAGAAACCTTCAAGATCGCCTACGTCGCAATTTACATCATTGCCAAATACGACGAACTAGCTAAGAGGAGTTAGATCCACACATTGGGAGGTGGAGCATCGAGACTCTACACAAGGTCAATGCCTAAGTCGGACTCAGAAGCCATAGTATCAGAAAGGCATAGGTCACTCGACAAAAATAAGGAAGAGAATAGGCAGAGAGAGAGAGAGATTCGCGGAGGGACCGAGAGATGCCAAGGGTGATTTACGATTTCAATCCAATATACAAAGCTGCAGAGCTTGCAATGTATGCGAGGGTGCAGTGAAGCGTTGATTGTGTCATTCGCTATTGGATTTCCATCCACCAATCCAATACCACCCAAGCAACAAAATTCGGGTGTAATCGATACTAATTTCGAAATCGAGACACCAATATCTATATGAAGGTTGAATGTTAATGATTTCGAAAGGATGAGAAACGAGTCATATATAAGGATAACTTTATCAAATATAGCCGCGCTATTAGCGTGGACCAACTTGCTAGTTGGCTAGAAAGTACAGTTAATTTATTTTGACCATTTGAACTAGGTAATGTGAGGGGAATCAAATTAGCCATCCAGCTCGCGCCCAATGCATGGCTGCACCTACAGTTATCGCTTTATTAGGAGTTACCACCATGGTACATGAAGGCCTTTCTCAGATCAGCCAGAGGCGCAGAAAATGTTCAGAGGTAAGAGGGAAAAAGATGCAGTGTTGAGGTTTCTCTTTCACCAATTAGTTTCTGTTTCACCAATGCAATGAACTCAGTAAACATTGCAATAATCGCATGGTACATTCCAGAAACATGACAAGTGATGCAGCATCGCTCCCAATGAGGGAATCCCTGCACACTATGATCTCTTTGAAGAGCTTGTAGAGGAAGGGAAAACGCAGAATATGAGCTTGAGAGAGGCTTGAGAGCAGGATCAGCTGCATAAAAAATGTAATTGTGGACTTCCACTGATGATAACTGAGAAAAAAACATTCCTGATGCCTCCTATGCCTAATTGCTCATTAATCTGTTAGTTGTTTATGTTGAAACATCCTTGCTTGATTGTTTTCCGATTGCGTGACAAGGAAAAGTAACCTCTGTGAGAAAGCACAATATGTCCATACACATGTGCCCCTCTGTTCTTATGTGTTCTCTCTGTCTAGAGTTACTTGTAGGTCTTTTACGGTGCACAATACTACCTCGCAGTAGTATCATAATATAACTGGTTTTTTTGGTATGAGTAAAGTGGTAATTCGCTTGAAATATAAAATGGTAATTTGCTCGAAAAGACATTAACCAGCGTGAGATAAGGTTGCATAAAAGATTTCATATGTTTGGTTTCATATATTAAAACAATAATATTTTTCATAGTTCCAATCATACCCTTACTACTCGTACTAACTACTAATACCACCCATACTACGGTTACTACCACTAAAAAACCGGTAGTGTAGAACTAATTTCAAATGTCGAATCCTTCAAAATAGGTTTTTCTATTACATATGAGTCCTTTTCAAACGGTAGTATATGGTAGTATTGTGCAACGTAAAAGACCCCGTCACTGATATCTAAAACCACTAGTACGTGCGTGGCCGCTGGTTAGCACACTTGCTTGGACATGTATCACTTGTAAACTTTCATGGACCATACACCTTTACAGAGATGATACAGAGAATCATAAATTAGCCGAATAGCCCTTGCAATTGCACAACTAATAAGTATATGTGATTCTTTGTTTTTATTTATAATCCTTAACAAAAGTTTCAACTCTTCAATAAATTAATCATTTTATTTTGCAAATGGATGATAAATCAATGTGAATGCTTATGTCAACGCTAGTCCAAAGTGAACTTTTGCATTTGATTTTACATGATATATTGAAATCTGTAATGATGTTTTGCATGCGCTGGACTCTCTTTTGCATGCACGCCCGAATCAACTATTGATACTATTGTTCCGGAACTGTAGAAGTTCAACTTCAGAACGTCAAACCGCGGCCATTACTATTTGACACGTTCGTCGATACCCAGATATATACATATATTTTCAGCAAGTAACATAGAACAGGGTGCAGAAATCTCACCTCAACCATAACCCTTTTGATATAGTACCTGACCAAAACATTGACAGAACTTGAACTTTGAAAAGTGTCGCACGGAAACCTCAACAGATAATGTGCATATTTTGTGGCGGGGTAGCTCTGAAAACTGTCCAAGGCTTGCCAGTTGTGGAGAAAATTCCATTCATGATGACTCCCACGCCCAAATGCCCATCAATTTCGTCCCTATGCACACTAAATTAAAACACGAGAGCATTTGCGAGAATGTATCCTTAAGCACTACTACTCGGGTGAATTGTCTGACTCCATATATATATGCATGGTGTGTATTGACAGGTGAGTGTGTTTCATATGGTGCGCAGACAGTGTTCATATCACAAGTACAGAGTGGTGGTGGTTCTATGTTTGAAAACGGCATTGACGATGGGATAAAAAGGACCACATAATTAACCATGCACATCAAACTCAATTGAGGCAATATATAATCTGGCAGACCTTTCTATACGTTAGAATAGGGTTATATTCTCCTTATTTTCTTTAACCAAAGGGGGCTAAGGTATGGTCGCAGCCAGGAGACCCGGGTTTGATTATATTCGTCGTTGAAGCGAATTTAATGGACTGGTTTAAAGAAAATCCCCTCCGTAGTGAAGCCGGGGTTCGGCGGTTTCTAAGCGAGATTCGGTTCCCTTTCCTTAATGAAAACCGTGAGCGGTCTAAACTCCACCGGCTTAGTTTTTCCTTATTTTCTTTACTTTTTTATATATATCCAACGGTTTGCTAACGGCATGTACAGCATGTCGTTTGGCCTCGTCTATGTGATGCATTTTAAAAAAAACACCCCCGCTTGAGCCTACCGACGGGAGCAGCATCGTCTCGCGAGGCGACGCAGACATCCCGTTCTCCGAGCCTGAGCAGGCGAGGGGAGCAACGTTGTACATGCTCGTCCCGGCAAGAAGACGGTGCCATCGGATCCCATGTGGAGAGCGTGCGCGGAAATTTCCCTGCCAAATCATAGTCAGAGGCGACGGGTCTCCCCTTCACTCGTGGTGGCGGCGACGACTTCATCCTGCTTGGTGACCATGTACATTGAGTACCAGGGTTAAATATGGTTAATAAGGTTCGTTGGCCCCGTTTAATTCCTGAGGTGAAACTTTTGGGTCCTCTTCCAAGATCTATTAGGCGCATCGAATGTAGACTATTTAAAAAAAATAATTACATGAATATATATACCGGAAATTGCGAGACGAATCCATTAAGTCTAATTAATCCGTCATTAGAGATTGGTTACTGTAGCACGATGTTGTCTAATCATGACATAATTAGGCTCGTTAGGTTCATCTCGAAAATTAAGGTACGGGTTGTGGAATGAGTTTTGTCATTAATCTACATTTAATACTCGTAATTAGTATCCGGAAGATTGATGTGATGGGTAGTTGGTGAAATTTCGGTTTAGTTCCTAGAAATTAAACCAACTACTTGTCACATCAATCGCTGGACACTAATTAGGACTATTAAATGTGGATTAATGACAAAACCCAATCCACAACCCCTACTTTAATTTTTAAGATGAATCTAACGATCCTAATTATGTCATGATTAGACAACGTCATGCTACAAGTAACCAATCTCTAATTACAAATTAATTAGATTTAATAGATTCGTCTCACAATTTCCAGTCCATCCGTGTAATTATTTTTCCTAATAAATCTTGAAAAAGGACCAAAAATTTTACCTCACGAACTAATTGGGGATGCCGGTTTGCATAACTCGTAATTAAATCTAAACTTTCGTCTGTTCATGGATGAAAGAATCATATCTTATTTTGTAAGTTCTACCCTTGGTTCGTTCAACAAAAATACATATGACACGGATTGTCAAGGGGTAACATGCCTCTCTGTTGAGGAGATTGGCCTTGATCTTGATCCTAGGAACATGCGAGTTGGTTCTGAGTAAGTAGCATGGCTGCCAAACCCTTGGAAAAGTTCATCCCTGATGACTCTCGTGCCTAATTTCTCATGAATTCAATGGATCTTTGCTGATTCTCTCATGATCTCTGATTGCACAAAAGTTCAAGAACGCTCACAAGAATGTGTGCACCACATATCACTCTCTCTGCTTTGTTTTGTGATGTATCCAAAGACACTGCTTGAAGATCTGAGAGTATATATGCTGTGGGATGAATATTATTCTCTTGACCGGATACTATCCCTGGTACACAATGGTAGTTTCAGTTTTAAACAGGTTTAGTGATCTGAAAAAAGACATGCAATGGCTATTTAAGTTTTGTCGAAAAGTTAAATGAATTAATATTTTCATAGGGACAGTATACCTTGCAGTATTCTCTGCTTCGATCTATTGTCAGAAATACATACAAAAAAAAAGATCGTCTGAGCTTTAGTGGCATAAAATTAATGTCAATAGTGAAATATTTCCACCTCATCACATAGTCAGATTACACTCCACCATAGTTAAATTTTCATGCCCAGTCATGCCCAGTCTCGTGCACTTTCTCTCTAAGGCATACATATCAGTTAATTTGACCATGTCATCACCGTGCAACTTGAAATTTCATCAGTTCATTTCTGGTCTAATCTTAATTAAATTGATTGTATCCTATCTCTTTTCTCTACTCCTAACCCACTAAAAACTGAAACTGCCATCCTGTAACAGTCCTCTTAATTTGGATATCAAAAAAAGGGAGACAACAGAAAAGGGAGGATTTTTTATGTATTTCTGGCAACTTTTGGCCACTACTAGAGTCGCCAATGAGGTCAAGGTGCCACATCATGGAACCTTGTATACTAGATGGTAGTTGCTGACGACGTTGCAAAGGCTGCGAAAAGCTTAGTCCTGACGACTCTCGTGCCTACTGGCCCAAACCCATATGTAGCGCATGTTGAACTTTTCAATGGTCTTTGATTCCTCTATCTCAAGTTCTTTGTTTTGAGATATCCGAAAGCAAGCACAAGACTACAGGAACAATGCCTCAGTATATAAGTTGTGTGTCGACCAAGCTTTAATTCTCCATTAAAACAAAATTATCTTCATGAGGGCATAACGTCAGGGTTAAGATTTTTCAGTGTCATTGATGAAGGAGATGATTAAGGAAAAGGGCATTCATCTATACATTCTTTCTTTTTTGTTAAATTCTCAATTTCGCCAATTAAAAACTAGAGATTCCTACTTCATTTTTTTGCATCGTTGTTGATTGATTCATTCTTAGAAAAAAAAAGAGAATGAAATGCACAGGCAGTATGTTAAGTAATCTTGAGATATTGAGGAGACCCCTAAACAGTAGCTATCTCTATCGCCACTTTTTTAGGGCATATATCTATTGCAAGTTGTGCATCCATTGAGGAGACCTCTAAACAGCCGCATTGTCTCTGTATGGAGTCCCTCCCGGGGCAGTGTTTGTAGATTTTTGCAGCATCTTTGTATAGACCGGTCTGATTGCCTACCCATCCGGTCTGACCGTCGATAAGAGTTTCGACTACCGCACGACCTAGCGCACTCGTGTGCTGACCAGAAAAAGCGTCAACAGCAACAAAGCACACTATATCATGACCGATGATATCCTTGTGTCTGTTACTAAACTTGATAACCCTATACTAAACTAAGTGCCCATCATCTTCTCGTGACACTTAGTACTAAAAGAGTTCTTATCCTTGTCGCATATGCTCCATGTCCGCTTTCACATTCAAATTCAGGGGGTCACATTCCAATAAACTTGTGAGACGATAACCAGCAGAATTTCGCTTCAAAACAAATGTGTTAGTCACAAGCATATGGTTGGTATTTATCACTGAAAAATAGCCATACCAAAGATGGGAAGGGCCAAGGTGATGGCGCCTAGGTGCTTCATTAGGTGACACATATGTCCAACCAACAATTTGCAAGAATTATCAGAGGCAAATTTTCACTAACTAAAGTATTGCATGAGCTCATTACTTCATTTTTCCTCAAAATTCGTGGAGCAAGAAAACATGCATCCACTTGGATGTCGATATGGTTCCTAAAATCAACACATCTTTAGTTTTATAAAGTAGGTGGTAGAATTTTTTGCCCGGTCATTGAGAACGAAAATAAAAAAAGGAGGCACTACCAAGTGAATGTAAGGACATCACATCAAAGATTATCAGATATAGGTGTAAAAATACCTTTCGCCGTGGTGGTGCAGCTGTGAGTATATCACGTCACTCGCGACCGATAAACTAGTGCACATAATCAAAAAAACAATATATATATATATATACACACGCTCATCCTTTGTTTTTGCAGAGGCCGGAGATTGCCTCCATTATCTAAAAACCATCAAGCTTTGCAAACTGCTAATAAGTAAATTCCTCATCACAGATTTTAGTGACTACTATAAACATAATTCAGTACCTTTCGAAAATCAACTAATAATTCCTTGCTACATTTAAAAAGCATGTCAAGAACCAGAAATTCAATACAATAAATTCATGCTTATGTAGCGAACATGGCCTCATATGCCATTAGTTCGAGATTGATTTTGGAGATTCATGACAACATGATCAATGGGACTGACCATATTGTTTAGCTTGTCTCTATAGACATTTCTAGGTCCCAAGGATGCAAGAATACCAAATGCCAAAATAAGAAAATCAAGGGTCAAAACCGAGCAAGAAAAGGAAAAGAAAAGACACCGTCGGATGAACCGACGGTATCAATTTAGCAAGCGTCGGTGCAATCGTCGAACGAGTTGGTACACAGGGTGAAACCCTAGGTACCGTCGGATGAATCGACGGACCACTTTTTAGTAGCGTCGGACGAGTTGCAGAGGAAGAGCAGCGAAGACAGTAGCACCGGATGATCCGACGGTCTGAGTGGGGACACCGTCGGTCTATCTGACGCCCAGTTTGAATTCATACAGAGACGCGCCAAGACAAAGCCTTCAGCACCGGATGATCCGACGCCTTGGTCAAGATGAAGCGTCGGTCTATCCGACGGTCGCGTGGAAGCTAACGAGAGGCGACTTGGACGTGAGGTCTTCGAAGACGGATGATCCGACGGACCGTCGGTACATAGCGTCGGAGCAGCTTGTGTCGCAGAAATCATGTGCGGTGGAGGCAACGGCTAGTAGCACCGGATGAACCGATGCCCGGAAAAAGATAGCGTCGGATCATCCAACGGTACTACTTTCAACGACTTTTAGCCAACGGCTAGTTTGATGCCATGGGCTATTTATACCTCCTCCACCCACCCATTTGAGGTTGCTGGGATTGTGTGGAAGTGCGAGAGAAGTTCAAGACACATTGAAGATCATATCCAATCCATCCAAGTGCTTAATTGCTCATCCTTAGACTTGCATATGCTTTGTGTATGTGCTTAGTGCTAGGATTAGCTTAGAGCTGAGCGAGTGCAAGGTTGTGCCATCTTTGTGAGGTGATTCTTGTGTGAATCCGGTTGTACAAGGTTCGCCGGAAGCCTTGGGGCCTAAGTGGCTCACCGGCAATCGTCATCGACCCTCCGGCTTGGTGTGGAGCGGCGAGGACACTTTGTGCGGGGGACATGGAGACCCCCTTCCTTGGTGGAGAAGCTCCTTAGTGGAGGCGGCATCAAGATGACCAAGGGAGCTTAGCGAGGCCTAAGTGGCTAGCCTTTGTGGCGAGTCAAGTGGTGCTTTTGGGAGAGACTTGGTGACCGGTAAGCAATACTCTTGTGTGAGTGCTTCAACGTGGACTAGGGGTGGCTTATTACCTACCGATACCACGGGATAAATCGTGTGTCAAGAGTTTGCTTCCTCTCACCCCCTTTACGTTTCCGCATTTACTCTATTGCAATCTTTGTTTGCCTTTACTTTCCTAGAGCAAGATATCATGCTAGGATTGGCTATAGATTGCAAACCTTGTTTTGGGATGGGAGTTTCACACTAGAACAACCCTAGTTGCACATCTAGATAGTATGTTCTAGTTTACCTTTGTGCAAAAATAGTGAAACCATATGTTAAGATTTTAAGTTGCCTAATTCACCTCTCGTCCCTCTTAGGCTAACGAGCATACGTTTCCTTAGAGCTTAATAAGGCCAGCTGATGTGGTATAGTCTTAAAAAAAACATTAAGGCTGGTCTTGTTATGTTGACAGCGAGTATGTTAGCTTGACACACCACATTCCCCTTGCATCATCATCCCACCCACCCCACTAAATCCAGATTACTAACACACCTTCTCCTCCGTTCAAAAATTATAAAAATCTAATCCAGTTCCTACTAGAATTCAGCAACAATTCTGGCCTCGGTGTCGACGGCTCCTTCCCGTGCTTTGTTGCCACGATACTGTTAGATGATAGGCAACATTTTGGCATATTTTAAGTACATAATTTAGTAGATATTTCAATATCATAGTGAGTGAGACAATCCATGTGCAAGTGTGTATGTTTAAATCACAATTAAACATAACAATATTCATGATTATACAACTAATAAATATGAACATTTGGTTAAGAAAGTACCCCGTGGAAGTTTGGGTGACGACGTCACCCGAATTTCCGTTATCACCCATTGTGAGTGACCTCAATCGGTGTAGCCGTACACACGTCCATGCGGGCGGGGGATCGCAGTGCAGACCCGCTGTAGGTGAAGTAGTCGTTCGCTCGCTTGTCGTTGATGTAGAGGAAGTAGTCGTTCGTTCGCTTGTCGTTGACGTAGAGGAATTAGTCATTTGGGAGCGAGCAGTCACGTGAAGACGCTCCCCAAAAACCTTATTGCCCACCTATCCCGAGCAGGATCTCAGCAGCAAGGCGCGGTTCCGGAGGCTCTGCTCTCGCCGGTACCGTGCGCGCGGTGCAAGCGATGGAGATGCAAAAGAAAGCAGCAAATAGAGGGAGAAGAGAGAGGTCTCCTAAACAGGAGTACCTATTGTTTGTGAATTGGTGTCCTAAGGGAGAGGAGGAGGGCGCCTTATATAGGCGAGCAGCAGGCGCAGGGGGGATGAACCTGGGCGTCATGGTCAATGCGCCTCAAGTAGTAACGGTCGCGGTTTAAGGCTCTGAGTTATTGTCACGGTTTAAGGGCTACTGGTAATTGTCACGATTAAGAGCCCATTGATAGCCAACAGTAACGTTCACCATTAAGGAGTCATCAACAGCAAAAAGATGCTCTCGTCCCGCAACACATCACGTCCGCACCGCCCTCGCCCGAGGCGAGGCGAGCGAGCGCGCGCGTGCGCGTGGCACGTCTATCTCCTTTATTCAACTTCACAAGAGGTGTACCGAAAGGTTACCTAATAAGTTGGATGGGAGACTTCTCCAATACCCATACGGTATTTCTCTCTTTCCTTAAAAGCATTAAACAAATGGACTTTTAATTCCTTTATTATTACAATAAATGACCCTCGCCCATTTATTTAACAGATACCGCTCGCTCACGAAGGTGCAGGTCGGGCACCACAAGTTTAAGGGCGACCGGACTGAATCCTGCGTCCCGTCGATCCCAGAGGCCCACACACGTGCGCGTGAACTCACTACCGCAACGCAGATTTTGAGACCGGAAATGGAGGAGAAAAATCAACATAAAAACTTCCGCGCCAAAGAAATGAAAAAAAGCAAAGAAAAACATTTTTTTCAAAAATTGTTGAACAAAACTTTTATTAAACTTTCGTATAAGTTTTTCAAACAAAATATAGCAAAAATACCTGAAATTTATTTTCGAAGATTTTTGAACGAAATCAGGAAAACAGAAAATCAAGAAAAAACATAATAGAAAATTTTTTAGAGAAATCTTTGTAAACAAACATTTTATGAAAACATTTAGAAAAACTTTACAAAAGAATGAACAAAGATTAGGACAAAAAGTTTTTGAAACACAAAAGAAAAAACAGAAAAGAAATTTTAAGAAAAAACATCTCAAGCAAACCTGGATAAAGTTATATAGAAAAACTTTGAGTACCAAAATAACAAACAAAAGTTTTTGAAAAAAAAAAAAAAGAGAAAAAGCAGCAGGGACTTCGGACTCGCCGGCTCGGCTTGACCCAGGGGAGGCCCCTCCCTGACGCCCGCCGCCATCTGGCTCGTGGAGCTCGTAGGGGCCCGCCACCGCAGTCCACGACTGCCCGGATCCAGCGCGAAGGAGCTTGTCGGGGCCGCCGGGATTGGACTCGAAGAGATCGATGGGGCCGCTGCAGTCGAGGTCCAACCCGGAGGAGGCCGACGGGTGTGGAGCTCGTGGAGCCACCGCTCGCCAGACCCTCGCTATGTGCCCCTTTCCTTGCCTCCGGTCGCCACCGCCTGCGAAAAGGGAACGAGAGAGGAGAGAGAGTGTCACAGAGGAAAAGGAAAGGAGATGGTTATCTTCTCGGGGAGGTGTAGGTGTGTCCGTGTGCACGTGTTGACCGTCGACCGGGAGGAGTAGAATCTACGGTCAGCTGTAGAATCAACATTTCGGTCCAGGTCGGCATCGGCAGGCTCACCTCTTTCTGGCACTATAAGTGGCTCTTTAGCACCTCCTTGGCAGACACTTCACTGCTCTATATTCCACTGCGCTGATACCTCTGGCTCTATGCACAAACTCATGTACAGACGAGAGGTGGTCCGCCGCGCGGCCAGCGACCTGGCGCATGGAGCTACAGATACTAGTCCACAGTGCCTCACATCCTGGCTTGGCGAGATTACCTGACTTCCCGTTGTCAACCTTGCCCCCTACTGTTAGGCTAGCCTAGATAAATCCCTCCCCTTTGATATGTGTAAAAAGTTCTTCGATCAATGAATTTAGTAGGTGGGGATCTCCCCCCGAATTGTTTGAAAAAAAGCATCGCATCCCGATGTCCTCTGTTCCCTACAAGCTCTTCCACGGCTTCACTACCGAAACGCGGCCTTTGCCGTGCGTTCAAATCTTTGCCGTGCGTCTTTTATCGGGTGCACGGCAATGAAGCTCTCTGCCGTGCGGCGAACAAAACGCACGGCAACGAATCTTTGCCGTGCGTTTTAATTTCGACGCACGGCAAAGAATCTTTGTCGTGCGTTTTAATTTCGGGCGCATGGCAAAGATTTTTTTTCCTTCCTCCACTTTTGCAATAAACGGCTGTTAGTGTTTGCCGTGCGTTCTAATTCCCGGCGCACGGCAAAGATTTTTTTCCTTCCTCCACTTTTTCAATAAACGGTCGTCAAAAAAATTTAATTTTTGTACTTCTTTTTGTTTCGCCACCTCAAAAACATTATTTTGTACTCTATATTTCAATCTTATGCATGTCTCGATAAATTTACTATTTTTAACAATTATGTGTCACTTAAAGAATTTTTGCCGCATACGTCAAATTTGAACTGCAAGTGCATAAAGTAACGAAGTAAAATTTGTGCAAAAATGATATTCATGTAATTTAGTTATTTTTATGACCTTATCCATGAAACTGGGCGGAGTTTTGAACATTTTGTTCGCGAATCATGAAAATCCACATGCGGTTGTCATGTTCTTTAATTGTACAAAATGCAAATAAATTTTGAAAATCATGAGATTCGTCTAGGGCTCATGATATCCTGTGTGAAACTTGTGATAAATCATATAGAGTGTTTTGAGCAAATCGTCATGGATGGTGTTTAGAAACCGAAGTATCTTACTAGAAGTTTTAGAATGTTTCATAGAGTCACAAAAGATATGGTTAGATTTGTATGTGACGCGACATTCAAATTAAATTTTGACTTCAAATCTTGTTTCTATAAGCAATATACAACATAACTTTGCTTGTCTTCATTTTATAAAATTTTAAAATTTATTTGATAAATTTTATGAATTTTATAAAATCGTAGAAAAATTCTTTGTCGTGCGCCGTCGCACGACAAAGAAAAAATACCGTGCGCTTTTTATGAGGCGCACGGCAAAAAATAGCTTTGTTGTGCATTTTACAAGTGGCGCACGACAAAGATCTTTGCCGTGCGCCTCTTTCCAAACGCACGGCAAAGACCCGCAGGCCCATTTCCCCCCTTCCCCACCGCCGGCCCATTTTCCCTCTCCCCCGCCGGCCTATTTAAACCCACAAACCCTAGCCCCACCCCCCCGCCCCCGTCCCCACCCCCCTCCCATCAGCCACCGCCGCCCCTCCCATCTCCTTCCATGGCGCCGCCGCCCCCTCCCCACCTCCTCCTCCATGGCGACCACCGACGACGGCGCGCGCGCGCGGGCGCACGACGCGCGCGCGCGCGGGCACACGCCGGCGGCGCGCGGGCACACGCGTGGCGGTCGGATCCGGTGTGTGGCGGCCGGATCCATGGCCCGACCCCCGCGCCCCCACCTTCTCTGCTGCCTCTTCCTCACCGCGGGAGGTGGCGGCTCGAGCTCCCAAGCGCGGGAGGCGGAGCTCCCCGGCCGCGGGAGGTGGCGGCCCGAGCTCCCGGGCGTGGGAGGCGGAGCTCCCGGCCGCGGAAGGTGGTGGCCCGAGCTCCCAAGCACGGGAGGCGGCAGCCCGAGCTCGCCGCCCGAGCTCTCGGCCGCGGGATGCGAAGCTCCCCGGCCGCGGGAGGCGGCGGCCCAAGCTCCCGACCGTGGGAGGCGGCGGCCCGAGCCCCCCGGCCTTGGTAGGCGGCGGCCCCAAGATCCCGCCGCGGCCAAGATCCCCCCGCGCGGACGGCGACGGCGACCTTTCTTCTCCCTCACCGGTGGGGATTTCGAGCGGGGAGGCGACCATCCGTGCGCGGCGTGGATCCGGACTAGGGGCGGCGGCCTCGGCGGTGTGTCCCCGGCACGGTGGTGGCCGGTGTGGTGGCCGGTGGGCGGCTCCGACGCGGTGGTGGCCGGTGGCGGCGGGCCCCGCCCTTTGTTGTTTTTTCTTTTTTTTTGTTCTGTTTGCCGTGCGTCTCAACTCCGGCGCACGACCAACGATGTTGCACGTCGTCCGGACGCCGTCCGTGTTGGGCCGCCGTTTGTTAGCTTTTCTTTGCCGTGCGTCACATATTACGCACGGCAAAGAACCGTGTCGTGCGTTGCCTTTCCCCAAGGCGCACGGCAAATGTCTTTGCCGGGTAAAAATGCACCGTGCGCCCTTTGCCATGCGCTTGGGCAAAATGCGCACGGCAAAGGCCGTGCCGTGCGTATTCTAGCCTTTGCCGTGCGCCTCTGGTAGTGCTTGTATCCTGAGCTGGATTTTCATTTCGGAGCAAAACCGCAACACGTGCCATGTATCTGGAATGTATCCATGCATGTATGCTTGTGTTTTTATTTGGGAGTAGTCTTCAATGTTTCTAGTTCATCATTGTCTGATCATAGAAGCAGAGTTACTTGATGTGAGATTCTTGTCTCACAATTTTGTAATGTTTACATAGTTCCCTGCGTTGGTGAAACAGAAACACTGCACATCTTTTTTTTTTTTTTGCTAAAGGCCACGTACCATGGTGGTAACCGAAAAGCACTTGGATGCAGCTCGAGAGGATTGTCTCATCTTTTGTTGTCATGCATGACATTTATGGATTGAACCACCTCCATAAGTTCATCACCGGATTCTGCTAATTTGCCATGTTCCGAGCTCTAAATGCACCATGGTACTCTACTTCTATCAATCAACTGGAACATTGATTTTGATACTTCTCAATTCATATACTGCTGAATAAAGATGCTGATGAAAGCCTTTTATGAGTTCCTTGAGCTGCCAAGTGCCAGAGTATACTGAGTGTGCATCATTTTCATGCCTATGTTTGCTTGGTCAAGCTACTAATTTTGAAACCCCCCTTAAAAGCTACTAAACTAAGTGTCATTCATCCCCTTGTGACACTTAGTGCTATAAGAGTTCTTAGCCTTGTCGCATACGCTCCATGTCCGCTTTCACATTCAAATTGATGGGTCACATTCCAATATAATCTTGTGACATGATAACCAATAGAATTTCGCTTCAAATTTCAAAACAAATGGGTTATTCACAAAACATATGATTATTATTTATCACTGAGAAACAACCTTACCAAAGATAGATGACACCTAGGTAGCTACGTGATTCATTAGGTGACACACATGTCCAACCAACGCTTCACGAGAATCATCCAAGGCACATTTTCACTAATTGAATTCTTGCATGACCTCATTAACTCACTTTTACACAAAATTCGTGGAGCAAGGAAACACGAATCCACTTGGATGTTGATATAATTCCTAAAATTAACACGTCTTTAGTTTTATAAAGTAGGTGTAGAATTTTTGACCAGTCATTAAGAATGAAAAGAAAAAAAGGGAGGCACTACCAAGTGAATGTAAGGACATCACATCCAAAAATTAACGGATAAGGTGTGAAAGTGCCTTTCGCCATGGTGGTGCAGCTGTGAGTATATCACGTCACTCGCGACTGAAAACCTATTGCACATATTTTAATACATCCTGTCAACAACCAGAAATTCAATACAACAAATTTATGCTTAATAAGGCTAGCCGGAGATCACTAGCTAGCTTTTACAAAAAAAATGTTGTGGACTAAAGCTCACCATCGAAGTATATATACATCCCTGAGCATCCGAACAACCGGTCTCTCATAGACGAAATTTCGGACCATTTGAAAAGTAACCCCCTTTAATAGTGTGGTCCGTGAGCTATATATAAACATGAAAACCCTATACTAAACTAAGTGTCCTCCATCTCCGTATGACACTTAGTACTGAAAGAGTTCTTAGCCTTGTCGCATAAGCTCGATCTCCGCTTTCACATTCAAATTGAGGGGGTCACATTCCAATGATATTGTGACATGATAACCAGTATAATTTCGCTTCAAAACTAATGGGTTAGCCACAAGCATACGCTTGTTATTTATCACCGAAAAATAGCCATACCAAAGATGTGAAGGGCCAAGCTGATGGTGCCTAGGTGCTTCATTAGGTGACGCATATGTCCAACCAACAATTCGCCAGAATTATCCAAGGGCACATTTTCACTAACTAAAGTCTTGCATGACCTCATTACTACATTTTTCCTCAAAATTCGTGGAGCAAGAAAACACGCATCCACTTGGATGTTGATATGGTTCCTAAAATCAACACATCTTTAGTTTGATAAAGTAGGTGATAGACTTTTTGCCCGGTCATTAAGAATGAAAAGAAAAAAAAGGGAGAAACTACCAAGTGAGTGCATGGAACATCACATCAAAAATTATCAGAAACATGTGCAAAAGTACCTTTTGCCATGGTGGTGCAGTTGTGAGTATATCACGTCACTCGCAACTCAAAACCTAATGCACATATTTTAAAATTAATTTGACTCTATATATCTGCTTGACTAAAAAAGACTATATATGCTCATCCTTTGGTTTTGCAGAGGCCGGAGATTGCCTCCATTATCTAAAAACCATCACCGTTTTCAGTAACTATTTAAAGATAATTCAGTACCTTTCGAAAATCAACTAATAATTCCTTGCTACATTTAAAAAGCATGTCAAGAACCAGAAATTCAATACAACAATTTTATGCTTCATAAGGCCAGTCGGTGGCTAGTTGTTGATGCTGATTTATTTTGAGATAAAAGTATCTGCTGATTGTTGCTTCTGATAAGCCGACGAACAGGATAGTCTTAAAAAAACTATAAGGTTAGTCTAGTTATCTTGACAACAAGTATATTAGTTTTTCCATTTTTGTTGCTCCTAGGCATGGGGCATGCTTCACACACCACATGTCCCTAGCATCATCACCCCACCCACCCCACTACAATCCAGATTACTAACACAACCTGTCCTCGCTCCGTTCAACAATTCTTGAAATCTAATCCAGTTAATTCCTTCTAGAAATTCAGCAACAATTTTGAACTTGGTCCTACTATCAAATATCAGAAATCCAATCAAACAAGGTTTCACACTTTGCACAAAGGCAAGACGGGTTGTGCTTTAGTCATATAAAACTATTAAGGTTGGGGAAAATTTCAAACATCTTGTAATTAACGTGAGCCATCCATCCAACTAAATTTAATTATCCGTACCACCAGGAAGTACCATTTTGGTGGACCAGATACTAGGTATGGCCTAGTACTAACCAATTAAATTAGCTAGTGGGAAAAATATTATTAGAAAGTACTACCCAAGTATCGAAACAAAGCTCATTGGTTGGACCTATATTTTGTTGCGCAAGTTAAGTGTTATTCCATTATTCCTCATTGCTTCAATGGTACATGCTACTTGCTTTTAGCCCCCCCCCCCCCCCCCCCCCACACACACACACTTGCTTTTAATAACATATTTAATTAGCAGGGGCTTGGTTGGGCGGTTGGCGGGCAATGACAAAAAGGTCCAAAACAACAACTTTTCACACTGAAGTACCCAAGTCAGGACGAGTTGTGGCTTCTAGTCATACAAAAAACATTAAGCCTGGACCTCTTTTGTTGACGCGGACTATCTGTGCCTGCTGATCCATGATGCTTCCGTCATCCTTCATTCTGCTTTCACCTGCAACTCTTGCTCCTGCTTTAATTTATCCCCCCACCCACACCGTACCCCTCCCTCTATATAATCCCAGGTTGCTAGTTCCCCATCCACACAACTCGTCGGATTCAGGTACAGATCAGTCAAGAGGAGTCGCCGGTTCAATTGATAAGAGCAGGTAGTTCTGATACATAAATATCTTAGTAATTTTCGGTAGATGCTGTTATTTAATTTCTCTCTATCTAGATATATATAGTAATATCGGAGATAGAATGTTTCTGGATCAATCTTTACTTTAGTTTTGAACTATTATTTTAACTTGATCGATGCGTCTATGTCTTCCCATGCACGATCTTGCAGGGATGGCGGCCAGTCCAGTGAAGCTCGCAATTGAAGCCGTGAATAGGATCAGGAACGCGGTGGAGGGATTTGGTCAGGGCGATGGGCGGGACAAATTTAGCAAATTTCTGGATGAACTGAAAAATGACCTGAAGAAGCTCCAAAATGCAACGATAATAGGGTGCTGGGGGGCACCTGAGGCGATGAAAAACCTGAAGAAAGCCCTACTGGAAACTGCAAACAAAGCTAATAATGAGGAAGAATGCAAGAGTATTACAGACATCCTAAAAGCCTTCGAGGATCGTGGCATAACTACTAAACTGGACCAGTTGAGAAAAGTTATAGCAAAGGGCATGCTTTCGGAGCAGCTTGGCAGCATCATGGGTACCGGCTCACAGGGAATGATGAAGACGGCGCTGGATAGCATCACCGGCACAAAGGAAACGATGAGCAGAAACATAGCAGCCGTTTACGCTCTCCATGGGCCTCTACGCGAGGTAGTAGTTGCTTTTTAATTATTAGCTTACCAATAAGAATATTCTGATTTGCATACTCAACACAGAGCTCAAATAAACCAATGTTTTGCAACAAATCCCATTGGTTATGATTGATTTGGAACTAACTGTCAAATGGATGGTTGGATATGTTCCATCATATATATTTTTACAAGAATTTCGTTCTGTAGGATTCTTTTTTTTCTAGTGCACGGTTCCCACAAATTTCCCAATTAGAGAGAGTAATACAATGTGGTGTAGTAGTGCCTCAGTGATTTTCCTGGATGATACATAGCTCAAAATCAAGTTATGTTTGAGGCAAACTTTCTTTTTTGAGTAAAATTTGAGGCAAACATATTAGTCGTCATATACACTGTGTCACTGTATATGATTTTTTTTTTGTTCTGTATATTTTTCTGTTTCAGTTGGAACGATTGATCTCACAGCCGCCCTCAACCAACGAAAAGAGGAAACATAAAACAGATGGAGATAAACCCAGTGCGTATATCCTCTATATATATATCATTACCGTTTCTATATTTTTCCTATGAACATATATATAATTATGAAATACAACAACGTAATGGCACATTTTTATTTAGATGTAATAATATAATACAGTAAAAAATATTAAGAAGAGGGGCCTTGGTGCAGCGGTAAAGCTGTTGCCTTGTGACCATGATATCACGGGTTTGAGTCCTAGTAGAGCGTCTTGCAGAAATGTGAGGGGAAACCTGCGTACAAAAAAAAAATTACCCTGCGCTACGTGCACCGGGCTACCATGCATAAAAATTATTACGTTACAGCTGATGCTAGCTAACCCCTCCGAAAAAATTATAGGTTATTTTGGCCAATTTTAGATAGATAGATATATTTCAATATCTGTTTAGACATAATATACACATGCTTGCTGCATGTGTACGTGATTCTTTTTCATATAGTATCCATTTGTCTCGCATATATTATAGTAATAAAATAATTTTCCAAATTAAAATCTGGTAAATAAATTAACTTAGTTACCAAGGGCAGATGTCATATAGATTTACTAAATCACGTCCAAATGCACAATATAGATTCCAGTAAATCGGTTCGAAATGAATACTATAGATCCTAGTAAGACATTATAAAACATTCTCGTAAATTGTATTCCCTTCATATGTGCAATGAATGAATTAGTTCTAAAAAATATAGGAAGACACAGTTTGCTTAGCACTAATATATGGTAACTAAAGCGTAAAAGTGGTACTACCTTGTAAATTTACTAGTTGTTTTTCCGTAAATTTACTAATTACCAAAAAAGTGTCCATGCTTACTGCCTCAGAAATGTAAATCCTCGCAACTGTTATTTACGACGATTTGGTTAATGATTACTCGGCCTCGTGACTTTTATACACCATATTAATTTTTTTTTCTATACAACAACGTATGCCGTCATCTATGAATTACTGGAATCCATGCATATCACCCTTGTTAATCTGACAACCGTAGGAATTTTATAAATGAGTTACTAGATTCTATGAATTACAGTAATTTTGTATGTATCTAATTTTGGTTCAAAAGGTGCAGGAAACAAGCGAACTCTACTGGTAAGAATTACAGTAATTATGTACACCTTTAAAGCGTTGTTTTTTTACCAATAGTAAAGAAATGTATGCAAGTGTAACATAAAACCAGACATTTGTACGCTGCATGTGCAGTAGCCAGTAGGTGTACATGCGGCATGCAACCAGGCAATGATTACGGATGGGGTAGCAACATTGACTACAGCTAATTAAGGCGCCAACGATTGATAATTACCAAGATGTGTTAATGACACCTTGGAAAAAGCCAATCAGATGATGAGGTGACCGGCCACAGAATAACTATTCCGTGGCCAGCTATAGAGTATGAGTTATATATCCAAATTGGTCAGCTAATGGCCATCTAACTAACCAGGTTGTAAGTATGCTAATGGGCTTGAACAAAAATAATCTACCGTTGCTTTTGCGTTGGACCTGTAACTGCAACAAATGCAAGGGTAGAATACATAACTAGCTAGTGGATCGTAAGACCCTAGAAAACACTAGCCATTAAAGCCATATTACTATAATACGAAACAGGCCCTAAACTAACCTATGCCATGCATTTATTTTTTGTACGACAGAGTTAAGAACCTTCAAGACGTGGTCCGAATTGAATGATAAAACTACAGAAAGGGAGGTTATTCGTGACAAGGTTAACTCCAATTATATCTACAAGGTACTCACATCTATATGCGTGGTTTACTTATTTTGTAGAACTGTTTCATTTGCAGCATATAGACCAATAATATATGGACACTTCTGACGACAAAGTATGAACACTTCTTTTTAATTTCCTTTTCCAAAACATTCAATTCATTCTAGATTTAAATAAATCAGTGGTCAGTGCGTAATAACACCTTTTTGGCCACACTACAATAAAAAGCAAACACCATATTATATATCATTTATATATAGTTTTCCATAACTAACTAAGCGTACTTATAAATATCTTTATGAGTGCAAGTTTATAATACACTGAAGACACTAATACGCAGCATTGCTGTCACACCCGGTTTCAAAGGCAAAACCGGATGCATCATTTATATGTGTGTCAAGATCAAGTTACACATGTAAATGACCTCGGTTGATACTAAATATATTGCCAAAACGTAAAAGAGAGTATTATAACCATTACATGACAAATTGTCACATAAACAAACCATCAAAGTGATTAACTAGCAGCGGACCTTCAAAGGGAACTCCACAGGTAGCTAACCATTGGCACGTATGCCTAGAACTCCTCAAAAATCTCCAAGTGTAAGCAGCAACCGGATAGTGTCGATGCAATAATAAAACAAGCATGAGCACATGCCGTACTCTCAACAATGGGAGAACAATAAATAACATGCAATGCTTTATCGGTGAAAAGTGAACAAGGTTTAAAGTAGTTAACACTAGCAACTAGTTACTAGCAAGTATAATGTTATATTGACCCCACAATTAACATAAAGCATAATCATGAATCATGGATAACGAATAAAGAACAAAAATTTAATTCTAGCTTCCGATAGTTAGTCATGTGAGGGTCCAGATCGCTCATGATTGTGAGCATGGCTAATCGATTAGTTTTACACTCTGCGGATGTTATACATCTTTTCCCAAGTCGCTTAAAAGTGCTTTGAAGAACTTTGAATCTAACCATGTTATGCTGACTAGGTATCATGCCACACTACCAAGGTGTGATTGCATAAAAACACTACGAGACCTTTTACAAAGATTCCCTAACATGTAGAAACCCACTAGGTTTCATGTCGAAGTAGGGCATAAAGCTCCCCGACCGGTACCTTGTCTTAGCAATGCCCAACTCCCCAACAGAATAGGACAATACCCCATCAATGCGTCCCCTATTGTCCCTTTTAGGTAAGATCACTAACATCAAGGGTTCTAATTATTTAGCCACGATCGGAGCCATATAATTCTTGTGGTTGCACTATTTTCCTAGGTGGTTCTTCATGTTCCAATTAAGCATGTGGTCTTTTATTAATGAAAGGTGTAGCATTAATAAATCACGATTAAACTTTGTTTACTTATTTTTTTAGTGGTTTCATTTGCAGCATAGACACACTATTCTGACAAGAAAGTAAGAACACTTCTTTTAATTTCCTTTTCCAAAACATTCATTTCATTCTATAGATTTAAACAAACAGATGGCTAGTGCGTAAGAACACATTTTTGGATATACTACAACAGAAAGCAAACATCAAATTATATATTGTATATAGTTTCACAGAACTAACTAAGTGTACTTATAAATATCTTGATGAGTGCAACTTTATAATACACTGAAGACACTAATATGCTGTATTGCTGAAGAACTTCATGAATATATTGTTTACTCTCTATGTAGTATGTGAACTTCACTGTACAAAAAGAACTATAAGTAACTTTCTATAGAAGAAACTAGCACTTGGCCATTGATTACTACTAATTGACGATTCAACCAGTAGGCAAATAAAATATTGCATAGGACCATATAGTAATGAGGCATCTGTGCTGTTTTCTACAAGAGTGCAAACAACAAATTTATACATAATGTACCTGTGTTGCAGTACAAGCAAATAAAACCACGACGGCGCCTGCATTATTTGTTGTTTTTACTTTTTCCTTGATCATGTCATGTGCGTGCAACTTTTTGTTAATCTGATGAAGTTTGATAATATGTCCATTATTACACAAGTGTTATTATCTTCATTTTCATAGTTGTGCCGACATTTTTTTATTGTTATCAATTTTGTTTTGTTTGGATATGATTTGCATCATTTAACTTTTATTTGTACCTTAAATCTATTTCTTATACTTAATTATCAGACTAAATTAGACAAGGTCGATGTTGTCATCAAGAAAATTCTTGTTCCTTATGAAGAACGAAAGGAAATGGAGCAGCTTAATGGTGAACTCCAACTCCTCCAAAAGCTCAAGCATCCGAACATAGTTAAACTTGTGGGGTTTTGCTACGAATACAGTGGGAGGCAGCTGGAAGTGCCGGAAGGAAGAAACAATGTTAAATTCGCAGGAGAGGGCGGTGCATTGGGTATTATCAGCAGATATGCATCGAATAAAACCATGGTCGACGTTAACGAAGGCACACACTTTCACTAGAATCTAGCTTTATCATTATTGACGTGTCTAAAAAGTTTTCATTTTTTATCGAGCCTCTAATGAACCTGGTGCTTCGACACATATGATTTGTACTCTGCAGGGAATGCCGGAAATCTCGATTGGCCGCATCTTTTCAGGATAATTCAAGGAATAGCCAAGGGCGTACATCACATGCATAAGAAATGTGTTGTCCATCTGAACCTGAAGCCAGAAAACATCCTCATGAAGGGTAGTGAGAATGCACAACCACAGATCAACAAGATTAGAAAAGCCAGAGAATTGAAGGGTGCCGATAAGATCAGTCTCAACGCTAAAAACATACCTGCCAATGGGTAACTAGCTAAGATGTTACTTCAACTCAATAATACTGTTAATTTGTGGGTGCAGAATAACAAACGCATCACGAATGAATCAGTATCGTTTATTTCATCTCTCTTTCTTTTCTTTTTCCCACTGCACTCTTAAATTCCTCAGGAAATATGTGGATCCAAAACTGCTCGGGGGGAATAAGAATTGCATTGCGTCAACCAAATCCGATGTATACTCATTTGGTGTGATCCTCCTTGAGACCATCGCCCTCAGGTGCGCTACACGGCTGGAAAATGTCCAGTTTCCCAAAAGTCCCAAGGCCTGGGTAAGTAGCACATGCTATTCCTGATCCGGAAAACCATATATTCACGCATATATATGTAGTACATCGCTAGATAATGCATCAAGAGTTTCATTATTTTTCCCTCAATCACAGGCCGAGAGGATCAAGGAGGAAAGTAGGATGGACTCACGAGAAGAAAAGGAAAAAGAAAGGAAAAGTAGGTTGAGGATCAATGATCTATTGGCACAGGTAACTGACAAGGAGCAGCGGGCGGAGGCAGAATGGTGCGTAATCGTCGGGCTGCTGTGCTGCATGACTAAGCCGGAACACCGGCCCTCCATGGGGGTTGTCATTGACATGCTTGGTTCGTGAGGAAACCAACAAGATCAGAGGACGACAGCACAATAAATTAATGTACCTAGCACTACGTGTAGTAGTTGCTGATCTAGTACGTAATACTTGTATGTATTTGTAGTGGTTTTCGGGTGTGTTAATTAGCTGTATCGATCCATGTGTCAGCAAATAAGTGATGGGATGTGCGCTGCTGGTCAAGCCCCTGAGGCGTGCGCGTTCACGTCTAGTCTAGATGTAGGGCAAAGTAAAGTGTGTTTGCGCGGGCCGGCGCGAGGTGAACGTGTGGGATGGCGCTGCACCTCGCGCCGCGCGAGTTATTGTCGATTGTATTTACATTATACCTTTTTCCCGACAGCCAACAAGAGGACCCACGCCAAATAGAGTAACTCAGAGCAAAAAGGAATTTGTTTAAAGCAGCTCACAGCAAAAAGCTTTTTTTTTTTTTTTGTCGTGAGCCTTTTTTCTGGCCGACGGGAAAATAACTTTTTCTGTATTGAAATCAAACTTTGAAGTGGTAGAATAATTCAAATAAAAACTTTTCAATTACAGAGTTTCATTACTTATCAAGATGTACAACTTTTATTAGGGTAATTTCTTCATTTGACAAAATTGTAATAATTTTTTTCACAAAACCCGTATCTCATATATAGTTTCATGAAACTATATGATAGATGTATAGGATTTGTGAAGAGTGTTACTACCAGAATACCGGATGATCAAATCACCAAAATAACAATTGTCGGTCTTTAGAACTTATGTAATTTTGTTGTTCACAACTTTGAATTTCAACGAAAAACCAAGTTGATTGCTGTTGGGGGGGGGTCCGAAAAGTCGGAGGAAATCCCCGAACACAAGGGCTTGGAACAAGCGCACAAAAGTTGTGAAGAGTTAGGAGACAAAGAATCGCCTCAAAAGTTGTGAACCCTTTTACACGTGCCCATGCGCCCCCTTTTATAGGGAGACGAAGGTACTTTTACATTTCTAAAAAACCCTCGAATCTAAGGAATATTATTAGTGTGAACATGTTCATGAATGTCTTTTACATCCCGTGATTTACGGGGCTAATTTTATACATTTACAAGCCTGCCACTAGTTCACACGTTAAACCCGGACTTTTGAGGTAACGTCTTTGATTTGGCTTCTTCCCGGTTCCCAAATCTCTTATTCATGAAAATCTTCATATGTCATAACCTCCGAACCTAGACTTCAATAGATTCCCCGAATTCCGCATTCCCGACTTTGACTTCGGTAGATTCCCGACTTTCGCATTCCCGATTCTAGAGCTTCGCGGTTCCTCACTCCCGCAGTTCATGAGTTCCCCGATTCCGCAGTTTTGCGGGCCTTAAACATCCCGAAATGGGTTAAAAGTTCGAGCACGAGAGGCCCGGTTCGGCTATGATTTTTGCACATTTACTCGTAAACCGCAGAAACATCCTACGGAGCCAAGCCGAACCTTTCATCTTTTAGGTATCTCACGAATTTCGGCAAGTCCGACGTTTAGAGGGTGTAAGGCATTACCAAATTCCCCAACACTACCCCCTCGTGGAAGCAAAGGGTTGACTCCGACGATCCGTTTCAATGAAAACTTTTGAATTACGGTAAAAAACGTCACCCTCGGAACGTCGGAGTGGACACGCGTCTTCCGGAAAACTTGCAATGGTCATATCGAGGTAGTTTCTTGAAACTACCCCCCCTCGCCCCTATAAATAGAGAGGTTCGCACCGTAAAATTTTTTCACCGCTTCTTCGCTTTCTCCGAACATTTGCGGCATCTTCGCGAAAGGCTCTTCGCGACAAAGAGTTTGAAACTTCAAGACTTTCTCGATTTTCGAAGGTATTGCTTTCTTTATTCTTCTATTGTCATCTTTTATTTTTCAACATTCAAATTCGTAACTTTTTGTTTCGCGCATTTTGCTTCATAAAGGTCATTTTAGTTTTTGCACTTGCACTACCGTCAATTAGGTGGCCCGCGTTAAAAGCACCGAAAGACCCATGACGTACGAAGAGTTGGTTGCTTCGCCGGTATTCTCGCTTGCTAAAGAAGAAGTTCTAGAAACTCGGGAACACTCAACTTCCGTAAAAAATCCAACCGTTGGTGGATCCGAGAATCGTGAGGAGGGAGAGATCGGATCCGAGGGAGAAGATATTGAAGATGTGGATGCCGACCCGAAAGAGCTCATTGCCATGAAACACTCGAAGTCGCTCCCTCTGTCCTTTGTCTTTGGTGAATCTAAGGTCACGACCAATTTGATCGGGGAATATGAGGCACGCGGATTCTTCCCCGGCGGCGACGGTTGCGCTCCCCTTGATGAGCGATTCCTACTTCCGAAGCCGATGAAGTCAATGTTTTTCGCGACTTCTTCACCTGCGGGCTTAGGTTCCCTTGCGATCCCCTTGTGCCCGCGATCCTAGATAAATTCTCCGTGAAGATTCATCGGTTATCACCAAGCTCATTTTTTAGTTGTCCAAGTTTTTGTGGGTTATGAAGACTTTCAAATGCAACTTTAGTGCTAATGTTTTCGCCCGATTGTTCAAGCTAGTCATCGAGTCGGACATCATCAAACTTGACGACGGCCAACACTACGAAGCACACTACACTTGTTGTACTTTCAACACGCGTAGTCAAAATACGCGAAAGAGACTTCGCGGATTCGGATCGTGCCTTGTTGCAAGACCAACTTCTCCGAAGATTGGAGTTCTTACTTATTTTATGTTAAGGTGGACATGTCGAAGATTCCCGGCTACGACGGACCGGCTCACCCTCTCTCGCTCACCTATCGAAGCACCGATCGTCACTACTACGCCCCTTACAACAATCGGGCAATAGGATTCGAAATTGTGAGAATGCATTCCACTTAGCCGGCACAATTCTCGGTGGCCATGACATTAGTGAAGAATTTGTTGCTTTGCAGAGATTTGGCCAATTTCCTACGGATGGGCCCCTACTAAAATTGTGGGGTTCAATGTAAACTAGGCGGCTCAAGAAGTGTCCTTTCCCCGATTCGGTCTTCGACCGCGAGATGGCCAAAGTGCCGAAGACTTCATAAAAGAGGTGGAGAAAAAGGTGAATGTCATTATTGGTGAATCCACGATGAATGAATACAAAGCTTATAAAAACTCGGTAAAGCACAAGAGAAGAATCAATCGGGTGTTCGAAGTTTGCGGTGAAAGGTCTTTCCGATCTCGACGCCCATGCCTTCTCCGTGAAGGTTCTGTTGTTGTTGCCGTTGCCGCTCGGCTGCACCTCCGAAAGCCTCAAGGAGAAAATCCTCGAAGAAGGGCAAAGGAATTACGGATGAAACATCCTCCACGGTTCGTCCCGAGAAGACTAGATCTCTTGAATCCGAAGAAACGAAGAGAAAATGATCGAAGTCGTCTCGGACGCTGAAATGTAGGCGGCTTCCGGTCTCGCCCAACATAGCCGAAAGAAGACTAAGAAGGCCGTGAAAAACATTACTATTGCTGAAGTTCGGCGTGTTCCTTCCGCCTTTGACGATAAAGGTTTTGTCCCTTTCCCGTGGCTCGATTTAAGCTTCAATGTTCGTAGACATTGTACTCCGGAGTTCCGAGAGTGAGTTCGTGGATGTTGAAACTTTTTTAGATGTTGTTCCCGAAGTCTAGAAAGAAGTTACGTCGTTGTCACTGCTCGCCACCGTTGGAGTTGTTGATCCTCAACCCTCTAGTCGCCAAGACGAGGCCTCCCCCGAACTCACCAAAGAGCTTGAAATGACGAGTTCACAAGGGTGAAGAACATGCTCATGAAGTTCCTTTGGTTGAAACTCGCGAAGATCTTCCTCGGGATCAAGACCCTTCACCCTCGATGATTTCTTTCAACAAAAGTTTTGGTACGTCTTATCGGGCGAACTACTAAGTGTTGGCTATGAAAAGATCGATGCGAGAGATGGCACATCTAAGCTTCTAACATTATGGAACTAGTCTAAAATCGTGGATGAAACGGAGAAGGAGCTTCAAAGCGGACGTCTCCACCACTTATCGGGACTCCTCATGAATCCGGAAAGGGACCCTCTAGTCCTCCGCGAGAGTTACCGTTCAAACTACGAGCGAAAAAGGTTCACGAATGGTTTGTTCTTCTTGATCGTAATCTTATGTTTTCCCGCAACTTCGAATTTTGGATTCCTTACTTATTTTTGACCCTTTATTTATTTTCCAAATTTGAAGCACTTCTTCCGATGTATCCAGCTTTTAGAATTGAAGAGTACCATAGAACTTAATCCTTGAAGGCTTCACTTCTTGGGAAGATTGCCTCCCAACGTTTGGTAGAGCGGGAGGAGATTACCAAGAAGTCTGTCTAAGGAATCTATGAAGCTGAAACGTGACTTCAACTTGGCACAAACTCGGCGAATGTAGATTTGGAAAAGAAGGTCTACGAACCGGCGATGCTTTAAAAAGATGCCAAGATGAAAAACGAGGTCGCGAGAAGACGGGAAGAGGGCCGCCGAAAAACCCTCGAAAATTGTAAGAAGGATCTCGAGAAGTCTGTAGAAAACTCATGATGATGATTTGAGATTGATTGAAGATCTTCGAAAAGATCATGACAAATCCTCCAAGGCTGTTGAGGATCTCCGAGTTAACAATGCCGATCTTGCAAAGACATTGAGCGGCAAGGAACAAAAGATTCAAGATCTTGAGAAGGCACTGGCTGGCCGCGACGAGGCTTCTGGGAGAGATATTTCAGATATCAACAACAAGCTGAAGCTTTTGTTTAAGGAGTATGAAAAAGCTTTGATGAATTTTGGTGTTCGTTCCGCTCCATTCCCTGCCGACACAGGGATCTCTGATTTCATGAAATGGATCGACACCGAGTTCAAAGCGCTTCCTGGGGTCATTTCCGCTGTGAGTGATTTCGCCACAGCATTCTCAGTTGAAAGTATTTTGAAGTTGCTTCATGACTTCGACCGCGCCGACCTTGTGAGGTTTCGTGAGAAGCTTTCACAATTACTTGACGCTTCAAGCACCTCAAGACTTCGCCCTAATGAAGATGTTTTGCCCATCAAAGCCAAGTTCGCAAGGGAATTCGGTTTGCCGGCGGGAAGGAAGTTGTGAAGAACATCACTCGTGCCAAGCTAGACCGGGTTAATTTTTCAAAATTGCTTGCCGATTTTTGCAAATTCGCAAACTTTATGTCCTTGGTTTTCTTAGATTCCTTCGTTTGTTCTTTTCGATTGATTGAAGAAGAAAAGCGAGGAAAAAGCATCGAGAAGCCCGAGTCTTCTTCCCAAGATGATGATGACGATGGCACAAACAATGCCGAAGAAGATTCGACGAAGATGGTGATGGCGATAGCAACGAAGAGTGATGTTGAGGACGATTCGATCACGAGGAATCCTCTCCCGGAGGTTGACATCACCGGCCGAGATGTTTTCAAAAACTTCCCCTTTGAGGCGATTTGTATAAAACTTGTGAATTCGTGGGTTTCGTACCCTTCTCTAAACTATCTCGTCTTGTAAATTTTAACCTACGCAGGTCCCGCAAGGTGGGCTCGTGCAAGATGTGTTACCGTTGTGAATTCACCATGGAAATAAACTATGTGGCCCGGCACTTGTTTAAGGAGGCTTATCTGATCGAGACTTTTCCGATTTTTGGCTTGAAGTTTCTCCGAAATTTTCAATAAGCGACTTTGATCTTTCCACGGTCTTTCTTCTTCGTGAAGATGACGGTCCTCTGTCTTTGCGGCTTCAAATTCTTCGAAGGTTGTGAAGATGGAGCCCCTTAGTCCAATCACCGATGGGCACGATTTCGCTTATGCTAGTGACGTTGTAGAAAACAATGGTCGCGGCCTAGGCCACATAGTTGAACTGTCGTATTGAACCCTTTGGGTATTTGATGTAATGTAATGATACTTGACCAAAATTTTGTATTTAATTAGGCAATAAAGATGTTTTGGTTTAGAAAAAATGTCACCCTCCCCCACCTTGCCGTTTTGCATGCAAAATTTCACGGTAGTTTGAAATTTGAAAGTTGTCGTCTAATGATTTGTTTCACGAATTATTCGTGAATCTTTTCGTTACTTTTGAAATCACGGGGATTACGGCGTAAGTCGACAAAATTTGTTTTACGAATTTTGTGGACTTTGCTCACTTGGCACACTTGCCCGGGTTGATATCGCAACTTTCAGTTGCTTCAACCATGCTCACTTACGATTGTTAGCTTTCGGGGAAACTCGAGCCCCCTGGCCTCTTGAACGAAAATAAATCATCATAAATGTCATTTGCGACTTTCACTTTACATCTTTTTACGCATAAAAATTCTTTAACAAAAACATATATAATTCGCTAGTCGCAATCCTCAATTATTGCCGAACTTTTGGTAAGACATCCCTTCACGATGGGAACTAGGCCACAACTTATTGTTGTCTCGGGCCTTTTGGTGGGAATCCCTTTGACGGTGGGATTTAGGCCACAACTTGGTTTCGTCTAAGGCCTTTCCGTGGGAATCCCTTTGATGGTGGGATTTAGGCCACGGCTTGTTGTTGTCTCGGGCCTTTCGTTGGGAATCCCTTTGACGGTGGGATTTAGGCTTTAACGGAGCCTTCGGCTATCACGAGCCCCTTCACATACCTTCCTTTTTCACGATGCAATTTTGGCTATCATGGAGCCTTTCAAGAACTTTTCTTTCACACAATGGAATTTTCGGCTATCACGGAGCCTTTTCACGAACTTTTCTTTCACACAATGGAATTTTCGGCTATCACGGAGCCTTTTCACACGATGAAATTCACGAAGTGCACAAATTGGGGGAAGACTCTTTTCATATATATCACAAAGAGTATTTACACATACCCGCCTCGTTAAAAACCTTGGCTCTTGATTTAGAGCCCCCTTTGCAAGGAAACGAGTACGGTCCTCCTTATTCTAAGGAAATTGCGAAAAAGTAAATGTTTTTGTTCCCGAAACCACTTATAGATTCGTGATTTCGTTTTCTTGAATTTTTACGAATGTAAACTTACGAAAAGAAATGTTGAATGAAAATAAATCTAGCTAACTTTGGAATTCTCAAGGGTAATACCTCTTCAAACTCGTCCGCATTCCACGAATACGGCGGTTCTTCGTCGGTTTGGCTTAACAAGCGAAAAGCCCCCGGCATGTTTGTTTCCTTGTCTATGAACAACCCTTCCCATGGTTCTTGGAGTTTTTCGGGGTTTTCCCAATTCTTCTTTCTTTTTAGAACTAGATCTCTAGTTTTGATGTCTTCTCGACCACTTTTTTGTCCTTCCATGTCTTTGTTTCTTTCCGGTACTTCTCGATATTTTCGGCGGCTTCGAGAATCGTCAATTCGATCATATCTTTCTCTACTTTTTGGTCGACTTCCTAGATTTCTTTTCCCTTCAAAGCACTCATGCTTTCATTCTTGATTTCTTCGGGGTCATTGCCTCGGTGCCAAAAAGTAGGCGAAAAGGTGTGAAACCCGTCGCTCTTGATACGGTGGTGTTATGAGACCGGATTACTTTCGCAATTCATCAACCCACTTGCCCTTCTTCGGTCGAACAAGCACTTCTTGATTCCCGAGAATATGAGGCCGTTTGCCCTTTCAACGGCTCCATTGGACCACGGGTGATACAATGATGAAAATTTCGCATGAGTGCCCAAAGTCTTGCGGTATTCTTTGAAAGAATAACAATTGAATTGTTTCACATTGTCGACGGTCGGTTCTCCCGGAACTCCGAATCTGCAGATTATGTTTTGCCGGAAGAACTTCGGATCGTTGGTGCCGTAATGTTCGCCGGTGCTTTGCTTCTACCCATTTGGTGAAGTAGTCTACAACCACAGCTGCGAATCTGCAGTTTTCTTGAGCTGTTGGTAATGGTCCAACAAGATCCATTCCCCACCTTTGCAAGGGACAAGATGGTGGAATTAGGTGAACTGGCATGATGGTAAGTTTCTTTGATTTGTGGTTTTTTGACATGCTTCACATTCCCGAACCGGCTTTTTTGCATCTATGTTTATGGTAGGCCGGTAGAATCCTTGCTTTATTGCTTTGCTCGCTAGAGCCCTCGTGCCTATGTGTGCACCGCATAATCCACTATAGATATCCTTGAGAAGTTTGAGACCTTATTCGGTACAACACATTCCAAGAGAGTTCTTGATTTCCGTTTGCCCCTTTGGCTAGTTTGTCCGCTTCATTATTGCCATCTCTTGGAATGTGTTGTCTTGAATAACCCTTGAAATGTCTTTCCATTTCCCTGACCTTCTCATGGTATTTCATCAAAATAGGATTTTTTGCTTCGCTCTCTCTTTTCGATATGCTCCCGAATGACTTTGGAGTCTGTCTTGATGATGAAGGTTTGCTGACCCAGAGCTTTCATCTTCCTTAATGCCAGAAGTAAGGTTTCATAATCCGTTGTATTGTTCGTGGAATGCTCGTCATTTGCGAATATGAGTCGAGCTGCATATCTTATTACGACTCCTTTCGGAGATGTTACAAGCTAACCGAAATTCCAACCCCCTTATGACACCGGGCTCCATCACACCGCGGTACCCAAGGTCCGAGAATTTCTTTGCTAGGATTCGAGTTGGTGAAGTCCGGTCTACGACAAAGTCCGCCAAGACTTGCATTTTTATCATGCTTCTTCTCTCGAAATCTGCGGTGTATTCGATAGCTCGGCTCCCCATTTGATGATTGGGGTGGATGCTTCTTTGTTCACAAATAAATCATTCGGTAGTTGATTTGTGATGATTCTTATTCGTGACCCTCGAAGTAGTGCCTTAATTTTCTCGCGGCCATGACAATCGCATATGCCATCTTCTCCAATTCTAAATAAAAGAGTTTTGACCACGATAGAGCTTCGAAGCAAAGTATACTAGGATTTGTTTTAACTTCCCTTCTTCTTCCTTTTCTTGCACTAGCACGGCACTCACCGCGGAATTTGAGGCGGACAAATATAGCGAAGTGGCGATTTTGGCTCGGAGGGCACAACTTTGTCATATTCGACAAATAGTCCTTGAGTTCTTCAAAATCTTATTTCCGAGTTTCGGACGATTGAAAGTTCTTGGAGCTTCGAGAACTTGAAAGGAAGGAAAACTTCTTTCTCGCGGCTCGGAAATGAATCCGTTGAGAGCAACGCAACTCTCCCTATTAATTTTTGCACATCTTTCACCAAAACTAGGTCTTGCATTTCGATCGGCGCTTTGATTTTGTCGGTATTTTCCTCTATGCCTTTTGTTGAAACTATACATCCAAGAACTTTACCCTTGTGATTGCCGAAGACACATTTCTTAGGATTCAATCGAGGTTCGTTTGCTTTGAGATTCGCGAATGTTTCGCCAAATCACCGATGTGGTCTCTTCTCTCGTACGCTCTTGACCACTATGTCATCCACATATGCCAAATGTTTCTCCGAAGTTGGGGTGTAGAACTATTGCTATCATTCTTGAAAATGTACATCTTGCATTCTTTAGTCCTTCGGCATTCTCACGAAACAAAACATTCCGAAAGGAGTGATAAAGCTTGTTTTTTCTTCATATTCTCTGTGCACTCTTATTTGGTGATATCCTAATAACATGTCCGAAGTGAGAGAATTTTCTTGTTGGCCGCATCATCCATGATTTTGTCTATCCTCTCCAATGGGAAATCATCCTTCTTGCATGCCTTGTTCTTTTTTTTCACTAGTACGGTGTTGGCTAGCCGAGTGGATACAAGACCTCTCCGATAACCTTTGCATCTTGGAGCCTTTGTACTTCGGCTTCTCTTTTGCTTTCACTTTTTCTTTAGACATTTTTCGAGCCTTTGCTTCTTCGGGAGTATCTTCTCATCTGTTTCGAGGGTGTGCTCGATGACGTCTCTGTCAACATCTTGTAGGTCTTTAGGCGACCGGGCGAAAACATCTTTGTTTTTGTTCGAAAAAACTTATGAGTTCGTTTTCTTCTTCGGGGGGTAAGATGAGCCCCAATTGTGACCGCTCTGTCGGGCATATCATCCGGGTACACTTTCTTGGTTTCACCATCGGCGGCTATCTCGATTTTCTCTTTGTCTTGCTTGGCCTCAATGTAAGGCTTTCTCTCTTCTTCGAGAGAGTTCGGTGGTATACGTTGGTTTGGCGTGGGGTATGGCCCTTCTCTATGTTTACGGCCTCTTGCCGATCGGCAAACACGACGATGTCTCCTTTGGCGCCGATATCTTCATGCACGAGGCTGTTGCCTTATGATAGCATCGAATTTGTTCATGAATCCTCTGCCGAAAATCGCGAGATATGGATGATATATATCAACCACATCGAAAGTGAGAGTTTACGTTACGGCATTGTCAAGATATCCGAAAGATACGGCGGGGATACTTTTCCAAGCGGCTTGATTGGTTTTCCTCCGAAACCTCGTAATAGGTATTCGGTGGGTGTTGTCGGTGTTTTAGACCGGCAACCTACTAAGGGGAGTACCGAAGTAGATGAATGTGGCCTCGCCGAGATCGGTAACTCGAAGGAAGAGACACGTGGCACACAATTTAGATAGGTTCGGGCCGCGACGTGCGTAATACCCTACGTCCCGTATATCTTGCGTAGCTCGGATTGATTCGGTACGATTACAAGATGATGCAATCTTACACCGTGAGATGAGATCCTCTAGAGAGGGGTCCCCGCCTCGCCTTATATAGTCCGGGAGGCGGGGTTACAAGTCGGTCCGGGGGAGAGAGTACTAGTCGAGTAAGTCTAGAAGTCCTCTATACGGTGCGGGACATGTACGGCTTCCTAATCGAGTACTTCTCCTCTCGTAGTCCTTGTGCTTCACGCCGGCGGGTACCGTAGAGCGCAAGTCGGGTAGTCCCGGGGCCCACCGAGTAGTCGGTCCCGGTACCCACCGAGGTAGTGGGCCCGGGGAAGTCCATACGACAAGCCCCCGAGTACTTTGTAGTCGAGAAGGATAGCTTCAAGTAGTCTTGACGGCCTTAACGTGTAGTCCTCAAGCATCCCCGAGTACTACAAGTCAAAAGTCCTCAAGAGTAGTCGAAGCATCCCAAGGTTGGAATGTACTCCGGTCGACATTTGAACAATCCTCGAAGTCTTCTCGAGTAGTCCCAAGCGTCCTCGAGTGCTTGCTCTTGAAGGTCTTCGACAATGCCCGTGTTGTCTTGAAGCCGAAACCGATATGGAAGTGCGATTGCAAAATTTCACTCCATATGGAGTAGCCCCCGAGCCTTAGGTTGAGTTGTAGACTCGCGGCCGAGGGTCCATACGAAGTTTTGGCAAGAAAATCCCGAAAAATCCGAGAGAAAAACCGATGGACACGTGGCACGGAGCCCCGAGCCTTGAGTCGAGTACTTCCTCTCGAATTAAAGGGTCATCTTGTAGAATGTGTCTTGAGTTGCTCTTGAGTCTTCTTTGCTACCTAGGAAGTCGAGTAAAAGTAGCCGAGCCCCCGAGATGAGGCGCGTGGACTAGTAGAAGTTGAAGAGTCGGGCGCCACCGCCGAGTCGGCCGAGCGCGGACTTATCCATCCGTGCCGTTGGAGGGGCCGCCGTTGACTTATAAATAGAAGCCAAAACCCTTAGGATTTTTCACCTAGCGCATTCGTAGCCATTCTCTAGAAAATGCGGCCGGAGATCACCGCTAGTGCGCACCGCCGCCATTGAGGAGCTGTAGATCCAAGCGCGCCGCCGTAGGAAGCCACCACCGCGGCCCCCGAGCGAATGCGCGTGAAGACACCGTGCACCCGGAGAATGAAGCCTTCACCGTCGAAGACCACGAAGGCCGCCGCCGGGAAGAAGAGGGCCGTTAAGAGGCCGCCGGATCCGCTGCGGGGGCATCGCCGCCGGTGTCTCCGCCGCGACCGGATCCGAACCGCGAGTGGAAGAAGTCCAAGGCCAAGACCAAAGATCTGCGGCCTGCTCAACGGTGGGTTTACGCGGGAGAAGGAGGTGGACATGTGGAGAGCCACGCGGGGGATCCGTACCCCATGGAGAAAAACCGGACGAGATCCCGATGTTCACCTGGTTCGCGGAGCGCGGACTGTCCCTCCCGGCGAGCGACTTCTTCAAGGGGCTGGCACGGGGTACTACGGCATCGAGTACCTCAACCTCAACCCCAACGGTATCTTCCACGCCTCCGTCTTCGTACATTTTTGCGAAGCCTTCTTGGGGATCAAGCCCCATTTGATCTTGTTCGGAAGTTCTTCGGGTGAAGCCTCAACCCGGCGCAACCGATCCCCGAGTAGTCGGAGGAGCGGGGATCCAAATGAGGGAGGACGCCGCCGAGCAAAAGCGTACCTCTCCTACAAGCTAATTGATTCCAATCAAGATTGGAAAGCGAAGTGGTTCTACGTCACGAACCACCCCCGGAGGCCGCCGAAGCCGAGCGGGAAGCAACCCAAGCACCGGCCGTGGTAGAACTCGGAGCCGACGATGCAAGAGGGTCTTCGGTTGCCGAGTTTCGGCAAAGGTGAAGGCGCCCGAGAGAAGCCGGGCCGAGGGCCGAACATGTGGCCTTCGGCTTCATGAAGTGTAGGGTGCGGCCTCCGATGGCCCGCGACACCCTAGGGTACGAGTACACCGGCGACGACGGCACGTCGCGGATGCTCGGAGATAAAGTCGACGACGACGACATTGTTGATAGGGCCGACCGGAATCTTCAAGGATATGCCGGCGTACACGCCGTGTCCAGTAACCGAGTACTCCGCCGCGCGCCCACCAAACAAGGTCGGTAGGCTTCTGTCTTGTCGAGTACTCTTTGCTGAAGAGTAGTCGTGCTGATGAGCTGCGATGCTTGCAGGATGACTTGGCCAAGTTCGTCTCTGAGCCGGCGTCGCCTCTTCAGCTAGTCGAGGTCCCAGAGGAAGGGAAGGCCAAGGCCAAGGAACGGCGCGAGGTTGGCGAAGGAGACGACACAATTGTTGTCGAGGACATGTCCGAGGAGGACGACGATGAAGAGACGCTCCAAGAGCGCTTCCAGCTGCGGTCGCGGTTCAGCCGCCCTGGATTGCCGCACATACCTCTCGTTCAGGATCCACCGGCTAGCCTAGAGGCTAGTCTGCCCGCGCTGCCAAGGAGGTCGCGCAATGTGGCCCGCAAGTGCGTGGCAAAGAAGTTGAAGGTTACCGAAGCCACGTCCCAGGAGGTAAGCCGTCTTCACTAGGGTAATCGAATGCGATGTCTCAAGTTTGTATGTTGACGATGAAGTTTCCTTTCTTGCGGGGAGGTGTCGCCTTCCTACCCCGTTGAGCGGGGTGACGGAGGCGATTAGGACGACGTGGGGGGAGCCGGGCCGGGGGTAGTCGTAGCCCGGCCCCCCACCGTGGAGGAACTTTTGGCCCGGATGGAGCGGCGCCCCCTCGTTGCTCGGGGGAGCACGGAGCCGCCCACCGCCGCTGCCGAAGAGGCAGCGGCTACCGAAGCACGGGAAGAGGCACTGCCGAGGCAGACCGGTCGACATCGCCAGTATCCTCGGCGCCCCAACCGTGACGGTGGTCTAGTCGAGCTTGTAAGTATTGATCCTTCCCAAGTAGTACGTTGGGTGTGGTAGTCATACTCGTTTGACCGCCAGCTTGTATACTCGTAGGAAATCGACAGACTGTCTCGGGAGGGGGGATGAACCCGCTACGGCGGTGGCGGAAGAGGAAGTCGCGCCGCCCGCTGAAGAGTCCGCTCCCGCCCCTATAGTGGAGTCCGAGGCGGCGGCCGCCGAGGCTACGTTGCCTGAGGCCAGCGTCGTTGAAGGTGAGTACTCTACTGAGGTAGAAGTAGCCTTGTAGAGTAGTCGTAATCGCTAGGTGCGGCCGACACGCTTGTACTTTGATGACGGAGTGCCGAAGCCGAGGGGAATGATATCCCGGGCGGGGTGCCCGTTGAAGACGTGACACCGGAGACCTAGGGAGGCTGCCGGAGGAGCCCCCGGCCGGTGGAGGAGTCCGTCGAAGAAGCCACCACGACGACCGGAGAAGAGGGCGACGACACACGCGCGAACCCGCTGCGGAGGTGGTCGTGCGCTCGCCGGAGGTCCGGGACGCGGAGCCAATCCGCTCGGCGCCGATGGCCGAAGCCGCGACGAGTAGTCGTGGCGGGATCGAGTTGTTGGCGGATGAACTTGTCGACCGGCGACGGTGGCTCGGCACACGGGAGACGGTGCGCCAAGCCGAGCGATGGATGAAGGTGAGTAGTCGACACCCTTGAGTAGTCAATCCTTTAACGTTGAGTACCCATTTGACATGTGTTGTGTGTTGTAGGACGTCGCGGAGAGGTCCGGGAGAAGTCCAACATGCTTCAAGGCTTCGGCGATGCCGCGCTCCGGCGGAAGCTTTGGAAGAGGAACTCGTGAAGTCCCGGAAGCAAACCGCCGCCATGCAGTCGAAGCTGGACACCGCCTTCGCCAAGTATCACAATGACGTCCAAGAGATGCGGGCGAAGAGCAACGATGCGGTGCGGAAGAACAAGTCTCTCCACAACAAGAATAAAGGTACGCGACCACCTTGTCGAGTACTTGTTGATGGTAGCTTGAAGTAGTCGACCCGCCGTGACTTGTTGATTGCGAGCTTGAGACGAAGGTCGATCGGTCGAAGTCTTCGAGAGACCGATCCGAAGAACCTCTTCTACCGAGAGCGGGAGGCCCGCCGGTGCGGAGTACGATTATAAGGAGCTTGCTTACGAGTGCGACAAGCACATGGAGCTCCGTATTGCATCCGATCGTGACCTCGTCAACGTGCTACAAATCCTTCCGGAAGGCCCGAACGAGGACCGCGAGAGGCTGCGAGGCTCAACTCAAGGAACTCGAGGAAGCCGCGCTCCCCATCGCGAGGCCGCCGGTGCCTCATCCTGGCGGTGCGAAGACGGCTCCATTGGTAGACCGGCCGAAGGAAGCCCCCCGGCCGCTTGGCGGCCTACGTCAAGCACTTGGCGAAGTCGATCCCGAACCGTGTGCCGGCCTTCATGAAGTCGTACTTTTCGAAGGCCCCCGTGGACGTAGTCGCCGGCGGACTAGCCGCCAACGCACGGATGAGCGATGCGTGGAACCGCTTGGAGCGAGATGGCACCCATTGCTGAACAAGTCGCCGAGAAGCTCAATCTCTAGTAGTCCTGTAATGTTAGCTTGTAGCAGTAGTTGTACATAAATAATTGGAATGAAATTGTTGAAGTATGAATGAAAGAGAACTTCCATGAATGAGTACTCGTTATCGCGATCTGTGAGTGCGGAGTCCCATCTGGAGTCGTCACGTGTAGTTGTGCTCGCCGGTAGTCCCATTGAGGGAGGAGGACGGTAAAGTAGTTGATGGATAATCAAACTTTATTACCGAAGAAGTACGCCCGGATGGCCGGGGCCATTGTTACGAGTAGTCGCCGGGACCGGAGGCCGCTTACGGCTAAGTAGTGCTAGGGCGTAGAGCCGCTTACGACGGTAGATCCGTAGTAGCCGTGTAGGCCGGATCGCGGAAGTACATGGTCTCTCGGTAGACCGGCTGCTAGAGTCCTTTGTCGGCCGGTCGCGGCGCAAGATCCGTAAATAGCCGCATGGGCCGGATCCTAGAGAGGAGTAGTCCGAGGACCGGTGCCCGGACTCGGAGGCCGCTTACGGCGAAGGGGTCCTAGTGTAGTCGTGTAGACTTGAGCCCCCAAGGTAGTCGTATAGACTAGGCGTAGAACCGACGAGTTGGTCAACGTTCCACGAGTTGTTGACGTCTTCGCCTTCAAGCGTCCGGAGGTGGTAGGAGCCCGGTCCGGTCACCTTTGCGACCGTGAAGGGACCTCCCCGGGGGTGACCCGAGCTTGTGTAGTCCTTCCGTGTTCTGGATGCAACGAGAGGACAAGATCGCCAACGTTGAAGGAGCGTTCCTTGACGTTGCGATCATGGTAGCGTCGGATACCCTCCAGGTACCTTGCTGATTGGACGAGGGCGGCACAGCGAGCTTCTTCGAGTCCATCGATGTCAACTCGTCTGCTGTCTTCGGAGACGCCTTCATCGTAGTGCTCAACTGCTGGTGAATCCCACATGACATCAGCAGGGAGGATTGCTTCGGAGCCGTAGACCAGGAAGTACGGGGATTGTCCCGTAGGCTTGGAGGGCTGAGTACGTAGCCCCCAGAGAGCATTGGGTAGTTCCTTGATCCACTTGCCTCCTTTGGTGTTGGCACCGTCGTGAAGCCGCTTCTTGAGAGCGTCGAGCACCATCCCGTTGGCGCGCTCGACTTGTCCGTTGGCCCGAGGATGGGCGACTGAGACGTATCGGACGTCGATCTCGCTGTTCTCGCAGTACTCCCAGAACTGGTGATTGTTGAAGTTGGAGCCCAGGTCTGTGATGATGCGGTGGGGTAGTCCGTAGCGATGCACGAGTTCATCCAGGAAGTCGAGTACTCTGTCAGCCTTGGGGCATGTAACCGGCTTGACCTCGATCCACTTGGTGAACTTGTCGATGGCCACCAGTACTCTGTTGAATCCACCTGGCACAGTTGGTAGTGGCCCAATCATGTCGAGCCCCCAGCAGGCAAAAGGCCAGGTTGGCGGTATGGTGACTAGCTTGTAGGCTAGGACATGTTGCTTCTAGGCAAAGTATTGCCACCCTTGGCACCTTCTGACGAGTTCTTCGGCGTCGCCCAGAGCTGTGGGCCAGTAGAAGGCTCGTCGGAAGGCCTTGCCGACCGGCGTGAGGGAGGACGCGTGGTTGCCGCGACGCCTTTGTGGATCTCCTCCAAGATGTCTTTGCCTTCTTGTGTGTGTACGCACTTCATGAGTACTCCCGAAGATGCGCCCGTCTCGTTAGAGCTTGTCTCCGATGAGGACGTAGGACTTGGCACGGCGGATGAGCTGCTCAGCCAAGTTCTTGTCCGAGGGAACCTTCTGCTCGCTGAGGTAGTCGATGAAGGGCTGCCTCCAGTCCACATCGATCACTCATGACCTCCTGGCCGGCCGGGGATGCGGCGGGGGCGGTGGTCGGTGGCGCCGGCTCCGGGATGGATGGCGCGTGAAGCTCGTGGACGAAGACGCCTCGCCGGTACTTGAGCGCGAGTAGAACCAAGCTTCGACGGGACGTCCGTCGCGACATTGTTGTCGTGGACGACGTGGAGGAACTCGAGACCGTAGAACTTGTTCTCAAGCTTGCGGACTTCTAGGCGATGGCGTCCATGTTCTCCTTGTTGCGGTCCCGGGACTTGTTGACTTGGTTGATGACCACCTTGCGGAGTCGTCGTAGACTAGTAGCCGCTTAATGCCCGGTGAAGCCGCGAGGCGGAGCCCGTGTAGCGAGCTTCGTACTCGGCTTCGTTGTTTGAGACCTTCCGGAAGATCTACATGACATACTTGAGTTGTTCGCCCGTTGGAGAGATCAAGAGTACCCCCGCACCTGCGCCCTCGAGGTTTAGTGAGCCGTCGAAGTACATCACCCAATGCTCGGTCGCTCGGTTGGAGTAGGTAGGCGATTCTCCCGCCACTCCGCCATGAAGTCGACTAGTGAGCGCGACTTGATGGCCGTGCGTGGCTTGAAGTCGATGTTGAGGGAATGCTCGATCAACTCCCCGGGCACCCCCGGCATGTCCGTCGGCTTCCACGCGAAGATGTCGCGGTTAGCCCGAGGAAGTTGATGAGCGCGTCTTCCTATTTGGGGTCGAGAACCACCCCGATGGTGGTGGTCTTGCTTTGTTGTCGCCTGTCCCGAGGTCGACCGTCTTGACCGAACCTCCTCGACCGGGCGAGGATTGTTGGCTTTGTCGACTTCTCGGGGGATGTCGAGTTCACTTGGGGCAAGCTTCTTCGACGCGGCGTAGATCTCCATCATAGCATTGGGTTCTTGATTTGGAGGTGATCTTCACGGCTTCCGTGTCGCGGTCGTGCGAGATCTTCAAGTCCCCATCTTCAAACTTGATGTACTCGGTATGGTAGTTGTCCCGAGATCCCCCAAAGGTAACCGGCAAGACCACCGAGCCAAGTGGGATAGCCACGTTGCCGGGGATGATGCCGTAGAAGGCCGAGGTGCTCTTGGTGAGCATGTGGGTGATGTCGAGCCCCATCTTCTTCAAGGTCTTGGCGAAAAGGACGTTGAGCCCGCTTCCACCGTCGATGAGGACCTTGTTAAGCTTCGAGCCCGCGACCACCGGCTTCGGGACTAGTGGGAACCGTCCCGGTTCGGAGAAGCTTGTCCATTGATCCACGAGGGAGAAGATAATGGGTACCTCCGACCACCTAAGAGGGGTCGGGACCGCCGGTTCAATGCTCATGACTTCTCGATGGGTAGCCGTTAACACCAAAATTTGGTAAGGAGTATGACATGTGGGTCCGATTCGGAAAAGAGTCCGTCCGGTGGAAGGAAAGGTATCTTCGAGAGATTTTCGGCGAAGGATCCGCGGTCGGCTATCCGCTCCCGGTTCGGCAAAGGAACGAGTGAGCTGATTTTGCGGGATTGGACGGTGACGTGGCTCGATCGGGGGAAGCGAATGGATGGACGGGCGATCAAGTTTAGTTAGGCAATGAATCCATTCGCAATTGTAATCGACGGGGTATAAATATGATCCCTGGATGTATGTAAAACGGACGTTCATTCCTCAATACACACCGGCCTTACGCCAAACCCTAGAGTCCCTTGTCGTGTCGTCGAGTTCTTCGAGAGGACCAATCGATCCGTCGACCTCCGTGAGTACCGGCAACCTTGTATCATGTCTAGTATCATGCGGTGGATTTAGATCCGATGCAAGTAGTCTTGTTACCATGCTTCGTGTCATGCGGTAGATTCAAGCTTGGTTCAAGAGGGTTTCTTGTTAGATCATGAGCCATGCGGTGGGCTAAGGTCTGGCTCGAAGCTAGTTATCGGCTCTATTGGATTTTGGCAAGATCCAATAGATTCATTAAGTTACCCTGTGTTATCATGAGTTTTGCTTTATGTTTTGATTCGTGTAACACACTTTTGCCCAATCTAGGTGGGTTTGGATCGGCTCTTTTCCTTTTAAGATTCGTGCAAAAGCGAGTTTCGTGTTTTGACGCGTGGATCTCGTGCTCTCCGATAGCCGAAACCGAACCGATCTAGGTTGTTACGTGTTGCGGGTTCAAGCTTGCTTTGTTAGTATAAATCTTGAAAGAGCGGGTATCATGCGGTAGATGCGAGGTTTTTGGGTTGCTTTGGAGCTAGTCATCGGGTGGATTAGATTTCCAATTCGGCTTGATAGATTTATTCACGTGGTAATGTTTGTTCCTTCTTCATGGACCCCGAATCGGTTGTTCGGCCGCGTTCGGTTATATCTTCACGAGTAGATCACGTGCGTTATTTATGTTTTAAAAGACGTGTGCTTCTAGCTTTCCATATTTGGGTTGTATCATGCGGTGGATAGATCTATTTATGGAAAGTGGTGCGTTCTTTCATGCAAGTTGTATCATGCGGTGGATAGATTTGCTTGATGTCGTGCCCGACGGATCTTAAAGTGATTAGACATGCGGTAGACTAATGCTTTGGATCTATGCATGCTTATTTTAATACATGATCATGTTCGTGCTTTGCTTTATTTAATGTTAATCTTCATTGAGGATCGGTCATGGCTTTGCACATGCATCCATGTTTATTCAAAGACCGATCGTTGTCATGCTTACGTCATCCATTCGGCAATGTTCTTTTTTCCTTCACGATTACCCGAATGGTTGTGGTTCTTTGACAGGTAGCTTCGCATAGCTACATGTCGTCTTGCTTGGCTTCTTAGCCGTAAATATGGAACTGCCTGGTGTCACCCGGTAGGTTCCAAGTTTTGGTATTTAACTGTTTCATCTTTTGTTAATTTTCAGGAAAAATTGACTGGCACGTCACTTTCTCTCTGCGCGTGCGAAGCTAAGCTTTTCGGCTTGCTGTGTGATTGGCGCTGAGTGCACATTTTGCGTCAACACACTTTTTGGCACGCCCAGTGGGACAAACAGCCGAATTGGTTCAGGATGCCTGAGATCACAGACCTCCTGGATGTCAGCATTGAGGAGCTTTCTCCAGAGCAGCATCAGCAGCTCGTAGACGCCGTGAATCAGTTTCAACAGAAGTGTCTCATGTCATTCAAGAAGAATCGAAGTGGTGTACCATATTTGAAGAATGGCCTGCCCAGAGTGCTGTTGCCGGGAGAAACCGACGCAACGACCCAACAAGAAAAGGAAGAATGCGCGCGGATCTTCCAAGAGTCAATGGACGACGTGCTCACCAAGCACAACCAAGCTTTCCTTGGGTCGCTCCAACAGATGATGGTGGCCCTCTTCGGCCCGGGCGCGGGGCAGGCGTTCGGAAAGGCGTACGCCGGAAAGAGCACCGTGGAGCTGGGTGAATCAAGCTCTCAGCCGCCACCACGGGGCCGGTGCGGCGGCCCCCTTCTCGGAGCTCCGGAGCCAAGCGTTCCAATCTCCTCCACGGGCGGCCGGGGGCGGCCGATTCGGCCTCCGCTACAGGCTTCAGGAAGTCAACCAATCCTGCCGCCACCACAGAGCAGCACGGGTCAGCCCGCGCAACAGCCGAATCCGTACCGGCCTACGTACGGAGACTTAGCGTTCGGCTCATCGGGGCCCCACTCGATCCCGCTCGAAGAATAGCTCCGGTCCACCAACCGGCTCCCGAGAGGAATTTATACGGCGGCGGCTATCATGAAGTGGGGAATTACGGAGCGTTCGATGCCTTCCCGCACCCAGGGTACGCGCGCGGCCGCGCGGCGCTCGGGAGGAAGATGCCCTAGCTCGCAAAATGGCCGAATTGATGCGAGAATCGGTTCGGCCTCAAGCCAAGGATGCGGGGCCCCACCTACGAGCCGCCGTTCCCGGAGTGGTACTATAACGTGCTCCTCGCCGCCAAGGGTAAAACCACCGACGGAATTCACAAAGTTCTCGGGCGGGACGAGACAAGCACGGTCGAGCATATCGCTCGTTATCTCATGCGGTACGGGGGAGTGTTCGGCCGAAGAGACGTTCGGGGTTCGCTACTTCCCCGCCTCGGCCGACGGGTCCGGCTTTCGGTGGTTCTCGTCCTTGCCGCCCGAGTCGGTGGCCGGGTGGAAAGATTTGGAGCGTAAATTCCACGCTCACTACTTCGGCGGCGCTTCGAGAAAAAGTTGATCGATCTCGCCACCCCGAAGCAAAGGCACGGTGAAACACCGCCGGAGTTTCGAGAAGATTCGAGAGAAGTCAAGGGCATGTGCTTCTCATTGAACTTGCCGGACGATCGGCTAGCCGATATGGCCGTCGCCGGGATGTTACCGGCCGTGCGCGAAAAGCTCTTTGGGATGGAGTTTGAAAACTTGGGCCAAGCGTCACGTAAATTATCCTTGATGAGCAATCGGGCATATGGCCTCAAGAAGGACCCCAAGTTTGGCAAGCGGCACGACATCGCCGATATCTACAATCAATTCTTGGACAAAGCCGATTTGTTCGAGGATTCCGACGACGAACCGGAGATAGGCGCGGCGAAATCATGTGGGGTAAAGAGCCTCTCACAATGAATCGGCGTTGGGTCGGACGGACCAAAGAAACCTATGACTTCGACATCACAAAGGCCGACAAGTTGTTTGAGCTCTTGGTAAAAGAAGGCCGAATCAAGGCGCTCGAAGGGCACTCTATGCTTCGGCCCCGATGGAGTCAAAGCGAAACGTTACTGCGGCTTTCATGACGGGGACTCCCATTCCATCAACGATTGCAGGGGTCTTCGGGATGAGGATCCAAAAGGCTATCCAGGAAGGGCACCTCAAATTCGATAACAAGATGAAGGTGGATGGCCACCCCTTCCCGCGAACATGCTCGGCTTTTCCGTCAATGCGATAACGACCGAAGAGAAAGGGAAAGTCAAGGTCCCGACCTCGACCGAGTCCAAGCAAGATGGATCGGTTGACCCGAAGCGCCGGGTGACCATAGAGCAAGTCCGGGGCGACGCCCCCGCGTTCTCAAGAGCCACATCGAGATCGGGGAGTCGTCCAAGCCCAAACCCAAGGTGACGTCGCGCATCCTCCTTAATAAATGGCAGCGCCGGATGGAGAAGGAACGCTACCGGGAGCGTCGTCACGAGGAGGAGCAACGCGGGGCCGAGGAGGAAGCGCGCGGATGGAATCGGGGAACGATCGCGCGCGGCGGGGAGCGCGCCCACCGGGGGTGCGCCTTTTTCGAGCACCGCCGGAACGAAGGCCCGAAACTACCCACATTAAGGAACCGTCCCGAATGCGGCGACGGATATGCGCCGAGTACGGGCGGAAAGCGCCAATCGCCGATCCGTCCACGAAAGACTTGGAAGGATCCACCCGAATGGGGATCGGCGGCAAAAAATTGAAATCATTGATCATCCCAGGAAGCGCCGAGCTGATCTCAGGTGGGCTGACCACGAGGAGGACGAGGAGGTCTACGTCCGGCGAAGGGGCAATGGTGCCCACCCGGTCTACGCAAGAGCCGAAAGAGGCGGGTCCAACGCTTGAGGAACCGCGAGATGAAGCAAGCCGGGGTCCGGACGAGACGGAAGTGGCGCCCCAAGGACCGGCGGAAGGATCAAAGCGTCAAGCCCCCGCATGCATGGTATACTTCTCGCCAAACGAGTTCATGGCTCCCGCTAACCGAGGTGATGCGGGAGGAAGCTTCCTTTGACGACGAGCGGCCCGAGGAGATGATGGCGCGGTCCGGTGCTTGCCAAGCGAGGCCATCTTCGACAAGCCGGCCAAGAATCGCCACATGAGGCCGCCGTACTTGAGGGGGTACGTCAATGGCAAGCCATTGACCAAGATGTTCGTCGACGGTGGCGCGGCGGTTAACGTGATGCCGTACACCACCTTCGAGAAGCTTGGCATGACCCCGAGCGATTTGACACCAACAAGCATCATCTCCGAACGACTTCGCGGGAACCCCTCGGATACCAAAGGATGCGCTCACGTGGACTTGATGATCGGGTCCAAGACGCTGCTCACCACCTTCTTCGTCATCGAAGGGAAGGGAGCCTACGGCCTGCTTTGCTTGGGCGGGGCCGGATCCACGCCAACCGCTGCGTCCCATCCACTATGCATCAACGATCCGGTGGGTGGACGATGAAATTGAGGTCGTGCGGGCGGACGACTCCGTGAGCGTGGCTAACATGGAACCAGCCTTGCGGGAATACCAAGGCATCGATTGCTTCTCGGGGAAGGACGGGGAGAAGGTCTGTTGAACTCGTCGGCGGTGACCAACGGCCGATTCAAGCGGTCGGCTCTTACGGTAATTTTTAATGGAGAACTCCGTGGATGGCACCGATGGCAAGGCGGGACGAGGATTCATGTCGGCCGATAAGGCCGGAGGAAGTTGACATTGGAAACGGTGATAAACCAAGGCCGACGTTCATCAGTGCAGGTTTGCAACCAGACTTCAGGGGGAACTTAATCAAGCTTCTCAAAGAATATAAAGATTGCTTCACCCGGGATTACTCGGAGATGCCCGGATTGGATCGATCCATCGTCGAGCACAAGTTGCCAATCAAGCCTGGTTTCAAGCCATATAAGCAACCGCCCCGGAAAATCTACAAGGATGAAGTATTGGCCGATGTGAAGAAGGAAATCGAAAGATTACTTGACGCAAACTTCGTTCGGCCCTGCGGATATGCGGAGTGGATTTCCAACATCGTCCCGTGTACAAGAAAAATGGAAAAATGAGAGTTTGCATAGACTTCGGGGACCTAAACGAGAGCTACTCCCATGGACGGATACCCAATGCCTATTGCCGATTTGCCTGATTGACGCCGCCGCCGGGCACAAGGTGATTAGCTTCATGGATGGCAACGCGGGTACAATCGGATCTTTATGGCAATAGAAGATATCTCGAAGACGGCCTTTAGATGTCCTGGTCACATAGGCCGTTTGAGTGGATCGTCATGACATTTGGATTGAAAAATGCCGGTGCAACCTATCGGCGGGCCATGAATTACATTTTTCATGAGTTGATCGGCAAGACCGTGGAAATCTACATTGACGACGTAGTGATCAAGTCCTTAAGCCATGACTCCCATCCGGAGGATGTGAAGAAAACCCTGGAATGCACCGGAAGCATGGTCGAAGATGAATCCAAACAAGTGTGCATTTGGGGTGTCGCTTGGAGAGTTCTTGGGGTTTTTGGTCCACGAAGGAGGGATTGAAGTTGGCAAAAAGAGCATGAAAGCCATTGATGAAGTCGTTCCTCCAACCAACCTCAAGGAGTTGCAATCACTGCTCGGCAAGATCAACTTTGTGAGAAGGTTCATCTCAAATTTATCACAGAAGGTGTTGCCGTTCTCTCCGTTGCTGAAGCTAAAGAAGGGTCAGAAGTTCACATGGGGTGACGAACAACAAAAGGCTTTCGAGGAAATCAAGCAATACATGAAGGAGCCACCGGTGCTGGTTCCTCCTCAGCTGAACAAGCCTTTCAAGTTGTACGTGGCGGCCGATACCCAAACTATTGGATCGGCCCTTATTCAAGAGTTCGAAGGGAAGGAACGGGTAGTAGCTTATCTTAGCCGAAAACTACTTGATCCTGAAACCAGGTATTCGGCTATAGAAAGATTATGTCTTTGCGTATACTACTCGTGTACAAAGTTTCGGCACTACTTGTTGAATGCCGAATGCCTTGTATACTCGAAGTTTGATGTGATAAAACATATGTTATCTATGCCAATTTTGAATGGTCGGGTTGGCAAATGGATTTTAGCTCTATCGAATTCGAGTTGAAGTTCGAATCGGCAAAAGCCATCAAAGGTCAAGTCATTGCCGATTTTATAACTGAACACCGTGACCCTTCGATTGATCGCTTGAAATTACCCCATGGGCTCTATTCTTTGACGGGTCATCATGTGGCAAAGGTGGGGGAGTAGGGATCCTACTAATTTCTCCCAGAGGTGAGATGTTCGAATTCGCCATTCCTATACAACCCACCGTCACAAATAACCGGGCCGAGTACGAGGCAATCGCTTCGAGGGCTTCAATATTTGAGAGAAGCGGGGCCGTTTCGGTTGAAATTTATGGAGATTCGAGTTGGTCATCAAGCAATTGAACGGCCGGTACGAGTGCGAAGCGAGGCGCCGAGGAGTTACTACGAGGAATGCGAGAGAAATCTTGAAGGGCTTTCCACCGGTAACCCTACGAAGCACATTCCTAGAGAGCATAACGAGGAAGCAAACGGGCTAGCTCGGAGCGCCTCCGGTTATAAAGAGAGTCAAGAAGCATTTGCTGCGGAGGTGAGCGCACCGGGGACGGATCTTACGAGAAGATGATTGGAGGAAAGAGATCGTTGAATATTTGAGAGATCCATCCCGAAAAGTCTCTAGGAAGCTCGGTACAAGGCAATCAAGTTCGTTCTTCTGGATGACAATTTATTCTATAAATCATTAGATGGAGTACTTGTTGCGATGCACCGGGTCCGAGAAGAAGCCAAGAACATGATGAGCGAGGTACACGATGGGATATGTGGAGCGCACCAATCGGCCTATCGCATGAAATGGGTTATTAGGCGAGCCGGATGCTTTTGGCCGACGATATTAGAGGACTGCTTTGAGTATTACAAGGGGTGTCAAGACTGCCAGAAGTTCGGGAATATTCAAAGAGTCCCTGCATCAGCACTAAATCCCATCATCAAGCCATGGCCATTCGGGGGGCGGGGTATAGACTTGATTGGCCAAATTAATCCACCATCTAGCAAGGGGCATAAGTTCGTGCTTTTGGCTACGATTACTTCACCAAATGGGTCGAGGCAATCCCACTCAAAAAGGTGACGTCGAGAAAACATGATCGAATTCGTCAAGGAACACATCATCTATCGATTTGGGATTCCTCAGACGATTACCACTGACCAAGGGGCACAATTCGTGTCGTTGGAATTCAGAGATTTTGCCGAAAGCATGGGAATTAAACTGTTTAATTCTTCCCCATACTATGCCCAAGCTAATGGTCAAGCGAGAGGCTTCTAACAAGATCATGATCAAGCTTATACGAGAAGAAGATCGACCGAAGCCGAGGAGATGGCATTCGGTACTCGGTGAAGCGCCGTGGGCTTACCGAATGGCCCCCCATGGAGCTACAAAGACTTCTCCTTACGAGTTGGTTTACGGGCATCACGCGATCCCTGCCCCGGGGAAATGCAATCGGAATCGAGGAGAGTAGTGCCGCAAAACGATTTGAGCTCCAAGGATTACGGTGGCCTAATGATGGATGAGTTAGAAGATTTGCATATGATCCGTCTCGGGGCCCCGGAGAACATCGAGAAAAACAAGGCGCGGGTCGCCAAATACTATAACAAGAAAGTAAAAGTAAAGCAATTCACGAGAAGGCGATCTAGTTTGGAAAGCGCTACGCCGATTGGAACTAAATACGATGAATTCGGCAAATGGTCCCCTAACCCGGGAGGGGCCTTTTCGTGTGGTCGGATGCGTTCCTGGTAATGCATACATATTGAAAACTTTGCTAGGAGAGGAGTTTTCCGCCGCAATAAATGGAAGATACCGAAGAAGTATTATCCTAGCATTGAAATCGATCGATGATTATACACATCGACACGAAACGGCCGGCGCTCGGGGATGAGGCCGCCTTCAGAACAAAAATCCATGAACAAAAGAAAATGGCCGGTGCCGATGCATTGCCCTTAGCTCAATACTACACTACAACTGGTTTCTTGCGGGATTACACATAGCGACCCGAAGGCCAAGTCCCCTAAGGGAGGGAAGCGAGAAGGCGTGGAGTAAGAAGCGAAAGTATGGTTCAATCTTTTCTTTGCTTCTTCGACGTCTGCTGCTCCCTCTTCGGTTGTTCCGGGACCACCGTGACGGCGACTTGGAACGCACGAGGATGACCACGATTGGCGGCCTCTACCAAGCTATCCCGGGCCGCCTTCGGGTTGCCGTACTGTCGAGAGACATCGGAGCAAAAGAATCAAGGTTAGGGGCAAGAAATCCAGATGCAAACATGAAGGGGGGCAGAGGCGTTTACCCCCTACTAGCGCTTCCCGGCGCCATACGACGCTCGCGTTCGGCTTGACAGCGGACGGACATGTCCCTGAGGTCACGCTCCAGGTGCCGGACACGGCGGCGCGGTCGATGGATGACCCTTTGCTCGGGCGTGGCATCCTCCGCCTCAAGAGAAGAATCGGAGGAGATGTACTCGGGAACATCTTCGGTTCCGATGATTTCTTCGAGGAAGCAAATCAAGGCCGAAAGAGGCGGAGGAAAAACATGAAGCGCAAGATCAAGCGAGAAGGATGAGGAGCGAGATCAAGAAAGAACTCACTTCCGAATCGTACGCTTCCTTGACGAGCCGCTCCCCCGAGGTTGTTTACCCTTGTCCATGGCGTTGGGGTTTTTTCTTCTAGCGACGAGAAGAAGAGACGAGAAGTGATGGAGGAGTGTGCGAGTGGAATTGCAGAGCACCCCACGGGCTATTTTATTGACCAAGGAGGCGCGTTGGGAGTGATGATCTGGCCAGTACACACTGTTGGAATACCAAGCGGCAGGGTTTTCCACCGAGTGCGAAGGGTTTTCTTTGAACAGTATTTACGGATTGCCGAATTGGGATCCTTTGTGGATCTTGCGCCAAGGGGCAGTTGTTTGCGAGCGTTCGGCTAAAGACAGTTCCCAGATGCATTCAAAGAGGACAAATTCACAGATGTAAATGCGAAGGGAAATATCACGGAACAAATGCGATTCCAAAAGTTCATCATATATTGCCGACATTTACACATCCCTAGTACAATCTAATCAAAAAGTCTGTTCAGCACAGACGGGGGATGGGTAATTTCGGCAATGGCGTCGCCGTGGCCGTCGAGGCGCTCCGGGATGAGCTCGATCTCGTCGATATCCTCCGGCGCGCCGCCACGGAAGCCACGCGGCCCGGTGGAATAGTCGACGTCCGTATGCGTCGCCATCGCAGCCCGTGCCCAAGGTGGTGCCCGGACGAACACCATGGACGGCCACCTCGTCAATGCGGCGCTCCACCGCGGCCGGGCGCTCCGCCGGCGTGTCGCCGTGAGCGTTCACCTTCTCCGCCGGTGCTCCACCGGCGCTTTTAGCCTGGTTGAGCTCGGCATCACGAGCTGCGAAGGGCAAACAAGAAGGGATTAGCATCAAAGGCCGGACTAAATCAAGAATCAGAACCATACCATCGATGGCTTCCAGCAGTTGTTTCCGCTGGTCCTCCCACTCTAGTTCGGCCACGCCCGCTTTTTTGGAGACGGCCTCCAGCTCAAGACGAGACGCTTCTAGCTCCTCCTTGAAGCGAATAGCGTCTGCTTCCCCGTACGGCACCGGGGAGTGGCCATCGGACTCCGAAGAGTCATCAGGAAGGGGCTGATTGGCCGGCGCGCGGGGCGGATTCCACTGAATCAAACTGAAAAAAGGGAGATGATTGTCAAGGCAAAGGAAGATCAAAAGGAAGATCGACAGTGAGAAATTGACGATCATTACCGCCTGCGCGCATTAGCGCTGCTTCCCTCAGCCTCGTCGGAGGCGCGGCGGCGGTTGAGGCGGCGCACCATTGCGGTTTGGGGATGTGCACTGTTTGCAAGAAGGCCAGAGATTGGCAAAGATTCGAGAGCTAGAAGGCCTGGTGGAGAGCTAGGGGCACCTATGGCAACATTTATAGGCCCGGCAAGGTAATTGTGGCTTCGAATCGTGGCCGTGGATCGTGGCGCACGTCCCAATAAAATCGGAAGGCGGAGAGATTTCCTTGACCAACCCGCCGGCGGGTCGTTTGGAGTTCTAAGCCGAAACGCGCGTGGGTCGATGGTTTCGGCTAAAGGAATTCAAGGTGTCGTTCGGCGAGTTAGCGTTTCACTACCGAATGGCTCGTTCGGCATCACATCTCAAAGCACGCCAAGGAAAGGAAACAAATTGCAAAGGAAATATTACAAGAACGACCGGTCCGGTATACATCAATAAGAACATTCAAGCGTTAAGGAGTTTTGCAAGTGCGTGACGAACATTGGATACTATCAAGTGGGAGTTATCCAAGATCTCCCGATAGTCCTTTTGGGCATCGGATAAGTCGATAAGCTCGCATCGCATTTGCTTTACTCGGTAACGACCGATTCTCGCCTCCGCTTCGGTCTTTGCTATCAATCCGGGGAGATCGGCTATTTTTTTCTTACGGTCAATCTCCATTTCCGCCGACGGGCTTTTCAATTCCGCCTCTAGAGCGGCCTTTCGGCGACTTTCGGATCGTAAGAGGCTTGCGGTGTCGGCCAAGGCATCCTTATGGCTTTTTGCTTGGGATTGTATCCCGTTCATGGCCTCGTTCGGCATCGGTTTTTTCCTTTTCAATGGCCGAACGGGAGCGCAATCTCCTCCAAGTACGCCTCAAGGGAACATAGAAGGGCTCTAAGTCGTAGATGGACGACGGAAAAGCTCGATGTTATCGGGGGAGTTTGCGGCTAATGGGCTCAAACATCTCTTCAAAATGGCGAAGATCATTGAGCCGATCCCGGACGTCTTTTTCTAGCCGGTGCCGCAATTTCTTTGAGCTTGAGCAATACCTCGTCGGCAACGGCCGGTTTACTTCTTTCATCACATCGGCGGTGATGGGCCCTCCGACGGCAAGCTCGATGATGACGGGGCGTGATCCCGAAAACAACAACTGCCGAGGTGAGAATGCTAGCATCAAGGTATCAAGATTAAGGGCGGAATCATGCACCTCATGAATGGTATCTTGAGCGGGAGCAATCGCGGACGGAGGAGGCGTCCCGAGTAGAGCCGAAACGTCCAAGTCGGGAGATGCCTGGTGCACCAATCGGCGACTCGTGAGTTTCCGGGCCGGGGAAGAATTAGATCCTCCTCTGTTGGGTTGGCCGTTGCTTGCTTGGGCGATGGGCGATGGCATCCTCGGGAGAACTTGGTGGCTCCGGTTGAGTTGGGGGATTCATCTCCGGAGAACATATCGCTTCCGCGAAGGTGATGAAGATGAAACCTCTCTTGGAATGGGCAATTCGACCCCTGGAAGGACTCGCCTGTTGAACCACTGGAACATCTACAAGTGGTTCTCCAACAGTTTCTTCTGCAAATATCCAATTAAAGGGATAAGTGCCAGTGTTCATCCTTGAGAAAGAATAGCAAAAAGTCATACCAGTGAGTGGAGCATTGGCAGGTGCCGATTCCGAAGAATGTTGGGCTCTGGTCTGAAATGCACAATGATATGATCCATCAAGAACAGAGTGACCCAGTAATCAAGAAGGTAAAGGAGTTTACCTCAACCAGTACTTTCTTGACAGTTCTCCTCCTTTTAGCGCTCGGAGGAGGGATCAGATGTAGACCTTGCCTCCTATCAACAGCAAGGCTAGAGAGGTCCGGGATCGGTGGTAGCATACTGTCCATCGCTTGGCGCGGGGTTGTAGATTTAAACCCCAATGCTGAAATTGGGCCTTCGGCATTATAAGTTATTACCCTGGCTCGAGGGGCAGGAACTGTGTTCTGTGAACAGAAGATGGAGGTCAGGACCGTGAGTAAAAGTCTGATCAAGGGGCTCAGTGTGTTACCTCTGAATTCGGCGAGAAAATCGGGCACCGGTTACGCACGTAACACATGAACGGGTTCACCCGAAGATGTGGTCGTGGAATTCTTGCCACCATGAGTTGAAGGTAGGGTGAGCTATGATTGCGAGCACAAAAGGACATGTGTAGACGGTGGGACCGCACACATAGTTGAAAACTCTGCCGCACCGCATCGATTCTTTGATTTCCTCCCCGGGCTTGAGGAATTCATGCGAAACAATCTTGGGGGCGGTGGCCACATCCAAGTTGTCCGGCCATGATGTTAGGCCGGTAGTACTCATAAGTACGGCATTCGCCTCCCCTCCATTAAACTCGGCCGTAATATACATGGGCGGATTATGATATTAAAGATTTCCAGGAATCTCCCATCTTGATGGTCGGGCTCAAAGGAGAACTCGACGGAAAGGTCGAGTGTCATAGCCTATATAAGGAAGCCAAAGAGGATTGGGGAAGCCTTTGAAGAACAACTCGAAGAGTTGGGTGATGTCTCGTCGAACGATAACGATTGAAGCCGCTTCTCCATAGCTTTGGCATCCTCTCGGTGACTTGAAGCTCTCCTTCGTGGGGATTGGGCCGGGGGAAGAACCCCGGAGCTCAAGTCGACGCCTACGATCCGGTGCATGTGAAGCCGCAGCCAAATCCGAACAAACCACCAAGGGCCATTGACGCACGTTATCCTCTCGGCGGTATACATTTGGGTAACCGTCCGATGAAGCATATGGTATACACCGCCCAAGAGGAATTTTCCCGGAGGAAGGCGGTTGCCGGCGGCCGGATGGATCGCCATTGCGATATGATTCGAGTGGGTTCATTGGCCTTGCCACGAAAGACAAACCCCGCATAACCACATGTTCAAGAAGGCTCGTATTCAACTTCGCCAAGGGGATTATCTCTCATATGTTTCAAAATATAATTCTTGTAGCCATTCCCCGGCTTTACCCCCGTTTGGCGTGAGGAGTTCTTGAAATTCCAAGGCCGAACGGACCGGTGATGTCAAGGCCGGTGATCATGTACACATCGGCCAAAGTTGGAGACATTGGGCCATGCCCAAAAAGGAAGGCATTGACGCCATTGGACCGTAAGTGGCACGCGGCTATCGAAGATCTTCATTCTTGGGCGTCTCGGCTACGGATAACTCCAAACATTGAGCAATGCGGAGAGTATCCGCATTGGTCAATCCACTCTTATCCGCAAGAATCCTACGGTACCAAGTCTTCCCGACTGCGATTGGGGGCAAAGGCCGCTTCTTGAACGCATCTTGCCATTGAGGAGGTGGAGATAAAGCTGCTTTGAAAGGGATTCTCTGAGATTCAGCGGCAATGAAATCTCGAGGGTCGGGATTCCCTTCGGGACCAAGATAATAAGACCGCGAATTGGCCTCAATAGGAATCAAAAGGGCGGTAGACGGTTCTCGGAAGAGAGCGGAAGAAGAAAATCTCGGGTAAAATTGAAAACCTAATGCCGAACAAGGTTTGGAGGGGTGAAGTTACTCGAGCAGCTTGGTTCGAGTTGCCATTGGAGATTCGAGCTCGGAACAAAGGGGATCTAGGGTTGGATCCGAACGAAGAATCCGGCGGATTGCGAAGAACGAGTGTTGACGAGGTTTGGCTCAAGGATTCGTGGGCGGAGTCAATTGTGGAACAAAATTACTTTTATCCCACAATTGAAGGGGCATGTGTTAACACCAAAATTTGGTAAGGAGTATGACATGTGGGTCCGATTCGGAAAAGAGTCCGTCTGGTGGAAGGAAAGGTATCTTCGAGAGATTTTCGGCGAAGGATCCGCGGTCGGCTATCCGCTCCCGGTTCGGCAAAGGAACAAGAGAGCTGATTTTGCGGGATTGGACGGTGACGTGGCTCGATCAGGGGAAGCGAATGGATGGACAGGCGATCAAGTTTAGTTAGGCAATGAATCCATTCGCAATTGTAATCGCAGGGTATAAATATGATCCCTGGATGTATGTAAAACGGACGTTCATTCCTCAATACACACCGGCCTTACGCCAAACCCTAGAGTCCCTTGTCGTGTCGTCGAGTTCTTCGAGAGGACCAATCGATCCGTCGACCTCCGTGAGTACCGGCAACCTTGTATCATGTCTAGTATCATGCGGTGGATTTAGATCTGATGCAAGTAGTCTTGTTACCATGCTTCGTGTCATGCGGTAGATTCAAGCTTGGTTCAAGAGGGTTTCTTGTTAGATCATGAGCCATGCGGTGGGCTAAGGTCTGGCTCGAAGCTAGTTATCGGCTCTATTGGATTTTGGCAAGATCCAATAGATTCATTAAGTTACCCTGTGTTATCATGAGTTTTGCTTTATGTTTTGATTCGTGTAACACACTTTTGCCCAATCTAGGTGGGTTTGGATCGGCTCTTTTCCTTTTAAGATTCGTGCAAAAGCAGGTTTCGTGTTTTGACGCGTGGATCTCGTGCTCTCCGATAGCCGAAACCGAACCGATCTAGGTTGTTACGTGTTGCGGGTTCAAGCTTGCTTTGTTAGTATAAATCTTGAAAGAGCCGGGTATCATGCGGTAGATGCAGGTTTTTGGGTTGCTTTGGAGCTAGTCATCAGGTGGATTAGATTTCCAATTCAGCTTGATAGATTTATTCACGTGGTAATGTTTGTTCCTTCTTCATGGACCCCGAATCGGTTGTTCAGCCGCGTTCGGTTATATCTTCACGAGTAGATCACGTGCGTTATTTATGTTTTAAAAGACGTGTGCTTCTAGCTTTCCATATTTGGGTTGTATCATGCGGTGGATAGATCTATTTATGGAAAGTGGTGCGTTCTTTCATGCAAGTTGTATCATGCGGTGGATAGATTTGCTTGATGTCGTGCCCGACGGATCTTAAAGTGATTAGACATGCGGTAGACTAATGCTTTGGATCTATGCATGCTTATTTTAATACATGATCATGTTCGTGCTTTGCTTTATTTAATGTTAATCTTCATTGAGGATCGGTCATGGCTTTGCACATGCATCCATGTTTATTCAAAGACCGATCGTTGTCATGCTTACGTCATCCATTCGGCAATGTTCTTTTTTCCTTCACGATTACCCGAATGGTTGTGGTTCTTTGACGGTGTAGCTTCGCATAGCTACATGTCGTCTTGCTTGGCTTCTTAGCCGTAAATATGGAATCGCTCGGTGTCACCCCGTAGGTTCCAAGTTTTGGTATTTAACTGTTTCATCTTTTGTTAATTTTCGGGAAAAATTGATCGGCACGTCACTTTCTCTCCGCGCGTGCGAAGCTAAGCTTTTCGGCTTGCCGTGTGATTGGCGCCGAGTGCACATTTTGCGTCAACGGTAGCCTTTTGTTCCCGTCCGCCGGGTAGTCCACCGAAGAGGACGTTGACCGTCTTGTCGGGTTACCGGAAGTCATTATTGCCTCCGTCATTCTTCTTCTTGCCTTTCTTGTCATGAGGGTGCGGTGGCTCTGGAGTACTCTTGAGTGCTCGCCTGAGTTGGTAGCACTGCTCGGTGGTGTGGTTGCCGTCCAGATGCCACGGGCACTTCTCTTTCGACAAGTCTTTGAAGCCGCCGGAGGTCTTCTTCGGGTTCTCCTTCGCAGGGCGCTGAATAGCCGCGACAATGTTGTCTGGCTTGTGCTTGCGGTTGGGACCCGAGTAGTTGTTGTTGTTGCGACCGCCTTGGTTCCCGTTGTTGCTGCTGCCACCGCCCGTATTCTGCTTGCTCTTGCCACGGATGGCGTCGTACTTGGCGTTGGCTTTGTCTTCTTCATCCGCCCAGGACGTGATCATGTCCTTGAGATGGGGGATGGACTTGGGACGACGTCGACCGAAGTCTTCGAAGGTGCGACAGTGGTAGAGACCATCTTGGAAGAGGTCGATGACCTCCTTGTCAGTGACATCGACTACGGTGGCGCGCTTGTAGAAGAAGCGCCGCATGTACTTGCGAAGGGTCTCGCCTTGTTCTCGCTTCACCATAGCCAGGTCCATGCGAGTACCCGATCGGCCCATAGCGCCCGCGAAGTTGCTGGTGAACTGCTCCTTCAGCTGGTCCCACTTGTCGATCGAGTGCTTGTCCAGCGACTCGAGCCATGTGAGCAGGGCTTGGTCCAGGCAGAAGGGGAAGTAGAGGCACTTGGTGTCGTTGTTGCCTCCAGCGTTCTCGATGGAGAGGGCGTAGCATCTGAGCCACTGGATGGGGTCCTGCTTCGCGTCGTACTTGGTGATTCCCAAAGGCTTGAACTTGGCCGGGAGAAGTAAGTTGCGAAGCCGAGGAGAGAAGGCGGGGAAGCCGTCGTTGTCGCCTGCGGTGGCGGACTTCTTCCGCCGCAGCTCTTCAATCTTCTCGGCGGGCGTCGTAGCCGCCTTGCAAGGCTCCGGAGGCGTGGGCGTTCGCGTGGCCTCGGCCGCCGCGATCGCCTCCGCTACCGGCCCTCCCGTTGGCCCCATGGTTGGAGCTTAGGCCGTCGGCCGCCTCCGCCGCCACGCTCGCGGTGGGGGACGATCTCACGATCGCCGGCGGCGGCCGCGCGCGCCGTTGCCGCCTTGAGAGGGTCCGCCGGCATTTGCACGAGTACGGTTAGGGCCGGGCCGGCGCCTTGGCTCGAGTACGATTGCGGCGGAGGTCGGCGCCGCGACTTGTAGCCTCGTTGTCGCGGTTCTCGGCGGGGGGCGGCCGGGTGACCCCGTTGTCAACTTTCATGAAGTAGGCGTCTTCGAAAGCTTGGCGATGACTTCTCCGGCGCGTATCCCCCGAGCTTGGCGTGCGATCGCCGTGATCGACATGAGGCACTCGCTCCGGGGTGGTGTGTACCCTACTCTCGACTTGCTCGAGGGCTTCGCGAGGTTGCGGATGGGGAGGTTGTCTCGGAGAGGCTGCGTCGTTCATTCCGCCTTCTCGTACGCTCACGTCGAGCGTCCCCGTTGGCGTCGGTCTCATCCGCGGGTGCTTCGGCGAGACGGCTCGTCCGCGGAGATGTCTTCAAGGTACCGGTCCCGCGCCCTCGAAGTTCTCGGCGTGTCGCCGGCGGCCATGAAGAATTGGTGATCGGGGTTGCCAAGACCGGAGTCGAGCTTGCCACCTCGGTTGGAGAATACTCCTCGCTTCGAGTGAGTGGTGTTCCCTCCCGGAAGGGAAGCGAGTCGAGGTAGGCGACGTAACGTGAGTTCCCGTCTATCGGGTCGGCGGGCTTACGGTCCGGCCGCAGAAGAACTCTGGCCGGCCGGTGTGGATGTTATAACCGGCCCACAAGCCGGCCCCGATAAGGGTTGCTCGGTAGAGTTATCCTCGGACTCGGGATCCTCGTGGTCCGACCCGAAGTCGAACTCGTACACGGAGTCCGAGTAGAAGCCGGAGAGGGGGGTTGGAGTCCGAGGCGTGGTCGGGAGCGGTGTCGGAGTCCGAGTTGTCTTTGGGGTACGGGCTCCTTGCCGGCCGGCGTGGAGGGGGAGCCTCCGTGCGGGCCCCGCCGAGGTTGCGGGGACCACGCGCGAAGCGCTCATGGGGTGGGCTGTCCACGTGCGATGGCCGAGCGGCCGTCTCACACACAATGACCCATGGGGACGTCGAGTTTGAGCCGGGAGGCGGATCCAAACTCGAAGTCGGCGTGTTGGTCGAAAAGCGAAATTTCGCCGAACTTGCCGGCGAGTTCGCCCGTGATTACTTCGGGAAGCGTCACAAGGCCGGTCTCCGGTTGGGCGACATGGTGAGGCGGCGTTGGAAAGACCCGGTGCCGTCGGCGGTGCGGACCCGTGCGCCGAAGACGAAGGTGTCTCCATGGCCGAACGCGACGGTTGGCTTGATGTAGACGGGAACCGTCGAGTTCGCCATGTGATCTCGAGCGAGATCCCCTACCCGGCGTGCCGGTGTCGGTGTTTTAGACCGGCAACCTACTAAGGGGAGTACCCAAAGTAGATGAATGTGGCCTCGCCGAGATCGGTAACTCGAAGGAAGAGACACATGGCACACAATTTAGACGAGGTTCGGGCCGCGAGGTGCGTAATACCCTACGTCTCGTATGCTTTGCGTAGCTACGGATTGATTGGGTACGATTACAAGATGATGCAATCTTACGCCGTGAGATGAGATCTTCTAGAGAGGGGTCCCCGCCTCGCCTTATATAGTCCGGGAGGTAGGGTTACAAGTCGGTCCGGGGGAGAGAGTACTAGTTGAGTACGTCTAGGAGTCCTCTATACGAGTGCGGGACATGTACGGCTTCCTAACCGAGTACTTCTCCTCTCGTAGTCCTTGTACTTCATGCCGGCAGTACCGTGGAGCGCAAGTCGGGTAGTCCCGGGGGCCCACCGAGTAGTCGGTCCCGGTACCCACCGAGGTAGTGGGCCCGGGGAGGTCCATACGACGGGTGTAGCATGTGCTTGAGACAAGTTCATCTTCTCGAAAGTTTTCGGGAACGGGATATCTGTCGAATTTCCATTATCTACAAGAATTTTTCCAATGACCCATCCGGCTATAATCACCTCGATGATTATGGCATCATTGTGATTTGTGGACTTGAGCCTTAAGTCTTTTTCTGTGAATGTTATCGACACCTTGGCTCGTTCTGGTCTCGCAGCTGGACCATCATTTATGATTGTATTCACAGATCTGAAATAGTTGTTTCTCTGCTTTTTGATTTCAAATTCCATGGCTGATCCTCCTGTGATGGGCATGATTGTTCCAAAAGATGGCAATGCTTTCGAGTTTTGAGGTCTTGAACTTGATTATGGTCTTGACGAATTGTCAGGTGGTGGTGGTAATATTTCTTGGATTGGCTGCAGCTGCTGAATTGACTGAATTGCTTGTGACTGAGGGTAGAACTGATGGGAAGGTTGCTAGGATGGTTGTGGTTGCTGAAATTGCTACATTGTTACTGGATTTGGTTGAGAATTCACAAACTGTGGTAGCCAAAAGTTCGGGCGGAGTTGGTTCGGCAATGAGGAGGCAATACTCATCATTGCCTTCTCCTACCGAATTCGACAATGTTATTCTTGGTTTCACGGGAAGCCTTCGGTGCTATGTCCTCTTCCATGATACTGGCAGTAGAAGTATGGATCTTTTGGGTTGTGGTTTGTGTGTTTCGGGGGTCCTCTTCCCCTTCCCCTGGGTGCAAATCCTCTTCTAGTGCTTGGTCTATTGTTCTGATTGGGCTGAGGATTTTCCGCATTGTTGATGTTTCGCAGATTTTGGGATTGAGGTCTCCATCTCATTTCTATGTTGCCTTGTCGTGCTTCGTTTCGTTCAGCTACTCTTTTGCGATGATCGTCATCGGATAAAATGTACACTTCAAGTTCATGGAAAAGTTCATCAATCGTCTTGGGTTTCTTTCGAGTCAAATGTGAAGTCGTTGGTCCCGGAGTCGGATCCTTGATCGGTGCCTTGATCATTGTTTTGTCATCCGCTTCGGGAATGCGGGATCTCTGCTCGCATGAATCTTCTTACGAAGTTCCGTAATGGCCTTCTATCTTTCTCGTTTGTAGTTGTACAAGTCCGATGATTCGGCCGTTGTTTCATGAAATATCTAGAATGCCCCGCATAAATTTCGTCTTGAGATCAACCCAAAGTAGACCGAGTGTGGTCGTAGCAGAGAGTACCGGTTCGAACCGGACCTCACGAGCATGATAAAGGATTTAGACGACGCGACATCATCTCCTCCAAATCGAGTTTACGATTGATTCATACCTCATGAGGAACTATCCGGAGTTTCCGAAACCATTGTATTTTGGGAGAGATACCTGGTTTGAACTTCGGTGGCCATGGTGCGGTTTGCAAGCCTATGGAGAGTGGTGATTCGGGATCCACGAATTGTGAGATTCCATTACCCGCGAAGAAATTTTCGTCGGGGTTCCTCCGTATTGACCGAATTCGGTGTGGTGAGTCTTGCCACAACGATCCGTTCTCTTGTTCTTTCATTTCTCTCGATTTCTCTTTGTATATCTCAATTTGCACTTTTGCTTGATTAAGTTTTTCTAGCTTTTCTCGAGGCCTTTCTTTTTGCTTGCAGTTCGGTTCGCGAATTTTTCTTTTTCTTTCTAAAGTTGTTGTATCTTGTGTTGAACTCTCTCTAGTTCTCTGTCTATAGCCTCATCATCAACATTATCATTATCATTTTATTGAGCATCTTGTTCCGCAAGCCGTTTTAGAGTGTGTGTTGTCTTCTCGGCTCTTGCTTTCTCGAGAGCTTCAAGTTTTACCATTCATTCTTGATCCGTGATGTTCGAATGTTCTGGAGTGTGAGAGATTCCGTTGTCTTCGTCATGATGGTGTTCTTCTCGGTCGATCTCGGTGGGAGCGTTCTTCTTGGACTTCTTATGTGGTGGCATAGTGAGCAGTTTTCGAGCCCGAAACACGGTGGGCACCAATGTTGGGGGGTCCAAAAATCGGAGGAATTCCGGAACACAAGGGCTTGAAACAAGCGCACAAAAGTTGTGAAGAGTTAGGAGACAAAAAATCTCCAAAAGCTCGTACTCGCCTCAAAAGTTGTGAAACCTTTTACACGTGCCCTTGCGCCCCCTTTTATAGGGAGACGAAGGGACTTTTACATTCCGAAAATACCCTCGAATCTAATAAATATTCCTAGTGTGAACATGTTCATGAATGTCTTTTACATCCCGTGACTTACGGGGCTAATTTTATACATTTACAAGCCTCGCCACTAGTTCACACGTTAAACCCGTACTTTTGAGGTAACGTCTTTGATTTGGCTTCTTGTCGGTTCCCGAATCTCTTATTCATGAAAATCTTCATATGTCATAACCACCGAACTTAGACTTCAATAGATTCCCGAATTTCGCAGATTCACGACTTTGACTTCGGTAGATTCTCGACTTCCGCGATTCCTAATTCTAGAGCTTCGTAGGTTCCCGATTACGAGTTTCGCGAGTTCCCGAGTCGAGAGTTTCACAGACTTAAACATCCCGAAATGGATTAAAAGTTCGAGTACGAGAGGCCCGCTTCGGCTATCATTTTTGCACATTTACTTGTAAACCGCAGAAACATCCTACAAGAGCCAAGCTGAACCTTTCATCTTTCGGGTATCTCGCGAATTTCGGCAAGTCCGATGTTTTGAGGGTGTAAGACTTTACCAAATTCCCCAACAATTGTTTCAAATTTGAATTTAAATTTTGTAAACTACCTTGAATGGAGAAACTCGCAATATGAAAGTTGTGTATTTGACAACTTTTCATTTGGAACCATTTGCTATTTAACTAATTAAATGTATTAGATGATTTATTTTTAAAAATCCATTTCCCGTGTGACGAAAAAAAGGAGCTCACGGCAAAGAGGTTACGGGGCCGACTAGCCCAATTAACCGGTCGGCCTCTCCCCTACCCTAACCCTAGCCTATATAACCCATCCCCACTCCTCACTCCTGCCTCGCCACGCTCACCATCTCCCTCGCCTCTGTCACCTCCTCCTCGATCTCTACCGCCCCGCCTCCTCTAGATCCACCGCCGACACCCTTAGATCTGGCCCCTCCTCTGCCTCCCCCTCTCCGCACGCCCCTCAACGACGGTGAGGAGCCGCGGCGGGGCGAAGTGCATTGATGTGCATGGACGGCGGCCTCGCACTCCCTCCTCGGCCGGTGCGAAGGTGGAAGTAGCCGCCTTGAGCTCCCTCGGCCGGCGCGCCCTCAAGCTCCATCATCGCACACCCTCGATCTCCCTTCTCGACGCGCCCTCGAGATCCGCGACGGCGGCCTCCTCCTCGCCTACCCGGCACCCCGGCCTCCTCTCGTTCAACGCGACCTCCTCCAAGGTGCGGCGCGACCTCCTCCCCCCGACACCCCGGCTTCCTCCACGCAGCACGGAGGCCTTCTTCTCCTTCCTCGGTGCGACCTCGAGGTCGACGGCGGTGGGATCCGAGACCTACGGGCTCTCTCTCTCTCATCCATCTCGCTCCCTCCCTATTTTTTCTCGGCCCACGGTCGCGGTGGTGGCGACCGGGTAGCAGCGGTGGTGTCCTGGTGGTGGGATACGGCGGCCGAGTGGTGGTGGTGACATGCGGCGGCGGGTGGTGGTGGTAGTGTGCGGCCGGAGGTGGAGGTCCCGGTCGTGGCGGCGGTGACGAGCATGGAGGTCCGACCACTACAAGAAACTATTTAAGCAGCGACGTAATCATTCCGTCGCGGATTAAATAAAATTCGTCGCAAATCAGCATCCGTGGCGATTTACATTTTCATGGTGGAATGAGCGTCATTGATTAAATCTCCGGATGTTCCCGTAATAAACGTCACGATCCGTGACGTATTTGGATCGTCACGGAGTAGCCCGAGACCCATGCAGCCCAACCCATAGCCCACTATCCGTGACAAAATAAAATCGTCACGGATTGCTACCGACATGGCAGGCCGACATGGACGATGACATGGCATCCTACATGGACGATGACGTGGCATCCTACATGGACGATGATGTGACATCCAACATGGATGATGACATGGCGATGATGATGTGGCATCCTACATGGACGATAACGTGGCATAATACGTGGACAATGACGTGGCATAATACGTGGGTGATGAACAATGATATGGCATCCTACGTGGACGATGAACGATGATGTGGCATCCTACGTGGACGATGACATGGCATCCTACGTGGACGATGACGTGGCAATTAACATACTGAATTTCAATAATTTTTCCATCACAATTCATTCAACACTAAGCAATTAGAGCCCAATTTATTGCAATGGTAACATCCGAAATTTTAACATTTAACGGTAAGCAATTCCAACAATTTTAACAAGTATCGACATCACATATGTTTCGATTCAGAATAAAAAAAATTACATGCATTTATAAGATCACGAGCATTTGTTAATCACTAGTAGTGCAGCATAGAAAATCAAGTATCCTCTTTCCTTCTAGCTGCTTTTCACTTGGATGTAATTGATGCTCATCCAATCACATCTAGTAGCTTGCTCCTTGCTGATCTGATCCTGGACTAAAAGAGCACATTGGTACTAGTCGAGAGGGCAATGTTAAAGTTCTCACATATTCTGAATCAAATCAACATGGACCAAACTGATCTACTATGACAGGTAACAAACACCAATATTCTAATCATTAAATAATTTGAAAATAAAAGGAGTAGTGAACAATATAATGTGTTGACATCCGAGCAACATAGGAGTAGAGCTAGACAGTCTGAAATCTCTGCTTCCCAACAAGACATAGGAGCATTTATCATGCAGATTAAACCAATCAAGATGGTTCAGAAATACAACAAGTAATGCAAGTAGTCATTCAGATATAATGCAACTAATATATCAACGATAAACAAGAGCTCAGAGTAGTGTGCACATGAACAAGCAATCAAAAAGCCTGCTAGGTGAAATAGTAGTGACATTTAGCCCTAATAGCGCAGAAGGTGAAATCTAGCATAAGGTAGATCAGTTTATAGGCATTCATAAGCACTAACCATGCTACCACTTGTGGAACCATGCAAGATAGGATTGCTTCACATGCATACTTCTTAAGGCCGTTAACAAAAGAACAAAACAGGACAAAATGGCACTTATGTTCGTCAACATCAACAGTCTTAGTCATGTAACCTAGCAGAAATTGTTTGGGAATTTGAGAGGTTGGCACTTATCTGTAGCTAGAGCAGCTGCTCCTCCTGCTCATGCAGCTGCTCCTCCTGCTCCTGATTATTTTTTTAAAAAAAGGGAAAGACCATTATCTGTCAGTCCAAGCAGCTAGCACAAACTAATGAATCAGGCAAAAGATTTAGCTATTACTGACTACAATGATGCGAAGGAATGAACAAACATAGAGCTAAAACATGTCTAAATTAATTCCTCAACAATGAAGATAATAATTTTTTCATTGTTAAAGCAGATATGAGGTGTCACATGAGAAGTCAACTCGACTGAACCAAAAGGGGATCCACATCGTGCCAGCAAAGGAACTGAGCAAGCAACAAAGTGATGTCGTAGCAGTCACTCCCCAGATCTAAAGCTACTGACAAGTGGAATTAACAGGAAAGTGGGTCTGCGCATCACATTCACAAAGCCCAGTATGAAGGCTAGCAAAATGGGTAGGTTAACCGACTCCCAGGAACAACAATTTTGTCAGGAAACTGTGCACAGTCAAGTCAATGCTAAGAGGCCTCACATGATCATGATGCCCATAAAAATGGTAGGAGGCCTATACAATGCTGCAATTACAACTGTGAACAGAACTCCAAAGATACATATGCATTGCTAATTACAATGGTTTGAGCCTAATAGAACAAAACATTATTTTGCTTCTGATTGTGTTGTACCTGAAAAAATGTAGAGCCTTAAGCAGCCAGCCATCCTTGGCCTCAGGCTCTCAAATAGTTCAACCACAAGAGATGGCCTATCAAGTCCTTCCAATTTCCTACAAAAATGCCAAAATCAAAAAGAGTTAGCTGGTTATGCCTTCCAGAGAATGCTATACGACCTAAGTGACAACTGAGTTATAAACATAGCAAGTGGTATTTACTGACAGCATGTTCTCCCTACAGATAAAATTGGCTGAACTTACTGGTCGTAATCCTACAGACATATTGAATCCCACATTCTTCAATATTACAACACACTAACAAACATGTTGAATGTTTGGCATATATAACAAGAGCGTCACTACTGACAATATATGATAGGGGCTTCTATCAAACACACATGATATGTGAGATGCCGTGAGAAATTTCATGCTCAGTTACTGTATTCAAATAGACGAGAACAAGGCACTAGCTAGCTCTAGCTGTATAGCACATGCTTATCCAGTACTGATTTAAACTGACCTCCGGCCATGAAAACATTAGGTGGGATCATACCTACGAAAAAATTGGGTAGGATCGTACCTGGCCTCTGAAGATATGTTCTCCCTAGGTCTTGAGACTGCTGGAGATCAGAAGTGTGGGAGACAAGAGAGTGTTGTGCAGGGGAGCAGCATCACCACCAGTTCCAGGAACCAGCCGCACCTATGCACATATAATGCAGTAAGCAGAGAACTGACACCATGACGTAATCACACAAGGAATATATACATATATTGATGTATATACCTAATGCATTGACAAGTTGTCAACTGAAGCACATTTGCTGAAATAACTAAGCCCAGCTACAGATCAATGGAGCATGTTATATGCGATCAACATTCAACATTAAAAAAAGTCATGCATGAGCTAGATATGAGTAAGGGGAAACTAGAGCTCACATGGAGAATCTCATGCCTCATCTTAGATCTGCCAGGTTAGGAGGGAAAAACAACAATACAATTTTTATCTGAACCTAAGTTTGAAGTGAAAAGAATAAATAGTTTCTCTGGTCTCCATACTTTTGAATTTTCCATTATAGTTCTCCACAAAGAAGATGAACTCATGTAAAATAGGCCAATAACAGAGAGTGAACCGTTCCTAGCTATAGCTAACTGACCCATGTGCTTTCAATTATAGTAATAGACCGAGGGGAAAGTAACAGGCCACAAGTACAACACTAATTCAGCTAGATGAATTGATGGTTAACTTGATAACAAGAGACGAGAGGCGAGAAGAGAGTGACTCACATGTCGTCCCTGAACTTGACAGCGGCGAGCACGGATGTGATGAGCAGGCGGTGCAGTACGAGTTCACGACCAGGGCCAGTCTTCGTCCGCGTAGGGCGGCGAGCGGTGCACGCGCTCAAGTTCACCGAGGAGGGCGATGCGCGCTCGAGTTCGCCGAGCGCGCCGCGCGGGCGCTCGAGCTCCGCGAGGGCGTCGAGCTCGACCTCGCCGCGGGGAGGGCACTCGAGGACGCCGACTCCATACCGGTCCTCGAGCGCGTCGTTGCCGTCGTCACACCACCGTCGGGTCCCGATGAGGGAGGGAGAAAGAGAAGACATGGAAGAGGAAGATGGGTTGCAGCTTGGTAGTTGGCGTGCGGATCCGAGTGGGGAGGAGGGAGAGGAGGATGAGGGCGGAGCGCCGGTGGGTGCGGGAGAAGAGAGGTGGTGTCGGCCTCTCGATCCGAGGAGGGAGGAAGTTTGCGGCCATGGCCCATGCACGGCGGATCCGAGGAGGGAGAGGCGAGGAGAGGGATATGGAGAGGGAGCGGGCGGCGGGTGGCGACGGGAGGAGGAGACCGAGGGGAGGGGGAGGCGGTGGATTAGGTTTCGGGGATCTTTTATACGAAGCAACCGCAATTCACCCATCCGTTCTGTGATGAACGGCCTAAAAAGATTAGGCGCGTTTGGGCCTAAACGGGCTCGTTACATTTCTCCCCTGCTTAAATTTTTCCTTTTTCTCGTTTTTCATTTCTTTGCAATAAGAAAATCATTAAAATTTGAACTATGTGTGCCTCCAATAGGTTTGGAAAAATTTCACAAAAATCGTATTTAGACTTCTATGGTCCATTCTAGGCCACATCTAGGAGATCGAAAAAAATCGGTTGACTTGTAGGTAAAACTCGAACTTGTACTAGTCACCTTATTGTAAAATAATGATAATAATACTTAAATTTGTTCAAAACATTCTACAAATTGGCATGAAACCATATTTTAAGCATATAATGCTGCTATAAAAAATTCCGATGATTTTAATAAAGTGAGATTATATATGTTCACAAATAGTAACATCTCTCACATAGTTTCTTATAACTATACTCAAACTTTTGAAGTCTAAACACCTCATAACATTGTTGAAGTCGTTTGCGGCTAAAATTTGGTCAAAATCTTATTTTAGTCTTAGTGTGATAAAATATGAAGGTACACTATCACTTGTTATGCAAAAAAAAAATTCTATTTTTTTAAACACCTAAATAACACACCCTTTCCAATAACTCAAAATTTAGTCATCTTAAATATCATCAATCCATTTTTCACATGTAGCAGACAACAAATAAGTTGTAATCTAAGAGTTTCATAATTTCTAGAATAGATTTCCTATTTTCTCGTTATTTAATTGAATTTTTGCGTGCTTACCGAAAGTAATTCAAGGTTGACCTATGCGTACCTCCAATAAGACTTAAAAATTTCAAAAAAATCATATTTAGTCTTCTATGTTCCATTCTAGGCCATATTTTTGAGATTGATGAGAAATGCAGTTTGAGTTATAAGGAACATTCAAACTTTTATGTCAAAAGTACAACATAACAATCATAATAATATTTGAATTTGGTCAAAAAATTCTACAAATTGGCATAACAACATTCTTTTGGTCCAAAATCTTTCCATAAAAAATTTAAGTGATTTCAAGGAAGTGACAACATAGATTGCTCACAAATGGATACATAGGTGACATAGTTTCTAATAACTCAACACAAACTTTTAGATTTGAACAACTAATAACGTGACCGAACTTGTATGCACCTCAATTTTTGACACCATCCGATGTTGACCATAACATTAAAGAATATTAAGTTATATTAGCAATTATTATGAAAAAACATGTTTTTATATTCTCTTTTTAGTTGGAAAAGATGCGTTGTATGAAAAGCAATCAAGACATAGTAATTAAGATAAAAACAAATGGCACCGAGTAAAACATCTCAATTTTAGAAAAAATTAGGAAAAAGAATCAACCGATTTGGAGTTCGTGCGAAGAAGAAAAACGAGTTTACAAGTTTTTTCGCAAGATTAAAAACAGAAATAGAACTTGCTATGAACTGAGATGAATAAGTGTGTTTTCTCTTTTTAATCTTTGACTAAAACTTGTAACTAGTTTTTCTCGCCTCATACTAACTCCAACTTGGATAATGTTTTTTTCTAAAATTTTCTAAAATCATGCTCTACCAAGGTCTTCAACTTTAACAAATGAAAAAATGATTTTGGTAGCAGTTATTAGGGATAATTCAAACTTACATCTCAAATTTACACTATCATAATTCAAATAATATCATAAAATGCTCTAATGGTTCTACGAATTGAAATGGTAACATAATTTAGATCCATAAACTTGTGACCAAAATTTCAAATGATTTCGGTAACAGCGGAACCTTCGTTGTTTAGAAATGGATACATGTCTCACATAGTTTCATGGAACATTACTTGGACATTGAAGTGTATCATACCTTTCGAAATTTTCGAATTCATATGCACTCCAAACTTTACCATAACCTTGTGTTTAACTTATTGTTGCAAAATACGAAGTTACATTAGCAATGTTTGTTCAAAATGAATTTATTTATATTCTCTACATAAATGCATGAAAAGAAGCCATGTGAATAAGATTAAAGAAACAATAACGGACCCACAAAACAACACAACAAAATGAAAGAACATGATTTTAGAAAAAATTGAAAAAAAATAAACACCAAATTTGGAGTTCATATGAAAGAGAAAAACCAAATGCAACTTTTAATTCAGGATTAAAAAGAGAAAGATGAACCATTTGGCTATAAAATGCAACCTTAACCAAGGAGTTTTTATGATATATAATGAAACGTCTCTAAACAAACATAGCTCTCACTTGTAGTGGGGTGGTAACACACCTTCCTTCTATCCCGCGGGTCATGGTTTCGAACCCCTTATTCCTTATGTCCTAAAAAATTAGAATTATTAAGAGTGGATTGCTCATGCATCATGAAAGAACAAGTGTAGCTTTCCTACACACTAATCAAACCATGTAGATTTCTCATGGGTTAGCACATAACATAAGCAACCTACCATATGTAAACATTGCAACAAATGCAACCTCGACAAGGCAATGGAACAACAATGATACAAGAGATAGGTACTAGTTTCCATTACCTCAACCGGGGAATTTGGGCAACACATGTCCAACTTGCAAGCTTGGTTTATAGGCTTGAATCTTCTCATCTTGATTGTGCCAAGCCTCCCAAGTCCCCGCACTCAAGGCCTTCAAGTGGACTTTGGAACCCAAACAATTTGAGGCCCCTTCATATTGATGATGACTTCCTTGGGCACCCAAATGGGTTGGTTCCAACCCCGCTCCTCCTTCATCTTCCCAACCTTGTGTGCAACCACCTTGCCATTAGCCTTCTTCTTGATGACGTAGGTGTTGCTCTTGGTTTTGTTCTTGCGGTAGGGCTTGGTGTAGATGAGGGAGCTCTTGATGGTGGGGTTCAACTTTTTCTTTGCGCCCTTGTCCATCTTCTTGACAAATTGAGGGCATTTGTAGAACTTGTGCCATTCTCCATGACACTTGTAGCAAGTCACGGTTGCACCCTTCTCAAGCTTCTTCACCATGGGATCACGGTTATCTTGAGAAGGTTGGACTTTGCTCTTCATGTCTTGAGGGATGTCCACTTGTTCCTCATCGTGCTTGCCCTTACCCATCAAGCTTGCCAACCTCTCTCGGAGCCATTTTCTTCTTCCTTAAGCTCATCATTCTTCTTGCCTATGAGGGAATCACATGTTTCTACAACAACATTCTCAATGCAAGATGGTGAGCAAGATTCATCAATTAAATCAATGCAAGAAGTTGAAGCATCAACCTTGGAGATAGGAATTGCACAAGGGATAGATGTTTCATCAAGCTCAAAGGAATTACTTGTTTATTCTCATTGCTCTCAAGCATAGCTTTTAGCTCATCACACTCCTTGCTAAACAATTTGTATTTGCATAACAAATGTTCATAATTTGTAGCAAGGGTTGCACTAAGATCATTGAGAGCATTGAGTTCTTTAATTTCATTAGCTTGTTTCTTAAGCATTCCTTTTTGCTCATGGACTAGCTCAACAAGATCATTGAGAGGTGGTGTCGGATTCGTCATCACTTACATTGCTTTCCCCACCTTTGGCCATAAGGCACATATGTAGTGATGATGAAGGACCTTGCATGAAGTGGGTGGTGAAGTTCTTTCTTGATTCATCACTTGAACTAGAAGAACTTGATTCTCCACCACTTGCCCATTCATAGACGGCAATAGTTGCTTCTTGCCTTGGTCTCCTCTCCTTGACCACCTTCTTCTTGGGCTTGAGCTCGATCTTGGTGAACTTGATGTGTTGATGATGTCGCCCTTCTCTCAAGTGGACGTTGTAGCCGTACATGTTGACTTTATTCACATACTTGAAGATCTTCTTCACGTACTCGGCCACCATGGATTCAACCTCTTCATCACTTGAGGAATCTCCATCGTCACCATCATCACCATCATCATCACTTGAGCATCCATGAGTAGCCATCCTACTCAACATCTTCTCTTGTTGGCTTGAGAGAGCATGACTTGTAGTTGGAGAGGATGGTTCCCGGGGCTTTTCTTGGGGCGCCTTCTTTGACTTGGGCATGAGTTGAAGCTCATGTGCCATGATCTTGCTCAAGATATGAGATGGCTTCAAATCTTTGAGCTTCTTCTCGTAGATGATTGCCTTCACAAAGTCATAATTGGGCTTTCGGGGACTTTGAAGGATCTTGCGGTTGATGTTCAAGTTCGTGGTGTCCTTCACACCTAAAGCATTTATCTCATTGACAAGCACATTAGGCGTGAGTACATAGATTCGAAATTTTTATTTGCAAGTTGCTTAAAGCTATTGAGTTCCTCAAGGAGACAACCATAGCGTTCGTTAGCAACTTCTTTTGAAGCCTCATTTTGCTCCTTGATGGTTTTCCATAGCTCATGAGCATTTTCACAAGTATAAACTCTATTGAAAACGCCTACATCTAGTGAGGACAAAATGATACTCTTAGCAATCACATCAAATTGCTTTTCCTTTTTAGTACCATTTTTCATGCCCTCATCGGTGACTCTCCAAACATCAAGGTCCCTTGCTTGGAGATGGGCCTCCATGAGAACCTTCCACCGAGGATAGCCCGTGCCATCGAAATGTGGAACCAAACCTAAGGTATCCACCCCTTTCATTCCTCTATAGAGCAACTCACTAGGCGGTGAAGCCTAAGCGTTCCATTGAGCCAATTTTCACAATTTACCAATCGAAGTGGCGCTTCCTTGTGAAGGAAGTGAGTCCCGACTACGATACCACTTGTAAGGAATCGGATGCTCGTTAGCCTAAGAGGGGGAGGGGTGAATTAGGCAATCTAAAACCATAACCTATGGTTTCACTAATTTTGCACAAAGGTAAACTAGAACATACTATCTAGATGTGCAACTAGGGTTGTTCTAGTGTGAAACTCCCATCCCAAACCAAGGTTTGCAACCTATAGCCAATCCTAGCATGATACTACTCTAGGAAAGTAAAGACAAGCAAAGATTGCAATAGAGTAAATGCGGAAATGTAAAGGGGATGAGAGGAAGCAAACTCTTGACACGCGATTTATCCCGTGGTATCGGTAGTCACTAAGCCACACCTAGTCCACGTTGTTGAAGCACTCACACAAGAGTATTGCTTCCCAATCACCAAGTCTCTCCCAAGAGCACCACTTGACTCGCCACAAAGGCTAGCCACTTAGGCACTTACCAAGCTCCCTTGGTCACCTTGATGTTGCCTCCACTAAGGAGCTTCTCCACCAAGGAAGGGGGTCTCCACGTCCCCCGCACAAAGTGTCCTCGCCACTCCACACCAAGCCGGAGGGTCGATGACGATTGCCGGTGAGCCACTTAGGCCCCAAGGCTTCCGGCGAACCTTGTACAACTTGATTCACTCAAGAATCACCTCACAAGGTTGGCACAACCTTGCACTCACTCAGCTCTAAGCTAAGCCTAGCACTAAGCACATACACAAAGCATGTACAAGTCTAAGGATGAGCAATTAAGCACTTGGATGGATTGGATATGATCATCAATGTGTCTTGAACTCCTCCGCACTTCCACACGATCCAGCCTTCTCAAATGGGCGGGTGGAGGAGGTATAAATAGCCCAAGGCATCAAGCTAGCCATTTGCTAAAAGCTGCTAAAGGTAATACCGTTGGATGATCCGACGCTATCTTTTTCCGGGCGTCGGTTCATCCTGTGCTACTAGCCGTTGCCTCCACCGCACATGACCGTTGAAGATCCGCTGACACAATAGCTCTGATGCTATACACGGACGGTGCGTCAGATAATCCTGTGCTGAATACCCCGTGACAAAGTCGTCTCTGTTAGCTTCCACGCGACCATCGGATAGACCAACATCTTCCACTTGACCAAGGCGTTGAATCATCCGGTGCTAAAGACTTCGTCTTGGCGCGTCTCTGTCTTAATTTAAGCCGCGCGTCGGATAGACCGACGGTGTCCTCACTCGACCGTCTCATCATCCGGTCTTTGCTTTGTCTTCGCTGCTCCTCCTCTGCAACTCGTCTGACACTACTAAAAAAGTGGACCGTCGGTTCATCTGATGGTGCCTAGGGTTTCTCCCTTTAAACCAACTCGTTCGACGATTGCACCGACGCTTATAATAAAGGTACCGTCGGTTCATCCGACGCTGTCTTTTCTTTTCCTTTTCTTGCTCGGTTTTGACCCTTGATTTTCTCATTTTGGTATGTGATATTGTTGCATCATTGGGACCTAGAAATGTCTGCAAAGACATGCTTAAAACAATATGGTTAGTCTGAATGATCATGTTGTCATGAATCTCAAACTCGAACAAATAGCATATGAGGTCATGTTCGCTACAATCTCCCTTTTTGGTGATTTATGACAACACAATCAAAGCAAGTATAAATTTGCAAAAATTTACGAATTAGAACCCTTTTTGGTGATTTTGAGCACTAGCACGCAGCTGAAGGTACTTGCGCAGCAAGTGAGCATGTGCACCTCATGCAACGTGCCACTGATGTTGAAGCCCCAACAGGTTAGTATATGAATTACTCACTCTGTCTCATGAAAAGTGTAATTCTAATTTTTTTAGAGACGCATTAGTGGTGACGCGAAAAGACTATGATACCCCTATTTAATTTTTTAGCCACATGTAATAAGTTTTGCATGCAAATCAGATCTAATTACTTAATTAGGAAGATAATTATATATATTTTTAGGGTTGCACTCTTTGTGGAATTTGTTTCAAATGCTAGGATTGCAATCTTCACGGGATGTAGCGAGCAGTTCAAAAATTCCACATAAATGGTACTAAAATATGTCAGTACCAACACCGGTCTGCGGCCACCGACGACCCTCTCTCTCTCTATAACTGGCGTTGACCAGCCACCTCCAGCAAAACCCCTAGGGTGTGGCCATAATCTCACCGGAGTTGGAGACGAAGGGGGCTGGGGAATCTCACCGAAGTCAGAGACCAAGGGGATGTGGTGATGAACAAATTGGGTGACGATGGACTCTATTTCACACTACTTCGGATTCGGGGCCTTCGCCGAGAGCGGGGATCCTCTCGGCGAAGGCCCTTTCCCTCTCGTTGAAGCCTTCGCCGAGAGGAAGCCCTCGGCGAAAGTCACACGGTGTACGACCTACGGTGATGCGACCTTCGCCGAGAGCTTCACTGGATCCTCTCGGCGAACATGCGCCGAGAGGCGTCCTCGACTCTCGCCGAAAGCCCTCTTCCCGTCACGGCGCGTCCCTCCGTTAGGAGTGGGGGCCACTCTTTCGCCGAGAGCCAGATATCTGGCTCTCGTTGAAGACGGGGTCTTCGCCGAGAGCCAGATACCTGGCTCTCGTTGAAGGAGTGGTCTTCGCCGAGAGCTAAGCTTTCTGCTCTCGGCGAAGGACTGCACCCCGCAGATCTGGGACACCCCCTTCGCCGAGAGCATTGGAGTTTGCTCTCGGCGAAGAGGTTTTCTTTTTTTTTCTTTTTTGTTTTCTTTTTTTCCAGCAGCCTCAAATATTCACAGAAATCACATATATCATCGCAGGCATATATAATATTCATCACAGACATATAATATTCATCACATAGTCCACAACAATCAAATAATCGACAAATTCATCACATAGTCCACCAACGATCACATAATCGACAAATTCATCACATAGTCACGAACTACAAGTCATAATGGTCCAGTGCAAGTCACAAATGTCCAAATGCAAATAAAAGTAGCTAAGTCCACGAACTCACTCGTCCGCCTACTGATCATGCGGCGACCGGGACCCCGACCCCCGTGGGCGGCGGCTCGTGGCCACGGGACCCACCCGGACGCCCTTGTGGCATCCCCCGCGAACTGTGAGGCTGCTGAAGGCCGGGTCTCGGCCACGGGCCGGTGGCACCCACCGCATCCCACCCCAAGGAGTCCGCCGAGCGGCCGGCGGAGACCCGTCGTATGCCTTGCGGGCCCATCATTTGATGCCGCGTATAGATCCCGCGTAGAATTTAAAGTGTTAATTAGAAATTTCGACAAGACCTCCCCCCGCACCGTGAGGTATTAAGAACCCGCAAGAAAAAGCCACAACACGAAGGTCGGGCCACAATAAATGTCTTCTCACGGCTCGATGGCCGGACACATGTCATGTGGTGTCGTACGACACGTGGTCAAATTGACATAAATGAATGTACAAGGTTTTCAGCATTTGTATGAAGTCAGTCTAGGTCACTACTAGAAAAAAATAGCAGGGTTCAAAGTAACTCACCGGAGAAATAGCGGCCGGTCGAGCGAGTGGAGGAATGAATGCCTGTGGTAGTGGAGGGAGTTGCACCTGCGGTAGTGGAGGGAGTTGCACCTGTGGCGCCACCGCGTGACCAAGGTTTTCCAAGTACTTAAGCACGGAGGCAAACTGCTGATTGTGGGCCGACTGTAACGCCTCCATCTGCTTCCCGGTGGACCTCGGCCATCGGCCGCAACTGCTCATTGGATTGCCTTTGTGTCTCTTCTACACTCGCCTCTCCCGCTCGGCCTTCTCTCGCTGCAAGTTGGGCCTACAATATTTGATCCAAAAATTAGAATATAAAGTAATCATATGTAAATATCAATGGACGACAAAGACAACGAAATAACTCCGGAACTCGCTCGTTCAACATCCGCGTAGCAATGGCCGACTATGTATGGGCGGGGCTGAGCTCGTGCCCCTATCTCGAGATCGAACTGCCGCGAGCGTCGGAATAGAGGACGGAACAAGGAGACTGTCACCCACATGGTACCGTCCATGCATCCTGCCTTCTCCGCTCCTCATGACACTTTCTCCATCAAGAGGCTCTGTCACTGGATCGAAGTCTGGCCCACGAACCTCCCTTGCCGTCGACAACAACAAATCGAAATAAATAAATAAAAAAACGTACCCATCTACGACCGAACTCGCGAAGGTTAATGGGGCCTTGGTGGTGTGCCGGACTGCCATCTTCAAACGCCGCTCCCGGCGCTCGAGGTGCTTTGCCTCCCAATCCGGCTCAAACCACTTGTTCACAATTGCCCTCCAAGCGTGAGGCCGGTCGGCACACCACCACGGGGGCACCTGCAAGTCATCAAGTGCATACCGTACAAAAACATCAAATTGAGCAAATGTAATCTCGGAAAAATGAATTGACTCATATTTATACCTCCATGTATTGTTCTTGAGTGAGCCGGAGGTTTTGCATGTCCGATTTTCGGACTTTCTCATGTCGCCGAGCCTTCCAGACCATGTTTTGCGAGACGCGGGACTCGTAAATCATATCAGTGACAAGTTTGCGACAAATGAACATGGCGTTGTCATTCGCCCGCGCCTCGTATCCCCCGGAAAAACTCGTAGAAATCCTGCACATAAAAGTGTTGTCAATACACGAGCCAAATCCAATTAAGTCAGAAAAAATAATTTATTGATAGGAAAAACACACCCAAAACTCAGAAACCACCCGGACGGCCTTGTTCTGGAACACCCGCCCAGTCGGATCCCGGACATCGGGCATGAGGGCGTAGTGGTCAAACGACGTCACCAGACACCTCTCGGTGTCGTATGGACCTCCCTGGGCCCACTACCTCGGTGGGTACCAGGACCGACTACTCGGTGGGCCCCTGGGACTACCCGGCTTGCGCTACACGGCATCTGAAGGCGTGGAGCACAAGGACTACACAGGAGTAGTACTCGGTTAGGAAGTTGTGCATGTTCCGCACTGTACAGAGGACTCCTAGACGTACTCGACTAGTACTCTCTTCCTACTCCGACTTGTAACCCTGCCTCCCGGACTATATAAGGCGAGGCAGGGACCGATCTCCCTCATCCAATCTCATCTCATACAACCCACGGCGCACTACTGCACCATCGTGTAATCGTGCCCTATCAATCCAGAGCTACGCAGCATACGGGACGTAGGGTATTACGCACCTTGCGGCCCGAACCTGTCTAAATTGTGTGCCACGTGTCTCTTCCTTCGAGTTACCGATCTCGGCGAGTCACATTCATCTACTTCGGGTACTCCCCGTAGTAGGTTGCCGGTCTAAAACACCGACACCGGCGCGCCGGTAGGGGCTCTCGCTCGAGATCACATGGCGAACTCGACGGCTTCCGTTCACATCAAGCCAACCGTCGCCTTCAATCGCGGCGACACCTTCGTCTTCGGCGCTCGGGTCCGCACCGCCGATGGCGCGGGCTCCTTCCGGCCGCCCGACCATGCACCCCAACCCGAAGACGAGGCCTCGTGACGCTTCCCCGAAGTTGTCACGAGCGAACTCGCCGGCAAGTTCGGCGAAGTTTCGCTCTTCAACCATCACGCTGACTTCGAGCTCGAGTCCGTCTCCAACTCGAACCCGACGTCGCCATGGGTCGTCGCATGCGAGCCGGGCCGCTCGCCCATCGTAGGCGGCCCCTTCTCCACGCCGGCGCTCCGCGCGTGACCCTCGCGTCCTCGGCCGGGCCCGCACGGAGGCTCCTACACCACGCCGGCCGGCAAGGAGCCCGTAACCGAGTACAACTCGGACTCCGACGCCGTCCCCGACCACATCTCGGACTCCGCCCTCTCTCCGAGTTCTACTCGAACCCGACTACGAATTCGACTTTGGGTCGGACCCCGAGGAGCCCGAGTCCGAAGATGACTCCTCCGAGCTTCCCTTGTCGGGGGCCGCCCTGCGGGGCCGGTTATAAGATCGACGCCGGCCGGAAGATACGTCTACGGCCGGACCGCAAGCCCGCCGAACCGACAAAGGAGGACTCGCGCTACGTTGCCTACATCGACTCACTACCGTTCCGGAGGGGAACACCACTAGCCCAGCCGACTCAAACACACCAACCGAGGTGGCACCCTGCGAGTCCGGCCTTGGGTACCCCCGATCGCCAAGTCTTCATGGCCGCCGGCGACAACACCCCAGACCCTCAAGCGCGGCGAAGACAGTACACGGAGGACATCTCCGCGGACGAGCCGTCCGCCAACGCACCCGCACGAGACCGTCGCCAACGGGGACGCCCGACGCGAGCGCAACAGGAAGCGTAGCGAACGGCGCCGGCGGCTCGGAGACAACCTTCCCATCCGCAACCTCGCGGAGGCTCTCGAGGCGGTCGAGAGCGAGTACACACCACCCCGAGCGATGCCTCATGTCGATCGCGCGCGATCGCACGACAGCTCGGGGCATACGCGCCGGAGAGGTCATCGCCAAGCTCGGCCGAAGAAGCCTACTTCATGCGGGTCGACAACGAGTCGACCAACCTCTCCCCGCCTAAGCCCCGCGACAACGAAGCTACTAGTCGCCAGGCCGATCCCGGCCCCAACCGTACTCGAGGCGACATCCCGGTCGACCCAAACCGTCGCCGCTCCAATGCCGGCGGACCTTCACGACAAGACCAAGGCAACCGAGAAGTCGTTCCCCACCGTGCTCCGGCCGGTGGCGGCGGCAACGACCCCGACGGCGGCGGCGGCGGCGGCGGCGGCTCCAACCACGGGGCCAACAAGAAAGCCGGAGGCGGCGGCGGCCGCGGCGGCCGCGGCCACGCGCATAGCCACGCTTCCGTGCCTCTCATGGCGGGTACGATGCTCGCCGGAGGATCGAGGAGTTGCGGCGAAGAAGTCGACCACCGCCGCCGAGGGCGACGGCTTCCCCGCCTTCTCACCCCGGCTTCGCAACCTTGCTCCTCCCCGACAAGTTCAAGCCTTTGGGGATCACCAAGTACGACGCGAAGCGAGATCCCATCCGGTGGCTCCGATGCTACGCCCTCTCCATCGAGAACGGCGGCGGCAACGGCGACACCAAGTGCCTCTACTTCCCCTTCCGCCCGGACCAAGCCCCACTCACATGGCTCGAGTCGGCGGACAAGCACTCGATCGACAAGTGGGACCACTGAAGGAACAGCTTCACGAGCAACTTCGCGGCGCCATGGGCCGTTCGGGTACTCGCATGGACCTTGCCATGATCAAGCGGAACAAGGCGAGACCCTCCGCAAGTACATGCGCCGCTTCTTCGACAAGCGCGCTACCGTCGTCGACGTCACCAACAAGGAGGTCATCGACCTCTTCCGGACGGCCTTTACCATCGCCGCACCTTCGAGGACTTCGGTCGTCGCCGCCCCCCAGTCCATTCCCCACCTCAAGGACATGATCACGTCTCCGGGCGGACGAAGAGGACAAGGCCAACGCCAAGTACGACGCCATCCGCGGCAAGTCCAAGCAGAACCAGGGCGGCGGCAGCGGCAGCAATGCAAACCAAGGCGGCCGCAACAACAACAACAACAACAACAACAACAACAACAACAACAACTTCTCGGGTTCCAACCGCAAGCGCAAGCCAGACAACACCGTCGCGGCTATCCAGCGCCCTCCGAAAGGGAACTCGAAGAAGAACTCGGCGGGTTCAAGGACCCGCCGAAGGAGAAGTGCCCGTGGCATCCAAACGGCAACCACACTACGGAGCGCGTGCTACCGGCTCGGGCATGCACTCAAGGATACGCCGGAGCCACCGCACCCTCACGACCAAAAGGGCAAGAAGAAGGACGGCGACGACAACGACTTCCAAGAACCCGAGAAGACCGTCAACGTCCTCTTCGGCGGACCGCCCCGCCAGGCGGGGAGCGAAGGCTACTCGTCGTGAAGTGATGTCCATCGAACCGCGGTTCCCGACCCCTCTCGGTGGTCGAGGTACCCATCACCTTCTCCCGCGCGGACCGGTGGACCGGCTTCTCCGAACCAGGACGCTTCCCTCTCGTCCCGAAACCAACGCGTGGCGGGCTCTAAGCTCAACAAGGTGCTCATCGACGGTGGAAGCGGGCTCAACGTCCTCTTCACCAAGACATTGAAGAAGATGAACCTCGACGTCACCCCCATGCTCGACAAGAGCGACATGCCCTTCTACGGCATCGTCCCGGAGCAACGCGGCTATCCCACCGGCTCGGTGGTACGCCCGATTACCTTCGGGGCGTCTCGGGACAACTACCGCACCGAGTACATCAAGTTCGAGGTCGCGGATTTCGAGACTTCCTACCATGCCATCCTCGGCAGACCAGCCATCGCCAAGTTCATGGCGGTGCCCCACTACACCTACTTGGTACTCAAGATGCCAAGCCCAGCCGGTGTACTCTCCCTCCAGGGGGACCTGAAGATCTCTCACGACTGCGATACAGAGGCCGTGGTGATCGCTTCAACAAACCAAGTACCCAACCCGATGATGGAGGTCTACGCTGCGTCGAAGAAGCTTGCCGCAAGCGAACTCGACATCCCGGAGAAGTCTGACAGCGCCAACAAGCCTCAGCCACCTGAGGAGGTACTCGTCAGGGCGATCGACCTTGGAACAGGCGACCCCAGCAAGACCACCACCATCGGAGCCGGCCTCGACCCCAAATAGGAAGACGCGCTCATCGGCTTCCTTCGGGCCAACCGCGACATCTTCGCGTGGAAGCCGACGGACATGCCGGGAGTGCCCGGGGAGCCCGATTGAGCACCGCCTCAACGTCGATCCAAAGGCCACCCCCAAGCGACAACACCTCCGACGCTTTGCCGACGACGGACGGGACGCCATCAAGAAGGAGCTCGCCAAGCTCCCGGCGGCCGCTTCATCCGAGAAGTCTTCCACCCCGAGTGGCTCGCCAACCCCGTCCTCGTCCGCAAGAAGAACTCGAACGAGTGGAGGATGTGCGTCGACTACACCGACCTCAACAAGCACCGCCCCCGAGGACCCCTTCGGGTTGCCGCGGATTGATCAAGTCATCGACTCCACGGCGGGCTGCGACCTGCTCTGCTTCCTCGACTGCTACTCCGGGTACCACCAGATCGCAATCAAGGAAGAAGACCAGGAGAAGACCGCGTTCATCACCCCGTTTGGCGCATACTGCTACACGACTATGTCATTCGGGTTGAAGAACGCCGGCGCTACCTATCAACGGGCCATCCAGGCCTGCTTCAAGCGGCAACTCAACAAGAACGTCGAGGCCTACGTGGATGACGTGGTTGTCAAAACCAGGGACTCCAGTACCCTCATCGACGACCTTGAAGAGACCTTCGCATCGCTACGCGAGTACCGCTGGAAGCTCAACCCGAACAAGTGCGTCTTCGGCGTCCCTTCGGGCAAACTACTCGGCTTCATCATCGGCCCGGCGCGGCATTGAAGCCAACCCCGAGAAGATCTCCGCCATCACCAAGCATGAAAGCTCCCACGAGCATCAAGGATGTCCGGAAGCCGACGGGGTGCATGGCGGCGTTGAACGCATTCATCTCGAGGCTAGGAGAACGGGGTCTCCCCTTCTTCAAACTACTCAAGCACCACGAGAAGTTCGTGTGGACTACGAGAGGCGGATCAAGCCCTTGCCCGGCTCAAGGACTTCTCGTCGAAGCCGCCAATCCTCACGGCTCCTCACAAGGGCGAGCAGACTCTTGCTCTACCTAGCCGCGACTACTCACGTGGTCGGTCATCGCCATCGTTGTCGAGCGGCGGGGAAGACGCGCCACGCCTACCCGGTCCGGCGCCCGCTCTACTTCGTCGGCCGAGGTTCTATCGTAGTCCAAGGCTCGCTACCGGCCCGTACGAAAGCTCTCGTACGCTCTACTCATCACCTCGCGGAAGCTACGACACTACTTCCGGAGTACTCGGTCTCCGTCGTCACCGACTACCCGCTCGGCGACATTCCGAGGAACCAAGACGCCACGAAAGAATCTCCAAGTGGGGCTGTCGAGCTCGGCGCCCTCACCATCGACTTCAAGCCACGTACGGCCATCAAGTCGCAAGCACTAGTCGACTTCATAGCGCAGTGGCGGGAGAACCCGCCTACCTACTCCAACCGTGCGACCGCAGCATTGGGTGATGTACTTTGATGGCTCACTCAACCTCGAGGGCGGCCGGCGCGGGGGTACTCCCGATCTCTCCAACGGGCGAACAACTCAAGTACGTCCTGCGATCTTACCGGAAGGTCTCAAACAACGAAGCCGAGTACGAAGCCCTTCTACATGGGCTCCGCCTCGCGGCTTCACTTGGCATCAAGCGGCTACTAGTCTACGGCGACTCCGCAGTGGTCATCAACCAAGTCAACAAGTCCTGGGACCGCAACAAGGAGAACATGGACGCCTACGCCTAGAAGTCCGCAAGCTCGAGAACAAATTCTATGGTCTCGAGTTCCACCACATCGTCCGCGACAACAACGTTGCGGCGGACGTCCTCTCGAAGCTCGGATCCACCCGCGCCCAAGTACCCGCGGGCGTCTTCGTCCATGAGCTTCACGCGCCATCCATCCCGGAGCCGGCGCCACCGACCACCGTGCCGGCCCCATCCACCACTGGGCGGGGAGGTCATGATGATCGACGTGGACTGGAGGCAACCCTTCATCGACTACCTCAGCGAGCAGAGGGTCCCCTCCGACAAGAACGCAGCCGAACAACTCGTCCGCCGCGCCAAGTCTTACGTCCTCGTCGGAGACAAACTCTACAAGCGGGGCGCATCTTCTGGAGTACTCATGAAGTGCGTCCCCCGCGAAGAAGGCAAGGACATCTTGGAGGAGATCCACAAGGGCATCTGCGGCAACCACGCGTCGTCACGCACGCTAGTCAGCAAGGCCTTCCGGCGAGCCTTCTACTGGCCCACAGCCCTGGGCGATGCCGAAGAACTCGTCAGAAGGTGCCAAGGATGTCAGTTCTTCGCCAAGCAGCAACACGTCCCAGCCTACAAGCTAGTCACCATACCGCCAACCTGGCCCTTTGCCTCGCTGGGGGCTCGACATGATTGGGCCACTGCCAACTGCGCCAGGAGGATTCAACGAGGAGTACCGGTGGCTATCGACAAGTTCACCAAGTGGATCGAGGTCAAGCCGGTCACATGCCCCAAGGCCGACAGAGTACTCGACTTCCGGATGAACTTGTACACCGCTATGGGCTACCCCACCGCATCATCACAGACCTGGGGTCCAACTTCAACAACCACCGCTTCGGGAGTACCGCGAGAACAGGCGGGATCGACGTCAGATACGTCTCAGTCGCCCATCCACGGGCCAACGGACAAGTCGAGCGCGCCAATGGGATGGTGCTCGACGCCCTCAAGAAGCGGCTACACGACGCTGCTAACTCCAAAGGGGGCAAGTGGATCAAGGAACTACCCAACGCACTCTGGGGGCTGCGGACTCAACCATCCAAGCCAACGGGGCAATCCCCCTACTTCCTGGTCTACGGCTCTGAAGCCATCCTCCCTGCCGACGTCATATGGAACTCGCCAGCAGTGGAGCACTACGACGAAGGCGTCTCAGAAGACAGCAGACGAGTTGATATCGACAGCCTCGAAGAAGCTCGCTGCGCCGCCCTCGTCCAATCAGCAAGGTACCTGGAGGGTATCCGACGCTACCACGATCGCAACGTCAAGGAACGCTCCTTCAACGTTGGAGATCTTGTCCTCCGCCGTATCCAGAACACGGAAGGACTTCACAAGCTCAGCTCCCCCTGGGAAGGCCCCTTCACCGTGGCCAAGGTGACCGGGCCGGGCTCCTACCGCCTCCAAACACTTGAAGGCGAAGAAGTCAACAACTCGTGGAACGTCGACCAACTCTGTCGATTCTACGCCTAGTCTACACGACTACTCCGGGGTTCAAGTCTACTCGACTACACCAACACCCCTTGCCGCAAGCGACCCTCCGGGTCCTGGCTCCAAGTCTCCGGACTACTCTCCACCAGGGTCCAGCCCGCGCGGCTACCTACGGACCCTGGGGCTGCGACGAGCGTCAAGGACTCTAGCAGCGGTCTACCAAGAGACCACACTCCAAGATCCAGCCTGCTCGGCTACCTACGGATCTGCGATCCAGCCTACACGGCTACCTACGGATCACTCGCTGCAAGCGGCTACCCGCTCCAGCGCCACTTAGCTGTAAGCGGCCTCCGGGTCCAGGCGACTACTTGTAACTACGGCCCTGGCCACCCAGGTGTACTTCTTCAGTAATAAAGCTTGATTGTTCATCAACTTGTTTACTGTTCTGCTCCCTACGACGGGACTACTAAGCCGAGTACTACTACTCGCACCTACTCCACGATGGGCGCTCCGCACTCTGAGATCGCGGTTACGAGTACTCATTGATGGAAATTCTCTTTTCATTGATACATGAATAGTTCATTAGAACTGTTTCCTGTACAACCATGGCTACTAGCTACCTATGCAGGACTACTGGAGGTTCAACTTCTCGGCTACCTGCTCCGCTATGGGAGCCATCTGCTCCAGCAGCTCTGCGTATTGCTCATCCGGCGGTTGGCGGCTACCCCGCCGGCGACTACCTCCACTGGGGCCTTCGGGAAGTACGACTTCATGAAGGCCAGGACTTGCTTCGGGATCGACTTGGCCATGTGCTTGACATAGGTGGCCGGCCCGGCTTTGCGCCTCACGAAGTCGATCCGCCAGGGGGGCAATCTTGGGGCCACCCGGATGCGGCACCAGAAGCCTCGCGATCGGGAGAGCAGCCTCTTCAAGGTCCTTCAGCTGGGCCCGGAGCGCCTCGCAATCTTCATTCAACTTCTGCAAAGATTTGTAGCAGTTGACGAGATCCCGGTCAGATGCAATCCGCAGCTCCATGTGCTTCTCGCACTCGAAGGCGAGCTCCTTGTAGTCGAGCTCAAGTACCTGGCGGGCTTCCTGCTCCCGGTAGAAGAGGTTCTTCATGCTAACCTCCGAGGCCTTCAGCTGCTCCACCTGGCCCTCGAGTTCGCAAACACAGCAACGGGTCAGAGCCTTGACGACTTCCAACAAGTACCCGACAAGTCAAGAGACATACCTTTATTCTTGTTGCGGAGACCTTTGTTCTTCCGCACCAACTCGTCGCCCTTCGCACCGCAAGTCCATGACGTCGTTGTGGTACTTGGCGAAGGCGGCATCGAGCTTCGACTGCATCGCGGCCGCGTGCTTCCGCGACTTCATGAGCTGCTCCTCCAGGGCTTCTGCTCGGAGCACGGTGTCCTCGTACCCTTGCAGCAGATTCGACTTCTCGCGGGATCGCTCCGCGACGTCCTGCACAAGACAAGCTCAAGTCAAGCAGAGTACTCAACGCAAAGGATTGGCTACTCGGGAGGCTACGGCTACGTACCTTCATCCACTGCTCGGCTCGTTGCATCGCCTCCAGGTGCTGCGCTAACATCGCCGGCTCGACGAGGTCGTCGGCCAGGAGTTCAATCCCGCCGCGGCTACCCGACGTAGCCTCTGTCATCGGCGCCGAGCGGATAGGCTCCGCGTCTTGGATCTCGGGGGATCGGATAGCCACCTCCAGGGCAACCCCTGGCGACGTGGTAGCCGCTTCTCCCCCGGCGGACTTCTCGACGACTTCACCCGCGGGCTCGGGGGCTCCTTCCGCAGCCTCCGGGGCCTCTGGCGTCAACTCCTGCACGGGCACCCCTGCAGGGATGTCATCTCCTTCAGCGCCTGTCAACAAGGAACACGCGCATCAGTGCCTATGACTACTCATCTTGGAGTTCTACAGCTTCAAGACGGGTACTCACCTTCGACTACGACCGCCTGCGGCGGCGGCGCTCGGTGGCCGGGGCTCGGTCGCGGCTTGGGCTTCGGGAGCGGCCTCCTCGACCGACGGCGCGGTTTCCTTCGCCTCTCGCCGTCGAGGGCTCTTCTCCGTCCCGGCTCGGATCCGTGGATTTTCTGCGCGAAGTATCCACGAGAGGGTCGTCGACAAATCGACTACTACAACGAGTACGCTCATGAGGACGTGGTACTTACAAGTTTGACCGGACGATAGTCACGGCCGGAGCACCGAGGATGCGGCAATGTCAACCGGTCCACCCTCGGCGGGCGTTTCTTCCTCCGCCTCTTCGGCTACTGCCTCCGGCACGGTGGCGGTGGCCGGCGCAGATGTCTTCTGCGCCCCTGCGGCTTCCATCTCCCCAACTGCGGCGGCTGCGGGTACTCTGCTCTCCTCTGGAGCAGGGGGCTGGCGCTCAAGCTGCGCCAGAAGTTCTTCGACAGTAGGGGCTGGACTTCGGCTTCCTGCCGGTTCCCCCACTGTGGGCCACATGCCCTCGTCGCCCTCCTCCACGGGCTCCGCTGGCGGCACCTCCTGCACACAAAGGAATTCTACTCGTCAGCAATGTACTCGAACACCGGGTACTCGACTACTCTGCTCAAGATGACTTACCTCCGGAGGCGTGGTCTCTGAGACCTTCATCTTCTTCGCCACCCGCTTCTTGGTGGGGTTGCGCGGCTTCCTCGGCGGCGCGGCAAGGCTGGCCTCCAAGCTAGCCGGAGGATCTTGAACAAGTGGCACATGAGGCAAGCCCGGACGGCTAAACCTCGACCGCAGCTGGAAGCGGTCCTGAAGAGTCTCTTCGTCTTCATCGTCGTCATCAGAGGTATCCTCCACAATGACGGTGTTGTCGCCTTCTCCAACTTCGCGGCGCTCTTTCACCTTCCCCACCGCCGGGATCTCGATTCCGCTCGGTGGCGGCTGCGACTCGGAGACAAACCGCTTCACATCATCCTGCGCAAACAAACAAGGCGTCATAAACTTCACTACGGGTACTCACTACTCGACGAGGGGGGTACGACTACTCACCTCGTTGGGCGGGCGCGCGGCGGAGTACTCCTCGACCGGACACACCATGTATGGTGGCATGTCCTTGAAGATCCTCGACAACCTCTCGACGATGTCGTTGTCGTCCAGCTCGCCCCCCCGCATCCGCGACGTGTTGTTGTCGCCGGTGTACTCGAAGCCCATCGTATCCCGCGCCATCGGCGGGCCGGATTCGGCGCTTCATGAACCGAAGGCCACGTGCTCGGCCCTCGGTCCCGCATCCCTCGCGCGTCTTGATGCGCGCCGGCAACTCGGGAGCCGGATCCCCTCTTGCATGGTGGGCTCCGTGTTCCACCACTCTTGGTGCTCGGGCCGTCGTCCGCTCGGCTTCGGTAGCTCGGGATGGTGGTTCGTGATGTAGAACCATCTCGTCTTCCGGTCGGTGTTGGAGTCCACGAGCTTGTACGCCGTGCGCTCCGCGGCGTCCTCCCTCGGTCGGATTCCGGCCCCTCCGACTACTCTAGGGTTGGAGGCGCCGGGCCGCGGCTTCACGCGGAAGAACTTCCGGAAGAGCACCCGGTGCGGCTTGATTCCCAAGAAGGCTTCGCGAAGTGTACGAAGACGGACGTATGGAAGATTCCGTTGGGGTTCGGATTGAGGTACTCGATACCGTAGTACTCGAGCAGCCCCTTGAAGAAGTCGCTCGGCGGGAGCGCAAGCCCCCGCTCCACGAAGCGCGAGAACATCGGGATCTCGTCTTCGGCTTTCTCCATTGGATAGGGGTCTCTGCGCGGATCTCCACATGTCGATCTCCTTCTCCCTGATGAACCCGCTGTTCAACAGGGTCAGCAGGTCCTCCGTCTTGACCTTTGATTTCTTCCACTCGCGGCTTGGATCAGCGCGCGGTGGAGACAGAGGCGGCGCCGCACTGGTGGCGGCCGCGGCGGCCTCTGCACGGCCCCTCTTCTTCCCGCCGGTCTTCGACGTCTTCGACGGCGACGGCTTCATTCTCCAAGTGCAAGGAGTTTTCACTCGCATCCGCTTGGGGGCTACCCTAAAGGCTTCGGGTGGCGATGCGCTCGGATCTACTACGGTGGCAGCAGGCGCTGGAGTGGATCTACTTCAAGATTCAAGTGGCAAATGACTGCGGCTCACTTGGGTGAAAACCCTAAGGGTTTTGGCTCTTATTTATAAGCCAAATCGCCTCCGTAACGGGCGGCTAGATAAGTCCACGCGCGGCCGACTCGGCGGGCGTGCGTGACTCTTCGTATTCTACTAGTCGACGCGCCTCACCTCGGGGGCTCGGCTACTTCTACTCGACTACCTGGGAAGCGGCTAGTTTCAAGAGCATCTCAGGACACATTCTTCAAGAAGACCCTTCAATTCGAGAGGAAGTACTCGACTCAAGGCTCGGGGGCTCCGTGCCACGTGTCCTTCGGTTTTTCTCTCCGGATTTTTCGGGATTATCTTGCCAAGATTCCGAGTGGACCCCGAGCCGAGCCCGCGGCTCGAGGCTCGGGGGCTACTTCATGTGGAGTGCGGTTACGCAAGTCGCACCTCCAAGACGACTCCGACTTCAAGACAAGACCGGCATTTCTTGAAGACCTTCGAAGGCGATTTCAAGGACGCTTGGGACTACTCGAGAAGACTTCAAGATTGCTCAAACATCGGTGGAGTACATTCCGGCCTCGGGATGCTTCGACTACTCTTGAGGACTTTTGACTTGTAGCGCTCGGGGACGCTTGGGGACTACTCGTTAAGGCCGTCAAGACTACTTGAAGCTATCCTTCTTGACTACAAAGTACTCGGGGGCTTGTCATATGGACCTCCCTGGGCCCACTACCTCGGTGGGTGCCGGGACCGACTACTCGGTGGGCCCCCGGGACTACCGGCTTGCGCTACACGGCATCCGAAGGGGGTGGAGCACAAGGACTACACAGGAGTAGTACTCGGTTAGGAAGGCCGTGCATGTTCCGCACCGTACGGAGGACTCCTAGACGTACTCGACTAGTGCTCTCTTCCTACTCCGACTTGTAACCCCGCCTCCCGGACTTTATAAGGCGAGGCGGGGACCGATCTCCCTCATCCAATCTCCTCTCATACAACCCACGGCGCACTACGCACCATCGTGTAATCGTGCCCTATCAATCCCGAGCTACGCGGCATACAAGACGTAGGGTATTACGCACCTCGCGGCCCGAACCTTGTCTAAATTGTGTGCCACGTGTCTCTTCCTTCGAGTTACCGATCTCGGCGAGTCACATTCATCTACTTCGGGTACTCCCCGTAGTAGGTTGCCGGTCTAAAACACCGACACTCGGCGAGCATCTCCCCTCGCCAACCCACACGAACCCGGGGTAGTGAAGCCCGACCGAACGCCCAAGATGCCATTGGGAAGACGGTTATGACCACCCGGACTCTCGATCTTCCACCCCCCGCCAAAATGATTCACAAAATGTATTAGTTTGAATGTGAGTTTGAAGAGAACCAATGAAAAGGTTAAGAAAAGTTACCGTGTTCCCTCGGGTCTAATAATCGGGCGGTTCGCGGGTAGTATGGGTCGGTCTGGAAGTGTCGAATGGCCTCGCACATAGACCTTGGGCCTAGCCTCCACCCCCCGCCCTCCTCCCTCGTCCTCCTCCTCCTCCCCGCCCCTCCTCCCTCCCCCCGCACCTCATCATCCTACCGCCGCACCTCCTCCTCCTCCTCCTCCTCCTCCTCCTCCTCCTCCTCCTCCTCCTCCTCCTCCTCCTCCTCCTCCTCCTCCTCCTCCTCCTCCTCCTCCGTCGCAACCGGAGAGGGTGCACTCTTGCGACCCGTGGCTCCGGACGAACCGGAAGGTACCACGGAGGGGGACCTCGACACCCTCCTCATCATCCCGAGCCCAAAGCCTCGTCCTGGTACAAGTCATTGAGGTTCCTCACCAAACGGCCGCGCTGCCTCGGCACCTTCTTCTTTGGCGGCATCTTGGATCAAACACCTGAAATAAACAAGAGTAAATCAATTAGTACATAATTACATTTAAATATAAATTAGTAATAAATAAGAAACACGTTATACTAGTACATGAAACAAAATATCCTAGTAAATTATAGACATATTTACAATTAGTACGGATCTTACATGTTTTAGAAATAATCATCATAATCCGGAATATTTGGATCGTAGTCATCATCACTATCTCGCATGTCCATAGACTCAACGCCGTGCTCCAAAGGCGGAACGGTGTCATCATCATCATTGTCATTGCCTAAACGTAATCGCTCAAGTAATCTTAGGTCGTCATCATTTTGAACCTCTTCTGCATCATCGCCGTCGACACCCATTTCATTGTCTACTTCCATTTCGATCGCTTGGGTTAAGTCTATCTCAAAGCTCCCCTCTAGCCCATCCTCTTGGAAGAAATCTCCGTCATATGTGTTTGGGTCTAGTAGGTGGTAATCTTCATTGCTGGGGCGGGGTAGTTTACCGTGTGGCGATACCTTGTACACAACACTCCAACCCCGGGAGACGCTTGTCAGTTTTACAAGGGTATGAGAGGTAATATACTTGTGTGGTCTGTTGGGACACAATATAGACATCGTGCCCTGGGTACACAGATGACTGCTTAATTCGATGAGCCCAAGATTCTTATTCTGTCTCATATCGCGAGCGCTTGGATCTAACCAATGGCACTTGAATATGATAGGTTTAAGAGGTTTGCAACCATGATACTCGAGTTCGTATATTTCTTAAAGTCTTCCAAAGTAATCTACCCCATCGGATGAGCTACGTGTACAAACTCCATTATTTGTGGTTCTTCGATTGGGCCTTTCCTCCTCGTATTTTGTCGTGTGAAAGCGATACCCATTCACATCATAAACATTATATGAGTTCACCCCCGAAGGCGAAACCTCCCGAAACCTCGCCTCACCTCGGGATTCATCAACGGATCGGTTAGACCCCGCAATTTCAGGGAGGATAGTGGTTAATGCGATACTGAGTATGAGCTAAAATACTTTTAATGTACTGAGTACGAGCTAAATTACCTTCTGTTTGAACCATGCAATGAAATCGATATTTCTGGTTCCCGGTGGTATGTCCAGCGAAATCGTATCAACCGCACCATGGCGAAGAAGGATTTCCTCCTCGTGGTCGTTAGGTGGCCTTGAGTGACCCCAGAATTGCCCAATAAATTCACTGCACCAAATCAAATGAGGTTGGATGCAGATGAGGCAACATACAAGAAAGGAAATGATGAGATTTAACGACAACTTACTTTATGTATGGTCGTACTTCCTCAAGGTTGCGCAAAATATATATCGTGATAGTGCGCCACTCTTGAAGAGATAAGGTCTTTCGCGTCCGAACACTTGCACTTCCAAGTTGTCCTCGGAAAAGGCTGAGGTTCGATTCATTTTCTCCAGTATTGTATCGAGGAGGGCGATTATGCACGCTGGGAAGGTGCTCCGCATAGTATTTAGTTGTGAAGTTTGACACCTCCCCGCGAATTTGTGCCTCTCGCAATGCAAGCTTCAATTTTATTTTTATTTTTACATGTGCTTCGAAGAACCTTGCAAACCCTCTCAATCGGATAGCACCAACGGTGCTTCGCACGGCCCCCCCCAATCGTGCCTCACGCGGGAGGTGCAAAATCATATGTTCCATCGGGTTGAAGAAGCCGGTGGAAAGATCTTCTCTAGCTTACAGAGCAACACAGGTGCAATTTGTTCTAGTTTGTCAATCACAGCACGAGATAACTCCTTAGCGCAAAGCTGACGGAAGAAATAGCTCAGCTACGCAGACTTGCCACACATGCTCAGGCACATAGCCTCGAACCATCACCGGAAGAAGCCGCTCGATCCAAATGTGGTAGTCATGACTTTTCAGCCCTTTCAATTTTAGATTAGTTAAATTGACTCCCCTCCTCAGATTCGCAGCATACCCATCAGGGAACATTAAATTTTGGATCCATTCTAGTACTTCCTTTCTTTGTTCCCTACTAAGGACGAAATCAGCCTTAGGCCTTTTCCATTTCTTGCCCGGTATAGGCTTTGGGATGACTTGCTTTGGCCTATCGCATAACATTTCTATATCAACTCTAGCCTTAACATTGTCCTTACTCTTCTCCGGTATGTCCATGATTGTACCCCACAGTGCCTCAGCAACATTCTTTTCGGTATGCATCACATCAATGTTATGTGGAAGATGAAGATCTTTCATGTAGGGTAGCCTCCACAACCCCGACTTCTGCGTCCAGGCATGTTGCACACCATATCCCACAAAACGATGTTCTCCTTATTTGAGCACGAGAGCGTCTACCTGAGCTTGAGCCTCGACACCAGTCATCATGTGCGGGGGTGGATCTTTAACTACGACACCTTTTATAAAATTCTTTGTGTCTCGTCTGAATTGATGGTCAAGAGGGAGGAATTGTCGATGTTTGTCGAATGAAGAATACTTCCCACCGTTCTTCAACCAAATGAACATCGAGCTGCCTTGCATACTTGGGCAAGGGAACTTCCCATGGACACACCAACCGCAAAATATCCCATAAGCCGGCATGTCATGCAAGGAGTACATGTACCACACGTGCATTTTGAAGTTTGTCTTCGTAGCTCGGTCGTATGTCGTCACCCCTTCATTCCAAGCCTTGAGCAAATCATCAATCAGAGGCTCCATGTACACACACATATTATCTCCCGGGTATCCAGGAATTATCAACGACACGAATACGTACTGCCGTTGAAAGACGATCTTGGGGGTAGGTTGAGGGGGATTACAAACACGGGCCAACAAGTGTATGGGGCAGCTAACATTCCATAAGGATTGAACCCATCTGTCGCCAACGCAACACGTACATTGCGAGCCTCTCCCCGCTTTGTCAGCATGCTTCTCATCAAACTTTGTCCATGCTTCAGCATCGGATGGATGTGTAAGGTTATCACCGTATCGGCAACCCGTTTTGTGCCAAGTCATTTGCTTCGCAGATTCCTCGGTCATGTACATCCGTTGGATCCGCTGTATGGGCGAGAGGTACCGCAGGACACTCACTGGGGTCGTGAGTTGCGTCTTTGGACGACCCTCACCAGAGTCTACCTCAATGTACCGAGATGCTTTACATTTCGGACAGTGCGTGGCTTTCTCATGATCTTTCCTGAATAAGACACATCCATTCGGACAGGCATGTATCTTCTCGTATGGCATCTTAAGTGCACGAAGGACTTTTTGGGCTTCATACATGTTCTTTGGCAAAATGTGATCTTCGGGAAGCATGTCGCTAATCACGGTCACCAAAGCATCGAAGCATTCTCGACTCGAGTTATGCCTGGGACTTTACCGCCATGAGGCGGCCGATGGAGTCTAGTTGAGATTGTTTGGTGTGCTTGTGAAGGGGTTTTTGTGTCTTGCAGCCAACATGTCATAATATGCCTTTGCGCTTGGCTCGGCTCCTCCTCCGACGACGTTCTCCTTGAAAATGTGCTTCATGAAAGTCATCTAGCATGTCTGCTACTCCAGCATCACTATCAAGTTCTTCAATGCGTTGTCTCACGGCCTCAGATCTCATACGACAGGTTTCACTGTGAAAGGTCCACTTGGAGTAGTCTCTCATAAAACCAAAGTTGTAGAGATGAGATGCCATGACCTCCTTTGTCCTTTTGCGTGAGTTTCCGCACTTGCGGCAGGGACACCATATCGTTTTACTGTCTTTAGGCCCTTTAACTTTTCTAAATGCTTCATCCATGAAAGCTTGAGCATTGTCAATCCATTCTTGTGTCACACGACCATTTGGTGCCCATCCTTTGTACATCCACTCACGGTCACCCATTCTATATCATATCAACGAGTCATATGAAATATATTGCATCATCTACACGATGCCTACACATTCTAATAGGTAAAGATAGGTCCTAATCCCACCCGTGAATGCGTAGATGGGGTTAGTTCCTATGGTCTACTCCGATCCGAGACGAGAATTTCGGCGGCACCTCCCCGTTGTTCTCCAAATACACGTCCCATTAGGGAGATTGTGTATCCGGAGAACAACGGGGAGGTGCTCCGAAACTCTATCTCGGATCGGAGTAGACCATAGAAACTAACCCCATCTACGCATCCACGGGCTGTCCAAAAAACGTGGACAATTCGAAACAGATACAACAATAAATATGCAAAGTTTTGCATATTTCAAACTGTATCTCTTTCGAACGGGAGACGCCTAACTAGGTTTCACGATCTACAACATCTAGGAACTTGATGGCGAGGCAGGGTGTGCTCACCTAGTGACTTGATGGCGAGGCAGGGGCAGGCGGCAAGACCAGGGTCGACCGGGCCTCCGAGCCAATGTGAGCACGAACTCCAACTCCTCCTTCAGCGGTGCCAACCAGGCCGCCTTCCTGCAAAAATATATCAATGATGGGTGTTTAGTCGAAATTTCGGACCGCCCTCCCCCCGTACGGTGAGGTTTCCAAAACCCGCAACAAAAGGCACGACACGACGGTCGGGCTACACATGGGGTTTCTTCCAACGGCTCGATGGTCGGAAAATCACATGTAGTGCCCCCATGCGATCCACGAGTCTCACCTAGGTGATCGACAAATCACCCCTCTTGCTCCCCGTCGGTGTTTTAGACCGGCAACCTACTACGGGGAGTACCCGAAGTAGATGAATGTGACTCGCCGAGATCGGTAACTCGAAGGAAGAGACACGTGGCACACAATTTAGACGAGGTTCGGGCCGCGAGGTGCGTAATACCCTACGTCTCGTATGCCGCGTAGCTCCGGATTGATAGGGCACGATTACACGATGGTGCGGTAGTGCGTCGTGGGTTGTATGAGAGGAGATTGGATGAGGGAGATCGGTCCCTGCCTCGCCTTATATAGTCCGGGAGGCAGGGTTACAAGTCGGAGTAGGAAGAGAGCACTAGTCGAGTACGTCTAGGAGTCCTCTGTACAGTGCGGAACATGCACAGCTTCCTAACCGAGTACTACTCCTGTGTAGTCCTTGTGCTCCACGCCTTCAGATGCCGTGTAGCGCAAGCCGGGTAGTCCCAGGGGCCCACCGAGTAGTCGGTCCTGGCACCCACCGAGGTAGTGGGCCCAGGGAGGTCCATACGACAAGCCCCCGAGTACTTTGTAGTCGAGAAGGATAGCTTCAAGTATTCTTGACGGCCTTAACGAGTAGTCCCCAAGCGTCCCCGAGCGCTACAAGTCAAAAGTCCTCAAGAGTAGTCGAAGCATCCCGAGGGCCGGAATGTACTCCGGTCGATGTTTGAGCAATCTTGAAGTCTTCTCGAGTAGTCCCAAGCGTCCTTGAAATCCGCCTTCGAAGGTCTTCAAGAAATGCCGATCTTGTCTTGAAGCCGGAGCCGTCTTGGAGGTGCGACTTGCGTAACCGCACTCCACATGAAGTAGCCCCCGAGCCTCGAGCCGCGGGCTCGGCTCGCAGTCCACCCGGAATCTTGGCAAGATAATCCCGAAAAATCCGGAGAAAAAAAACCGAATGACACGTGGCACGGAGCCCCCGAGCCTTGAGTCGAGTACTTCCTCTCGAATTGAAGGGTCTTCTTGAAGAATGTGTCCTGAGATGCTCTTGAAACTAGCCGCTTCCCAGGTAGTCGAGTAGAAGTAGCCGAGCCCCCGAGGTGAGGCGCGTCGACTAGTAGAATACGAAGAGTCACGCACAGCCGCTGAGTCAGCCGCGCGTGGACTTATCCAGCCGCCCGTTACGGAGGCGATTTGGCTTATAAATAAGAGCCAAAACCCTTAGGGTTTTCACCCAAGTGAGCCGCAGTCATTTGCCACTTGAATCTTGAAGTAGATCCACTCCAGCGCCTGCTGCCGCCGTAGTTTATCCGAGCGCATCGCCACCCGAAGCCTTTAGGGTAGCCCCCGAGCGGATGCGAGTGAAAACTCCTTGCACTTGGAGAATGAAGCCGTCGCCGTCGAAGACGTCGAAGACCGGCGGGAAGACGAGAGGCCGTGCGAGAGGCCGCCGCAGCCGCCACCAGTGCGGCGCCGCCTCTGTCTCCACCGCGCGCTGATCCAAGCCGCGAGTGGAAGAAATCAAAGGTCAAGACGGAGGACCTGCTGACCCTGTTGAACAGCGGGTTCATCAGGGAGAAGGAGATCGACATGTGGAGATCCGCCGCAGGAGACCCCTATCCAATGGAGAAAGCCGAAGACGAGATCCCGATGTTCTCGCGCTTCGTGGAGCGCGGGCTTGCGCTCCCAGCAAGCGACTTCTTCAAGGGGCTGCTCAGGTACTACGGTATCGAGTACCTCAATATGAACCCCAACGGAATCTTCCATACGTCTGTCTTCGTACACTTCTGCGAAGCCTTCTTGGGAATCAAGCCGCCCCGGGTGCTCTTCGGAAGTTCTTCCGCGTGAAGCCGCGACCCCCCGCCTCCAACCCTAGAGTAGTCGGAGGGGCCGGAATCTGGGCGAGGGAGGACGCCGCGGAGCGATGCACAGCGTACAAGCTCGTGGACTCCAACACCGGCCGGAAGACGAGATGGTTCTACATCACGAACCACCATCCCGAGCTACCGAAGCCGAGCGGACGGCGGCCCGAGGCACCAAGAGTGGTGGAACACGGAGCCCACCATGCAAGAGGGGATCCGGCTCCCCGAGTTGCCGGCGCGCATCAAGACGCCGAGGGATGCGGGACCGAGGGCCGAGCACGTGGCCTTCAATTTCATGAAGCGCCGAATCCGGCCGGCCCGATGGCGCGGGATACGATGGGCTTCGAGTACACCGGCGACAACAACACGTCGCGGATGCGGGGGGCGGCGGGGACGACAACGACATCATCGAGAGGTTGTCGAGGATCTTCAAGGACATGCCGTCGTACACGGCGTGTCCGGTCGAGGAGTACTCCGCCGCGCGCCCGCCCAACGAGGTGAGTAGTCGTACCCCCCTCGTCGAGTAGTGAGTACCCGTAGTGAAGTTTCGACGCCTTGTGTGTTTGCGCAGGATGATGTGAAGCGGTTTGTCTCCGAGCCGCGGCCGCCGCCGAGCGGAATCGAGATCCCGGCGGTGGGGAAGGTGAAAGAACGCCGCGAAGTTGGAGAAGGCGACGACACCGTCATCGTGGAGGATACCTCCGATGACGACGATGAAGACGAAGAGACTCTTCAGGACCGCTTCCAGCTGCGGTCGAGGTTTAGCCGTCCGGGCTTGCCTCATGTGCCACTTGTTCAAGATCCTCCGGCTAGCTTGGAGGCCAGCCTTGCCGCGCCGCCGAGGAAGCCGCGCAACCTCACCAAGAAGCGGGTGGCGAAGAAGATGAAGGTCTCAGAGACCACGCCTCCGGAGGTAAGTCATCTTGAGCAGAGTAGTCGAGTACCCGGTGTTCGAGTACATTGCTGACGAGTAGAATTCCTTTGTGTGCAGGGAGGTGCCGCCGGCGGGCCCGTGGAGGAGGGCGACGAGGGCATGTGGCCCACGAGTGGGGGAACCGGAGGGAAGCCGAAGTCCGGCCCCTACCGTCGAAGAACTTCGGCGCGGTGGAGCGCCGGCCCCCCGCTCCGGAGGAGAGCGAGTACCGCGGCCGCCGCCGTTGGGGAGATGGAAGCCGCGAGGGCGCGAGGAGACGTCTGCGCCGGCCGCCTCCACCGTGTCGGAGGCAGTAGCCGAAGAGGCGGAGGAAGAAACGCCCGCCGAGGGTGGACTGGTTGACATTGCCAGCATCCTCGGCGCTCCGGCCGTGACTATCGTCCGGTCGAACCTGTAAGTACCACGTCCTCATGAGCAGTACTCGTTGTAGTAGTCGTTTTGTCTGACGACCCTCTGTGGATACTTCTGCAGAAAATCCACAGATCTGAGCTGGGACGGAGAAGAGCCCTCGACGAGCGAGGCGAAGGAAACCGCGCGCGTCGGTCGAGGAGGCCGCTCCCCGAAGCCCAAGCCGCGGCCGAGCCCCCGCTACCGAAGCGCCGCCGCGCAGGCGGTCGTAGTCGAAGGTGAGTACCCGTCTTGAAGCCTGTAGAACTCCAAGATGAGTAGTCATAGGCACCGATACGCGTGTTCCTTGTTGACGGGCGCCGAAGGAGATGACATCCCTGCGGGGGTGCCCGTGCGGGGAGTTGACGCCGAGGGCCCCGAGGCCGCGGAAGGAGCCCCCGAGCCCGCGGGTGAAGTCGTCGAGAAGTCCGCCGGGGAAGAAGTGGCTACCACGTCGCCGGGGGGTTGCCCCGGAGGTGGCTATCCGATCCCCCGAGATCCAAGAAGCGGAGCCTATCCGCTCGGCGCCGATGACGGAGGCTACGTCGGGTAGCCGCGGCGGGGATTGAACTCTCGGCCGACGACCTCGTCGAGCCGGCGATGTTGGCGCGGCACACGGAGGCGATGCGACGAGCCGAGCAGTGGATGAAGGTACGTAGCCGTAGCCTCCCGAGTAGTCAATCCTTTGCGTTGAGTACTCTGCTTGACTTGAGCTTGTCTTGTGCAGGACATCGCGGAGCGATCCCGCGAGAAGTCGAATCTGCTGCAAGGGTACGAGGACACCGTGCTCCGAGCAGAAGCCCTGGAGGAGCAGCTCATGAAGTCGCGGAAGCACGCGGCCGCGATGCAGTCGAAGCTCGATGCCGCCTTCGCCAAGTACCACAACGACGTCATGGACTTGCAGGCGAAGGGCGACGAGTTGGTGCGGAAGAACAAAGGTCTCCGCAACAAGAATAAAGGTATGTCTCTTGACTTGTCGGGTACTTGTTGGAAGTCGTCAAGGCTCTGACCCATTGCTGTGTTTGCAGAACTCGAGGGCCAGGTGGAGCAGCTGAAGGCCTCGGAGGTCAGCATGAAGAACCTCTTCTACGGGAGCGAGGAAGCCCGCCGGTACTTGAGCTCGACTACAAGGAGCTCTCCTTTGAGTGCGAGAAGCACATGGAGCTGCGGATTGCATCTGACCGGGATCTCGTCAACTGCTACAAATCTTTGCAGAAGTTGAATGAAGATTGCAAGGCGCTCCGGGCCCAGCTGAAGGACCTTGAAGAGGCTGCTCTCCCGATCGCGAGGCTTCTGGTGCCGCATCCGGGTGGCCCCAAGATTGCCCCCCTGGCGGATCGACTTCGTGAGGCGCCAAGCCGGCTGGCCGCCTATGTCAAGCACATGGCCAAGTCGATCCCGAAGCAAGTCCTGGCCTTCATGAAGTCGTACTTCCCGAAGGCCCCAGTGGAGGTAGTCGCCGGCGGGGTAGCCGCCAACTGCTCAGATGAGCAATACGCAGAGCCGCCGGAGCGCATGGCTCCCATAGCGGAGCAGGTAGCCGAGAAGTTGAACCTCCAGTAGTCCTGCATAGGTAGCTAGTAGCCATGGTTGTACAGGAAACAGTTCTAATGAACTATTCATGTATCAATGAAAAGAGAATTTCCATCAATGAGTACTCGTAACCGCGATCTCAGAGTGCGGAGCGCCCATCGTGGAGTAGGTGTGAGTAGTAGTACTCGGCTTAGTAGTCCCGTCATAGGGAGCGAGAACGGTAAACAAGTTGATGAACAATCAAGCTTTATTGCGAAGAAGTACACACCGGTGGCCGGGGCCGTAGTTACAAGTAGTCGCCCGGACCGGAGGCCGCTTACGGCTAAGTGGCACCGGAGCGGGTAGCCTCTTGCGGCGAGTGATCCGTAGGTAGCCGTGTAGGCCGGATCGCGGATCCGTAGGTAGCCGAGCAAGCTGGATCTTGGAGTGTGGTCTCTTGGTAGACCGCTGCTAGAGTCCTTGACGCTCGTCGCGAGCCCCGGGGTCCGTAGGTAGCCGCGCGGGGCCGGACCCCGGTGGAGAGTAGTCCGGAGACTTGGAGCCGGGACCGGAGGGTCGCTTGCGGCAAGGGGTGTTGGTGTAGTCGAGTAGACTTGAACCTCGGAGTAGTCGTGTAGACTAGGCGTAGAATCGACAGAGTTGGTCGACGTTCCACGAGTTGTTGACGTCTTCACCTTCAAGTGTTTGGAGGCGGTAGGAGCTCGGCCCGGTCACCTTGGCCACGGTGAAGGGGCCTTCCCAGGGGGAGCTGAGCTTGTGAAGTCCTTCCGTGTTCTGGATACGGCGAAGGACAAGATCTCCAACGTTGAAGGAGCGTTCCTTGACGTTGCGATCGTGGTAGCGTCGGATACCCTCCAGGTACCTTGCTGATTGGACGAGGGCGGCACAGCGAGCTTCTTCGAGGCTGTCGATATCAACTCGTCTGCTGTCTTCTGAGACGCCTTCGTCGTAGTGCTCCACTGCTGGCGAGTTCCATATGACGTCGGCAGGGAGGATGGCTTCGGAGCCGTAGACCAGGAAGTAGGGGGATTGCCCCGTTGGCTTGGATGGTTGAGTCCGCAGCCCCCAGAGTGCGTTGGGTAGTTCCTTGATCCACTTGCCCCCTTTGGAGTTAGCAGCGTCGTGTAGCCGCTTCTTGAGGGCGTCGAGCACCATCCCATTGGCGCGCTCGACTTGTCCGTTGGCCCGTGGATGGGCGGCCGAGACGTATCCGACGTCGATCCCGGCGTTCTCGCGGTACTCCCGGAGCGGTGGTTGTTGAAGTTGGACCCCGGTGTCCGTGATGATGCGGTGGGGTAGCCCATAGCGGTGTACGAGTTCATCCGGGAAGTCGAGTACTGCGTCGGCCTTGGGGCATGTGACCGGCTTGACCTCGATCCACTTGGTGAACTTGTCGATAGCCACCGGTACCTGTTGAATCCTCCCCGGCGCGGTTGGCGGTGGCCCAATCATGTCGAGCCCCCGGCGGGCAAAGGGCCGGGTTGGCGGTATGGTGACTAGCTTGTAGGCCGGGACGTGTTCTTTGCTTGGCGAAGAACCGACATCCTTGGCACCTTCGACGAGTTCTTCGGCATCGCCCAGGGCTGTGGGCCAGTAGAAGGCTCGCCGGAAGGCCTTGCTGACTAGCGTGCGTGACGACGCGTGGTTGCCGCAGATGCCCTTGTGGATCTCCTCCAAGATGTCCTTGCCTTCTTCGCGGGGGACGCACTTCATGAGTACTCCAGAAGATGCGCCCCGCTTGTAGAGTTTGTCTCCGACGAGGACGTAAGACTTAGCGCGGCGGACGAGTTGTTCAGCTGCGTTCTTGTCGGAGGGGACCCTCTGCTCGCTGAGGTAGTCGATGAAGGGTCGCCTCCAGTCCACGTCGATCATCATGACCTCCTGCCCAGCTGGTGGATGGGCTGGCACAATGGTCGGTGGCGCCGGCTCCGGGATGGATGGCGCGTGAAGCTCATGGACGAAGACGCCCGCGGGTACTTGGGCGCGGGTGGATCCGAGCTTCAAGAGGACGTCCGCTGCAACGTTGTTGTCGCGGACGATGTGGTGGAACTCGAGACCATAGAATTTGTTCTCGAGCTTGCGGACTTCTAGGCGATGGCGTCCATGTTCTCCTTGTTGCGGTCCCGGGACTTGTTGACTTGGTTGATGACCACCTGCGGAGTCGCCGTAGACTAGTAGCCGCTTGATGCCAAGTGAAGCCGCGAGGCGGAGCCCATGTAGAAGGGCTTCGTACTCGGCTTCGTTGTTTGAGACCTTCCGAGAATGTCCGCAGGACGTACTTGAGTTGTTCGCCCGTTGGAGAGATCGGGGAGTACCCCTGCGCTGCGCCCTCGAGGTTGAGTGAGCCATCAAAGTACATCACCCAATGCTCGGTCGCACGGTTGGAGTAGGTAGGCGGTTCTCCCGCCACTGCGCCATGAAGTCGACTAGTGCTTGCGACTTGATGGCTGTACGTGGCTTGAAGTCGATGGTGAGGGCGCCGAGCTCGACAGCCCACTTGGAGATTCTTCCGGTGGCGTCTTGGTTCCTCAGAATGTCGCCGAGCGGGTAGTCGGTGACGACGGAGACCGAGTACTCCTGGAAGTAGTGTCGTAGCTTCCGCGAGGTGATGAGTAGAGCGTACAGGAGCTTCGTACGGGCCGGTAGCGAGCCTTGGACTCGATAGAACCTCGGCCGACGAAGTAGGCCGGGCGCCCCGGACCGGGTAGGCGTGGCCGTCTTCCCCGCCGCTCGACAACGATGGCGATCGACCACGTGAGTAGTCGCGGCTAAGTAGAGCGATGGTCGCTCGCCCTTGTGAGGAGCCGTGAGGATTGGCGGCTTCGACGAAGGTCCTTGAGCCGGGCAAGGGCTTGATCCGCCTCTGGTAGTCCACACGAACTTCTCGTGGTGCTTGAGTAGTTTGAAGAAGGGGAGACCCCGTTCTCCTAGCCTCGAGATGAATCGTTCAACGCCGCCATGCACCCCGTCAGCTTCTGGACGTCCTTGATGCTCGTGGGAGCTTTCATGCTGGTGATGGCGGAGATCTTCTCGGGGGTTGGCTTCAATGCGCGCGGGCCGATGATGAAGCCGAGTAGTTTGCCCGAAGGGACGCCGAAGACGCACTTGTTCGGGTTGAGCTTCCAGCGGTACTCGCGTAGCGATGCGAAGGTCTCTTCAAGGTCGTCGATGAGGGTACCGGAGTCCCCGGTTTTGACAACCACGTCATCCACGTAGGCCTCGACGTTCTTGTTGAGTTGCCGCTTGAAGCGAGCCCTGGATGGCCCGTTGATAGGTAGCGCCGGCGTTCTTCAACCCGAATGACATAGTCGTGTAGCGATATGCGCCAAACGGGGTGATGAACGCGGTCTTCTCCTCGGTCTTCTTCCTTGATTGCGATCTGGTGGTACCGGAGTAGCGATCGAGGAAGCGAGAGCGAGTCGCGGCCCCCGCCGTGGAGTCGATGACTTGATCAATCCGCGGCAACCCGAAGGGGTCCTTGGGGGCGGTGCTTGTTGAGGTCGGTGTAGTCGACGCACATCCTCCACTCGTTCGAGTTCTTCTTGCGGACGAGGACGGGGTTGGCGAGCCACTCGGGGTGGAAGACTTCTCGGATGAAGCCGGCCGCCGGGAGCTTGGCGAGCTCCTTCTTGATGGCGTCCCGTCCGTCGTCGGCAAAGCGTCGGAGGTGTTGTCGCTTGGGGGTGGCCTTTGGATCGACGTTGAGGCGCGTGCTCAATCGGCTCCACCGGCACTCCCGGCATGTCCGTCGGCTTCCACGCGAAGATGTCGCGGTTAGCCCGAAGGAAGCCGATGAGCGCGTCTTCCTATTTGGGGTCGAGGCCGGCTCCGATGGTGGTGGTCTTGCTTTGGGGTCGCTTTGTTCCAAGGTCGATCGCCCGACGAGTACCTCCTCGGGTGGGCGAGGCTTGTTGGCGGTGCCTCGGACTTCTCCGGGATGTCGAGTTCGCTTGTGGCAAGCTTCTTCGACACGGCGTAGACCTCCATCATCGGGTTGGGTACTTGGTTTGTTGAAGCGATCACCACGGCCTCTGTATCGCAGTCGTGAGAGATCTTCAAGTCCCCCTGGAGGGAGAGTACACCGGCTGGGCTTGGCATCTTGAGTACCAAGTAGGTGTAGTGGGGCACCGCCATGAACTTGGCGATGGCCGGTCTGCCGAGGATGGCATGGTAGGAAGTCTCGAAATCCGCAACCTCGAACTTGATGTACTCGGTGCGGTAATTGTCCCGAGACGCCCCGAAGGTAACTGCCAGTACCACTGAGCCCAGTGGGATAGCCGCGTTGCCTGGGACGATGCCGTAGAAGGGCATGCTGCTCTTGTTGAGCATGGGGGTGACGTCGAGGTTCATCTTCTTCAATGGCTTGGTGAAGAGGACGTTGAGCCCGCTTCCACCGTCGATGAGCACCTTGTTGAGCTTAGAGCCCGCCACCGTTGGTTTCGGGACGAGAGGGAAGCGTCTGGTTCGGAGAAGCCGGTCCCCCGGTCCGCGCGGGAGAAGGTGATGGGTACCTCGACCACCGAGAGGGGTCGAACCGCCGGTTCGATGGACATCACTTCACGACGAGTAGCCTTCTCGCTCCCGCCTGGCCGGGCGGTCCGCCGAAGAGGACGTTGACGGTCTTCTCGGGTTCTTGGAAGTCGTTGTCGTCGCCGTCCTTCTTCTTGCCCTTTTGGTCGTGAGGGTGCGGTGGCTCCGGCGTATCCTTGAGTGCATGCACGAGCCGGTAGCACCGCTCCGTAGTGTGGTTGCCGTTTGGATGCCACGGGCACTTCTCCTTCGGCGAGGTCCTTGAACCCGCCGGAGTTCTTCTTCGAGTTCCCTTTCGGAGGGCGCTGGATAGCCGCGACGGTGTTGTCTGGCTTGCGCTTGCGGTTGGAACCCGAGAAGTTGTTGTTGTTGTTGTTGTTGTTGTTGCGGCCGCCTTGGTTTGCATTGCTGCCGCTGCCGCCGCCCTGGTTCTGCTTGGACTTGCCGCGGATGGCGTCGTACTTGGCGTTGGCCTTGTCCTCTTCGTCCGCCCAGGACGTGATCATGTCCTTGAGGTGGGGAATGGACCTGGGGCGGCGACGACCGAAGTCCTCGAAGGTGCGGCGATGGTAAAGGCCGTCTGGAAGAGGTCGATGACCTCCTTGTCGGTGACGTCGACGACGGTAGCGCGCTTGTCGAAGAAGCGGCGCATGTACTTGCGGAGGGTCTCGCCTTGTTCTCGCTTGATCATGGCAAGGTCCATGCGAGTACCCGAACGGCCCATGGCGCCCGCGAAGTTGCTCGTGAACTGTTCCTTCGGTGGTCCCACTTATCGATCGAGTGCTTGTCCGGCGACTCGAGCCATGTGAGTGGGGCTTGGTCCGAGCGAAGGGGAAGTAGAGGCACTTGGTGTCGCTGTTGCCGCCGGCGTTCTCGATGGAGAGGGCGTAGCATCGAGCCACCTGGATGGGATCCGCTTCGCGTCGTACTTGGTGATCCCCAAAGGCTTGAACTTGTCGGGGAGGAGCGAGGTTGCGAAGCCGGGGTGAGAAGGCGGGGAAGCCGTCGCCCTCGGCAGCGGTGGTCGACTTCTTCCCGCCGCAACTCCTCGATCCTCCGGCGAGCATCGTACCCGCCATGAGAGGCACCGGAGGCGTGGCTATGCGCGTGGCCGCGGCCGCCGCGGCTGCCGCCGCCTCCAGCTTTCTTGTTGGCCCCGTGGTTGGAGCTGCCGCCGTCGCTGCCGCCGCCGTCAGGGTCGTTGCCGCCGCCACCGGCCGGAGCACGGTGGGGAACGACTTCTCGGTTGCCTTGGTCTTGTCGTGAAGGTCCGCCAGCATTGGAGCGGCGACGGTTTGGGTCAGCTGGGATGTCGCCTCGAGTACGGTTGGGGCCAGGATCAGCACTGCGACTAGTAGCTTCGTTGTCGCGGGGCTTAGCTGGGAGAGGTTGGCTGACTCTGTTGTCGACCCGCATGAAGTAGGCTTCTTCGGCGAGCTTGGCGATGACCTCTCCCGGCGCGTATGCCCCGAGCTCTGTCGTGCGATCGGCCGTGATCGACATGAGGCACCGCTCGGGGGGTGGTGTGTACTCTGCTCTCGACCGCCTCGAGAGCCTCCGCGAGGTTGCGGATGGGAAGGTTGTCTCTGAGCCGCCGGCGCCGTTCGCTACGCTTCTGTTGCGCTCGCGTCGGGGCGTCCCTCGTTGGCGACGGTCTCGTCCGCGGGTGCGTTGGCGGACGGCTCGTCGCGGAGATGTCCTCCGGTGCACCGTCTTCGGCCGCGCTTGAGGGTCTGGGGTGTTGTCGCCGGCGGCCATGAAGACTTGGCGATCGGGGGTACCCAAGCCCGGACTCGAGAGGGTGCCACCTCGGTTGGTGTGTTTGAGTCGGCACGGGCTAGTGGTGTTCCCTCCGGAACGGTAGTGAGTCGATGTAGGCGACGTAGCGCGAGTCCTCCTTTGTCGGTTCGGCGGGCTTGCGGTCGGCCGCTGAGACGTATCTTCCGCCGGCGTCGATCTTATAACCAGCCCGCAGGCCGGCCCCGACAAGGGAAGCTCGGAGGAGTCATCTTCGGACTCGGGCTCCTCGGGGGTCCGACCCAAAGTCGAATTCGTAGTCCGGGTTCGAGTAGAACTCGGAGAGAGGGGCTGGAGTCCGAGATGTGGTCGGGGACGGCGTCGGAGTCCGAGTTGTACTCGGTTACGGGCTCCTTGCCGGCCGGCGTGGTGTAGGAGCCTCCGTGCGGGCCCGGCCGAGGACGCGAGGGTCACGCGCGGAGCGCCGGCGTGGAGAAGGGGCCGCTCGCGATGGGCGAGCGGCCCGGCTCGCATGCGACGACCCATGGCGACGTCGGGTTCGAGTTGGAGACGGACTCGAGCTCGAAGTCGGCGTGATGGTTGAAGAGCGAAACTTCGCCGAACTTGCCCGGCGAGTTCGCCCGTGACAACTTCGGGGAAGCGTCACGAGGCCCGTCTTCGGGTTGGGGCCGCATGGTCGCGGCGCTGGAAGGAGCCCGCGCCATCAGCAGTGCAGACCCAGGCGCCGAAGACGAAGGTGTCGCCGCGATTGAAGGCGACGGTTGGCTTGATGTGAACGGAAGCCGTCGAGTTCGCCATGTGATCTCGAGCGAGAGCCCCTACCTGGCGCGCCAGCTGTCGGTGTTTTAGACCGGCAACCTACTACGGGGAGTACCCGAAGTAGATGAATGTGACTCGCCGAGATCGGTAACTCGAAGGAAGAGACACGTGGCACACAATTTAGACAGGTTCGGGCCGCGAGGTGCGTAATACCCTACGTTCGTATGCCGCGTAGCTCGGATTGATAGGGCACGATTACACGATGGTGCGGTAGTGCGCCGTGGGTTGTATGAGAGGAGATTGGATGAGGGGAGATCGGTCCCCGCCTCGCCTTATATAGTCCGGAGGCGGGGTTACAAGTCGGAGTAGGAAGAGAGCACTAGTCGAGTACGTCTAGGAGTCCTCTCGTACGGTGCGGAACATGCACGGCTTCCTAACCGAGTACTACTCCCGTGTAGTCCTTGTGCTCCACGCCTTCGGATGCCGTGTAGCGCAAGCCGGTAGTCCCGAGGGCCCACCGAGTAGTCGGTCCCGGCACCCACCGAGGTAGTGGGCCCGGGGAGGTCCATACGACACTCCCAAAAAAGCTTCCGGTGGTCGGTGCGGCATCTCAAGGCATCTCTTCCTATAAAATTGATATGCATTAGATGTATATATGAAAACAAAAATTAGAGACATGATAAATTTGCTAGTATTAGATACCTTAATTGCTAACTAGCAAGAATTCTACATCACTAATTCGTCAAGACACCTAAAATTTGATCACCAAAATCTCTAATTTATATATCCAACATCACTAATTCATCACTAATTTGTAACTAAATTACCGAAATCGAGAGGAAGTCGAGAGAGCACTCACAAGGGGTGAAGCACCGAGGTTGGATGCGTTCGTGGCAATGGATCCTTCGACGTCTCCCTAACCCTCCTCCACGTCGGCCTTCTCCATCTCCTCCTCCTTCTCTCCCCTCCTCCGATTTTCCTTCGCGGCCCCGCCTCCTCCTCCTTGGCGGCCGAGGGAGGTGGCGGTGGGTGAGGCGGCACGGGGGCGGGGTGGGGCGGGTCGCCGCGGGCCGGGAGGTGGCGGCGGCGGAGCGGGGGCGGGGTCGGGGCGGGGCTCGGGGCGGGGGTCGGGGGTCGGGGCGGTGGCGGCGGCGGAGCGGGGGCGGGGGGTCGGGGGCGGGGCCTCGGCGCGGCGCGGGGGCGGGGGCGGGTCGGGGCGAGGGCGGGGCGGGGCGGCGGCGGATCGGGGAGGGCGGGGGTGGTGGCGGCGCGGGCGGGGCGGCGGCGGGGGTGGTGGAGGCGCGGGCCGGGCGGCGGCGGGTCGGGGGGGGGGGGGGCGGCGGCGGGTCGGGGGCCGGGTGGTCGTTGTGTGTGACCGCGTGTTGGCGGCGGGCGTTGGTGGGCAGGTTAGGCCAAAAATGAAGAACCTTCGCCGAGAGCCAAGACCTAGGGCTCTCGGCGAAGCCGCTAAAAATTTTAAAATAAAAAAAAAACTTATTGAAAAAAAAATTAAAAAATCGTGCTGCCTGCTAAAAATTTTAAAAAAAACTTTCTTCGCCGAGAGCCAAGGGGCCGGCTCTCGGCGATACTGACGAGCGGGCCCCCCGCACCGGACGCTCGCGCTGCCTGCTAAAAATTTTTTAAAAAAGCTCTCTTCGCCGAGAGCCAAGGGGCCAGCTCTCGGCGATACTGACCAGCGGGCCCCACGCTCCGGAGGCTCGCGCTGCCTGCTACAAATTTAAAAAACAAAAAAACCCTCTTCGCCGAGAGCCAAGGGGCCGGCTCTCGGCGAAGGTCCCCTGTTCACCGAGAGCAAAACACTCACCGAAGGTTATTTTCATCAAATTTTATCTAAAAATAGCAAACAAATTTGAAATTTCGATAAAACTTAACATGTCACTAGATATGTTGTGTATTGCTTATAAAAAAGTGGTTGCACTCAAATTCAAAATGAAAATTCACAAAGAGACCAAACCAAGTGGTATGAGTTCAAATTTTACGAAACTTCTCGTTCGATGTTCCGGTTTCTAAAGAGTGTACGTGTCAACTTGTTCAAAACACTCTCTACTATTTATCACAATCTCTATGTATGATATCACGACCACTCGACAAAAATCGTGATTTTTTCAACTTCATTTGAATTTTATATAATTTTTTTACCTTGCTACCACACGATCTTCATCCGATACGAGAACCAAATGCAAGAAAATTGAGCTTCATTTTATGTACATGGTCTTAGAGATGTCTCATGAACATGAATACCATTTTTCGAACAAATTTGCTCTATGGTTTTATGCACTTGCGAGTTCATATCGGACGTATAAGAAACAAATACAAAGAAAGAAGTGAAATTGTTAAATATAGCTAACAAAGACAAAATGGTGCCAATTTTGAACATGTATATTGTTTGTGTGTATGTGGATCAAGAAAAAAGTTTGGACTCGGAAATGTGAATTTTTTTTTTTGAACATTCGACGTGAGCAAAAAAAAACACTCACCGAAGATATAAAGCTCTCGGTGAAAGTGTCTTTGCGCCGTGTGTTTTTTCTTCGCCGAGAGCCTAACATCCAGGCTCTCGGCGAATTTAACGGACGTAGGCGGCCGTGACGGCTGCTGATGCTGAGCCGTCAGCCGAACCCTTCGCCGAGAGCTGAGGATAGAAAGCTCTCGGCGAAGGTGCCTGGGTCACCGTGGGCCAGTCCTTCGCCGAGAGCCAGACCTTGTGCTCTCGGCGAAGAGGGGCTTCACCGAGAGCTGTAGGTTTGGCTCTCGCCGAAGCTTCCAGCTCTCGGTGAAGACTGCTTTCCGGTAGTGTCACTCGGGTAAGACAAAATTTTCCCAAAAAAATGTCTAGGAATGCACATATAATTGAATATGCGGTGTGGCACAAACAAATTCACTATAGTATTACATTATTAGTGTCTAGTTTCTTGCGCGTTCAACTGGCGAAGGTGTTGCAGTCTGTTGCTTCTCCGGGTCACCAGCTTCAATCACACTGTATTCACTGTCATCGAAGCAGACGGTCTTTCTGGTGGTGGGGAAGATGATGAAGACGAAGCTGGACAAGACTGCCACCCCAAGCGGCAGATTCTTGAGCAGCTGCCTGTCGTTGTCGTCGGCCTTCGGGAAGAAGCAGTTCTGCAGCCCGACGTCGCTGCCGGCGATGGTGAGGAACACCACGGCGGAGAAGAAGGCGTGGATCCAGTCCAGCCGCTTGAGCCGCCGCTGCCTGAGCACACGGCTCTCGAACAGCACCGACTGCTCCTTCCTGGACAAGCCGATGATGTGGAGGCGTCCCGGCAGCGCCACCCCCTTCCGGACCTTGCCGCTCCGGTCCGGCACGCAGTCGGTGAAGGCGGAGAAGATGCAGGTGGCGGTGAGGAAGGTGACGAGCCCCACGGTGAGCGACAGGTTGGACTTGTAGCAGTTGCCCTGGTTCGTGAAGCTCGCGGCTAGCGTCTGGAACGCCAGCACCGGGCCCGTCGGCAGCAGCTGCAGCAGGTTCGCTGAGGACGTGAACACCCTGTCGGCGGCAGCAGGCTGCTGCTTCTGAGTCTGACCACCCCCTTTGTTGCCGGATCCGGAGTCATCTTCCTCCTCGGCCGGCGCCGGCGGCTCGGCCTTGTCCAACGTGATCCCCTTCCTCGTGGTTGGGAAGATCATGAACAGGAAGCTGGCCATGACGGCCATCCCCAGCGGCAGGTTCCGCATGAGCTGCCTGGCGTCGTCGTCGGCTCTGGGGAAGAAGCACTTCTGGAGCCCGACGTCGCTGCCGGCGATGGTGAGGAAGACGATGAGGGAGAGGGACGCGTGGACCCAGTCCACGGGCTTGAGGCCACGCCTCTTGAGCTCGGGCCTGAGGTCTCGGAATACCTCCTTCTCCTCCTCCTTGGACAGGTTGATGATGTTGAGGCGCCCCGGCGTGGCCACGCCGTAGTAGACCCTGCCGTCGTAGATGAGGCTGTCGGTGAAGGAGGAGAAGATGCAGCTGGCGCTGAGGACGGTGACCAGCCCGACGGTGAGCCAATAGTTGGACTTGAGGCAGTTGCCCTGGTTGGTGAAGCTCGCCGCCAGCGCCTGGAACGCCAGCACCGCGCCCGACGGAAGCTGCTGCAGCAGGTTCTTGTTGGAGATTTTGGTGGTGGGATCGGGTGGTGGTGGCGGCGGCGTTGTGCCGGCGGCGGCGCCGTTGTTCGCCGGCGTTACAGACATCGTCGATCGACCGACGATAATCCTTTCGGCGTCGTCGACCTACAGCGTTGGAATTAATATGGTGCCTGTTTCTGTTTGATGCGTGAACATGATATTTATATTTATAAAATGGAGGAAAGAAAGAAGGGAAGGGAAGGAATGACGTACTGAAGAAAGGTCCTTAACTGCAAAAAAAAAAAACTACTCCTGATGAGCTCCGTTCTTGTGTACATCAAAGGCTTTAGAGAGAAAAATACGCAAGCGGTCCCTAAACTTAATGGGATGTCATCTGGGTCTGTGTCAAAATGTATTTTCGGGTCCATTAACTTATTTGTACAATTCAAGTCCCTAAACTCTCGAAACAAATTTTCAGGTTCCCCGACTTGTCTAAATGTGTGCCATCCAAGTCCTTCAACTCTCAAAGTTATTTTAAAATTCAGCAATCAAACACCACGAAATACATGCCCCGGTAACTAATATAAGGTGGTTGTGAAGGCAACGAGCGAGGAAAAAACATTTTCATGAGCAACATGCGACAAGTTTTAAGATTTGAAAAATGTTTTTTAAAAGTTTAGGGATCTAGATGAAGCCCAAGGACTAGTTTGGGAGTCTAAATATGCACTTTAGAGTTTATGGAACCAAGTGACACCTTGAAGCAAATTTGGGGATCTAAAAATGCATTTTGAGAGTTTAGAGACCCACACCACAAGACAAGTTCAGGGACCACCTGTGTACTTTACTCAAGGCTTTAACTAAGCCACATTCAGATGACCTAAATTAAGCGTAGTAGGTGAGTGTGCAGCACACAAAGGATGGTCCAGAGGATCTGTCAGTACATCAAACCGGAATTGTCTTGCGCGGCTGAAAAACACCAAGGATAGCAACAAAACCGTCAAGAAAAAAATGAAGCTTAATTGCTAGCCGGCTGTGCCAAACAAAATCCACCAATAGTAGAGGGCCAAGAAGGTCGTTGCCTTGGTAGTTTGCCGTGACTGACTTATTGGTTCTGTGATCACACCTAAATGACAGCAAAGCTAGTTCACTTATGGTGCTATTGTAGTCCATAATGCATGCTAGTTAACTAGTTGCTGCGCTGTCAGCCAAACATGATTTAGCTCGATCCTATCGGTGCCAGACCATGTCTGCATTAGATTATATTGTTCCTCTTTGGCTTCAGCTAATCCTCCCAGACGATAGTGCAAATTGGCGCAGTTCCTTGTTTAGTTTCGGACCATACTTAAAAGAGCCTAAGCATGCACAACAAACCAGGAGATTATGTAATGCAACAAAGCCTGCAACATGCATTGGATCCAACTTGCATTAGTTGACACCGAAGCTTAGAATAAGTAGTGAGCACGCAGTGATTAGTCTGAAGACCTGGCTGGGTGTGAAGACCTGCAAGACTACGTCATTTTTTTTTGTCACAACCACTTGTTGTATATTAAACAAAAACGAGGCATGTGAACACGAGTGATTAGCCTGATGACAAACCATGCATAATACGAATTATTAAGTAGACGCCGTGGTGATCGACCTGACTGGATGGGATACGGCCGGTGAGGTGACTGAGCCAGCCAAAGATGGGTTTCGCTGAGGCAGAGCAGTGGTGGGAGGCGTGGCAGCTGCGCATCCTCGTCCTCGGCAGCCTCCTCCTCCAGTTCTTCCTCTTCGTCGCCGGGGCGCTGCGGAGGCGGCGTACCCCGCCATGGTTCTGGTTCCTGACGTGGGTGGCGTATCAGGGCAGCGACGCCCTGGCCATCTACTCCCTCGCCACCCTCTTCAACCGCCGCGGCGAGAGGCAGGGTTCGGCGTCGGCGTCCGTGGCGCAGGGCAGCGCCGCCGGTCTGGAGGCATTGTGGGCGCCCATCCTCCTGCTTCACCTGGGAGGGCGGGACGGCATGACCGCCTACAGCATCCAGGACAGCGAGCTATGGCAGCGGCACTTCCTAATTGCAACGTCTCAGGTACTAGTACTACTGCTAATTTTATCTCAGGTCTCGTCACTCGCTTTTATCTAGCAAACATGGATTTTATCTCCCGGCACTAATTTTGTCTCGTCAGTCATCACTCACTTTACCAACATTGATTTGATCATATTTATCACCGCGCGTTATCTCAGATCGTCGTTGCCGTCTACGTTTTTCGCAAATCATGGCCGAGAGGGGACAAGCGTTTGCTGGAGGCAGCGATCTTGCTCTTCATCCCAGGGACCCTCAAATGCCTAGAGAAGCCATTCGCTCTATGGAGGGCCAGCATCAGCAACATGGCGATTTCCGTGGGCTCAAAGACCTGCAGGATCGACGACGACTACGACGACGACGAGGAGGCGAAGATGGAGGAGGACATGTCGCTCGACGAATTCGTGCGAGAGGCGTCACTGGTGTACCGCAGCGTCGTCCAGAACGATCGGCTCGTGCGTGCCAGGGACCATCGAGTGAAAGTCACCCCCTACCGCTTCTTCGTCGACATCCCCTACCCGACCAGCATCCGTCTCGCCAACCTCAAGTACATGTCCAAGAAGAGGGACAAGGCACATTGGCGGGTACGGTCCAGTCTCTCCAAGGCGTTCAACCGCCTCTACACCAACTACAAAGGTTACCCCGGGGCGGTGCTCCGGGCACTCCTGGTGCTGCTCACCATCGTCGCCATCAGGCTCTTCAACATGCGCCGCCGAGCCTACGACAACGCTGACCTCAAGGTCACCTATGTCCTGCTGTCCTGCACCGCCGCGCTGGAGTGCATCTCGGCCATCACCATGGCGCGGTGCCGGATGATGTCGGAGCCACCATGGCCGGACCAGGTCGCACAGTGCAACCTCCTCCGGTTCGTCGCCCACGGCAAGAGGCACAGGAAGCTCAGGTGGTTGGCGTCCTTGCTGGGTTGCGACGGCTACCTCGACCGGCTCTGGTGCACGGGCTACATCAATAGGTTTTGGTGCACGGGCTGCCTGGACCGGCTCTGGTGCGCGTCGCCGCCACGCAGCCGGCCTCCACCGCCGTGCCCCGACGGCATCACCGGGCTCATCCACGACCACATCAGCTCACAGTGGAGGGATCACATAAATGGTGACGCAGTTGCCTATCGCAGGTTCAGTGACAGTCGTGGCCAGTGCACACTCGACAGGGAGCTCTGCAACTGGAACAAACACCTCATGTCGAGCCTGTGGCGGCCTTTCGACGAGAGCGTCGTCATCTGGCACCTCGCCACGGACTTCTGCGTCTTCAACCACGTCGACGATGGGAGCAAGGAGAACCGCCGCTGTCGGGAGATATCCAACTACATGGTGTACCTGCTGCTGGTGAACCCGGAGATGCTGATGCCAGGCGCTAGGCGCCAGGTCTTCTGGGTTGCCTATGACCAGGTGAGGGAGATCTTCAAGGACGACAAACCTCCTGAGGATGCAGACGAATTGGCACGGAAGATAGTCCAGGAAGAGAAGAAGAATGAAGGCATCACCGGCGGCTCTGGTCTCCTTCAGGAGGCTTGGTCACTAGCACAAGAGCTCATAGAGGTGATTGGCAAAGTGGACAAGGAGAAGATGTGGAGAGTGATCCGTGGTGTTTGGGTGGAGATGCTCTGCTTCTCGGCCGGCAGGTGCAGCGGGCACCTACACGCCAAGGCCTTGAGCACAGGCGGCGAGTTCCTTTCGTATGTTTGGGTCCTCCGGGAGTTCATGGGGATGGAGAATTTGGCACACACGGTCCAGAGACCACCGCATTTACTAACGGATTTGGCCTTACCGGAGCGAGCTGAAGGTTATTGGTACACGGGAGAAATTGCGATCGAAAGCGAACACGACGACGACGTGATGTGAGTCAATTGATCATTATTCAACAAAAAGATTGCTCATTAAATGTAAATGAAACAAAGAGATAGATGACAAGATATGATCTGCATGCTACCTAGTTCGGTGAGGCTTGCCGCTGGTGTTGATTCCGTGGATTCATAACATCGTCACTTAGAGGGAAATTTTAGACTCTTTTACGGTGGACCATACGCCATATACCACTGTTGGAAATGACTAGTATGGAAGGACCTGACGGATGAGATTTATTGTATACCACCATGGTTTAACATTTGGTAGTTTTTTTCTTTGTGGCATAAACGAAATATATGACTTCTTTATATCACTTTTTTTTTCATTTCCCTCTTGTGTTATGGCCAATTTTTCCAAATTTCAAATTTTATTTTTGTCCAATTTTTTTCATTTCAAATTTCTTGACGGCACAAGCGAATTATATTTCAAACTTTTTCATTTCTCCTCCAGTGGTATGGCCGATTCTTTTGAAATTTAAAAATGAAAATTAAAGAGATAAATGACAAGATATGATCTGCATGCTACCTAGTTTGGTGAGGTTTGCCGCTGGTGTTGAGTTCGTGGATTCATATAACATCGCCACTTAGGGGAAAATTTTACCCTTATGTGTACCAGTAGTTTTGCAAGGCTTTAATTAGGCCACATTCAGATCGATGACGCAAAGTGCAGTGGTTGAGCGTGCAGCAGATAAAGAATGCTCCAGAGGATATGACACCACACCACACCGAAATCCCCTTGGACGGCCGAAAACCGCCAAGAAAAATCATCCCTTGCTAGCCGGCTTCCAAGCAAAATCCACCAATAGTAAAGCCAAGGAAATTCAATTAGCTTTCTTGCTGTGGCTGTTGGCTGTTGGCTGCTGAGGATAGTTGCCTTTGGCAGTTTGCCGTGTGTGAGTGACTTACTTTCAAAATGACACAGTACAAACGCTCACAACACACACTCACCCTGATTATTTTATGATCACAACTTAACTAAACGACAGCTAGTTCACCTGTACTATAGTAGTCCATAATACATGATTGTTACTTAGTTATTGTGCTGTCAGACAACGTGATTTAGATCGATCCTATCGGTGCCAGATCATGTCAGTGGGTTAGATTATTCCTCCTTGACTTCAGCTACTTATCTCTCCTGCCGAACGATAGTGCAAATTGGCAGTTCTTATTTAGTTGAGGACCGTACTTAAAAGAGCATAAGTTATAAAAAACCGGGTCCATACAAGAAACAGAGGAAATTTTGTAATGCAACAGGCTTGTGAACGCAACATGCATGGATCCAACTGCCATAAGTTGAAACCGAAGCTTAATTAGAATAGGTAGTTCTGGGTGAAGACCTGCAAGAGTACGTCGCCTTTCTTTTTTGTCACAGCCACTTGTATACTAAACAAAAAACGAGGCATGTGAACACGAGTGATTATTAGCCTAACAAACAGCCTAAAACGAATTATTAGGAAGAAGCTGTATGTGGTGATGGACCTGACTGGAGGGGTAATGCGAGGGGGAGGCAGCCACCACACGATGGGTTTCGCGAGGCAGAGCCGGTGGTGGGAGGTGTGGCTGCTGCGCATCTTCGTCCTCAGCAGCCTACTACTCCGCCTCCGGTTCTTCCGAATCGGAAGTTCCCGATCCTCTTCGTTGCCAGGGACGCACGGTCTCGCCACATGCTTTGATCTACCAACTTGAATTTGATCATATTTATCGCTGTTGTCTCAGATCGGCATTCCTGACGACATTTCCGGCAAACCTTGGCGGAGAGGGGACAAACGTCTACTGCAGGCAGTAATCTTGCTCTTGCGTGATATTTGAGAATGTTCCAGAGACCTACCTTTCTGTTCTTTGTGGGACGTACATGTTTGTAAAAAAATAACTGTATGCATAGTTTTATGGAGAGGCTACAATATTTAAATATGTTCTCTTTTCTAAAAAACGTAACCTTGCTCTTTATTCCACGGACCTACACATTACTAGGTAATTGAGCATTTGTCCTGGGCAAAAAAAAAACACATTAGTATCGGGTGGTTTTGCACCCGGTACTAATGGACGTATTAGTATCGGGTGGGACAGGAGGCCCCCGACATGTGCTCCCCATGAGGGCACATTAGTACCAGGTGGAGGCTAGCCCTAGTGCTAATAATGTGGCTTGAGGACATTAGTACTGGGGCTAGACACATCCCAGTACAAAATGTTCCACATTAATATCGGGTGTTTTTTCCAGGTACTAATGTATCCCTCCACCCCACCGCCCCCCCCGCCATCCATCGTCCAACAGTTAGAAATTCTTCCCCACTCAATCTCTTCTCTTCCTCTACACACATTTCATGTCGTATCTTTTCCTCTATCTCACTCGTTTTGCTTCTCTAAGGGTGGAAGGGCTCCCACTGGTGTAGGGCTTCCGACCTCCCAACACGAGGCCTGCCGCCGGCCAGCCAGGGCCGATGGGCACAGCCGCGTAGCAGGAGGGCCTGGTGGGAGTGGCGGTGAGGTCGGCAGGTGCGGGGCCGAGTGTGTGAGGCAGTCGACGGCAAGTTCCTCTAACCACCCCGAAGATAAAGATTGAAGATGACAATTGATATGTATCTTTATGAATCTTTTTTCATTTTTTGGGCTTTTTATCCTCTGATGGTGATGTTTGTGATTCCTTTGAGATTGTGTTGTGAGGAGTTAATTTTTTCTTGTGATTGTGATTGTTAAAGTCACCCCCTACCGCTTCTTCATCAACATCCCCTACCCTACCAGTATCCGTCTCAACAACCTCAAGTACATGTCCAAAAACTGAGACAAGGCACATTGGCGAGTACGATCAAGGCGTTCAACCGCCTTTACACCAACTACAAAGGTTACCCCGCAGTGGTGCTCCGGGGCCCTCCTGGTGATGCTCACCATTGTGTCCATCAAGCTCTTCAACATGCGCCTCCGAGCCTACGACAATGCTGACCTCAAGGTCACCTATGTCATGTTGTCCTGCACATCTTGGCCATCACCATGGCCAGGTGCTAGATGATGTCACAGCCACCATGGCCGGACCAGGTTCCACAGTGCAACCTCCTCTGATACGTCGCTCACGATGAGAAGCACAACAAGCTTAGATGATTGGCATCCTTGCTAGGTTGCGAGGGCTACCTCGACCAAGTCTGGTGCACAGGCTGCATCCATAGGTTTTGGTGCACGGGGCCACGGGCTGCTTGGACCAGCTCTAGCGCGCGTCGCCGCCACGCAGTCAGCCTCCTCCACCATGCCCCAACGGCATCACCGAGCTCATCCACGACCACATCAGCTCTCAGTGGAGGGATCACGTAAAGGGCGACGCATTTGCCTATCGCAGGTTTAGTGATAGTCGTGGCCATTGCACACTCGACAGAGAGCTCTGCAACTGGAACAAACACCTCACGTTGAGCCTGTGGTGGCCTTTCTATGAGAGCATCGTCATATGGCACCTCACCACAATCATCTGTGTCTTCAACCACGATGACGACGGGAGCAAGGAGAACCATCGCTGGAGATTACATGGTGTACCTGCTGCTTGTGAATCCGGAGATGTTGATGCCCGGCGCTAGGTGCCAAATATTTTTGATTACCTATGACAAGGTGAGGAAGATCTTCAAGGACAACAAACCTCCAGAGGATGCAGACGAATTGGCACGGAAGATAATCCAGGAAGAGAAGAAGAATAAAGGCATCACCGGCTTTAGTCTCCTGTGCTTGGTTACTAGAACAAGAGCTCATAGAGGTGATTGGCAAAGTGGACAAGGAGAAGATGTGGAGAGTGTTCCTTGGTGTTTGGGTGGAGATGCTCTGCTTCTGGACCGGCAAGTGCAGCGGGCACCTACACGCCAAGGCCTTGGGCACAGGCGGTGAGTTCCTTTCCTATGTTTGGGTCCTCCGGGAGTTCATGGGGATGGAGAATTTGGCACACACGGTCCAGAGACCACCGCATTTACTAACTGATTTGGCCTTACGGGAGCGAGCTGAAGTGAACACGAGGACGACATGTTGTCATGATGTGAATCAATTGATCATTATTCATTGAAAAGGCTGCTCATTACCTATAATGGTGCCTAAAAGATACTGAAGCGGCTATCCAGGTTATCTATGCATGTTAAACAAAGAGATAAGGGTTGTCGTTGGTGTTGATTTCGTGGATTCATAACATCGTCACTTTTTTTAGATTGAGGAAAAATAGTTCTGGTCTCAACAGTCATGAGGGAATGACTGCAACCAATGTTACAACGAAAAATGGCAGCATCTAGGCTGCAAACATCCAAGTACAAAGCAATACCCTTAAGGCACACTCTAAACCAGCTACAAAGAAAGAAAACTGTTGCTTAACAGAACGCCACTAGCTTTTGATACGTTTCAAAGCATTCCATCCAGACTTGTTTATAATCTCCAAAGCCGTTGTCTCAAGCAAACGACAACCTTCTTTCAAAGTGATCCTTCCTTCCTCCTTAGAAAGGATGGACCAACTCCTGATCCAGAACGCTCCCAATTCATTTTTACTAATCCACAGGGCCCAACAAAAGGCCGTCACACCAATCCGCACTAGATTCTTTTGCTTATTTGAGAAACTTCTAAGCCAAGGGGGAAAAAGATTATCCACATTTGCAGGTTTTGTAAGACCAAATGTAAAACTCATGATACTCCACATTAGTCTAGTCATAGGATAATAAAAAAGAGGTGTTGAATGGTTTCTTGCTCACCACAAAAGCAACACCGGGTGCACCCCTTCCATTGTCTCTTAACTAGATTATGTTTGGTTCAAAATTACACCATTTTTACGATACCAAAGGAAGATTTTTATCTGTAACACCATTTTTAACATCGTCAATTAGGGGAAAATTTTATCCTTATGTGTACTAGTAGTTGTGCAAGTCTATACTCCCTCCTATTTCATATTAGAAGTCGTTTAGGACAGCGACACGGTCACCAAAGCACAACTTTGACTTCTCTTTTCTATAAAAATCTTCATTGGAAAGTTACGTATGTATATTTTTATGAAAGTAATTTTCAAGACAAATCTATTTATATGATTTTCACATTTTCAAACTCAACGACTTAAAAATTATTCATGATTTATATTCCCAATGTTTGACTCAAACCTTGTCCAAAACGACTTTTAATAGGGAACCGGAGGGACTAGACAACATTCGGATTACGCAGAGCGCAGTGGTTGAGTGTGCAACATATAAAGAATGCTCTAGAGGATATGACACTACTCTAAACCGAAATTGCCTTGGACAGCCGAAAGCCGCCAAGAAAAATTAACCTTGCTAGCCGGCTTCCAAGGAAAATCCACCAATAGTGGAGCCAAGGAGATTCATTTAACTTTCTTGCTGCCTGCTGGCTGTTGAGGATAGTTGCCTTTGGCAGTTTGTCGTGCGTGACTTATTTTTTTGAATTACATAGTACAACGCAGACGCTAATAACACGCACGTACACTCACCCGTATTGTTTTATGATCACAAACTAAACGACAGCTAGTTCACATGTACTATTGTAGTCCATAATGCATGCTAGTTAATTAGTTATTGCACTACTGTCAGACAACGTGATTTAGATCAATCCTATCGATCGGTGCCAGATCATGTCTGCATTAGATTATTCCTCCTTGACTTCAGCTTATATATCCTGCCGAACGATACTGCCAATTGGCAGCTCTTATTTAGTTTAGGACCGTACTTAAAAGAGCATAAGCAGTTTTTAAAAAAACAGGTCCATACAACAAACCAGGACATTTTGTAATGCAACAAGCTTGTGAACGCAACATGCATGGATCCAACTGGCATTAGCTGAAACCGAATCTTAGAATAGGTAGTTCTAGGTGTAGACCTGCAAGAATACGTCTTTCTTTGTTGTATATTATAAACAAAAACGAGGCATGTGAACTCGAGTGATTAGCCTAATAAATAAGCCTATTACGCCTTTCTTTTTTTGGTAATGCGAGTGGAAGCAGCAGCAACGATGGGTTTCACGGAGCAAGAGTGGTGGCCAATGAGGAGTGCACGCACCACGATCATTTTGAACCTAGTTTCGCCGTTGAGTGTCGTGATATATTGGTGCCCCTACATCCAAATCCTAGCTACGCCCCTAATCCGTTGTATTTGGTTAATATCCCATGTAATGGCTCTAAGTAATTATCCCTCCCTTTTATCCTTCTTTTCCATCCTCGTCCTTTTCTCCCTCCTTTCTATCCTCCTCCCTTTCTCCTTCCGTTAGGAAAAAATTGGGCACACCCTTAGTGCACCGTGGCATCAGTGCACCCCCAGCTTGATGGTTGTTTCCACGCGGCAGAGTTATTGATCTTACTGTAGTTTGAGACAACATTTAAAGTCATGTATTTTAGTTGTGCCACGTGGCAAGCATAAGCAAGTTGGGGTGCACGGATACCCTGGTCTCATGGTGTCCCTCCGCATCCTACCTCTGCCACGACACCCTCCTCCTACCCTCCTGCACCTAGCCCCCACATGCCTGCCCACGCTGGTGTGGACCAGAGAACTGGAGCAGACGGCAGCGTGCCGCGGGGGAGCTGGCCACCCGGATAAGGCTCTATCTCCATGTCGGGGCCAACGTAGGAAAGGTGACGACTACTCTAGACGCAGGAAGGTGCTCTCAACATAGGGTAGGCATGGTGCCTCTCCTATGCCCCCTCCAGCCTCATCCTCCCGCCCTGGTGGCCCCAGCCTCACCCATTCTCTCTCTCCTCTTCCCTTTTTTTGCCGGTGGGCCATCCCTCCTCTAGCTGATGGAGTGGGTAGCACTCCCTAGGTCCTAGGTTTGACTCCCCGTTGAGCGAATTTCGAGCTAGGGTTTAAAAAAATTTCTCGTCTATCCCACGCCAAAGCATATGGTAAGACCCGGTCTATCTCACGGACGACGGGCCCCTATGTATAGGTGGGGTAGGGGTTAAGGAGTTTTCTCGACCTATGTAAGAAGGTCTTCTTTTTAATACAATACCGTGGGGTGCCACATGTCGAGTTTTTTTTTGCTTTGCCGGTGGCGGCACGAGGGCACGGCATAGCAACAAAATGGGGTTGGCGGCTCGCTCCTCCTAACCAAGCATCCCTACCCCCCGTGCATAGGGCTTAGGGTGCGTTTGGCACGGCCGTGGCCGTGGCCGTGGCAACTTCACCGTGGTCGTCTTTGGTGAAGCGGATTAGGTGGTGAAGCTGAATTTGTTTTTGAGAAATGTTTGGCAAAACAACTTCTCCCGACTAGGTATGGTGGATAAAAAGGTGAAATGTCCCTATTACCCTTCCTTTTTATTTTATTCTCTTTTCTTTTTTTATTTTGTTTTCTTTTTCTTATTTTTCTTTTCCTTCATTTTTTCTCCTCTCCTTTCTCCTCCCTACCACCGGGCACCAGCACCTTATCCATTCGGCCCGCCCTCCCTCCCCCCCCTCTCTCTCTCCCTCGACTCCCTCTCTCTCTCGATCTCCATGCCCGGTGGCCGGCGCCCGCTCCCCGCCATGCGACCCGCCCTCGGCCGGCGACCTCTCCGCCACCAACGCCGTGCGAACGCCTCCGGAGCGCCACCGCAACGGCGGGAGGGCATCTCCTCCCCGCGGCCCCCGCCGCCGGCGATCAACACCTCCCCCGCGCCGCGCCCCCGAAACTCCCCGCCGGCCGCCTCCACCCGTGGCGTGGAGCTCCTCGCGCGGCCGCCGGCGGTCAACACCTCCCCCCCGCCGCGCCCCCCGGAGCTCCCCTCCATCCGCCTCCACAAGCGACCTGGAGCTCCGCCGGCCGCCTCCACCCGCGGCATGGAGCTCCCCACGCAGCTGCCTCGGCGAACGACACCATCCCGGCCTCCGACCACCTTCCCACGGGCCCCATCAGGGGCATGCTTGGGGAAGCGCAGGGCAAAGCGGTGGGAAGCTGCCCTTTTGCAGCTTCGCCCCGGCCAAACCGCTTTAGAGAGCTGGAATCGTGAGCGGAAGGGAATCGATTCGCTTACCAAGATGTTTTTGGTGTCCGTTTGGCACAGTTGCGTGAGAAACCGATGCCGAAGCTGCTCGCGCAGCTGTGCCAAAGGCGCCCTTGCTATTTGACAAGTCAGTTTCGCAAGCCAGTTGGCAAGAAGCCACCAATTGGCAAGTCGGTTTTTTAGAGCCATTTCCCATTGGCAATTCGGTTCTAGAGTGAGAGGGAAGATTTGGAGAGTGGGATGCTGCACACCGGATAGCAAGTTGGATGGGATAGACTGTGTGGGGGAGCAATATTTTGGGTTTGACTTGTCAAATTTGGTTTTAGAAAGAAATATGGCAACTCTCTTGAAAGAGGATCTAACGGAGTATAATATATGTCGCACATCGTTATTTTGTTCTTCAAACAATGTGCTCCCTGGTGTCCACGGCTTGAGTTTCTGTAGAACCCAAGTCTCCTTCATCCGTGATCTGGATCCTCTGCGCCAACGTCTCCATGCCCATGTACGCGCGGAGAAGCCAAACGTAGGTGAGGTACTCCCCACCGGTGCCCAAGTTCTTGGCGTGCAGGAACCCTCGGCACCTTCCGGCCGAGAAGCAGAGCATCTCCACCCAGACGCCCCGGATCACCCTCCACATCTTCTCCTTGCCCTCATCCGTGTCACCGCCGAGATCAATGAGCTCCCTGGCGAGCTCCCAAGCGTCTCGAACGAGACCCGGGCCGGTGCCGTCCGCCGACTCCTCCATCTTGAAGATGATCTTCTGTGCCATGTCTTCCATGCCTCCGACTGGCACCTTCTTCTTCGTTAGGTCATCTTCGTCCTCCGGCGGCTCGTCCTCGACGAGCGTCTGCCTCACCTGTTGGTAGGCGACGTTGAAGACTCGACGCCGCGCGCCGGGCACCAGCATCTCGGGGTTGACGAAGAGCAGGTACGCCATGTAGTTGGAAATCTCCCTGCACCGGCGGTTGTCTTCGCTGCCGTTGTCGGCGTGGTGGAAGAAGCACAGGTCCGTGGCGAGGTGCCAGACGACGACGCTCTCGTCGAACGGCCGCCGCAGGCTTGACACGAGGCCGGTGTTGGTGAAGAAGCCCTCCTTCTTGCGGAGCTCAACCTCCCTGCGGAGCGCACGCTCTTGTTGGAGCTCATCCCCCTTGCGGAGCGCACCCTCATTGTGGAGTGTCCACTCGCCACGGCTATCGCTGAATCTGCGGTAGGTGTCCACGTCCTGCACGTATTTCTTGGACAGCATGTCACCGCCGGCGCCGGCGATGGTGGTGGTGGCGGTGGTGTCCTCCGCCGGTGATGGTGGTGGTGGTGGTGGTGGTGTCCATTGCTGACTGATGTGGGTGTGGATCAGCCCGGTGATGGCGGCGGCGGACGCCGGAGTCCGGCTCGGCGCCGTGCACCAGAGCCAGTCGGCGTAGACCTCGCAGCCCAGCAAGGACGCGAGCCTCCTGAACCACCGGTGCTCCTCGTGGTGGATGAGGTAGCCGATGAGGCTGCACTGGGCGACCTGGTCGGGCCATGGCGGCTCGGTCATCAACCTCCGGAACCCGGCCATGGCGACGGCGGAGACGACCTCGAGGCCGGCGGAGCAGCACAGCACGACGTACATGATGGTGATGTCGGTGCCGTCGTAGGCGACTCGGCGACTCACGGTGGTGAAGAGCCAGATGGCCACGAACATCGGCGTCACGAGCACGGCCCGTGCCAGAGCGCCGGCGTAGCCATTGTTGCTGGTGTAGAGACGGTCGAACGTCCTGGAAAGCCCTGACCTCACCAGAAGATGAGCCTCCATGGCGCTCTTGCGGCAGATGTGTTTCAGGGTGCCCAGGCGGACCGAGTACGGGTACGGGAAGGAGTCGAGCAAGAGGTGGTATGGATTGTGGACCAGTTCCGCTACGCGGCTGTCCGGTTCATCGACGGCGACGACCTCGCCGGCGCCGGCGGCCTGCTGCTGATCAGCAGCATCAGCATACACCGATGACGCTTCTTGCACGAACTCCTCGAGCGAATTGATGGTGCCGTTCGCATTGGAGATCTTGGCACCGACGGTGACGGCCATGATGTTGTTGATGGCGGACTTCCTCAGAGCCCATGGCTTCTCGAGGCACTTGAATGTTCCGGGAACGAAGAGCAAGATTCCTGCCAGCAGCAGACGCTTGTCCCCGCCGCCCGGCCACGACTTGCGGAACACGTAGACGGCGACGGCGATCTGATCGAGACGCCATGGATGTCAGCACGGCCGGCGACCGGCCGGAGGTCAAGAAGAAATAACAGCACATACTAGTCAGACTAACTAACCTGCGACGCCGCTGTGAGGAATCGCCGCCTCCAGAGCTCGGTGTCCTGGATGCTGTAGGCGGTGATGCCGTCCTGCCCGCCGAGGTGAAGCAGGAGGACGGGGGCGAGCAGGACCTCCAGCCCGCCGCCGCGTTCCGCCGCCGGCTTCTTCCTGTGGCGGCTGAAGAGCATGGCCAGCGCGTAGATGGCCACGGCGTCGCTGCCGAGGTAGGCCGCCCAGGTGAGGAGCCTGAACCATGGCGGGGTGCGGCGCTTGCGCAGCGCGGCGGCGACGAGGAGGAAGAACTGGAGGGAGAGGCTGCCGAGGACGAGGACGTGCAGCTGCCACTGCTCCCACCACTGCCGCGCCTCCGCGAAACCCATCGCGCGCGGGGCTGTGCCGCGACGACGTCGAGCGAGCCCAAGTCTTGTTTCCTTGACAATTAGCAACGGGATTCGTCAGACTAATTAATCACTTGTTTACACTAGCTAGCTAGTGGCAGCAGGGGTGATGCACGTTCCGTTCGTTGGAGCATAGATGCTTGATCTCAAGGAATCTAATGCAGACGTGACTTTGTAGTCATTATTGATGGCGACCATATTCAGTGAGTACGATACAATCAGCACTAATGCTGTTCCTGGCATAGCCAGTTACTCCAAAACAATTCTCAAATCCAAATACCAAAAATAAAACAAAAGGAAATTGCAGCTCTCACTTCCAACACTACCAACCATAGCTATCAACGAAAGCAGGAGCAAGCAAATCATCCTTGTAATCTTAAGCGATGTCTCCAACCAAAGCCATTGAAAGTTTCCATGACCAACACTTCCAAGTTTCGGCAACAAAGGCCAAAAGCACTCCCTGGGAGGTGCAGAGGTCGGTTCAACCAGTTTCTAAAAATATTCAGTGAGTGAATCAGCTCAATAGAGCATCAACTTAGCTGGCATCAGTGGCATGCATACGAGGGTTGTGTTTGATTCCCTGGGGCTAAATTTAATTTAGCCTATATAGGAATCTTGCCATTTTAGATTACTATAAATAACATTCATTTGCACAAAGATATTTTCACCTATGAGTACAATTTTGCAACACAACAGTAATCATCCTCTAATCACGCGAAGCGTGGGCTAAACCAAAGAGAATAACCCAAGTTATATTAACTATATGCCATTTAGGTTAGGTGTGGTCATAAAATAAATAAAATAAAAAAAGCGGCCATTTTGTACTTTGAGTAAAAAATGGAGACATGATTTGGCATCGATAAGGCCATGTTCGGTGAAGCGGTGAAGATGCATGTCAAGTCAGCCAAATTCAGATGATCGAGTAGGGGTGAATGTTTAATTATATTAGTATGACAAGTTGTCCCGGTGGATGGATGTGTGGAACAGCCAAGATGACTAGTACTATATATGTTTCGAGATGGCGTTAGGTATAACCGCTTCAATAATTTTTGGCATCTGTTTCTAACAGCACTGTCTGAATGCTTCTTGTCTTCACACAGTGTCACCCCTTACCTCTCTCCAACTGTTAGGACTAAAATTTCCAGCTTCGTTAAGCAATAATCCGGCCCTATGCTGCATGGTAGGAGAAGAGGACTTTTATTACTCAGAAACATAGTTACATTCCTGAGCAATAATCTGCTCGACACACACCGGGGCTGCAAAGCACCCACACTGCAGTATGTCGCCTACACTTCACCAATTGCATGCGCGAGCTCATACGCTACTCTATTGCTTCTACTTCTCTTGTGAACAACCTTCCACTCAGGGAGCCGATCTCCAGCTTCTATAGCCTCGTCGACGATGGACCTGAGGGCTGATCTAAGGCCTGACTTGATAATCAACATAATTCCAATGGAATTGAAATCCGTCTCCAACATGTATTTTGTATTTTGTAGTCGATATTTCCCAGAGATCAAAGCACAAGGAATTCACATGTAACCAGGTTACAGCCTCTCGCAACATCCTACTCTGAGCTTTGTGGTGAGATGTTTGTCAGTGTTGTTCATGTGCATCGGTGTAGTGTGCACACAAGTAGCCCAACTGATCTGTTTGTGTCCTTGCTGCAAGCAGGCTATGTGTTTTCCTCTTCCCAGTGTGTATTCATCCCTACGGTTGTGTGAGTTCTAACAGCGCCTGTAGAAGGCGATGGATACATGGACTATGCTATATATGCTAACTGTTATATATGATGAGTCTACAGATAGCCTTCATCACACATTGACGCAGCTTTGTTTCTGAACATTATTGATGCAACACCAGCTTGCATGTTACTGCACTTGATTACTGCATGAGATCGTCAAGAAGCAAAAGAAAATTTATTGAGTACATTTGATCATCGCCTCCGCAAATAAAACCGCCTATATATAAGCAATACCGGTGGTCAAAGATTAGCAAAGCCATGCCAGTACTAGTTGATCCATCCTAACATATATCAACGATGTGGACTATATAGGCACTAGCATAAGCATGGAGGGCATCAGGAAATGCTTCTTTAGGAGCTAAATTTCGAATTGTCTATATTTCTAGAAAATGTGTCTCTGTGCTTTTAATTTCCACCACAAGAAAATAAAACTATAATTCACATTTTGAGCAAGCATGGATACAACATCTGTAAGATAACTTCCATCTGAGAGTTCTTTCCGAGTTCCATAAGATATCCACGATCTCTCTTGCAACTCAATATATATAGAAATCAATCGACTCTCTCAAGTTACATGATCAAATAACGAACGATTGCTTCATCACCCCTTGATCCCGATATCCTTCTTCTTGTAATGTCACAACCCAACTCATGAATGACTGCTTATTAATTCCTACTGCTTCTTGAGTAAAGTAAGTGTCGCAGAGTGATGACAAGCTTTTTTTTCTTTTAAGCTCCTAGACCCAGGGGCGGAGCCAGGATTTAAGGACAGGGGGTGCAATGAACAAAATAATTTACTACTTTCAATATCTTATCTAATTGATTTATGCACTTTTGGAACATATATGCTTAAAATTTTATTTTGACATTAGATGAAGTGTATTTTGCATTTGTAGAGCATTTTTTAGCACAACCTCGTTATACAAAGCCAAAAGCTTGAGTATTTCAAGAAAATTACCCCTATTTAAGGAACTAGGGGTTCATCATGACCTTGAAAAAACATATTTGAAATGTTAACTACTTAAGCATAAAGCATATAAACAAAACAAGTTAAAATTAATACCCAACACGCTTAATGATCTACTTAGACTAAGAGCATGTTTGGATCATAGGGACTAAAATTAGCCCGACTAAAATTAGCCTCTAGCAGGAGCTAAACTTCCAAACAATGGGGCTAAAGTGAGGCTAAAATTAGTCTTGAGGCTAAACTTTGCTAGTAGGGGTGGAGGAGCTAAAAGGGACTAAAATCTCCTTTTCCGCTTTCCTCATTAATGACCACATGCATGCTCGCCAATAGCTCCAAGCCATGCCCACCTTGGGAGAGGAGAGAGGAGAGAGAGGGAGAGAGAAATAGGGACTTTAATGCTCTTTTAATACACTTTAGCTCTTGCTTCCAAACTAGGGGGTGACTAAAACTTTTTAGCTCGACTAATTTTAGTCATGAGACTAAATGTGTTCCAAACATGCCTTAAATTAGGAGAGAGTATTAAGCCAAATTAGGAGGGAGTATTAGAGATTTTAATATGATATTGGGGGTGTCTGCCCCCCCCCCCCCCCCCCCCTCCCTCCGCCCCTGCCTAGACCTAGGCCCAAAAAGTGGCTGGTTTTAATGCTACTAACTTACACGATTAAACAATTAATTTTGAAATATTCAAATTTATTGAATACAACAATACAAGCATGGATCGGAGGATCCTGCTCCAAACAGATAGAAAGAGTGTGTGTATCACAACAAAAATAAAGTGCAGCAGCATGATTGGAACAATAAGAATATAACCTTTGTCAAATTTACTCCTTCGAGCTACAGCCCATTCGGGCAGTCCGCACCGGGTACCACCGAAGGTTCCGGCCTGCATACGAGGTTGGCCACGGCGGGGAGAGGAGGAGCGGTAGTCGGAGAGGCGAACCGGGAGGTCGGCGCGTGAGAGTTCAAGCTTCGTCGCGGGGAGATGGTCGGACCTCGGGCTCGTCGGTGTCGGAGGGGACGGTGAGGGGTGCCGGTGCCAAGGAAGGGCCGTGACGAGGAGGATCCTCACACCCCTGCTCCTCTCGCCGCTCCTCAAGGCGAGAAGAGGCCTCGCGGCTCGCCGGTGGAGGAGGAAGCTTCGCCATCACCGGTGCTTCGCTCCTTGTCGGGTGCCCCTTCCCTTCCCCTCCACCGTCGTGCCACCATTCTTCTCCCTCCCCCTCCCTTTCTCCCTCCCTCCCCACCTAGTGTTGTGAGACCCTCTCCTCATTTGGCATCGTCGGTGGCACGTGAGAGGCTTGGCCGGCAGGGAGGGAAGAGGCGCCGCACCCCGCCCTTGATATGGCCGGGGAGCTCGCGGCTCCGCCGGCCTTCGCTCCTTGCCTCGACGACGTCATCTTCCCACTCCCTCCGCCGCCCGCCTTGATGTCGCCCCCCGCTCGGTTGCGCCTCAGCTGGCCAGCTCCATCGCTACTCTCACCCCCTCCTTGCTTCCCATTGTCGGATCTGTCACGGGGAGAAGGGGCACCAAACGGCTGGTGCCGTAGCCTGGGGTCATGGCCTGAGGGGCAATCTATGGGGAAGTGAGGGATCGGAACCCCTTCTCTTACGTGGCCACTGGCACAGGGACGGGTCGCGTTGCTTCCCTCCTCCTGGCGTCGGGAGGAAGGAGACTGTCGCTCCTTGCTTGGCGTCGTTGGCGGGCTCAGGGTGGCCGTCACCAGTGGGGGTGGGGGTGGGTTGAGCAGAGGGATCAAGTGGGACGGAGAGAAGAGAGAGAAATCAAACTTACTGATATACCCTATCTGAATCAAAATAATAATAATTAAAATTTGTTATGGGCCCAACCAAAGTGGTATTGACGGGTCGGGTAGTCCCTTGTATAGAAACTTCCTGGTACTTCCTCAGTTACATTTCGTCAGATGAATGGCTCATAAAAAACAAACACTCTAAAATTTCTCTAGAAATAATTATTCACTGCAGTACTGCACCAACTATCTTCAAAATTATGTGAATGTTGGAAAATTGTTAGCAATCTGATGAAGTTGAATTTAATACTACTATTTATTCACATCCTAAAATTTATTCACTACTCATCTTCACCTCCAATTTGTTTTAGCTTGATGTTGTTTACCCATCCAAGTATATTGGAAAGCTCATTGTTAATTTTTTCGGGAATTGGATACAGAGCAACTCTGATCTAACGACGTCAATACCACAGGGCGTGTGTGAGGTTTGTGACGGTTTGTGTTCATACTTTTTCCACAAAAACAGTCTTGACCTATTTTTGTTTTGTAGGTTTGGAGTCAGGGAAGTCATTTGTACCTGACCTATGGCTATGTTTTGTGGTGCCACAATCATCTATATATTGGTGCATTGGTTTAACAAAGGGAGTGGAGCTGGAGCAGTCCATGTGTGGTCCTCCAAACTTTGTCCATGGAAGGACAATGGACATGAGTGAGACTAGCTATGTGGGGTATACTTTCTCAAAATCATGAAGTGAGAGATTTTGGTGTTATGCTCGTCATATCTTGAGAGTGTTCGCTCCCTTAAATAAAGTCCCCCAACAATCCTATTCCTACTTGCTTAGAGTGCTTGCTACATATTCAGAGACCAGAACACACATGCACATACATGGTTTTACCCTGTAGAGAATAGAATTTGTGATGGATCCGTCCGGTTCGGACTGGGAGACACCAGGGAATTCATACATGCAAGCACGCCTTGCTCAGGCAGGCGTTGTGAAGGCTCCTGCAGGAGGATAGATGGTCTCTCCTCCTGTTGCCTGAACCATGGGTCTGGCCTAGCTATAGTAGAAACATACACTCAAAGAGGCATACCAATAGGTAAGCTCAGACATTCGATGGCAATTATGGTTTCTTCCATGAGGTGTCCATCAGGAATAAATTGTCATCGGTAGCAAACAGTCCACCTCCATGTACGTAACTAATCTGTGTGGCAGTGCATGAAACTAGTTAACTGTAAGGATTGCATCACTCCCCCTACATTCCACACAAACCAAGCTATGAGGCTCTGGAGCTTAGGTTGTTGCAGCAAGCTTCAATCGCTGAGGCATTGAGTTCCTTTGACTTTGTTGTTGTAGCTTTTTTTTAGAACATTCTACTTGCTGTAGCTTGGGAGCTACTTTTCTTAATGAAGTTAATGTGATATTATCACGACATTGATCAGTCTGCATGCAACTCAATTGATACAACCACCACACGCATTGTACCATTTGAGATTTCTTGAACTATTCTTCTGCGCAAAGTTGGAGTTCACCATGTGAGTTTGATTTGCAAAAAGAATAAGCGAAGATATCAATGTGAGAAGATCAAGCCTTGTACATGTAAACTTTGTTCTTCGTGCAATGAAGCACAGTCGTGTCGTACAATAAATGTGTGACAAGTTTGTTCTAGGAAGCACCGGGACTTGAGATGTTTAAAGCAGACACCAACTGTGGCTGGCAAGATATATTTATTTTGTTGTTATTTTTCAGTGGCAAAAGTGGAAATAGCTCTAACATTCAAGGATGAAAAAATGTCTATTATCTTTCTCGATTAGAACTGACTGCTGATTCCGCTGATGGTCTCTGCATGTACCCTTTAAGTATATCTTCCTGCCCCCATATATGTTGATGAGGGCTAGTAGAAACAGATGCAGGAGATAGGATCCGAAGACCACCACTAGTCCACTACTGCTACTGGCAATGGGTACGAATGAGAAGCATCAGCAACCATTTTTGCGGCTGAAGTTCTTGGACATAACAGGGATTATTCCCGCTGCTGCGTCGATGAGGTGATCGGAATGGAAATCGAGGACACCCAAACTTTGCCGCAGTGCCATATCGGTAGGGTGGGGCTGCTCATGTATGTGTAACCGTGTGTATTCCATGCCAAGTCATAGAGGCCAGACGGGAATGCCTGAAACCAAGTTGCACGTTCTGTAATCGTGCCTAGGGAACATTGAAAAAATAAAAGCCATGGCTCAAAATAGGATGGTGAGGATGACAACTTCTCAAATTAGCCAACATATATATGTTTCTTCACATAACAATTAGACAATCAAGAAAAAGCGAAATGAATTTTCTCATTTTGCCTTTTCTTGAGTGTATCTAATTGTTATTATTCTGTCGTTACATGGTTGATATCGGCCACCGATTAAGTAATAGAATCACCCTGTAAATTGGCAGTAATAGAACTGCCTCCACAACTAGCCCAGGTAAAGGCATCTCCGAGCTTTCTGGGGAAACTTGAAAAGAAAGGCTGTCAACACTATAAGAAGGCCAGACTTTATTAATCCAGTTAGCCCAGTCCAAGCATACACATGTCATCACCTCGGCCTATATATATGCACCCACAGCATGATATGATATTGCCAAAGATCGGCAAAGCCATGTCACCACTAGTTGATCCATGCCAATTGACATCGATAGATCAATAGTAGGCATTAGCATAAGCATGGAAGACATCAGGAATCAGTTGCAACGCTCTCATGAAGAACGTGGCGTTACAAGTAGCTTTCAAGCATGGTATGTGCTGAAAATCAGTTGTTCCCATACTGAGCCTCGTTGGTAGCACAAATCACCCAGCCCCCATGCTATGCATTGGCATGACTGAAATCAACTATGTCCTTGATCTTAATGAAATGCATATACAGCCACGACTTGTTCAATAATTTAGGAACTCAGAGATGGTACGTGCTTAATTCTACTGCTCCTTGACTAAATCAATAATTTAGAACAGTCCACTCACTGTAGCCTGGGAGCTACTACTCTTCAATTAATAGAAGTATATTTCTTCAGTGTCGGTAATAATAGTCCTTGATCTTAATGAAATGCATATACAGCTCTACTGATACAATCATACCCACTGTGTCATTTCAGATTTCTTGAACTATATTCCTCTGCACAAAGTTGCAGTTCACCATGTCAGTTTGATTTGTAAAAAAAATCAACAAGGATACCAATGTGAGATGGTCAAGCCATGTACATGAAAACTTTGTTCCTGGTCCTAAAACAGTCGTGTCGTCCAATAAATGTGTGTTACAAACCTAGAGTCTAGTGACAAGTTCGCTCCAACGAATGTATATATACAACTTCAATTTCGATTATTGGGAAGCACTGGGAGTTGATATGTTTATTTTGTTGTCATTTTTCAGTAGCAGAAAGGGAAATAGCTCTATTATTCAAGGATGAAAAAATGTCTATTATTTTTCACAAGTAGCAGTGCTGATTCCACTGATGGTCTCTGCATGTACCCTGTAAGTATATTGTATATCTTCCTGTCCACATGTATGTTGGCTAGAGGCAATGGGTATGAGAGGCACCAGGAACCACTTTTTCTGAAGAAATCTGCATTGGAGTGCTTAGATATAACTGAGATTACCGCTGCTGGGTCGATGAAGTTGGAATTGAAATCATGGACAAAATACAGAGAACACACAAATACAGAGAACAGTAGGGGACTCCCCTGCTGTTTCATCAAAAAAATTACAATAACAGGACAAATCTTGAAAGTCTTGCGAATTTAATGTCGAATTTCACAATGTCTGATTCTCAACTGGTGCTGGCACAATGTCAGGCTTCTCTCCCAGGTGGCTTCCCCTTTGTATGTGAAGTCCAATGGCTGTGAGGTCGTCTCTCGAAATCTCCACACCATTTGAGACATTCTGCATTAATCGGTGGCTGTTAGATTGACTTTATACTTTGTTTAATTTGGTTCATTATATTATATGTTCTTCAGTCAGTGTTGTTCATGCATGTGCATCGGCGTAGTACTGTGCAGTAGCCCAAGTCTACTCCTTCACCGTACATTGACGCAACACCGGAATGCCATGTTACTACAATTGATTACTGTGCAGCATATGAGGTCTCGGAAAGAAGCAAAAGAATTTATTGAGTGCATTTCATCACCTCCGCAAATAAAACCACTTATATAAGCAATTCATGTGACCAAAGATTGGCAAAGCCATGTCAGCACTGGTCGATCCATGGTATGCCAACATCGATATGGATCATACACGCACTCTAGCTAGCATATATAAGCATGGAGGGCATTAGGAATCAGTTGCAGCGCGATGCTGTAGATCGAATGTGGTGTTAGTACAAGTAGCTTGCAAGCATAGTAGGAGCTGCACATCCGTTGTGTCCGTGCTTAGTCTTGATAGCACTAATCACCCTGCCCCCATGCTATGCATTGGCATGCCACAAGTCATTGTTGTACTTAGTTAAGACCGCATTGTGATGGTGTGCAACCCTAGATTATGAGACATGATGACAAGCTTTTTTTGCTTAATTCTACTGCTCCTTGAGTAAAGTAAGTGTCGCAGAAAAATGACAAGCTTTTTTTTTGTTTGTTTTTTTAGCAACATAGCCCTGAGCTCAAAGAAGTGTGTCTCTAATGGACCAAAGCGAGCTAGTGGGCAAAGAACAAATTAAGGAGATGACAGGAAAGAAGAAGAAAAACATTATTTTACCTTCTATAAAGGTCTTAGAAAAACGAAATTCAAATAAATTTGGCTCAGGCGTATAATTATTCTAGTAAATACAAAATCAAGTGCGGTGGCATGAATGCGACGATAAAAATATAGCATGCAGCAAATTCAATTTAGTTTTCAAAGATAGTTATTGCACTGCACATAATATCTTAATGATTTTTATTCGATTTTTTCTATCCAATTGACAATATTTATTACCACTATTTATTTTCACATCCCAAAACTATATGGGTTATTATTCCATCAGTTCATCTTTTTTTCATCTTTTGTGGAACTTTGTTGCACAATTCTTCTGCGCAAAGTAAGATCGAGACTTGTGCAGGCAATGCTTAATTTGTTCCTGGTGCATAAAGAACATAGTTGTGTCAGTCTGTCAGACAATAACTGCGTGTTACAAACCTAGCAACAAGTTCGTTCCTTGTTCTTCATACACACACACACACATGATTTTGCGCTGCTTTAGTTTTGGTTATTGGGAAGCACTAGGAGTTCAGACATGTGAGGTAACACTGCTCAATGTTTAAAGCAGACACCTACTGGCCGCTGCATGTAGCCTATATAAGTAGTACGTATGTCCTAATGTCCCCATATTGATCAGAGATTCAGAAACACAAGCGCTGGCACTGGGTACGAGAGGCACCAGGAACCACTTTTGCTGCCGAGGAACAACAAAATGGAGAGCATAGAGATAACTGAGATTACTGCTGCTGGAGATGAGCACAAGGCTGTTATCGATGACACCCGCCTTGATGCCATATCGGTATGATATATGGGCCGGGGAAGCAGATTTCACGTCTGACATAGGGCTCCGATCCTCAATGGAAATGCTTACAATTTGAACTAGATAGGTGTTTAGAGCTCTTTTACGGTGGTATGCAATATATGATTATTTTTTATAAGGGTAAATAAGTAATTTTTTTGGTAAGAAAACATATATTTTTGTGTTCCCTCCCCTTATACATGGCTATTTTTGTAAGAAATCATATATTTCGTTTATGCCTCGAGAAAAAATTTACAATAATACCCCTATATCACCTACACCTAGGGATGGATTCGGATGTCCGGAAATCGAATTATCCGTATTCGCATCCGCTAAAACGCTAATATGGATATCCGTATTCATATTCGTTTTTAATATGGATGTCGGATGGATGTATTCGAATCCGAATTTCAATATTATCCGTATTCGACGTTATCCGAATTATTCGACAAAAATCCGGCATATCCGACATTATTCGTATCCGCATAAAATAAAGTACCCATAAAAACCATTTAAAAATTATTTATATTACTAAATCCTAATTACAAATGATGTTAATTTTAATATTGCTAGTAAATAATTATTTACACTATTTTAACTATAAAAAAATTATATATATGACAACTAACTAAATATGCTAATTGTCGGGCATACTCTCCGGGTACTCATGCAAGGAAGGAAGAAGACGGACTCCTCCAAGAATTCCCCTGTAATCCTACTGGGACTCGTTCCGTGTAATCCTACTAGGACTCCTGCCCTGTAGCCGACTAGGAACCCGCCCCTGGACTATATAATGGAGGGTCGGGTACCTAGCCAAACATCCTCAATCCCTCCGGGGACAACACCAAGCGCGGACGCGATATACTACTTCAAACGGATGTAGGGTAGCTACTGCGGCTACCCGAACCCGTATAAATCTTGTGTCTTGTGTCCTCGCGCGTACCTTCGGGTTCCGGATCATGGCGATCCCCACCTTCTACCTTGCTGCGGGTACCTCCTATGGAGGTCGACGAGTTTAAACACCGAAAGCCGGCGCCCACCGTGGGGCCATCGTCATGACCATTAGGCGAATTTGAAGGACCTATCTTCAAAATCAAATCTACGCAACGAGAAGAAGTCGGCGAGTCCAGGTTCGGAGCGGGACGAATATATGCCGAAACAATCTCGACGGGCTATGTGTCCACGAATTTGGAATCGGGACCAAGCAGCCATCCGTCGTTCCACAAGCCTCGATTTCCCAAGAAAAAATCGGAGTCGAGTCCTGCGTTGTCGTACATCAATCAAGATCTCATAGGCCGAGTTCGAGTCGAGCAGGGGCAGCTACCTACAAAGGAAAAGCACTCGACGTGGGCTTAATATAAAAGAGAAAGCTTGTTCTACGTGAAGTTCGCATCTAAGGCAATATTAGGGTGGTCGTTACACGTACACAAAGATGTACCAAAAGACTTCGGTGTCCTTCGCTCCAAGCACACGGGAGATGTACGCGAGTACTACTACGGCCACATCAAGCCGCATCAACACACATACGACTACTCGCCTTGACTAATCTCGATTACAAAACTAGTCGAGAGCCGCTAAAACGTCATCAACTAGTCCGATCCACCTCCGACTAGTCGACTTCAGCACCAACCGTCGCGGCTCCATCACCGATCGCCACGACTTCATCTACTCTCGTCCGCAAATCAAGCTAAGTCACTTATTTCAATTATTTTTTTCTTCGGCTTCTTTTCCGCATACGGGAACCAACGTTGAAGACTACATCGTGTACGCCTCTCGACGGCTACCCGCGGCGAGAGCTACACTATGCCAATTATTCCTCGGGGATGTAGACCGACCGTCACGGGCTTGGTGCACCAAATTAGGAGGCTCTTGCCATGACGTTTTGTGTACCGAGTGCCGGAGGCGCACAACGCCTACACCCCGAGGAGGCACCGCGCAATCTTGCTCTCCGCCATGCGGAACAACGAGCAAACGCTCTATCTCTTGTCGCCTTTCGTCTACCTCTTAATGGCCTTGCTCTAGTAGCACACGCCTTGATCCGCGCAAAGCCTCGGCTCTCCTATCATGCCTCCATGCCCCCAACGGCTATGGCTAAACAGCTCCTCGAGAGACCGAGCGCTTAAACCGGCTCTCTCCCGTCATGCCTCCACGCCCCCCGGCGGCTATGGCTAAACAAAGCAACCAAAGAGACTGGGCGCTAAACCGCATCAGCTAACTACTCGATGCTTTACGACCAAAACAAGAGAATGACACATGACATTTACATCTATATTCATATTTGTATTTGTCATTAGTAGATTCAATTTCTACAAAAATGCTACATAATGTACGCATCTTTACTTTCGAGTCAAGCTTCGGCGACGACTTCCCAGATGCTTCGTGTACCTCCATCGGTCCGGCTAGTTTCCAAACTCAATGGCTACACACCAAATCACCGCTCGACAACAACTCAAGTAGTCTCTGCTAGCTCTCTAACTCGGGGGCTCGAGCACCAACAACTACTCGACGTGGCTCCTACGGCTCACCCGGCGACGAGCTCGGGGGTCGAACGCTACAAGAGTACTCGGATGATGACTTCCGCAAGCACCGAAGACTCTTGGATTGATTCATCAATCATTCCAATGCTCGGGGGCTACTAGGCTACACCCATCGCTTGATTTTTTTCAAGACGGAAACAAAATCAAGATTGACCCTCTGCTAGAGTCTACAACTCAACCTAAGGCTCGGGGTCTACTCCATATGGAGTGCGATTTCGCAATCGCACTTCCATATAATCTCGACTTCAAGACAAATAAGCCGGACCACCTTCCAACCTCGTGGCCGCTTCAAGTACTATTGAAGACTTCTACAAGCAAGTACTCGAGGACGCTCAAGAACTACTCGAGGAGGCTTCAAGACTACTCGAACTACTACTCTCGACTACAACGTGCTCGGGGGCTTGTCGGGCATACTCCCGGTACTCATGCAAGGAAGGAAGAAGACGGACTCCTACTAGAATTCCCCCGTAATTCTACTAGGACTCGTTCGTGTAATCCTACTAGGACTCCTGCCTTGTAACCGACTAGGAAATTGCCCCCTAGACTATATAAAGGAGGGTCGGGTACCTAGCCAAACATCCACAATCCCTCCGGGACAACATCAAGTGCGGGCGCAATATACTACTCCAAACGGACATAGGGTAGCTACTGCGGCTACCCGAACCCGTATAAATTTTGTGTCTTGTGTCCTCGCGTGTAGCTTCGTGTTCCGGATCATGGCGATCCCCACCTTCTACCTTATTGCTAGTACCTCCTATGCGGGTCGACGGGTTTAAACACCGACACTAATCCAATATTACTAAATTATATAATTATATATTTAATTAACTTGTATGTGTCTAATCATAGTACTTTTAAATACATTATATTATTTAGCAAATAAATAAAGTATATTTAAATGTATTTATGTACTTATTTTTACTAATAAAAGATGTTTACATACTTACAAAATTACTTATTTTATATTTATTGTGATTAATTGATTGATTGATTAATTAATTAATTAAGTAATTAATTAATATGTTAATTGCAATAAGGTATCTATTATGTATAATAATCATAATTTACTCTCTACTTGTAACATGATTTGATCAATTATAAAACCATCGACAAATGAAATTGATACTCATTATGACTCTATGCTATAAATCGAGTAAGTATTCGAATGCGAATGCGAATTCGAAATATCCATTTTGCTTTCGTACTCGATAATATTCGTATTCGTATCCGAATTCGAAATAAAATGTGGTAAATAGTGACATTCGAATTCGTATCCGTGCGTATCCGATCCGAATCCATCCCTACCTATACCTATGTATACCACCCTATACCACGGTGCAAGTTGTGGTGGTATACAATTAATCTGCGTTGGATCCTTTCATACCGGTCTTTTTTGAAACAAGTGATAGAGAGGCAACCGAAAAGGGAGGATTATAAATTTCTGGCAACTCATATATGGCCACTAGAGTTCTTAATGAGGTCAAGGTGCCACATGGGGAAAGAAAAAAATGAAGTAGGGATCTCTAGTTTTTAATTGGTAAAATTGGGAATTTAACAAAAAAATGAGAATTTAGGGATAATGTTTTTTCTTGATCATCTCCTTTGTCAATGACCCTGAAAATCTTAATTGTGCTATATATGTATCCCCAACATAATGCCGCCTCATGAAGAGAGCACTTCTTTTATCAAGAATTGAAACTTGCTCGACACACAACTTATATAATCAATTTTTTCCTTTAGTCTTGTGCATACTTTCGAATATCTCAAAAAAAAGTTCAACATGTGCTACATATGGGTTTGGGCAAAAGTAGGCATGAGAGTCATCAGGAACAAACTTTTCCCAGCCTGTCCAACACTCGTTGCTCACTGCTCACACTCGTCTCGTGTCACACACCGCCACTTCGTTTCAGTATGCATCGTTGTTGATTGATTCATTCTTAGAAAAAAGAGAGTGAAATTGTTGGAATGTAAACATGACAAGGCCCATGGGCTTGCCTTAGTAGGCTCCCCATCATGCCTATATGTATACAACTATGGCTATTGAGTAATACAATCACGTATTCAATCAACTATCATGGTATCACGGGAAGGTACGATCCCGTTCCTTCGCTTCCGCAAATAACGCCGCGTCGCTCCTCACGAGCGCGCCGCTAGCCGCCGCGAGTCCACTCGCCGGCCATCTACCCGCCCGTCGCCGAGCATCTCGCCGGCTCTCTCCAACAGCCGTCGGCCGACTCCGTCGCCGGCCCCTCTTCTCCGCGATCTCGACGTCCGCTTCGTCGCGCGGCCCAACGTACGATCGTGGTGCTTCGCCGCGCGCGGCCTACGTCGGATCGCACGGCTTCGTCTTCGTCGCGCTACTACATCGCGGCCCGTTTTCGTCGCGCGGGATCGCGAAACTCGTCGTCCGCCCTCGTCGCCGATCGCCAATCGCCGGCGGCCCCGACCCGATCCTCGTCGTCCGCCCGTCGCGCGCGTGGCCGGTCTCCGTCGAGCGTTGATCCGCGTCCGTCGCGCGCGAGACCGCCGGCTGCCAATCGCTCCCTAACCACCCATGGGTGACGCCGCCGAAGCAGCCGCAGCCAAGAAGCGCGCCGAGGAGGCCGCGGCCGCCCTTGACCGGGACCTCACCGCCAAGGAGGAGGCCAACAAGGACCTGTACGCCCAGGCCAACGCGGTCATGAACATCAAAGTTCTTGTCACCGCGACCCTGGACAAGGCGTCCAACAACTACGGCCGCTGGCGCGCGAGCTTCTCCACCGTCCTCGGCAAGTACAATCTCAAGGATCACGTCCTCTCCGACGACGCGTACCCAGCGCGGCCGGTGTGGGCGCAGATGGATTGCTGCGTGCTCACGTGGGTCTACTGCACCATCTCCTCCGATCTACAGCAGGCCCTCATGATCCGCGACCCCACCGCCCGCGACGCTTGGAGGTACCTCGAGGACGAGTTCCTAGGGCAACGCGAGTCCCGCGCCCTCCTCATGGAAGCCGAGTTCCGCTCCTTCAAACAAGGGGCGCTGTCCGTCACGGACTACTGCCGCCGCCTCGAGACGATGGCCGCCTCTCTCAAGGAGTTCGGCGATCCGATCGGCGATCGGCAGCTCGTGCTCACCTTGCTCCGCGGCCTCAACGCCAAGTACCGCCACATGGTGTCCAACCTCAAGATGCAGCGCCCGTTCCCGACGTTCGCGGAGGCACGGACCCCGCTCGCTCCTCGAAGAGATTGACATCAACGACGTCAACGACGATGCCGCCCTCCGAGCCCAAGACCAACGCCCAGGCTCTGGTGGCGCAGCGACACCCACCACGGCCCGCGCACGGCACCTCCTCCCCGGCGGGTCGGTGGCCCCTCCGGCAAAGATCGGGTGGCAACGGCGGCAACGGTGGCCGCAATCGCCGTCGTGGACGTGGCAACAACGGCGGCAACAACGGCAGCACGTCCAGCTACAAGGGCACTGGCCAGCAGGGGTCACGCCCTGGCATGCCCATGCCGCCGCCGGGCTTTGGCGCGGGCTATGGCTTCCCCTGGCCTGGGTGGCATCCTGGCTACGGTGGCCATCCAGGCTACCCCCCACGCCCGCCAATGGAGCAGCAGGCTCCGCACGGCCTGCATATGGTGGCGCAGCAGCAGGGGGGCTCCTACCAGCCCCCCCCCTCCTCCTCCGGGTTTCAGCTACGCTCCACCACCGTCTCCGTCGGCCGGAACGCCACAGTACGCACCCTGGACCCCTATGGCCGGTGGGTCGTGGGATCAGGCATCGCTTACAAGCAACTTCAACGCGATGACGCCGACGCCGCCAAATTCCGCCGAATGGTATGCCGACTCCGGTGCCGGTTCGCACATGACCGCACAATCCGGTATACTCTCATCTCCTAAACCACCCTCCCCGTTCGGTCCTTCATCTATCATCGTTGGTAATGGATCCTTGTTACCTATTACCTCCACGAGCTCATACTCGTTTACTACTCCGCAACGTTCTCTTGTACTTAATAATGTTCTTGTGTCCCCCAAGATTATTAAGAACTTGATTTCCGTTCGCCGCTTCACTATTGATAATAACGTTCTATCGAGTTTGACCCTTTTGGCCTCTCTGTGAAGGATCTTCAAACACGGAGCGTGATCGCCAGGTGCAATAGCACGGGTGACCTCTACCCGTTCTTCCCGCCCACCACCAGTAGCACACCCGCCCTCACCGTGACGTCTACCCTGTGGCATCGTCGTCTCGGTCATATCGGTTTTGATGCTTTGTCCAAGCTTATTTCCTCCCAGGCCATTGTTTGTAATAAACCAAAACATGATCAGCTATGTCATGCTTGTCAGCTAGGCCGCCATGTTCGTCTTCCTTTTGGCCTATCCAATACTCGTGCCGTCAATAAATTTGATTTAATACATTGTGATCTTTGGACGTCACCAATTGTCAGTGTGTCCGGTTACAAATATTATCTTGTTATTATTGACGATTATTCACATTATGTTTGGACATTTCCTTTGCGTCTTAAATCCGATACTTTTTCCACCATCTCTAACTTTTTTGCTTATGTGCGCACGCAGTTTGGCACCTCTATCAAGGCCGTCCAGTGCGACAATGGCCGTGAGTTCGACAACTCCTCGGCCCGCACGTTCTTCCTCTCCCATGGTGCCATTCTCCGCATGTCCTGCCCACATACATCCCAGCAAAATGGTAAAGCTGAGCGTTCTCTCCGCACGATCAATAATATTGTTCGCTCATTGCTTTTTCAAGGTAGCCTACCTCCTGTTTATTGGGTCGAGTCGCTCAACACTGCCACATATCTTCTTAATCGACACCCCACTAAAACACTAGGCGGCCTTACACCATTCTTCAAACTCTTTGACACCCAACCCGATTACACTCACCTTCGTGTTTTTGGTTGTGCGTGTTATCCTAACCTATCTGCCACTGCCACACACAAATTGTCACCGCGTTCATCCCTATGTGTTTTCCTAGGTTACTCCTCCGATCACAAGGGCTATCGATGTCTCGATCTTCACTCTAACCGGATAATCATCTCTCGCCATGTCGTGTTTGATGAATCCGTGTTTCCTTTCGCCGAGATGTCTACTTCCCCTTCAGATCCTAACACATTGGATTTTTTAAACGACGATGATGAACTTGCTATCCCTCCAAGGTTTAGCACCGTGGCCGCAGGTACTTACTCCGATCACGGCGCCCCGGCCGAATCCCGCCCGGCCGGCCACGGGCGGCTCGGTGGCGCGTGGCCGGCCACCCCGCCGCGGCGGCACGGCCGGCCCGGCGGGCAGACAGCCGGCCAGGCGGCGGCCACAGTGGCCACGACGCACGGCCCGCAACGGCCGGCCACGGCGCTGGTGGATCGTCGTACCCTGACCCTGCTGCCCCTGTGGACACGCTGTCCCAGGTAGCTGCCAGCAGGGCCGGACGTGCGGTCGCCCGGTCCATCGTGCCGGTTGTCAACGACCACGGCATGCGGACTCGCGGCAAGTCCGGCTTCACGCAGCCGGCCGATCGGCTCAATCTTCATGCCGGGGTCCTCTCTCCCGTCCCGACGTCGGTCCGGTCTGCCCTCACTGACACACAGTGGCGGGCTGCCATGCAGGCCGAGTTCGACGCACTTCAGGCCAACGGCACGTGGGACTTGGTCCCTCGCCCCCCGGGCGTCAACCTGGTTACGGGTAAATGGATTTTTCGACACAAATTTCATGCTGATGGCTCTCTTGATCGTTACAAGGCTCGCTGGGTACTTCGCGGCTTCACTCAGCGTCCTGGCATCGACTATGATGAGACCTTCAGCCCGGTTGTCAAACCGGCCACTGTCCGAGTTGTTCTCACCATGGCTGTCTCCCGCTCCTGGCCTATTCATCAGCTGGACGTCAAGAATGCATTTCTCCATGGGACACTCAATGAGACAGTTTACTCTGAGCAGCCTGCAGGATTTGTTGATCCCTCTTGTCCCAAGTATGTGTGTCGCTTGAACAAATCTCTGTATGGGTTGAAGCAGGCTCCTCGTGCATGGCATCTTCGAATCGCTGGACACCTCATCTCCCTCGGATTTGTTGAGTCCAAGGCTGATTCCTCTCTGTTCATCTACTGTCGTGGTGCTGACACAGCCTTCCTGCTTCTCTATGTGGATGATATTGTCCTCACAGCCTCCTCACCGAGACTCCTTCAGCGGATTATTGCAGCCCTACAGCAGGAGTTTTCTATGACAGACATGGGTCCTCTTCATCATTTCTTAGGCTTGTCTGTTGAGCGTCGCGCTGATGGTCTCTTTCTTGCTCAGAAACAGTACATGCTGGATATTCTGGACCGTGCTGGTATGAGTGCGTGCAAGCCTTGCAGCACTCCTGTTGATACTCAGGCCAAGTTGTCTGCCGAGGGTGTTCCGGTGGCTGATCCGACACACTCCGCGAAGATAGCCGGTGCTCGCGCTATCTCACTTTCACCCCTCCTGACATTGCTTATGCAGTCCAGCAGATATGTCTTCATATGCATGACCCGAAGGAGCCACATTTCACTGCCATGAAGCGCATCCTGCGCTATATTCAGGGGACCTTGGACCTGGGTCTTCATCTCCACCGGACCTCGCCTGATGACCTGACAGTCTATTCTGATGCTGACTGGGCTGGTTGTCCCGACACTCGTCGCTCCACGTCTGGCTACGGGGTGTTCTTGGGTGACAATCTGATCTCCTGGTCGTCGAAGCGTCAGCATACCGTCTCTCGATCCAGTGCTGAGGCCGAGTATCGCGCTGTCGCAAATGGAGTTGCGGAGGCGTGTTGGTTGCGCCAACTCCTTCATGAGCTCCATTGCCCTCTTCGCCGAGCCACCATTGTATACTGTGATAATGTCAGTGCTGTTTACTTGTCTACCAACCCCGTTCAGCACCAGCGGACCAAGCATGTGGAGATTGATCTACACTTCGTTCGTGATCGTGTCACTCTTGGAGAAGTTCGTGTTCTGCATGTGCCTACGACATCCCAGTACGCCGATATCTTCACCAAGGGTCTTCCGACTTCGGTCTTCGTCGAGTTTAGAAACAGATCCGAATGTTCGCAGGTGCTCCCGCTCTAACTGGGGGAGTGTTGGAATGTAAACATGACAAGGCCCATGGGCTTGCCTTAGTAGGCTCCCCATCATGCCTATATGTATACAACTATGGCTATTGAGTAATACAATCACGTATTCAATCAACTATCAGAAATCCACAGGCGGTCTGTAAACTAGTCTCGAGACGTTGAGGAGGCCCCTAAACAGTAGCTATCTCTATTGCAACTTGTGCATATAATAACACTCAAGAAATATTAGGCGCAGTTGACAGAAAAGAAGAGAAAAGTTTCATTTATCTTCCAAAGGTTTCAAAACAAAATCTCAAATAAACTTGAACTTAAGAGCCTGATTGGTAGGCTACCAAAAAATTGGTATGCCAACGTTTGGCAAGCCAAAAGCTGGGTAAAAAACTTGCTAATTTTTTGGTAAGTCACATGTGAGGCATTGGCAACAGTTGGTAGCAAACCAAATGATGGGCAAATATTTGGTACTCCCTCCGTCCGATAAAAAGTGCAATTCTAACTTTTGAGAAAAAAAATCCCACAAAGAATGCAATCCTAGAAATTAGATTTAATTACCTTCCTAATTAAGTGGTCAGATATGATTTGCATGACAAAACTTGCTGCATTTGGCAAACAAATGAAGGTATTTGAGTATTTTCATTCCTCCACTAATATGTCTAAAACTATAATTGCACCCTTTTATGGGACTGAGGGGGTATGCCAAAATTTTGGCATGCTCATGTTTTGGTAGATATCCAATGCTCAAAGGTGCAGCAGCACGAATGGAACCATAAAAATATAACCTACATCAAATTAAATTTTGATTTGGAAAATAATTATTCACTGCACCAACTATATTCATATAAATGTTTGAATTTTGTTAGCAATTTGATAAAATAAAATTTATTACTACTACAGAGATTTACATACTTATATTTTACGAGTGATTCATTGATTATTCCATCATTTCATCTTCAGCTCCAATTTCTTTTAGCTTTTGTTTTTATAACGAATTTCTTTTAGCTTGATGCTGTACTACCCATCCATGATATTGGAAAGAACATTGTTAATCATTCTGACACCACAGGGTAACTCTTCAATTAGTCTTCAGCTCCCTACAAGTTTGTGTGTGTATGTTCGTAGGGACCAAGTATCGTGCATGTTTGTGAGCATTTGTGTTTATACTCTATTTCACAAAAAGAAAGTCTTCACCTTTTTTTTTCTTTTGTAGGTTCAGAGACGGGAAGTCATTTATACCAAACTTATATTGGTGCATTGGTTCACCAAGGGAATGGAGCTAGTGGTGCAGTCCATGTGTGGTCTGCCAAACTTTGTCCATGGATGGACAAAGGACATGTGTGAGACTACTGGCTATGTGGGGCACACTTTCTCAAAGCCATAAAGTAGTGAGAGATTTTGGTGTTATGCTTGATATATCTTTAGAGTGTTCGCTTTCCTAAAGTCCCCAAACAATCCTTTTTCCTACGCGCATCATTAGAGTACTCACTACATATTCAGAGACCAGAACACATGCACACCTACATGTTTTTACCATGCTGAGAATAGAATTTCCGATCAATCCGGCAATTTAGGATTGGGAAACATCAGGGCATTCAGAAGCCAAGTTAGCGCAGCGATTTAAAGTGTTGGAGTTTTGGTTAGGCTATTTGGTTTTCTCGGAGACGAAACCCCGGAGTGAATCCCGACTACCCAATTTATTACAGCCTGGCCGGGGGGTTTCGTCATCCCTAACGGCTAATGCATTTAAGTTTGGTTGTTATTTGTGTTTCAGGGATGTACCAGGCGAAAGGGGGCTCTCTAAAAGATTCAAGGTCTTCTCCCGACAAGCGCACGTGATGATAGCAAGAAAGGCGCCGCGATTTGCGGCATGATATCACGGGGCGCTGGTCACGTGAAGACCCAATTGGAGATTTCCCAAAAATAGCCTAGCACATTCTGTTTTGATCCGTTTTACACAAGGATATTCTCGGTATGTAAAAAGTCCATCCGCCTCCCCTATAAAAGGAGACGGACCGGCACTTGTAAAGTGGATCGCCTTTTGAGAAATTTACTTGTTGAGAAAGAGCTTTTGGGTTTCTCTTGTTTGTGTTTGTGTTCGGGTTCTGGTTTTGGTTCTTGAGTTTTAGTTTCCTTCAATTATTTGTGAAAGGTAGCTTCACTACCCCAGAACACTCGCTCGCTGGCATTCTCTGTGTGCGTGAGTGTGAGTGTAAGATCGTGGGCAAAGCCAACAGAATGACCACACACACTGATTGTTTGCCTGAACCCACGGGGCACTGTGCTCATGCAGGCGTTGTGAAGGTTCGTGGAGGAGGATGGTCTCCTAGAGCGGCACTGGCTTAGTTAACGTTTGCTTGTTATCTTGCTTGTCAATACAGCTTCATGTTCCCAAATTCATGGATTATTAGTTGAAATATACAGTCGAAGATGGATGAGCTACAGTACCATTGGGTGGTAAACTCCGATTTCTTGAACTACTCTTCTGCACAAAGTAGGAGTTCAGCAAGCCTGAGTTCATTTGCAAATAGAATCAGCTAGCAACGCTACCGATGTGAAGATCTAGCCGTGTGCATGCATGCAAACTTCGTTCCTGGTGTAAATGAACATATATATAGTCGTGTCGGCCAATAAATGTGTGTTACAAACTTACAATTTACAAACCTAGAGACAAGTTCGTTCCTTGTTCCGTAAACATTAGAACATGCACACACATGATTTTGTTCCAGGGAATAGAACTTTCAGTTTTGATTATTGGGAAGCACTGGGAGTTGAGATATCAGGTAGGACTGCTCAATGTTTAAAGCAGACACCTACTGGCTAGAAAGATATATATTTATTTTGTTATTATTTTTCACTAGCAAAAGGGAAGTATGTAGCTCTAACATTCAATGATGAAAAGTGACTATTCTTTTTTTCTCGAGTAGTGTATAACTGATTCCACTGATGGTCTCTGCATGTCCCCATATGTGTTGATCTGGGCTAGTAGGAAATAGGATGCACAGGAGATAGGATCCGAAGACTACCACGGGCAATGGCTACGAGAGGCACCAGGAAACCTACAATGGAGTGCTTAGGCATAACAGTGGACACCCAAACTTTACCATAGTGCCATATCGATAGGACGGGGCAGCTCATCTGTGTAATTGTGTGTTCCAAGTCGTAGAAGGCGCCAGACAGGGAATGCCTGAAACCAAGTAGCACACGTTCAATCTGTCATCGTCGTGTGTTTCAAGCCTAGGGGACAATATATATTTGCTAATGACTCTTTCTTCGATACTTGAGGTTTTTATGAGCCGTCCATCGGTTCAGATCGGGTGGTTGTAAAATAAGAGAAACTTATTACAAGGAACCAATCTTGTGGACCGGAACCACCCGTTCATCCATGTTCTGCCTGGTTCCGGTCAAGCACCATAGCATTCCTCTAAAAATAAAAGCATGTCTCAAACTAGGATGGTTGTGAGGGTGGCAACTTCTCATATTAGCAAATATATGTTTCTTTTTCATTTTGTTACTAAATATTTTTCAATTGCAAAAGGAAAAATTCTCTGTTGTGATGTTTTCGTCCTTTTTCTTTCCTTCTTTGTTTCTTGAACTTTTTCTTCTTCAGCTTCATTTGTTGCAGTAAGTTTCAATCGCTGAGGCATCAAGTTTCTTAGACTTTGTTGCATCTACTAATTGCTGTGGTTTTTTTTTGAACCTCAGTATACTTGAAGTAGCTTGGGAGCTACTTCCCTTCAATGTTAATAATAGTCCCTGATCTTAATGAAATTAATGTCATATTATCACTACATTGATCAGTCTGCATACAGCTCTGTTGATACAAACATGCATGCGCACTGTACCATTTGAGATTTCTTGAACTACTCTTCTGCACAAAGTTGGGGTTCACCATGTGAGTTTGATTGGCAAAAAGAATCAGCAAGGATACTAATGTGAAAAGATCAAGCCTTGTACATGCAAACTTTCTTCCTGTTGCAAAGAAACATAGTCTGTCGCCTCCAATAAATGTGTGTTACAAACCTAGCTAGAGTCTAGAGACAAGTTCGTCCCAGGGAATATATAGAGACAAACTACAGCGAACACACAATACAAAGAACAGACTCCCCTGCTGTTGCATCAAAAAAAAATTTTGCAATAAAAGGAGAAGAGCGCTCTGCATTGTCATTGCGATAGCAACGTCAAATCTTGAAAGGCTTGTGAATTTAATGTCAAATTTCCAAATGTCTCATTCTCAACTGGTGCTAGCACACTAAGCAGACTGCACCCAACGCCAGACTCCAGCTTCAGCCTTCTCTCCTAGGTCGCTTCCCCTTTGAATGTGAGGTCCAATGGTTGTGAGGTCGTCTCTCGAAATCTCCACACCATTTGAGACATTCTGCATTAATCGGTGGCTGCTAGATTAACTTTGATCAATTTGGTTCATTATATTATATGTTCTTCAGTCAGTGTTGTTCATGTGCATCGGCGTAGTATTGTGCAGTAGCGCAAGTCTGCCTTTGTGTGAGTTCCGACTGTGCCTGTAGAAGGCTATGCATGGACTAGAGCATTGGCCATCAGCTATGCTGTTATATATGATGAATCTGCCCCTTCTTCACCGAACATTGACGCAACACCAGTATGCATGTTACTACAATTGATTACTGTGCAGCATATGAGATCGGCAAGAAGCAAACGAATTTATTGAGTGAATTAATATTTCATCGCCTCCGCAAATAAAACCGCTTATATAAGCAATACCGGTGGCCAAAGATTGGCAAAGCCATGCCAGCACTGCTCGATCCATGCTATGCAACATCGATATGGATCGTACACGCACCCTAACTAGCATATAAGCATGGAAGGCATTAGGAATCAGTTGCAGTGTGATGATGTAGAGAGCGGCGTTACAAGTAGTTTGCAAGCATGGTAGGTTTTGCCCATCAGTTGTGTCCGTGCTTAGTCTCGTTGATAGCACTAATCACGCTGCCTCAATGCTATGCATTAGCATGCCTCATGTTATTGTGATGGGTCCATACAATTGCAACTGGCTTGTAGATTGTGTGCACCCTGCCTAGACCAGGAGATCATCCTTCCTGTACCGCCACGACATGTTTGATAATTCAGGAACTCACGGATGGTTGCTTAATTCTACTGCTCCTTGACTACATCATGACAAGTTTTTTTCATCCTAGCTCAGCCCAAATAAGTCTTTTGGTTGAATGCTACTAAGTCACATGATCAAACAGGTAACCAAAAAAAAGAATCAAATTTAGATAATAGGATTGTAATGGATCGGAGGGCCCGGACAGAAAGAGTATGTATGCGAGCTGGGCCTCTAACGGACCAATGGGAGCTAACAGACCAAGAACAAAGGGAGAGGAGATAAAAGAAGAGAGAATATTTTTATGTTTATATACTTCATACACTACGGGAAAGTTCGAAGTTGCGAGTGTCGAAAACACTAGACGAAGGCTTCACCTAGTGTAACACTACTCGGCAACATACACTTGGCGTACCGATACTCAGCGAAGAGATCTTCACCGAGTGTTGTTTGTCGAGCACTCAGCGAAGAGGTGCCGTGTGGGATGTTCGACACTCGACAAAGGATTTTTGGAAAAAAAAATCCGTAAGCCCCACCGGCCGGCCGCCACCGTCGAGCCAGGGCCTCCGAGTGCGGCGAGGCAGACTACGTGTCGCCTGCCGGGGCCGAGCACCACGCCCGCTACCCTACTCCTACTCTCGTTGCAGCTCGCCACCAGCCTGATGCCACCACCCAGAGCCAGCCACCAGCCTGATGCCACCACCCAGAGCCCACAGAGAGGGGAAGAAGCAAGGAGAGAGAGGAGGAGCATGCCTTACCTCGCCAGCGGCCTGCTCCCGTCGTTGTTGCTCGCCGGTTGGATCTCGCCACCCGTTGTCGAATCTCCACGGAGCTTCTGCAGGGGACCGGCACTGACGTGTGGGGGCGAGAGGCGATGGGGGTGCCACATGGGAGGAGAGGGAGGTGGAGGGGGATGGCGACCGGCGCTGGCACGTGGAGGGAGAGGGAGAGGGAGGCGCACGATAGAGGACAGGACCCAGTGGCACTGGCGCAGGCGCGTAGGAGGAGAGGGAGGCGGAGCACGTTGGAGAGGCGGGATAGGGAGGCGATGGGGATGGTACCGGGACTGGTGACAGCTCGTGACGGAGGACGGAACCGGCGGCGGGCCCGTGGTGCCCGGTGCGAGATGAGGGAAGGAGCAACACGCGAGGGAGAGAGAGAGGCAGTGGAGAGGTTTTGACCAATGAGATTGCACCATTTGAATGGGTAGGTTTGGTGACATGTCACCTTTGTCAAATGTCCATATAAAACACTAGGCAAATAGCTTGTTCGTCGAGTGACATAGAAAAACACTCGGGAAACCTTTTTGTAACTCTTTTTTTCCTTCTCCTTCTTTTTCTACAGGTAATCTTCTAAATTTATTCAAATTCATTTTTGAATTACCTTGTCAAATTTACTCAATATCATGTATTTGATTTTTCTACTCATACAATTCCATTTTTTTGATATACTTGTAATGAAAACTTAATTTATGTCAAATAAAAATCTACAATTGCATTTTTAAAATTATCAAATGGTTCTAAAAATAGTAAAATTTAACATTAAGCAATATAAGTTGTTTATTGTCTATACAAAAAGTTTTGTGGTCCAATCACAATTCAACCATCACTTTAACTTCAAATCTTATCGAATCCTTCTCAACGCTTAGAATCTTCTCATATGCTCCGGTTTGTAAACAACGTTTGTGACAAATGTGTGAAACCTTCCCAACTATTTACCACAATCTTCATGTATGATAACATCACACCATGGAAAATATCATGATTTTTAGACTTCATTTGATTTTTTATAATTTGAAAACCACTTGGCCACAAGTTCATGATCGTATTTCCTTAAGAAGATGTTCAAATTTTATTTTCATTTCACATGGCCTCAAACTAAGCTAAACAACATGAATATTATTTTTCTACTCATTCTTTTTCTATTATTTAAATCACTTGTAGTTCGAATTTGACTTCATTAAAAAAATTGTTTGAAATGCAAATAATTAAATAAATATAGCAAACAATTATAAAAAATTACCAAATTTTGACATGGAATACTACATGTTGTGTGAGACCTAAAGAAAAAGTTTGAAGCAAGGGGAAGAAAAAATTTAAAATTTTGTCGAGTGTCCCTGGTAGACACACGGCAAACAGGTAGACATCGAGTGCTGGGCAAATACACTTGACGAATATATTGTAGGTGCCGAGTGTTGACACTCGGCGAATAGCCACTGAGTGTCAATAGTTCGCCAAGTGTTTTTGTGTTCGTACTCGGCGAAGAGCCTACTCGCCAAGTGTCCGATGGAAACACTCGATGTCTTTTTTAGCAATGGCGGATTTGGGTTTCCCCGTAGTGTTAGCCAGGAGCCCGGGAGTTTTGACCTGGAGCAGTCCATCCTCGAGAGTTTGTCCATCGATCCAAGCGCAAGGACACATGCGTGACACGCTTTTATGTTTGCCATCTTGCAAAGTTTGTCCGGGAGTTGAGAAATTTATTTTCTGTTGTCCTGTCGAGATATCTTATCGAGAGTGTTCACTCTTTTAAAGTCCTACAATGACCAAAAACTCTTCACATGATTCTACCCAGCGGATCGAATATAGAACTTCTGATCGATCAGCCGGTTCGGATTGGGAGAAACTAGGAATTGAGAACCCACGGGATCGATAAGCCACACTAACATCACATCAAACACCAGCAGGCACGTCGGTGCTCAGGCAGGCGTTGCAATTTGCAAGGTGTACAGCTACATCGGACTACCTAACTGAAACTCCTGGTGGATCTGCTCCTTCTTGTATTTTGTTACCTACAAAATGGAATGAGGTAGCTCTAAGGAGATCGATGAACAGGATGGCCGCTCCTTCTCCTTGAGCTGCATTGGCTACATTTAGTTCGCTGCATATCCCGTTTCTGCATATGGTTCCTTTCATAGGTTAGGCATCAGGAAGAACCTTTCATCAGCAGCAAGCAGTCCATCTTCAGGTATATGTAACTAATCTGTATTGGCACTGCCTCAAGCCCTCAACTGCAAGGATTGCACCATCCCCTACATTCCATACAAACCTATGAGGTTCTATTTGCCATGGAAGCACCAAGTGACTTCTAGAACTTTGTTGCAGCGAGCTTCACTAGTTGAGGCATCGAGTTTTTTTGACTTTGTTGCATCCACTCGTAGGAAGTTAAAACTATTCAGATGTTCTAAGGCCCTCTTTGTTTTAGCTTCTGGTGAGCTTTCGGTGCATATGTAGCTTTTCATATATTCAAAAGCCGGAAAACTCTAAAAGAGGAAAGTCGAAGCAACTTTTTATGAGCTTTGCACTTTTCATAGGTATCTGACTTTTTGATATATGGAAACCTAGCAGTGAAAAGCTTCCTAGAAGCTGAAACAAACACAGAGCCTAAGAGCAACTCCAAGAGCCTCTCTAAAAATCACTAGCTAAAATCCTGATTTGGCTAGTATGTAAAATGAAATAGCTAGCAAAAAGTTGGTGAAATCCAACAGACTCACTAAAATCAACTCTCCATATGCTCCACCGCTAGTGGGTCCCGCCTGCCATACTCATATACGAGGGGATAGCTAGTGGGACTGGCTAGCCAAAGATGGCTAGCGAAGTCTCCGGTTTAGCTAGCGGAGGATAGCGAGGGCAAGTTTAGCTAGTCTGTTGGATTGAGGTTTTGGACAAGTTTTCTATTTTTTAGCTAGTTAAGACAAGATAGCTAGTCTCTTGGAGTTGCTCTAAGTTCATTCGGGTGCCAAACATATGCAAGTGGGTAGGTAGTTCTAGGCCACTCCCTGGTTAATTATGTCCCTTCTTCGTATCATATTTCCTCATGGATGAGTTTTGGATTGACCCAGGATGATGACAAAAAGTTGATGCTTCATTTGGGTCATAGTGCTTCAGTGTGTGGTTCCCCTCGACTCATACACTTCTTCATTTGCAGACTGACGGAGGAGGCAGCCCAGTCCATTCTCTGGTTCAACCGCTCAAGTGCCTGGATACTTTGCACTCCATTCTGGTTTAATTTGCTGAAATGGCACCGACCTTATTTATGTTTGCTTAATATCTCGTACGTTGATATGTACATATAGCTTCTGGTTCCCATATCGATGGATCAAAGACTGGGGATGATCTTGCTTGCCATTGGGTACAACTCAGATGTACAATGCTAAAAATATGCTCCTCGAAGAATGGGCATTGAGATTCTTCCAGAGTTCCATGAGGCATCATATGGATCAGAAAAAACTTTCAGCTGCAGCAAGCAGTCCATCTCCATGTAATCTGTGTAGCATTGCCTTAACTGAAAGGAATGCATCGATCGTCCCCTACATTTTGCACAAACCACTACGGGAGAACCGTAATTCCCCGAGTGCCAAAAACTTCCCCCGAGGGCCAAAAATCGGGCACTCGGGGAAGACAAGCACTCGGGGAAGAGGGCCTTTCCCGAGTGTCGCGAAGGCCATGGCACTCGGGGGAACTTTGGCACTCGGGGAAAGTCATCTTCCCCGAGAGCAACACTCGGGGAAGGGGGGCACCCGCAAAATGAATTTAGGATTTGACGGCATCGTTGGACGGAACCGTTTGCAAAAAAATTAGAAAACATCTTCCCCGAGAGCCGGCTACAAGCACTCGGGGAAGGGACCTCTTCCCCGAGTGCCTTGTCCCCGGCACTTGGGGAAGGACCTCTTCCCCGAGTGCCTTTCTTGACACTCGGGGAACTTTTTTTTTTGCCCCATTTTTTTTGTGAGGCCTTCCCACATTATTTTAAACTCCTTACCCATGTTAACCTATGATGAGGTTCTACCCAACAATCGCCATGGACGCGCCAAGTGACTTCTGGAACTTTGTTGCACAGTTCTTCTGCACAAAGTTGGAGTGTGAGTTGATATGGAAATAGAATCAGCAACGCTACCAATGCGTGTACATTAAAACTTTGATCATCCTGCAAAGAAATTAAACGTAGTTGTGTTTTCCAAATAAATCTGTGTTACAAACCTAGAAAAAAGAACGCTACCAATGGGAGTGTTTAGATGTAAGGTTTAAATTTGAAGTAGACACGTCAGGGCTCATTAAACCAGAGTGGCCTCAGTATGTACCCTATAGAAATATAAGTAACAGGAACATATGCTCCATAATGTGCCTATAACGTCCCCAAGTTGATCAGGGTTAGTACGTAGGTATGAGAGACACCAGGAACCACTTTTGCTGCCGAAGAACCTCAAAACAGAGAGCGTGAAGATAACTGAGGATAATCAGAGTGGTCCTCCGCCATTGAGCAGCTCAACGGCGGTTGTCAGGATTTGCTGACGAAGACGGGTGCAGGTATATCCTAGCACCAGTTGGACAGCAGTTGCTTGCGCGGGAGCGACAGTGAGGTAGGCGGCGGCGACAGCGGCCAGGTCGAGCCACATACCTGGCCGGCCATGTTTTCAGTTTCGATCAGATCGATGCTAGTAGTAGTATTCTGCCAAGATCGCCATCACTATCCTGAGGTTTGACAGCATTTTGTTCTCCCGGTGCTGTAGCTAGCATTCTGCCTAGCTACCAGGTAGCAGGACAGCACAAGGGAGGCCGACGCCAACGCAATACTCAGTGCCGCATGCCACCATTTTTCAGAGAAGCTGACCATGTTGTCCACGAAGAAAACGTAGTACATCGCAAAAATCACCAAGCCTAAGACCTTGACGCCACAAAAACTGTTGAATAAGACAAGTGAATAGTGAATTGGTAAATTCTCATTGATCTCATTGTTCCCTTTCATAAGGAGATTACATAATCAGTTAGATGAGACTTGATAACACCATATAGTGGCACTTTATATCACCCTCTAATGGCTGCTATTAGGAGCTGCCATTAGATGAGTTTAAGGTCATAAATCCCCTGTGTGTTGCCCCTTGGTGTGCTTCATTGAGGAGGTCAATTATAATGCTTTTGTAACACTCCCCCTTTGACCGAGTCAAATCTTGAGATTAATATGTTCTTGAATTCCTTCAAAAAAAACCCTGTGGGAAAAAATAGGAATGATTTGTTTGGTGGTTACTCTATCATGAAACCTGCAAGGTTTAAGGAGTAACCTATGCCTCAGTTTTTACTCTAGAAAAACCCCAGTGGGCAAAACATGAGATAAGGCATATGCTTGTATCAAACATTGTCTCATCAAAAACTTTACATGAGAAAAACCTTCTGGTAAAAACTCATAAAAGAATGTGAAGCATTCAACGGGTCCATCATTCGGAGGTCTCCCCCCGAAGCCTCGCAAGTCTCGGAGCCGTCTCATACCAATTCTTTTAACGCATTTCTCGAATGAGGAAGTCGGTAGGGATTTAGTGAAGAGATCTGCTAGATTATCACAAGACTTTGTCGGTAAGATGTTTATTTCTCCACTTAGCCGAAGCTCATGGGGATAAAACAACTTAGGAGCAATATGTTTTGTGATATTGCTCTTGATGTAACCTGTTTGCATCTGAGAAATACAAGCAACATTATCTTCATAGATAATGGTAGGTGATTCTGAAGAACCAAGACCACATGATCGCTCAATGTGATTTATCATTCTGCGAAGCCACACGCATTCACGTGAGGCTTCATATAGTGCTATTATTTCGAATGATTTGTGGAGGTAGCCACTAATGTCCGTTTAGATGACTTCCATGATATGGTTGTTCCTCCATGAAGGAATACAAAACCCGTCCGTGATCCGGCATTGTGGGGATCGATATATAACCAAAGATCGGTGTATCCAATCAAGGTAGGATCATTAGTTTTCCGAAAGAATAATCCAAGATCCTTAGTGCCATTTAAGTACCTAAGGATTTGTTTTCCTCAGTCCAATGGCGCCTTGTTGGGGCAGCACTATGTCTTGCCAATAGATTCACTGCAAATGCAATGTCGGGCCTTGTACTGTTTGCAAGGTACATTAGTGCTCCGATGAGACTGAGATAGGGAAATTTTGATCCTAATATCTCCTCTCCTTCCTCCCGTGGTCGGAAAACATCCTTTTCAAGATCAAGATATCGAACAACCATGGGGGTTTTGATTGGATGTGCTTTGTCCATATTGAACTTCTCTAATATTTTCTGGACATAGGTAGATTGGTGCACCAAAATTCCAGAGTGAAGGTGCTCGATTTGCAAACCCATGCAAAATTTGGTTTTACCCAAATCCTTCATCTCAAATTCCGTCTTAAGATGAGCACAAGCTTCATCAACATCTCGTGCATGACCAATGATATTCAAATCATCTACATACACTGATATAGTACAAAATCCTATGGAGGATCTTTTGATGAAGACACATGGGCAATCATCATTATTTGAGTAACCCTTCTACAGAAGGTACTCACTCAGTAAGTTGTACCACATTCTACCCAACTGTCTAAGACCATAGAGTGATCTTTTGAGTTTTACACAATACATGTTGTGATTTGCTCCTTTATCCGGTATAGAAATTCCATCGGGGACCTTCATATATATTTCCGGATCTAGTGACCCATATAAATATGTTGTCACGACATCCATCAACTGCATAGATAGATGATTTTGAATTGTGAGAGATATCAAATATCGGAACGTAATTCCACTCATTACTGGAGAGTATGTTTCACTGAAATCAATGTCGGGTCTCTGCATGAACCCTTGTGCTACAAGCCTCGCCTTATATCTCACCATCTCATTGTTCTCATTCCGCTTCCGGATGAAACCCATTTGAAACCTACAAGGAAGGTTTTTGGAGGTGTAGGTATTACTGATGAGAATACCTCTCTTTTCTTGAGGGAGGCTAACTCTGCTTCAATTGCTTCCTTCCATTTGTTCCAGTCCGAGCACTTCTTGCACTCTACCATGGATTTTGGATCTGGATCATTTTGGATGGATTCAGCAACTGATGAGGCAAAGTATATGTCGACAATTGTAGTCTTACGATCGAATGATTCTCCAGAATCAACATAGTTTATGGAAATTTCATTGACCCCGATTGGCGACTCGGTATTTCCCAATACGATGGTGTCGGGGCGTTCCAATGTCCCATCATCAGAAATTGAGTGCACTGTTGATGTGGGAGGTGGATTGTGTAAATCCACTCGGTGTCTCTCAACTTGAGGTTGAGTTTCATTTATTGTGCCTAAAGGTTCATCCCTTTGTTTCCTCGTGCGCTTGCGAGGATTTGTCCTACTTCTCCCACTCTCTTTCGAGGAAGCGAGTTGAATAGTTTTATTTGGTACCTCTATTCGTTCCGGCACATTCCTAGCAGGAATGTATGATTTTGTGACACTTTTGCTCATGGTTTATAATCCTTTGAACTTGAAGTTCGGATTCTTTAGTACGAGGATCCTCCTTTTGGGTGTCTATGGCATCCCGATTTATTTCCGGCACTCGGTGTGATACTTGAATTATCCCCCTAATGCCGGGAAATGTTCTTCATTGAAGATACAATCGGTGTACGGCCGTGAGCAAGTCCCCCGTAAGGGGCTCCGGTATTTAATGATCGACGGAGATAAATACCCCACGTAGATCCCCATTTTCCTGTGAGGGCCCATTGATGTACGCTTTGATGGTGAGATCGGTACGTATACAGCGCAACTGAATATCCGCAGATGGGAAATACTAGGAGGATCACCACGAACCAATTGCAGCGGGGAAGCTGTATGGTATGCAGTTGGACGCAATTGTATTAAGTCACCAGCATGTAAGACTACGTGACCCCCAACATGAGGTTGGTAGGTTACAATTTTGCATTAGTGATCTAGCAATGAGCTTTATTCTCTTGATAAGAGATTCAGCTAAACAATTCTGTGTGTGAACATATGGTACAGAATATTGTACTTCAATTCCTAATGCCATACAATAATCATTGAAGGCTTTGGAAGAAAATTCTGCTGCATTGTCCAATCTAATTGATTTTATCTGATGTTCAGGATGACTCACTCTAAGTCTGATGACTTGTGCGATCAATTTTGCAAAAGCATGGTTCCGTGTCGATAAAATACACACATGAGACCATCTTGTGGATGCATCTATTAGAACCATGAAGTATCTAAACGGTCCAGACAAAGGTTGAATGGGACCACAAATGTCACCTTGAATGCGTTCAAGAAACTTTAGTGGTTCAACTTTCGTATTTTGAGATGTGATGGTCTCAAAATTAATTTCCCGATTGCACATGAGGTGCATATAAAATCCGATGATTCCGGAAATTTTTTGTCGCTCATACCATGTCCACTTGAATTGCTCATGATTTTTCACATCATCCCAATGCCGGGATGGCCAAGGCGTTCATGCCAAGTTTTGAATGCATCCACATTCGAAAAATCACTTTGTATGCAACATGTGGTACGGGTTTGATGTATGTGTAGTACAATCCGGACGGGAGAGAAGGCACTTTTTCAAGTGTTTGTTTGCCATATCCGATATCTTTGGTCAAGAGGAGGAACTCCTCATTGTATTCTTCATGTGTTTCCACATGAATCCCATTTTTCCGGATATCTCTATAACTTAGTAGAGTACGTGTTGAATCAGGATACAATAATGCCTCCTCGATATTAATTTGTGTACCCATTGGAAGTGCGATAGTGGCTCTACCAGAACCAACTATCATAGCATCGCGTCCCGCGATGGTCAAAACTTGTCCTTCTCTCTTTGTTAGAGTTTGGAAAAATTTGACTTTCCTAAGTATAGTACATCGCAAGAATCACCAAGCCTAAGACCTTCACGCCACAAAAAACTGTTGAATAGAAATTTTGTAAAGACAAGTGAATAGTGAATTGGTAAATTCTCATTGATCTCATTGTTCCCTTTTATAGGGAGATGACATAATCAGTTACAAGGTCATAAGGATGAGACTTGATAACACCATATAGTGGCACTTTATATCACCCTCTAATGGCTGCTATTAGGAGCTACCATTAGATGAGTTTAAAGTCATAAATCCCTTGTGTGTTGCCCCTTGGTGTGCTTTATTGAGGAGGTCAATTATAATGCTTTTGTAACAAAAACAAAGCAAATGTTATCATCACAGTGTATTAGACTAGATAAATTCGGTCATGAGATATTTAAGACAAGGGCAAAATTGTTGGTTTTAGACAGTTTTTTTTATTTGGTACGATAAAATTAACTGAAACAATGCACTTCTTTTTCTTGGGACAATGATACAATGAACTTCTTGTAGTTAGTTTTCAGTTGATATTTCAGTTGCAACACTAACTTAAAATTTTATCAGGTATCATGTGCTTCCACTAGATAACAGAAATTTTTTCTTTTTAAATATATAATCAACAACTCTCCCGCCTGGTTTGTTAAAAAAATCCATATCTAACTTTTGATCCAGTCGTAAAGATCAGATTTTCCGTGACCCATCACCTAAAATTAATAATTATTTAAAACTCACAAATTCTGTAGAAACAGAAAGGAATTGAAGATGTTACTGCATCAAGTACAAAATTTTAAATGTTGTGTTAAGTTGGAGCCTTTGAGTGAGCAATTAAAGTTCATGAAAATCAATGAGGAATAGCTAGGGATGCTTTGGACGATGAACAAAAGAGCAGTATCAGAGGAGGATCGGAACACTGGAAGAAGGGAGATGGGATCGGATCGGAGGTGCTCACAGCGTGCGAGTTCGAAGAACAGCCCTGCTCCCTCGACTTCTTCTTGGCTTTGGCCGTGACCTTGTCGGCGTTCTGGCAGCCGGGCACTTCGCTGCCGCCGCCGCCGCCGTTCTCGAGATTAACGGGGACGCCGTCGTCGGAGTTGGGAGTCGCCATCTCGATCTTGACGGCGCGGCCGGCGGCTCTATGGGCGGATTACAAGAAAGGCCCTACCCGATTCGAGCAGCCCAGTACGAGCCTATCGCGAGGAAGCCTATTATCAGGCCTAGCATTGTGGGCTTGTGGCAAAGGGTTGGCCCATTTCTTAATTGTGTTATAAAGAATTTCATTTAGGATTGTCCTAAGTCCAACTTTCTTATTTTTATTAAGATTATAGAAAATACATATATTTATAGTATAAAATAAATATCATTAGACTCATCATGACATATATTTTTATAATATATATATTTGATTTCATAAATATTGATATTTTTCTCTATAAATTTGATCAAAGTTGAGAAGTTTGACTTAGGACAATCCTAGAATATCATTTTTTGGATGGTGGGAGTAAATTTTTATAATAACTTTGAAAATACTTTAGAAACATTTTTCTTTAACTTGGCCCTGTTTGGATGCTAGGGATAAAGGCGTGAGTCCCCGCACGGGACGGCGGCGGCGGGCAGTGGTGGGTGGGATGATCTAGTGTTTAGAGTTTTGGGTCGTTGTGGGTTGTTATTGGACTGCTATTGTGTTAGAGCAACTCCAAGAGCCTCTCTAAATATCACTAGCTAAATTACTGATTTGGCTAGTATGTAAAATGAAATAGCTAGTAAAAAGTTGATGAAATCCAACGGACTAGCTAAAATGAACTCTTCATATGCTCCACCGCTAATGGGTCCCGCCTGCTATACTCATGTACAACGGGATAGCTAGCGGGATTGGCTAGCCAAAGATGGCTAGCGAAACCCCCGGTTTAGCTAGTGGAGGATAGCTAGGACAAGTTTAGCTAGTCTGTTGGATTGAGTTTTTCGACAACTTTTCTATTTTTTAGCTAGTTAAGTCAAGATAGCTAGTCCGTTGGAGTTGCTCTTATAGTTTTAACCACATTCTAGCTTCTGGAAGATATATAGGATTTCCCTTTTTGCTAACCACATCGGGTCCTACAACTAGTGTTAACGAACCAATTACCTAGTGGGCTCAGGTTGGGTCCGCGAGTTAGATCTAAAATGAAACTCGGATCTTAATACCAACGAAGAGTACGATAGAGTTTTAGATGGCTCAGTCATGGAATAGGGTCTACCTAAATGCCTTAACTAAGCATAGATACTCCCTCCGTCCCAGAATATAGCTTCGCTTAGCGTTTAAAATTTGTCCCAAAATATAGCTACATTTGAGTTGACAACTCGTATTGAATGGATGAATGGACAAAAGTAACCCTATGATAATCAATTATCGTGTGGTATTGATTGTTAATAAATGACAGCATGCACAATACATTTTATTTCTATGAAGACATACAAGGAAGGTATAATTGTCATACATAAATCACATGCACATGAATGGACGGGTTAATGAAGGGCATAATAGACCGTTTAGCAGTCTTTTTAATCTATCTTAAAAAAGACTAAACGAAGCTATATTTTGGGACGGAGAGAGTAACTTATATAATATAGGTTCTAAATTTTTGGTTATGAAAGATTTTGGGTTCCCGATATAGAACAACTTTTTTAAGGATACAAAGTACAACTAAGACTTTATCTTAACCTACTAAATTACTACCCAAGTTCAAGATGAAAATCAAAAAACTAGAAAATAACAAGAGTTATGTCACGTATTCAAAATGGTGATAGACCATGAGAAAGCTAAAGAGTTCCATCTTGGGAATCCGACCATATGCACTGACGAGAAGATGTAACTTGATTCCTGAATAACTTGTTCATCAATGCTAATTTTGTTATTAGTTTTAGCAGACATTATTTCTCATATTAAATAGCGTGTATGTATGCATGCATAACAGATTTTTCCTACGAACGTCAATTGTTTTTAGATTAAGGATTAAAATATGTAGTCTTCTGCAAATTTCTTATAAACATGCCTTACTTTTTTCACACTTAATTTAATGTTTGGGTTGGATAACTTTTGTGATCAAACCATGATACCTATAATAACAATTAATTTTTCTTCTGTTTTCAATTCTTTACATGTTGTTGAGGTTCTTTTTTGATTGAACCATCATTTTAATTTTTCGATTATTTTTCATAGTCCTATTCAGATAATCCTTACATGAGTAGCCAAATTTTTTTGAGGAGATAGTTTTTGAATTACTAATTATGCTTGCATGTTTAGCTTTGATACCTTGCTCTATTTGCAGCTGCATCGAGAAAGTGATAGTGAAATATGCACAGTTAATCCTTTAAGAAAGGTCTAAAAGTTAATTTGTGGCAGCTAATGATCTTGTAAGAATACATGCTTCATTATAATATACTAATTAGTATTAGTATTTATTTATTAATTTGTAGAGGAAAAAATAAGTAGAGGATAGAGATATAATATAATGCCATTACAAGTTGTCTTTAGAAAACATAAGGACACATAGAAAAATGTTTTTTCAAAAGAGATATTGGATGTAGTAGCACCTTTATAACATATTGAAACATAACTTTATGTTGTGTAGAAGTAACAAAAATATCTTTAAAAGACCAAAATAGTATATCTACATGAAGGTCGTCACCCGATTTTTTGCGTCAACAGGTTCATCTCATGTCAAAAAATTGTATCAATCAAGGAGTATAATATCTCATGGGTGCTATCAAGCTGAGTTTTCAGGTTGAACTCGGACTTGTCGTTCTTTTTCATATAAAAATAAATGAAATTAATTGTCTGATGAGCTTAGGCCCGACCAATTTCTTATTGGACTTAGTTTGCGCTAAACCATGCCTGGTCCTACAGATAGTGTTAGGGCGCCAATGCCTATTGGGCTCACCATTTTAGCTATTGGCTTCTTGGTCATACTTTTTTTAAGTCTGGAACTCGTTGTTGAGTCTACTAAACAACTCCAACAGTTTGGCAAATCAACTTGGCATCCATCTAATTTTGGCAAAACAAGAAAAAATAGTCTCCAACAGTTTGGCAAACCAACTTGGCAAAAATAGAAACTTGGCAAAACTCACCTCTCCGCGCGTATATATGCGCGCACGGATCGTGGTTGCCATCATCGTTTCCCTGTAGGTGGGAGCGTGAAAAAAGAAATAAAGAATAGAGTAGGATTCTTGATGTAAATTTTCAAGAGTTGGAAGGACGCAAACATAATTTTATTTCTCTCGGGATTTCGATGTATTAGATCTGAGTTTGGCAAGTGAATTATGCCAAACTGTTGAAGATGAATTCTTTTTTTATTTGGCATATCTTTTTAGGAGTTGGCAAAACACAAGATTTGCCAAGTAAAATTTGGCAAACTCTTGAAGATGAGGTGGGTGATAGTGTGTCGCTTATTGTATGTATTGCTTCAGCACGTGGTTTGCGCTTTCACTGCGTTATGTGCTCATATTCCAGCACAAAAAAGTATCGATGAAGTAAGGCTTTGCCTATTTAGAACAACACACGAAATTGTTCCTGGTGAGTCCATACTTCTTTATTAGCATTAACCCCACTTTGCCACAAATTTCTGTTTGTTCACTTCGTCAGTTATAAGTCATTGGGTTCCTTCTTGAATATTTTGAGCTTGAATAAAAAGCACCAAGCCTTTTCTTTGCATTTTCAATATATGTACCATCTGCACCACCACTGCCTTAGTTGGCAGCTTAGGTTTTTTTAGAAGGGAGATGCATTGATCTTAGCACATTACACCAGTCCTTTTACAAACAGGACCTCAAAGAAAAGGAAAATTACACAGAAGTATAAAACTCTTGTTCATCCTCCTCGAAGCTTTCAGAGATCCGTTCGTCACCGCCGCCGAATCCGCTTCCCAATCGTCGCTGGACACCAGAGCCAATCTCCACAAGGTGGAAGCCGCAGAGGAGGGCTTACTTCTAGGCGAATCGGCCGAGTATACTGCCTCCCAGGCAGGCCAACTCCAATACCCACGACGCATCCTTCGATTCCACCACCGGCAACCCGAGCAAAACTCAAATTTTCACCAAAAATCATCTTCCTTGAGATTAACAGGATCAACAATATCATCACCTGAAGAAGAAGACGATGCGCCGTTGTATAGCCTTGGCCATTGCGGCGCATTGATTTGCGGAGGATGCCAATAAATGGAAGTATTGTTAGTATTTTTTACTGTTCCTTTTTATAGAAAACTAAATGTGCTTTGGTTGGGCTAGTTTTACAATTTTATGTTGTATATACTTGGTTTTCCATTTTTGCTATCACGCCAGGTAACAGGCCAATACCTAGTGGGCTCAGTTGGGTCCGCGAGTTGGACCTAAAATGAAACTCGAGTCTAGTGTACCATAGAGTTTTCGATGGCTCAGTCCATGGAATAGGGTATTTGCTGGTTTGAAAACAACCCAAATGGCTTAACTAAGCATAAATAACTTATATTATTTAGGTTCTAATATTTGGTCATGCAAGATTTAGGTTCCTGAAACACTTATATAGAACTAGTAAGATGCATGTGCGACACACACGTGTTTACAATATTTTGATATATAGTAAAATGCATGTGCCAGTGGCACGTGTATATAACTTGTTTCGTCCGTTGAACGAGCAGAGCAAACTGAAGATATTGACGTCGAGAAGCAAGCGAAGCTGAGCCATAGACATGTGCGACACACGATTTTTTTAAAAAAAATATGTAGAATAAAAAATTGTCTTTATAGTATAGACACTATTGTTATTAGATTTCAACTTTAATAAAGTTCACAAATACCACTATAAGGACACAATTTATTCAAATTTTAACAATATGTAACAATTAATTAGCCGATTCATATAAGGTCACGTCAAAAATTTCAACATTTCATCTTGGTCGTGAAAGATGTGACCCGTGGTATATGTAATCAAACATGTATTTTATGGAAGAATACGAAGTCTTCATTTTGGACTTTGCATATGTTGTATTGAATAATGTCTGCAACTCTTCATCCCCTAAGTCTTCATCATCATATTCTTGTCCTCTTCTTTCTCGACCGCCTTTTCTTGTTTGGAGCTATATTCTTTGTCTTCATCTTAACGTGATCCGTCCTCTTCTATACTGTTGTGTGCGATGTTGTGGACTGTGGCACAGTTGTCCATCATTTCAGAGACGTCTATCTTTTTTACTCCAACGTCGTTCAGCTTTCCAACTCAGTACGCAACTTCTCGCCGGTTTGTCGTGAATCAATCAGGTGAAGGCTAAGACTAACAAAGAAAAGATTGTAGGTCAAAATTAGCAATGAAGCATCCATCCCAATCTCATATGAATCAAAGGCATAAAAATTGATTATCGATGAGTTAAAACAAATCTTAATCTACTTCAATATTATTTCACAAATCTTGCAGTAAGTCTTCACAATAATATCTACACAACCGACTATATAACTCAATTGTAGGATTGAATACTAAATCGCGAGAAACCTTAGAAGCGGAACCTGAAAAGCAAGAGTCCGATGGGGACAATTAAGTTACGGTTTTTTGACAAATAGGTACAAGTTATCTTGATGAGCAGATTAGTAGTTGAAGGGTTCTTTCCTCAGCGAGATTGGATGGCGACTGCGATCAATGAGAGGAGCCCATGAGGGCCTCACAATATATAGCTTTGGGTGGTGCAAATAGATTTTCGGTGAGGTGATATGTTCGTATTCGGCACGGCTGCATCCCCTGACGGAGTCAGCATGGTCAGATCACAATTGTTCGTATCCTATCAGACCACCAGAGCAGCTCGTGGCATGCCATGCTTTGGGCTGAAAGACCGGAGCTAGGAGAAGTTATGTGGACCGGACCAAATGATTGGCCCAATGATCTTCCTAATGTAGTTACTCATGCCCCCATCAATCCCTACCAAATTGGTCATGCCCATTTCGGACTCCCCTGCCTCTTCCTTCCCGCACACGGCTACCGGTGTGGCCGTATTGCCGCCGACCTCTCCTCTCAGCGCACCCAGCATTATCGCCCCTCCACTGAGCATCCCTCACACCATCTGCTTGTTGCACGCCAAGCACTCACTCGAGCACCCATCTCGTCGTGTCTGGCGCTGTCCCTTCCTTTCGCTGCTCGCGGCGCTGACGTGAAAAACTGGAAACGCTTGCTTTCGGCGGTACCAGCGAGCAGGCTAGTGGACCCCTCCACGTCCGAGCTCCATCCACGATCGCTAGAGGCGTTCGCCGCCGCCAAGGAGGAGGTCGCCGGGCAGCTGGAGAGCATGTACATGGCAGGTGCATCTGGCGGCGGTGTGGAGGTGAGGGGAAAGAGGAGGTACGTGTTGACCGGTGACACCGGCATCAGGCAGAGGTCCAGCTTGCACGACTGCAGCAGCCCTGCTAGTTGTGGCTAGCATGCACCCTTGGGGATGGTGGCTGTGTTGAAGCAAGCGATGTCGCCACTACCGTTGTTCCTGCAACCAAAACTTTATCCAAACCTACCAAATTATAACTCAAGTTTAATTATAATCAAATTGTACACAAATTCGACACATCTGACACATCTATAGACCTCGACTTTGACAGCAGCTAGGCTTATTTGGCAGCTGACCACTGTGCACTTTGCATTTTGAGAATCACTTGTGAAGAATTTTCAGGTCATATTTGGTCCTAGTCAAGGACCCCATGCTCCTTGAGGCCAGGGTGTCGGGTGTTCGGCCTGGCGCGCGGACCCCCTCCACCTCTGCGCACGCGATGCCCTTGGCGGCCGCCTTCGCTAGGATCCTCTCTCCTCTTTCCGCTCCCCGCCCGAAGCGAACGAGACAGGAGAGGGTCCTCACGTCGCTTCCGTCACCACTCTCCCTCGACAGGTCTCCCCACTCTTCACCCTCTAGGTCGCCTCCCTCCATGCCCCCACGGTCTGCTTCCGGACCTTGTGTGCTTGCTCCTCTCACCTGCCCTGAGTCGCCTTCCTGGTCTTTGATGTGGTCTATGCTGGACGAAGGGTCATATGTCGCCCCACGTCACCAGTGATGCCTACGTCGGTGCCTACTGACAGGTCATAGGTTGACCTGCCGTCCTTGGTAGCGGCCTTCTGCGCCTCTCTGTAGAAGCCCGCTCCCCCGCCGGTGTTGGCCGCCCCGTGTCGTCGTCATGCTAGAGGAGGCCCCCCGTTCACCTCTCTGTGGCACAGTAGTCGTCTTGCCGTCGCCTACAAGGGCAAGGAACCAAACCCAGTGACCGCAGGGGAGAACCTACTCATGCGGAAGTTGGGGATCGTCAGGCCCTCCGAGGCACCTGGACGTCGTTGTTTCAGCAGTACATCCGGCTCTTCGTGGTCGGCTTGTCGGAGGAGCACTGTCGGGCCATTCGGGAGCTCTTCAAAGCCCAGGTAAATGGGTCCTTCGAGTGCTCCGTCCTTGAGGATGACAAGTTTCAAGTGGCAGTGCGTGAGCTCTTTCCGGAGGAGTAGCTAGTCGAGGACGCGCAGACTTGAGACTGTGTTGGTCGTTGGTTGCCTTTCCATTTGTTTCTATGGATCACAACCTAGTGGTTTGGAACGTTCGTGGGCTTAACCGACGTGCTAGACGCTTGGCGGTCTATGAACTAGTGAGGTCGGAAAAAGTTTCTCTCCTTTCTCTTCAGGAGACGAAACTGAATGTTGTAACTGATGCCTTAATCCTTGATATGTTAGGGATTGATTTCAATTATGTTGCTTTGCCTGCGGTTTCTGGTTGTGGTGGTATTTTGGTCGCTTGGCGCAAAGATTTGTGGCTTGTTTCCTCTCTGTCATTTGGACTCAGCCATGTAACCATTAAGGTCGCCCTCACCTCTGCTCCCTCCATTTCTTGGTGGCTCACCTCGGTCTATGGACCATAGTCTAACCCGAGAAGGTCGCCTTCCTCAACAACCTCCGCTCTTTATACCCCTCCCTTTCTGGTCCCTGGATGCTTTGCGGAGACTTCAACCTCATCTATCAGGCGGACGACAAGAACAATGGTCGCCACTCTCGGCGAATGATGGGTCACTTCTGTCATTTCCTAAATGACTTAGAGTTTCTTCAGCTCCACCTTCATGGTCGCCTCTTTACTTGGAGCAATGAGCGTACACACCCCACGCTCGAGTGGATTGACAGGGTGTTTGTCTCTTTAGATTGGGAACTGCTCTTCCCTTCCTTTTCGTTGCAGGCTATTTCTTCCCGATGCTCTGATCACTCCCCCCCCTCCTCCTATCTCTTGAAAACTGCACCAAGTCCAAGTGTCAGTTCACCTTTCAGGCGTTTTGGCCAAAGGTGGTGGGTTTTCTTGACATTGTTAAGGCAGTCTGGTCGGCGCCACGTCCTGATGCTGACCCCTTATGTTTCATCGACCACCTGCTTTGCGAGAGGGTGAAAGAACTAGTCAAATGGAGTGCGAAAGCAGCGGGCAGCATCCGGATAGAAATTTAGGTCGCTAAAGAGGTAATTTTCCGCTTGGAGGTCGCGCGGGAGTCTCAGTCACTTTCCACAGAAGAATTGTCTTTGAGGCGTTTCCTCAAGCTCCGGTATCTTGGCCTCACTTCTCTCCAGCGTACGATCACTAGACAGAAGTCCAGCCTCCAATGGCTTCGTGAGGGGGGATGCCTTTACCAAGCTCTTCCGCCTCCATGCTAACCATCACCGAAGGAAAAACTACATCCCCTCTCTGCTTGTTGACGATCGCACCCTCACTCGTGAAGATGAGAAGGCTACCGCCGCCTTCACATACTTCGACGGGATTCTAGGAGCTAGTCACAAGCGCTCTTGTGCTCTTGACTTTGAGGAGCTCGGCCTCCCGAGATTGGATCTGCAGGACCTAGGATAGCCATTCTCCGAGGCTGAAATTTGGTAGGTCATCAAAGAGTTACCCTTGGACAAATCACCTGGTCCCGATTGCTTTACCAGTTGTGCTGGTCAATCATCCGAGGAGACATTCTTCAAGCATTTAATGCTCTCTCCGATGCTCTTGGGAATGGATTTGCCATGGACGCGGTCTTTGGTAGGAGGTGTCGGTGTTTTAGACCGGCAACCTACTACGGGGAGTACCCGAAGTAGATGATTGTGACTCGCCGAGATCGGTAACTCGAAGGAAGAGACACGTGGCACACAATTTAGACGAGTTCGGGCCGCGAGGTGCGTAATACCCTACGTCTCGTATGCCGCGTAGCTCGGATTGATAGGGCACGATTACAAGATGGTGCAATAGTGCACCGTGGGTTGTAGGGGATTGGATGAGATGAGGTGATCGATCCCCGCCTCGCCTTATATAGTCCGGGAGGCGGGGTTACAAGTCGGAGTAGGGAGAGAGTACTAGTCGAGTACGTCTAGGAGTCCTCTATACGGTGCGGAACATGTACGGCTCCCTAACCGAGTACTACTCCCCGTGTAGTCCTTGTGCTCCACGCCTTCGGTGCCGTGTAGCGCAAGCCGGTAGTCCCGTGGGCCCACCGAGTAGTCGGTCCTGGTACCCACCGAGGTAGTGGGCCCGGGGAGGTCCATACGACGAGCCCCCGAGTACTTTGTAGTCGAGAAGGATAGCTTCAAGTATTCTTGACGGCCTTAACGAGTAGTCCTCAAGCGTCCCCGAGTGCTACAAGTCAAAAGTCCTCAAGAGTAGTCGAAGCATCCCGAGGCCGGAATGTACTCCGGCCTAATGTCCGGGCAATCTTGAAGTCTTCTCGAGTAGTCCCAAGCGTCCTTGAAGTCCGCCTTCGAAGGTCTTCAAGAAATGCTCGTCTTGTCTTGAAGCCGGAGCCGTCATGGAGGTGCGATTTGCGGAACCGCACTCCACATGGAGTAGCCCCCGAGCCTTGAGCCGCGGGCTGGGGCCGGGGGTCCATCCGAAATCTTGGCAAGAAAATCCCGAAAAATCCGGAGAGAAAAAACCGAAGGACACGTGGCACGGAGCCCCCGAGCCTTGAGTCGAGTACTTCCTCTCGAATTGAAGGGTCTTCTTGGAGAATGTGTCCTGAGATGCTCTTGAGACTAGCCGCTTCCCAGGTAGTCGAGTAGAAGTAGCCGAGCCCCCGAGGTGAGGCGCGTCGACTAGTAGAATTCGAAGAGTCACGCGCAGCCGCTGAGTCAGCCCGCGCGTGGACTTATCCAGGCCGCCCGTTACGGAGCCGATTTGGCTTATAAATAGAAGCCCAAAACCCTTAGGGTTTTTCACCCATTCGAGCCGCAGCCATTCCATTTGAATCTTGAAGCGAATCCACTCCCAGCGCCTGCTGCCGCCGTAGTAGATCCGAGCGCGCCGCCACCCGAAGCCTTTAGGGTAGCCCCCGAGCGGATGCGAGTGAAAACTCCTTGCACTTGGAGAATGAAGCCGTCGCCGTCCAAGACGTCCAAGGCCGGCGGGAAGAAGAGGGGCCGCGAAGAGGCCGCCGCGGCTGCCACCGGAGCGGGGCCGCCAATTTCTCCACCACGGGCTGATCCGAGCCGCGAGTGGAAAAAATCCAAGGTGAAGACGGAGGACCCGCCGACCCTCCCGAACAAGGGATTCATTAGGGAGAAGGAAGTGGACATGTGGAGATCCGCCGCGGGAGATCCATATCCGATGGAGAAAGCCGAAAACGAGATCCCGATGTTCTCGCGGTTCGTGGAGCGCGGTCTTGCGCTCCCGCCCCGGCCGACTTCTTCAAAGGGCTGCTCGGGTACTACAGGATCGAGTACCGAACCCGAACCCCAACGGCATCTTCCACACTTCGGTCTTCGTCCACTTCGCGAAGCCTTCCTCGGAATCAAGCCGCACCGGGTGCTCTTCCGAAAGTTCTTCCGCGTCAAGCCGCAACCAAGTGCCTCCAACCCCAGAGTAGTCGGAGGGGCCGGCATCCACCGAGGGAGGATGCCGCGGAGCGCACCCGGCGTACAAGCTCGTCGACTCCAACACGGACTGGAAGACCAGATGGTTCTACATCACGAACCACCACCCCGGCTCCGCCGAAGCCGAGCGGACGGCGGCCCGTGCACCGTGAGTGGTGGAACACGGAGCCCACCATGCAAGAGGGGATCCGGCTCCCCGAGCCGCTAGCACGCATCAAAGTGCTCGGGGAAGCGGGACCGAGGGCCGAGCACGTGGCCTTCGCTTCATGAAGCGCAGATCCAACCGCCGATGGCTCGGGAAACCCCGGGCTTCGAGTACACCGGCGAAGACGACGCGTCGCGGATGTCGGGAGGCGAGCCGGACGACAACGACATCGTCGAGAGGTTGTCGCGGATCTTCAAGGACATGCCGCCGTACACGGCGTGCCCGGGCCGAGGAGTACTCGCCGCGCGCCCGCCCAAGGAGGTGAGTAGTCGTACTCCCTTCGTCGAGTAGTGATTACTTGTAGTAGAGTTACTGACGTCTTGTGTCTTGCGCGAGAATGATGTAAGGCGGTTCGTCTCCGAGCCGCAGCCGCCACCGAGCGGGATCGAGATCCCGGCGGAGGGGAAGGTGAAGGAGCGCCGCGAAGTCGGTGAAGGCGACGATACCGTCATCGTGGAGGATACCTCCGATGACGACGACGAAGACGAAGAGACGCTGCAAGACCGCTTCCACCTGCGGTCGAGGTTTAGCCGCCCGGGCTTGCCTCCACGTTCCGCCGGTACAAGACCCTCCGGCTAGCTCGGGAGGCTAGCCTCGCCGCACCGCCACGGAAGCCACGCAACCCCGCCGGGAAGCGGGTGACGAAGAAGCTAAAGGTCTCGGAGACCACACCTCGGGAGGTAAGTCATCTTGAGCGAGTAGTCGAGTACCCGTTGTTCGAGTACATTGCCGACGAGTAGTATTTCTTTGTATGCGGGGAGGTGCCGCCGCGGAGCCCGTCGAAGAGGGCCGACGAGGGCGTGTGGGACCCGGTGGGGGAACCGGCTGGAAGCCGAAGTCCAGCCCCCACTGTTGAAGAACTCCTGGCGCAACTAGAGCGCCAGCCCCCTGCTCCAGAAGAGAGCAGAGGACCCGTGGCCGCCACCGTTGAAGAGGTGGTGGCCTCAGGAGCGCAGGAAACGTCTGCGCCGGCCGCCGCCGCCGTGGAGGAGGCAGTAGCCGCAGGGGCGGAGGAGGAGGCGCCCGCCGAGGGTGGACTGGTTGATATTGCCAGCATCCTCGGTGCTCCGGCCGTGACCATCGTCCCGGCGAACTTGTAAGTATCATATCCTCACGAGTAGTACTTGCCGCAAAGTAGTCGATATTGTCTAACGACCCTTCGTGAATATTTTTGCGAGAAAATCCACGGATGCGTCCCGGGACGGGGACGAGCCCTCGGCAACGGTGGCGGAAGAAGTCGCGCCGCCCGTCGAGGGGACGGCTCCCGATGCCCAAGCCGCGACCGAGCCCCCCGGCCACCGAAGCGCCCGCCGCCGGAGGCCGGTGTAGTCGAAGGTGAGTACCCTTCGTGAAGCCGCGGGAGCTCCGGGAAGAGTAGTCGAGACACCGATGCACATGTCGTTTTGTTGACGGCGCCGAAGGTGGTGACATCCCCGCGGGGGTGCCGATGCGGGAGTTGACACCGAGGGCCCCGGAGGCCGCGGAAGGAGCCCCCGAGCCCGTTGCGGAGGTCGTCGAGAAGACCGCCGGGGGAGAGGCGGTCACCACGTCGCCGGAGATTGCTCGTAGGTGGCTATCCGCTCCCCTGAGATCCAAGACGCAGAGCCCATCCGTTCTGCGCCGATGACGGAGGCCGCCTCGGGTAGCCGCGGCGGGATAGAGCTCCTTGCGGACGATCTCGTCGAGCCGGCGACGGTAGCCAAGCACCTGGAGGCGATCCGTCAAGCCGAGCAGTGGATGAAGGTACGTAGCCGTAGCCTTGGAGTAGTCAATCCTTTGTCGTTGAGTACTCTTCGTGACTTGAGTTGTCTTGTGCAGGACGTCGCGGAGCGGTCCCACGAGAAGTCGAACTCCGTTGCGGGGATATGGCGACACCGTGCTCCGAGCGGAGGCGCCGGAGGAGCGACTCGTGAAGTCGCGGAAGCACGCGGCCGCCATGCAATCAAAGCTCGATGCCGCCTTCGCCAAGTATCACAACGACGTCATGGAGCCGCAGCGAAGGGCGACGACTTGGTGCGGAAGAACAAGGGTCTTCGCAACAAGAATAAAGGTATATCCTTCGACTTGTCGAGTACTTGTTGGAGGTCGAGAAGCATCCGACCCGCCGTTGCATTGCAGTCGTTGCGAGCTTGAGGGCCGGGTGGAGCGGTGAAGGCCTCGGAGGTGAGCATGAAGAACCTCTTCTACCGGGAGCAAGAAGCCCGCCGGTACTCGAGCTCGACTACAAGGAGCTCGCCTTCGAATGCGAGAAGCATATGGAGCCGCGGATTGCTTCGACAGGGATCTCGTCAACCGCTACAAATCTTTGCAAAAATTGAACGAGGACTGCGAGGCATTGCGGGCCCGCTTGAAGGAGTTGGAGGAAGCCGCTCCGCCGATCGCACGGCTCCCGGTGCCGCACCCGGCGGCCCCAAGATCGCTCCGCCGGTGGATCGACTTCGTGAAGCTCCGAGCCGTCCGTCCGCTTACGTCAAGCACATGGCCGGGTCGATCCCAAGACGGTCTTGGCCTTCATGAAGTCGTACTTCCCGAAGGCTCCGGTGGAGGTGGTCGCCGGCGGGGTAGCCGCCAACCGCTCGGATGAGCAAGATGCGTAGCCGGCCGGAGCGCATGGCTCCCATCGCGGAGCGTAGCCGAGAAGCCGAACCTCCAATAGCCCCGTAATAAGTAGCTAGTAGCCATAGTTGTACAGAAAACAATTGTAATGAGTTGTATCAAGTATCAATGAAAGAAATTTTTCCAAGCAATGAGTACTCGTAACCGCGATCTCAGAGTGCGGAGCGCCCATCGTGGAATAAGTGCGAGTAGTAGTACTCGGCTTTAGTAGTCCCGTTGTAGGGAGTAGGCAGTAAATAAGTTGATGAACGATCAATCTTTATTACTGAAAAAGGACACCTGGGTGGCCAGGGCCATAGTTACAAAGTGGTCGCCTGGACCCGGAGGCCGCTTACAGCTAAGTGGCGCTGGAGCGGGTAGCCGCTTGCAGCAGGTGATCCGTAGGTAGCCGTGTAGGCTAGATCGCAGATCCGTAGGTAGCCGCGCGGCCCGGATCTTGGAGTGTGGTCTCTTGGTAGACCGCGCCTAGAGTCCTTGACGCTCGTCGCGGCCCGTGGTCCGTGGGTAGCCGCGCGGGGCCGGACCCCCGGAGGGGAGTAGTCCGAGACCGGAGCCGAGCCCGGTGGGTCGCTTGCGGCGAGGGGTGCTGATGTAGTCGTGTAGATTTGAACCCCGGAGTAGTCGTGTAGACTAGGCGTAGAATCGACAGAGTTGGTCGACATTCCACGAGTTGTTAACGTCTTCGCCTTCAAGTGTTTGGAGGCGGTAGGAGCCCGGCCCGGTCACCTTAGCCACGGTGAAAGGGCCTTCCCAGGGGGAGCTGAGCTTGTGAAGTCCTTCCGTGTTCTGGATACGGCGGAGGACGAGATCTCCAACGTTGAAGGAGCGTTCCTTGACGTTGCGATCATGGTAGCGTCGGATACCCTCCAGGTACCTTGCCGATTGGACGAGGGCAGCGCAGCCGAGCTTCTTCGAGGCCGTCGATATCAACTCATCTGCCGTCTCTTCGAGATCCCTTCGTCGTAGTGCTCCACCGCCGGCGAGTTCCATATGACGTCGGCGGGGAGGATGGCTTCGCAGCCGTAGACCGGAAGTAGGGGGATTGCCCCGTTGGCTTGGATGGTTGAGTCCGCAGCCCCCGCAGTGCGTTGGGTAGTTCCTTGATCCACTTGCCCCCTTTGGAGTTAGCGCGTCGTGTAGCCGCTTCTTGAGGGCGTCGAGCACCATCCCATTGGCGCGCTCGACTTGTCCGTTGGCCCGTGGATGGGCGACCGAGACGTATCGGACGTCAATCCCGCCGTTCTCGCGAACTCCCGCAACCGGTGGTTGTTGAAGTTGGACCCCGGTGTCCGTGATGATGCAGTGGGGTAGCCCGTAGCGGTGTACGAGTTCATCCGGAAGTCGAGTACTCTGTCGGCCTTGGGGCATGTGACTGGCTTGACCTCGATCCACTTGGTGAACTTGTCGATAGCCACCGGTACCCGTTGAATCCTCCCGGCGCAGTTGGCGGTGGCCCAATCATGTCGAGCCCCCGGCAGGCAAAGGGCCGGGTTGGCGGTATGGTGACTAGCTTATAGGCCGGGACGTGTTGTCTGCTTGGCGAAGAACCCGGCATCCTTGGCATCTTCTCGACGAGTTCTTCGGCATCGCCCGTGGCCGTGGGCCGCAGAATGCTCGCCGGAAGGCCTTGCCGACCGCCGTGCGTGAAGACGCGTGGTTGCCGCACGCCCTTGTGGATCTCCTCCAAGATGTCCTTGCCTTCTTCACGAGGGACGCACTTCATGAGTACTCCGTAAGATGCACCCCGCTTGTAAAGCTTGTCTCCGACGAGGACGTAAGACTTGGCGCGACGGACGAGTTGTTCGGCCGCGTTCTTGTCGGAGGGTACCTTCTCGCTCGCCGAGGTAGTCGATGAAGGGTTGCCTCCGGTCCACGTCGATCATCATGACCTCCTCGCCCGCCGATGGATGGGCCGGGACAAGTGGTCGGTGGCGCCCGGCTCCGGATGGATGGCGCATGAAGTTCATGGACGAAGACGCCCGCCGGTACTTGAGCGCGGGTGGATCCAAGCTTCGAGAGGACGTCCGCCGCAACGTTGTTGTCGCGGACGATGTGATGGAACTCGAGACCATAGAATTTGTTCTCGAGCTTGCGGACTTCTAGGCGCAGGCGTCCATGTTCTCCTTGTTGTGGTCCCGTGACTTGTTGACTTGGTTGATGACCACCGCGGAGTCGCCGTAGACTAGTAGCCGCTTGATGCCCGGTGAAGCCGCGAGGCGGAGCCCGTGTAGGAGGGCTTCGTACTCGGCTTCGTTGTTTGAGACCTTCCAGAAGATCTGCAGGACGTACTTGAGTTGTTCGCCCGTTGGAGAGATCAGGAGTACCCCCGCGCCTGCACCCTCGAGGTTGAGTGAGCCATCAAAGTACATCACCCAATGCTCGATCGCACGGCGGGAGTGGGTAGTCGGTTCTCCCGCCACTCGCCATGAAGTCGACTAGTGCTTGCGACTTGATGGCCGTGCGTGGCTTGAAGTCGATGGTGAGGGCGCCGAGCTCGACAGCCCCACTTGGAGATTCTTCCGGTGGCGTCTTGGTTCCTCGTGATGTCGCCGAGCGGGTAGTCGTTGACGACGAAAACCGAGTACTCCCGGAAGTAGTGTCGTAGCTTCCGCGAGGTGATGAGTAGAGCGTACAGGAGCTTCCGCACGGCCGGTAGCGAGCCTTGGACTCGATAGAACCTCGCCGACGAAGTAGACCGGGCGCCGGACCGGGGTAGGCGTGGCCGTCTTCCCCGCCGCTCGACAACGATGGCGGTGCCGACCACGTGAGTAGTCGCAGGCCTAGGTAGAGCAGAGGCGCTCGCCCTTGTGAGGAGCCATGAGGATTGGTGGCTTTGACAGAAGTCCTTGAGCCGGGCAAGGGCTTGATCCGCCTCTCGGAGTCCACACGAACTTCTCGTGATGCTTGAGTAGTTTGAAGAAGGGGAGGCCCCGTTCTCCTAGCCTCGAGATGAATCCGTTCAACGCCGCCATGCACCCCGTCAGCTTCTGGACGTCCTTGATGCTTGTGGGAGCTTTCATGCTGGTGATGGCGGAGATCTTCTCGGGGTTGGCTTCAATGCCGCGCCGGGGCGATGATGAAGCCGAGTAGTTTGCCCGAAGGGACGCCGAAGACGCACTTGTTCGGGTTGAGCTTCCGGCGGTACTCGCGTAGCGATGCGAAGGTCTCTTCAAGGTCGTCAATGAGGGTACCGGAGTCCCCGGGTTTTGACAACCACGTCATCCACGTAGGCCTCGACGTTCTTGTTGAGTTGCCGCTTGAAGCAGTGCCCGGATGGCCCGTTGATAGGTAGCCCGGCGTTCTTCAACCCGAATGACATGGTCATGTAGCGAAGACGCGCCAAACGGGGTGATGAACGCGGTCTTTTCCCGGTCTTCCTCCTTGATTGCGATCCGGTGGTACCCGGAGTAGCGATCGAGGAAGCAAAGCAGTCGCAGCCCGCCGTGGAATCGATGACTTGATCAATCCGCGGCAACCCGAAGGGGTCCTTGGGGCGTGCTTGTTGAGGTCGGTGTAGTCGACGCACATCCTCCACTCGTTCGAGTTCTTCTTGCGGACGAGGACGGGGTTGGCGAGCCACTCGGATGGAAAACTTCTCCGATGAAGCCACCGCGAGTAGCTTGGCGAGCTCCTTCTTGATGGCGTCCCGTCCGTCGTCGGCAAAACGTCGGAGGTGTTGTCGCTTGGGGGTGGCCTTCGGATCGATGTTGAGGCGGTGCTCAATCGGCCTCCCCGGGCACTCCCGGTATGTCCGCCGGCTTCCATGCGAAGATGTCGCGGTTAGCCCGAAGAAAGCCGATGAGCGCGTCTTCCTATTTGGGGTCGACCGTCCTGACGAGTACCTCCTCAGGTGGCTGAGGCTTGTTGGCGCTGTCGGACTTCTCTGGAATGTCGAGTTCACTCGTGGCAAGCTTCTTCGACGCAGCATAGACCTCCATCATCGCGCTGGGTACTTGGTTTGTGGAAGCGATCACCACGGCTTCTGTATCGCAGTCGTGGGAGATCTTCAAGTCCCCTTGGAGGGTGAGTACACCGGCTGGACTTGGCATCTTGAGTACCAAGTAGGTGTAGTGGGGCACCGCCATAAACTTGGCGATGGCCGGTCTGCCGAGGATGGCGTGGTAAGAGGTCTCGAAATCCGCGACCTCGAACTTGATGTACTCGGTGCGGTAGTTGTCCCGAGATGCCCCGAAGGTAATCGGCGGTACCACCGAGCCCGGTGGGATAGTCGCGTTGACCGGGACGATGCCGTAGAAGGGCGTGCTCGCTCTTGGTGAGCATGGGGGTGACGTCGAGGTTCATTTTCTTCGTGGGTTTTGGTGAAGAGGACGTTAAGCCCGCTTCCACCGTCGATGAGCACCTTGTTGAGCTTGGAGCCCGCCACCGTTGGCTTCGGGACGAGGGGGAACCGTCCCGGTTCGGAGAAGCCGGTCCATTGGTCCGCGCGGGAGAAGGTGATGGGTACCTCCGACCACCCGAGAGGGGTCGGGACCGCCGGCTCAATGGACATCACTTCACGACGGGTAGCCTTCTCGCTCCCGCCCGCCGGGCGCTCCGCCGAAGAGGACGTTGACGGTCTTCTCGGGTTCTTGGAAGTCGTTGTTGTCGCCGTCCTTCTTCTTGCCCTTTTGGTCGTGAGGGTGCGGTGGCTCCGGCGTATCCTTGAGTGCATGCCCGAGCCGGTAGCACCGCTCGGTAGTGTGGTTGCCGTTTGGATGCCACGGGCACTTCTCCTTTAGCGTGGTCTTTGAACCCGCCGTAGTTCTTCTTCGAGTTCCCTTTCGCAGGCGCCGGATAGCCGCGACGGTGTTGTCCGGCTTGCGCTTGCGGTTGGGACCCGAGTAGTTGTAGTTGTTGTTGTTGTTGTTGCGGCCGCCTTGGTTTGTATTGCTTGCTGCCGCCGCCGCCCGGTTCTCGTTTGGACTTGCCGCGGATGGCGTCGTACTTGGCGTTGGCCTTGTCCTCTTCATCCGCCCGGGACGTGATCATGTCCTTGAGGTGGGGGATGGACCTCGGGGCGGCGACGGCCGAAGTCCTCGAAGGTGCGGCGATGGTAGAGGCCGTTCGGAAGAGGTCGATGACCTCCTTGTCGCGTGACGTCGACGACGGTAGCGCGCTTATCGAAAAGCGGCGCATGTACTTGCGGAGGGTCTCGCCCCCGTTCCTCGCTTGATCATGGCAAGGTCCATGCGAGTACCCGAGCGGCCCATGGCGCCCGCGAAGTTGCTCGTGAACCGCTCCTTCACCGGTCCCACTTGTTGATCGAGTGCTTGTCGAGCGACTCGAGCCATGTGAGTGGTGCTTGGTCCGGACGAAGGGGAAGTAGAGGCATTTGGTGTCGCCGTTGCCGCCGCCGTTCTCGATGGAGAGGGCGTAGCATCGGAGCCACCGGATGGGATCTCGCTTCGCGTCGTACTTGGTGATCCCCAAAGGCTTGAACTTGTCGGGGAGGAGCAAGGTTGCGGCCGGGGTGAGAAGGCGGGGAAGCCGCCGCCCTCGGCCAGCGGTGGTCGACTTCTTCCGCCGCAACTCCTCAACCTTCTCGGCGAGCGTCGTACCCGCCGTGAGAGGCACCGAGGCGTGGTCGTTCGCGTGGCCTCGGCCGCCGCGACCGCCGCCGCCTCCGGCCTCTCTCGTTGGCCCCGTGGTTAGAGCCGCCGCCGCGGCCGCCGCCGCCGTCGGGGTCGTTGCCGCCGCCACCGGCCGGAGCGCGGTGGGGAACGACTTCTCGGTTGCCTTGGTCTTGCCTTGTGAAGGTCCACCGGCGTTAGAGCGGCGGCGGTTTGGATCGACCGGAAGGTCGCCTCGAGTATGGTTGGGGCCGGCGTTAGCGCCGCGACTAGTAGCTTCGTTGTCGCGGGGTTTAGCCGGAGGAGGTTGGTTGACTCTCGTTGTCGACCCGCATGAAGTAGGCTTCTTCGGCCGAGCTTGGCGATGACCTCTCCGGGCGCGTATGCCCCGAGCTCCGGCGTGCGATCGTTGTGATCGACATGAGGCACCGCTCGGGGGTGGTGTGTACTCCGCTCTCGACCGCCTCGAGAGCTTCCGCAAGGTTGCGGATGGGGAGGTTGTCTCCGAGCCGCCGGCGTCGTTCGCCGCGCTTCCCCGCCGCGTTCGCGTCGAGCGTCCCCGTTGGCGGCGGTCTCGTCCGCAGTGCGTTGGCGGACGGCTCGTCCGCGGAGATGTCCTCCGTGTACCGTCCTCGGCCGTGCTCGAAGGTCCCGGGGTGTCGCCGGCAGCCATGAAGACTTGGCGATCGGGGGTACCCGGCCGGACTCGCAGGGTGCCACCTCGGTTGGTGTATTTGAGTCGGCCGGGCCGCTGGTGTTCCCTCCTCGGAACGGTAGCGAGTCGATGTAGGCGACGTAGCGTGAGTCCCCCTTTGTCGGGGTCGGCGGGCTTGCGGTCCGGCCGCAGACGTATCTTCCGGCCGGCGTTGATTTTATAACCGCCCCGCAGGCCGGCCCCCGACAAGGGAAGCTCGGTGGAGTCGTTTTCGGACTCGGGCTCCTCAGGGTCCGACCCGAAGTCGAACTCGTAATCCGGGTTTGAGTAGAACTCGGAGAGAGGGTCGGGAGTCCGAAACGCGATCGGGGACGGCGTCGGAGTCCGAGTTGTACTCGGTTACGGGCTCCTTGCCGGCCCCGGCGTGGAGTAGGAGCCCCCCGTGCGGGCCCGGCCGAGGATGCGGGGGCCACGCGCGGAGTGCCGGGGTGGTGAAGGGGCCGCCCGCGATGGCCGAGCGGCCCGGCTCGCATGCGATGGCCCATGGCGACGTCGGGTTCGAGTTGGAGACGGACTCGAGCTCGGAGTCGGCATGGTGGTTGAAGAGCGAAATTTCGCCGAACTTGCCGGCGAGTTCGCCCGTGACGACTTCGGGAAGCGTCACAAGGCCCGTCCTCGGGTCGGGCCGCACGGTTAGGCGGCGCCGGAAGGAGCCCGCGCCATCGGCGGTGCGGACCCGGGCGCCGAAGACGAAGGTGTCGCCGCGGTTGAAGGCGACGGTTGGCTTGAAGTGGACGGAAGCCGTCGAGTTCGCCATGTGATCTCGAGCGAGAGCCCCTACCTGGCGCGCCGGTGTCGGTGTTTTAGACCGGCAACCTACTACGGGGAGTACCCGAAGTAGATGATTGTGACTCGCCGAGATCGGTAACTCGAAGGAAGAGACACGTGGCACACAATTTAGACAGGTTCGGGCCGCGAGGTGCGTAATACCCTACGTCCTGTATGCTGCGTAGCTCTGGATTGATAGGGCACGATTACAAGATGGTGCAATAGTGCGTCGTGGGTTGTAGGGGATTAGATGAGATGAGGTGATCGATCCCCCGCCCTCGCCTTATATAGTCCGGGAGGCGGGGTTACAAGTCGGAGTAGGGAGAGAGTACTAGTCGAGTACGTCTAGGAGTCCTCTATACGATGCGGAACATGTACGGCTCCCTAACCGAGTACTACTCCCGTGTAGTCCTTGTGCTCCACGCCTTCGGGTGCCGTGTAGCGCAAGCCGGTAGTCCCGGGGCCCACCGAGTAGTCGGTCCCGGTACCCACCGAGGTAGTGGGCCCGGGGAGGTCCATACGACAGAGGGCCTCTCTCTCCCATGCTCTTCGTGCTCGTGATGGAGTGCTTCCATGCCTTGATCGCAAGGCTGACTCTCAAGGGCTTCTGCAATAGCTGGGATGGAACGATTTCCGTTTCTGTGCTTTGCTTTATGCGGATGATGTGGTCGCTTTCTTCTCTCCGGTCGAACTTGACCTTCGGGTCGTCAAAGGGGTGCTGACCCTTTTCGAAGGAGCATCTGGCCTTGCAGCAAACCTCTCCAAGAGTCATGTCTATCCCATCAACTGCTCGGACAAGCAGATCTCCTTGGCCCGCTCCATTTTTTCTTGCTCTATCACCGATTTCCCCTATACCTACCTCGGGGTCCCTCTCTCCATCAACAGAATCTGTAAGGCGGCTTTGCAACCGCTAGTCGACAAGGTCGCGAGGCGTCTCTCCCCTGGCAAGGAAGACTACTCAATCGAGGTGGTCGCTTGGTCCTAGCCAAATCCACTGGTGCATATCTCTATGGCGATTTTCCATTGCACCTTGGGCTCTCAAAGCGGTCGAGACGCTCATCCGAGGCTTCGTCTGGTGCGGCACAGAGGTGGCTAACGATGGTCGCTGTCTGATGGCCTGGATAAAAGTCGTCTTCCCTACCCATCTCGGCGGCCTAGGCCTACCTGACCTCCGCACATTTGGGACAGCCCTTCGTCGACGGTGGCTCTGGCTAGCGCATACGGATCCGACAAGACGTGGGTGACGTTTCGGTTCCCTGCCGATCGTGCCGCGCAGGCTTTCTTCGATGCTTCAGTCTCGGTTGAGGTCGGGGATGGCACTAGGGCCTTGTTTTGGGAGGACAACTGGCTCGCTGGTTGTTCCATCAAGCTCTTAGCACCTAACTTGTGGGGCGGCTGTTTCACCACGGGTCAGGCGCTCACATACTGTCCAGGAGGGCCTCAGTACGGGACTTCGTAGGATTCATTGGGTCGTTGATATTACGCACGCGCGGACCGTGCAGGTCATCGTCCAGTTCCTTTCCATTTGGGACCTGGTATGGGCCGTGAGGCTGTCGCCGGAGCCCGACAAGTTTATTTGGAAGTGGTTTGCCAAATGGTCTGTACTCCTCTTCCGCATATGTCGCACTCTTCCTTGGTCGCGTTGACATTCTGGGTGCCCGTGTAATTTGGAAGACTCAGATGCCAGGCAAATGTAAGGTATTTTGCCTGGTTAGTGCTGCATGGTCGATGTTGGACCTCCGACAGACTCCATCGACATGGCCTGAACGACTCCGCTACCTGTGCACTCTGTGCGCAGGAGGTCGAAACTCTGGATCACCAGTACGGCAACCTCTTGCTTCCTATAAAAAACACGTGGAAAAAAATAGGAAATAATCAAAGGAAATGTGTAGTACACTGTGAACCCTTCTGGTGGGGGGGCCGGGGTTGGTTAGTTTGCCCCCGCGTTTGCTGAGTTGCTGAGCCTCCCTCCCGCGCGTTTCTCTCTCTGCCCTCCTCTCACCTCCACGCACAGCCGCTCTCTCTGCCCCCCCGGCCCGCGTCGTCCCCCTTCTCTCTCCTCATCCCCTTCTCTCCCGCCCCGGCCCGATCGACGATCCCTCCTCCTCCTCCTCCTCCTCCGCATTCACAAGCCTCATCCTCGGGCTCGATCGATCAGCGCTCCACCCCCCCATCCTCCCTCCTCCCCGGTCCTCGCCGTGTTCAACTTCGTTCACCGATCCTCCGAGACGCGACCGAGCCTCGCGGCGGGCGGAACGAGAGGAACACGAACAGCTATTAGCTAGGTTATTATATGCCCCACGGATCGATCCTGCTGAGCTCCTCCTGCGCAGGCGGGTTCGATTGTTGTTGCCTGCTGCGGCTGGACTCATCATTCATTCGGAAATAATTCGATCGCCGGAGAGGAGGGCAGTCGTACGTCGTCGGCGTCGAAGGAATTGGTGAAATTTGGGTGGGCGGCGTGACGTGATCGATTGATCGTCGTCGTCTTCGACGAGGAGGTTGGTGATCTCGCGTGCGCCGCCGCGCGCGACTATGGGGAGGGTCAAACTGAAGATCAAGAAGCTGGAGAACAGCAGCGGGAGGCAGGTCACGTATTCGAAGCGGCGGTCGGGCATCCTCAAGAAGGCCAAGGAGCTCTCCATTCTGTGCGACATCCACCTCATCCTACTCATGTTCTCGCCCTCGGGGAAGCCGACCATATGCATCGGCGAGAAGAGGTAATTAATTTAACCCAAATTGCTGAGTAGGTTTGTTCGTCATGTACTGATTTTGTTTTTTTTTTTGTTTTAGTTAGGAGGCATTATCATTGCTCATACTGAACATCATGCATGTATGTATGCATAACAGATTTTATTTCGGTAGGGGAATAGAAAACTTAATAGAATTTGAATTACTAATCATGCTTAATGCATGTTTAGCTTTGATACCTTGCTCTATTTGCAGCAGCATTGAGGAAGTGATAGCGAAATATGCACAGCTAACCCCTCAGGAAAGAGCTAAAAGGTAGTTCGTGTCCCCTACTGGTCTTTTGAACATATATTTGGTTTATGAAAAATATACTAATGGGCAATCATTTGCTTACTCTGAACAGGAAATTGGAGAGCTTAGAAGTAAGCTGTCTCAACGAATAGATTTGTGGACATACTTATTTTACCGTAACACCTTTTCAGAATGACCTCAATGATCTGTTTTGCTGTTCAAAAGGCCCTAAAGAAGACTTTCAAGAAGCTAGACCACGACGTTAATATTCAGGACTTCTTAGGCTCTGGGTAATTATGTCATTTCCAAATATATAAATCTCATGGCGGCAGAGATGCCTAAGGCTGTCACTGACGCTCTATTTCTTAATCCATTGCAGGGGTCAGACAGTCGAGGTACAGTATAATAACGAATCATAAACTAGCTAGTAGGATGAGCAACAGTTCTGTAATTTCTTCTTTCTTCCTAATTCTAATTTTGTTGGACTCAACAATTTGACAGGAGTTATCAAGCCATCTCGGTTCATTGCAATGTCAAATTGCAGACGTTCAAAAGCGTGTCAGGTGAATAGCATTAACCCACTTAAGCAGCATCATAAGTTCTGTTCACTATTCGATAAATGCTATGAGAATACACATCTCCTGAAATCTTTCCATTCAGTGCTCGCTGTAATTTTGCTTTCATGGCACATGATCCTGTGAAGGAGACCTCTTCTTACGTCTACTGCATTTATGATAGAATTATTGTAGCCATCATATACAAAAATAATGGGCAAAAAAATGAGAGAAGTGTAACAGCAGGGCGATTTGTTCTTCAGTTATTGGTGTGATCCTGAGAAGGTTGAGAATATCGATCATATAAGAGGAATGGAGCAATCTCTTAAAGACTCTCTTAATCGCATCCGGATCCATAAGGTAGACATCCCTAACCTCGTAGTTAACTTCTTAATTTTGCTTTCAATGTATGATATCTGAAGTATAAATGTCAGGTGAGGTGTTGCCATTGAATGTACAAATTTCAGTGCTGTCAATGTTGCCACTCAATAATTCTAACTTCTACATTAATTTGGGCCTCTCAGGAGAACTTTGCGAAGCAACACCTGATCGGCCTGCAGTGTGCTACTGCTCAGGTAAAAGATTCAACTTCAGACCTACTACAGTGTCTTCTGGAATTTCAGGTGAAAGGTTCGGATATCTGATAACGACGTTGCTGCCTACAATTTTTTTCAGTTCCAGACCGACATGCAGTTGCCTCTAGGCCTGACCGGCGATCCGGGCCCTTCATCGTGGTTCCAAAACGCCGGTGCTGATGGGCAGCAAACGATGATGCTACCAGACGACTCCAGCCTGCTTCATCAGAGGTGAGCTCAGTCCCAAGAATGTGCATTAGTCTGAACCCTGAAATTCTCTCATGAACTGAACTGTTCTAACTGAGCAAACTTTATCTTCAGGGAGATTGGTTGCTCTACGAGCACGTCACTGCAGAGTTACCCGGGCTACTTCAGCATGAGCAAGCAATCCACAGACACCACCGGTGGCGGCAGCGAGCATGGACAGCCGGCAATACACCAGCCGCCACCGGACTTCGGCCAGGCAGAGTGCCTGACGTCCATGCCGCTGGGCGCACAGTTCCCGTACACGGCCTTTGACACAAGCCTCTTCCCGTTCAGGCCAGATGCCATGGAGCTGCACGACAGCAGTGCAGGCATCGATTTCAGCGGCGGGCACTTTGACATGTCCAGGTCCAGTGACGATGCAAACTTCCAAAATTGGGCATCAGCAGCATGCGGCGCAACCATGTTCGACCACCATCAGCAGCAGCAGCATCACCAGCAGCAACAGCCATCATCTGCACAAGTGAGTTCTATGTCCGAGGTCATGCAAGTGGCCGTACATAAGAACAAACACCTCTTTGTCAAATTATTCGTACTTTCATTACAACTAAAAGCAAGTTATTGATTTCACTGATTTCATGGGAATTTATTTATTTACCATGCCAACTCCGTCATACTGTTAGGCAACTTCGCTTTCCTTTTTAACTAACAGCACAATTGTTAGATTTACTCAATGGCCGGCTTATCAAGCCTCTTGCTGTAAATTATAAGCCTCTTGCTTTTCCAAGAATCATGCGATGGAGTTATAAGCTGAAACTGAACCTTTTCTTCTGCATTGGACCATGACTGAATCTTTGCTTACCATCTTACCTCTATCAAACTTTTAAGTCATTTCTTTTTTTTTTTGTAAGTAACAACAACATAGTTAGAAACTTAGAATTAGATTGACGTGATGTCTTATCAAATTGCTGAGTAATTTCTTTTTCTTCTCTATTTGATCTATCAATTTTAACCACTTGTTTAGGACCATGACTGAATCTCTCACAATCATATTCCTGCAGCAGCAACTCTAGGACCTACCTTGTTTGATCAGGCCATTGTTAAGCAAGATCCCTCTCAGCACCAGCAAGTCGTGATCTGATAATCATATGGCGTCACCGGAGCCAGTTTTGCTCCCTGAAAGGCGCTATCATACTCATATCATTAAATTAATCAGCAGTGCGAAGTGAGCTGGAAATATTGTTGTATAGGGAATTTGTCGATGTAAAATATGCATTGCTTGTAGCCAATTCTTTCTTGTAAGTATGATGAGATCATCTATCATGTAATCTACGGTATAGCCTGCCATAAAAGAATTGTGCACTTAGTTTCCATGCATTCATTCTTTGTAAACAAAAAATAATAATGGGCTAAAAAAAGAATAGGACACAAGAAAAAGAATATTTTTTTGGTGGCATTGTATAACAATGATCTGTTGCTGGATGTACAAGTTCTGCTCGAGGCAAATTTGGATGCACAATTATTCTTAGTTTAAAGCCATTTAGTTGGTCCTAGGTCAATCTATAGTTTTTTTTGTTTTATTGGTTGGATATTGCATATTTATAATCATTTGTTGTAAGCCACCTGCACACCCATTAGAATATTTGCCTATTTTGTGTTTATTTTCATTCTCATCTAATTCTCAATGTACGTGAATCTGAAATCTTTTAACAAAATTAAGCTATATTAAAGGACGTGCATCTACTATCTAGAGCAAACTAGAACATGAATCAATGTTACTTTTTTGGACACAAATGTGCATCAAAGTTCGCTAGTTCTGATACTTTCTTATTGATACATCAATTTCAAAATTTTCAGTCCCATTTCTGCAGTGCGTAAAAAACATCGCTCATTCACTATGGGAGGGAGCAAAAAGGGACAAAACTGCCCATAGTTTTGTTTCAGAAAAAAGTGCAGTCCAGAAGTCATTTATTTACATGTGTTCAAGAGGTTACCATGTTTTAATAAATTCGAGGAGTAAAGCCTCGACTGTTTTGGAGATTCTACAAATAAAATGATTTATTAGAGCTTAAATGTTATCACACTGATTTATGGGTAAGTCCAATGCAAGCATCGGATGAGTTTGACTTGGCTTAGCTCAACTTGTGGTGGCTTTAGAGCAACTTCAAGAGACTCACTAAAATAGACTAGCTAAATTCACATTTAGGTAGTATTTTTCCTCTATATTTTCTCTTTTTTTCTAATAGTATCACTAAAAAAATGACTACCATCCCATAACCAGCCACGTGTCGGCCCTGCGGGAGGGAGGTGGGAGCGAGGAGGGGACCGCGCGGGAGGTGGTGGGGCCGTGAAGAGGTGGGAGCAGGAGGGGACCGCGCGGGAGGTGGTGGGGCCGTGAAGGATAGCTAGCGGATGGCGCTAGCCATCTTTGGCTAGCGAAGGCACAAGTTTAGTTAGCGAAGGATAGCTAGCGGGATGTTTAGCTAGTCGGTTGGATTGTTGTTTTTGTTGATCTTTTCATTTTTTAGCTAGTCAAACAAGATAAGATAGCGATCTCTTGGAGTTGCTCTAACTTCAGGATTTTTTTCAATTTTTAACTATTTTATTAGCCCATTATAGATGTGAGTATAATAAAGGCCTGTTTCGCACCTGTAAAACAGGTGTGAAAACGGAACATGTCACCTTATGATTAGATATGAGTTGGATATAGCATTTAATCTGTTTAACAAAGTGTCAACATCACTAAAATGGCGCACCCTCAATAGATAAATGTGCCGCAGGATACCATATTCATTTGCCGCAACAATCAGAAACGGAGTAAAAAGTTTATTCAATCCAGAACCTAAGCCTGCTTTTCCTTAAAAAGAAATCCATGCTACCTTTATAGACCGTTTTTCCTATAAAAAACTCCTGGCACCTTTATAGACCATTCGCTGGCGCTTTCTGACGAGGGCAGTGTACAAGTTCAGTTGGTTAAACACTTCCTGCGGCCTAAAAGGAAATATAATAGAGCTTCAACGACCTTTATGACATCAAGAGATTCCTCCAAAGAGTACAAGAATAAGGCCATGGCCAACAGCTCAGAACATCACCACCAGGCACCAGCTCTCTTTAAACATATTTATCAGTTGTTCAGCAGCAGGTGGCAGTTGAAGAAGCTTGCACAATTGGCAAACCTAACATGCCCCTCCTTGGAGCAAAACATGCCACCAGGGCCAAGCTAATAATATCCCCCAGAGAGGACAAAGGCAGCAATCAACATCAGTCTAACAACCCAATTGACACCAAATTATTTATATCAAGAAGCACCCTAGCTATACATTCAGAGCCAGCCTGTCAAATTACAAGATAGCATGTGATGGCTCTCAATCAGACTTGATGCTCAAAGGAAGGTGGAATATACACAGATAATTTAATCATGATGTTTGATAATTTATAACCAAATGACAATAGTATGAAGCAACTGTTCTGCACTCAACACCTACCAAAAAAATTTTCTTTCTTACAGATTGAATAAAGAAATGTAGCTGTACAAGCAAGCACCTAGCTGTCCACAACCCCACTTGATTCTTCTGCCTCAGAGATCATCATGCAGCTTATAATCCGAGCCTCGCGGCCATGAGAAGGGGAGTGATATGAATTCTCTTTTCTGATGCATTTATTGGGAAAGAATTGCGAAACCATCGCTATGGAGGCTCAACGTCACTGGATTGTACAAGGACTGGGACAAGAAATGGAAGGATGAACAGGGTACTATATGTGATTATGCTATTGCAATGGCACTGTACCTAGAAAGGGAGAAACAGATGGAAGAGCTAGAGGATGGATCACTAAGCTCTTTGCAAGGTTGAGGGAAGACAGATTGCGAGTACCCAGAAACATTTGAACATAACCAGGAAGTTGAAGTAGAATCAGCAACCATCGAGAAATTGAGATTTGACAAGCAAATGGCTGTAAATGGCGCGCCATCAATTCCTGACAAAACTCCAGCAATTGAGATGTTTGTGCCGACCAAGTTCTTCATGGTGATTTGGTTGATCGCTGGTAGCTCGGACGGGTCAAAACTGTCATCTGGGTGGCTTGAACAGTTACCAGTGAACTCAATGCCAATATGGACATCTTCCATTTTAACATCAGAGATCACCGCTTCCTTTATGTAACCCCCGCGACCTGGTGAGGTCTTGAAAGAAATGCCTTTGTAGGAATCATGGATCCGTAGTTGGTGAACATGAATATCTGAGATTCCACCTGACATCTCACTGCCAAATGCAAGAGCAGCTCCAGAAGATGATTGCAGATCCACCCTGTTGACATGAATGTCAGAAGTTGGCCTTCCAAAGGAAATGCCATACTTGTCCCATCCACTTTTCAATGAGATGGCTTCATGACTAACACTAACTGTGCTGTCTTCAATGCATACATTTGAACATGAATCTGGAGTAAGAATGAACAAACAGTGAAATAAATGAATTTTCATGCCATGGCTGTAATGCAGAGGAGTGAATACTGCATGTCGTGGCAGCCAAGTGCAAAAGAGTGATGCAGTACGAAAAGCTAGTTAGACATGGAGTGATGTTTTAGGACAAAAACACAAGAAAACCGAAATGCTTAAAATCATAATTGCATATCAAAGCTAAGAGAGTTGTGTGTTTGAAGGATTTAAGACTACTTGAGTTTCAAGACCGGTGGATTCTTAAATTATTTATCTACCTTTTAAACACATAATCATCCAAGCCTGCATGCTAGCAAGTACAAAGGGGAGAAAAAAGGAAAAATCAGATTTCTTTAGAATTAGGGCATTAAATGCTAGCAGCAAAAATGACTTGAAATATCTATAACATCTGAAGAGAAAAAAAGACACAAACAATGTGTCAAGAATAAGGGGAAGTTCATACCTGGAACTATGCCATCAGTCAATGGAGCATCCAGAGCAGTCTTAATCGTCACATTGTGAATCTTCACATTGCTAAAAAAACAGAAACAGTATGCATTAGTACAGATGCAACTAACATTCACCAACCCACAACTTACACACGAAGCTAAGTTAATAGCATTGCACCTGCAGTACACTGGATGTATGCTCCAGGCTGGTGAATTTAAGAATGTCAAGTTTGAAATCACAATTTCTTCAGAATGCAGAAACTCCAGAATATGAGGGCGACTATGGTTCAGCTTATGGGAGCGCAACCACTGCCACCATACTGATCCCTGGCCGTCAATAACTCCATTGTTCCCTGGAATTAGTGGATGAGACATGCAGGGGTTATAAAATTTTCACTAAGAAGCAGAACAACACTCTGCAATCAGAACACATGACAGAAAAAAGTAGCTACCAGTTATGACGACATCAGTCAAGTTGTATCCATTTATTAAGCTTCGATGTCTAGGACCAGGAAGATCTAGCCCTTGGCCATAAGATGGCAAAGGTTCCACAATTGGCCACTGTGATGAGTCCTACAATGAGTAAGAAATCAAAAAAAAGATACTCCTATCAGTATCCTTAATCATTAACAAATACAGAAACCTCATATGTGAAAAAGTTATTCCTTTTCACATCTGAAAACAATGCGAAATATTAGACCTCTAAAGAATTATGCACGACAAAAAAAATAAGAAAAAAAAGAACATATGCGAGAAACTTGTGAATAACGACAGAGAAGTTATCACAATTTGCATGGCGGTACCAAAAGCAACACGCCTATTCTTTTTTGGCACATGATTAAAGACATAAGCTTGACTTCAAAACTATGCAAAGGGTAACGGTCTCCTGTTGGCTTCCTCTCTCACAGCAACAGCTATGTTTCACCTTCCAAACACTCCCTTTCTAGAGCAAAAACAGAGAAAACCAACTAGAAGCTTGAACAAAACTTGTATCTTACTTATTGAGATATCCTCAGAGGATTTCTCCTTAAAAATCTAAACAATAACATGCATAAGCGCAAGAAAGATAGCGTCCAAATCCACAACATGTGACTTCAGCTTACACATGTCAAAATCACTACCTCATCAGGTACATCCAACAACCATATCCAAACAAACTAAGATGATCAGATCGGCATTACCAATCCTAACCACTAACAATTCAGCCAATGTAGCTTGAAAAGGATAGGCATCATCACATACATGCAACCACAACCAAAAGCAATAGTGCGTGCACCTTAGCACTCCTAATGCCAACGCAAGCAGAATATCTGCAACTACTACTCTGCCATAACAACCCGTGACAAGGAAAAGAATTGCAAGCAAGCCAATCCCCAATCGCCCCCATTGCCATTACCTTTGAGCCGATGATGACCGCCCCTTTCTCCAAGTAGAGGGTAAGGTGGCTGGTGAGGTTGAAGCTGCCGGTGAGCCAGCGGCCCTTGGGCACGTAGAGCTGCGCGCCGCCCTTGTCAGCGAAGGAGCGGACATAGAACACGGCGTTCTGGAACGCCACCGTGTTCAGTGTCTTGCCATCCCCAACGGCGCCGAACTCGGTGATGGTTACGCTGTGCGGCCGCGACCCCGGCGGCGCCTGGTCCCCCAGCCGCCGCAATTCGCCCCGGGCCGAGCTGAGCGCGGCGGCCAGCATCAATGCCAGGACAACCTGCAGAGCACCGCCAATGCCATGGCCGCGGAACGAATTAGCAATCCAAACGCACCGAACACGGAATGGAAAGCTGAAATCTTTCGAATCAAATCTCGGGAACTTCGCTGGACCAAAGACCACGGCGAGGGATCGCATCTCCGTCCTCACGAGATCCCCGGCGGGGGCGATCAGGGGAGCGAGGGAAGGGCCCGCCATTCCCTGACCAAGATCCCGAAATCGAGCACGGATCACACGGGGAGGGCGGCCGGCCGGCCAGTCGAAAGCCGCAGAGAAATCACAAAACCACGCGCCCCACGCGCATAAAGCAGCCAACGAGAACCCAAGAGCCGCCCATTCGTCAGCGGAGCAAGAAAGCGCCGCCTTTAATGGCGGAAGGAAGAAGAAGGAGGAGAAGAACGAAAAAAAATCCAGAGAGAACGAAGCCATCGAGCAAGCGATTTTCACAATCCAATCCAATCCAATTTCAGAGGACAACGTACTTACTACTAGGCCCTTCATAATTCCGTCCCCCTCCCCTCTTCGCCGCGCGGTCGGAGATGAAGAGGGAGAGGGGGGAGGCGAAGCAACGGCGACCCGAACAGCCGCCGGAGGATGCCGGCCAACAGAAGCCGAAAAAGAAATGGCCCTTTTGCTCCTGAGAATCTGTTGTCGGGACTACGGCGCAGAAGGCGGCGGGCGGCGCGGAGGGGGGGGGGGGGGGGGGGCGGGGAGGAAGAGCCGCCGGCTGCCGCCGCCGCTGCAGCAGCGAGGGGAGGAGGTGCTGCAGCGAGCGAGCGCCTGCGGCGGCAGGGGGAGAGGAGGGGGGGAGGGGATGTGTTTACAGGGGAGCTCTACTGCTGCTGCTGCTACTAGTAGGAGTAGTAGCAGTAACAATACTCTGCTTTGGGTCAAGTCTCCTTTGCCTTCTCTTATTCTCTCTCTAATGTGTGTGATTTGATTGCATAAGGAGAAATGATTTAAAATGGGAATTAGAATTGGAAGGAGGTGAAGGGAGAAAAGATTGTATTAGTATATGAGTTGGCATTTTTATTTTTTTGTTTTCTTTTTTGTTTGAAGAAAATGAGTTGGATTTTGAAGGATGGCTTTGATTGATTGATTGATTCCCCAATAGGATTATAGTAGGGATTCAAAGGAAGGAGGGGATTTCAAAACGGGGTTTAGGAATGGAAAGGGGTAACTGATGGGGGTTTCTTTATTTTCTTTTATTTTTTTGTTTGGTGGAGTCTTTTTTTTTTTGTGAGAGCTGTGTTGGTCTTGGGTGAGAGAGAGAGAGAGAGAGAGAGAGAGAGAGAGAGAGAGAGAGATGAATAAATGAGATGAGGCATGGGGCTTTTAAAACTTGGGTACAAATTTTGCAAGGTGTGTTATTTGGACCTTGCCCATGCTAGGTTTGTGAAACATTTGCCATCACGTTTTTTTTTTACAACGCGATTGCTCCTATTCTGGACATCACGAGAACAAAAAAAAAATGAATGAATAAAATCAACTCTGGGCATTTTTCGTATGAGTTATCATGAATTGCATGTAAAATCAACTTGGGCGCTACTTAAAAGCTGCTGTGGCTCAAATCAAAATTTATTCATGGATACATTTGTAAAGTTTTTCGTGAACGGTAAACAATCCCGAGATGGAAGAAGGCCCCCCCCCCCCCCCCCCCCAATATAATTCAGGCCCCAGCGCAGGTCTGTGGACGGGACCCACAGGGCAGCTGGCCCAATCATGATGACAGGTGGGGCTGGGGTCTTTGCGTGGGCCCACGTGCTGCATCTGAGGATGGGGCCCCTCCAAGTCCGTCCTTCCTTGGATGCTTTTTTTTTTCCGGAGTTTGGAGAAACCACGACCTGACGAGATGCTCGCTCCTAACCTTTTTGTTTAGTTCCCGGTACGTGAGCGAGTAATCAAGGGAGACACAATCATCATGCTCCCAACAACAATATGGTGTGTCCGGAAACCCACTAAGGCCATCGGTGCGAGTCTCACGAGCAGTGTCAAATTAATTTTTCATGCCGCACCGTCAGTTTTACTTGCGTGACAGCGTGGCGCATCCGTTCTCTGTGTGAAGTAATCGTGCAGATGAAACTGCGGGCTAGCACCGACCTAAGGCACTGGTTTGGTTCCCGCGAGTCACCCGACTTTAAGTGAGAAGAAAAAGTGCGAAGACCCCGAGTGGAGAGCCCACTAACTTATAGGCCACCGCAGCTAAAACAAGATCGTCTTAGATCAAACTGGATGACTTATAAGTCACGTGACTTATGGAGCGAAGAGGGCCTAATATTTCTGATTATAGCCTGATGAGATTGATGAATGAACCTTATTGCAGGCCGCTTAAATGCTGATAATTAGTTAATGCCATGTTGGCGAGCACCAATCGGCATCAACTTGGTGCTGAAATTTTTAGCAAGAGAAAAAAAAACAGAGATTAAAACCCGAGCATTTATTGGTTTGGAGAGGTGGGGCCGCGTGCAGGAAAGAGGAGGAGAGGTTGATCCAGCTAGGCATCCATGACAAGTGCAGCAAAGCACAGATCATCATCCTACGGTGGGAGGGAGATGCATGAGCAATTGATCGAGCATAGTTGGTGAGCCATAATTGTTGCCAAGAATGTTCCTTGATTAGGGCAGGACGTGGGTTGCTGTACACGTAGTAGTAGCGACCCCAGCAGCAGAGAAACGGCCTGCTAGCTTGCAAACAAGGCTTGCCATCGATCGATCTCTTCTGTCTTTGCAGAGCAATGCTCTTCTTCTATTCATGCACAGTTTATTTTGTCAGAGAAGGTATTGTTTTAGTAGGGGGGGAAATAGCATATTTGGCTACAGGTTACTTTTACTATGCATTGCACTTAGACATACATTATTTTCTAGATGCGTGATTATATTTACCAAAACCATCCAAACTTAATTAATGTGAAAAATAAGTCGTAACCAAAATCGAAAATGGTTTATTCAAAGGCAACTAGAAATATCAACATTAATTTTTAAGGTGGACATTTTTTTTCTAAGGAAAAGATAGAGAAATCAGTATTCTTGCTGACGAACCCATTTTTGACCCTTCGGATGATAAGTTCCCGAATGATCTGGTGGCGTGTGTCGCCAGCGCAGAAACTCTGTCGCCACGTCGTCCTGCAGCCCCACACGTCAGACTGCGTGTCACAACTGGCCAGCCATCCTAGCTTCTCTCTCTCCCTCCTCCCGAGAACCACGGAGGAGCCTCCCAGGCGATTCCTTCCATTGGAGCCCTTCCTTCTCGCCGGAGCTTCACCGGAGTTCAACCTCAGTTAGCTACATCACCTCTACCTCATCTCTTTCCTTGGGTTTGAGTTTTGGAGCCCCTCTCATGGTGTTCTCATGGCTAATCTTTTCCAATTGTTTCAGCCATCTATACCCATACTTCCATCAAACACGCCCATGATGTTTTGGCATGGTTATTTCATGTTAGAGCATGTCATTTTCATAGCATTGCATTTTTCATAGCTTATTTATTTATTTATTTATTTATTTATTTATTTATCATTGCATCCATGTAGAGACCGAAGCACTGGAGCAAGAGGTCGGCGAGTCTCAACAAGACCCCATCGTCGACGACGCCCCCGTTGACACCCAAGGCAGACACCTAAGCATCTTTTGAACCTTATTTTTGGATCAACAAAGTATATATGTGTCTTGTATGTGCATAAGTCAAAATTTGTGTATATGTTTGCTTAGCTCCTATCTTTATGCATTATCCTTTCTTGATCTAGAATAACCTATCCTAGATGAGTATGCTTGTTTTGGTGTCATGTTTATAAATGCTTAATTGTGCATAGCTTAAGTAGAAGTTGAGAGGTGTCAAGATCTCCACCATTCGCGAGTTATAGATTATGCTTAATTAATTATCTTGGATATAGCTTTGAATGATTAAAAAGCTTGAGCAAATATGAATAATGATGCGAGACTTGAGCAGTGTGCTAGGGTCATTTGGGATTGGAGCTCATTTTACATAGACTTGCTTAAAGTTGATTAAGGTCCACATGTTATCACTTTGGTACTAGAGCACCGCTAAACGGTAAATAGTCGGTCACCCTCTGTTTAGCATTTAGACCGTTTAAACGGTGTTTAAACGGCCTAAACAGTTTTGCGTAGTAATATTAAAAAATATATATTTATGTACATAAAAGTCAAATATGCAAGGTGGTGTATATATTTGCACATGTAAAAAGTAAGTATTCTACAAAATATTTTTTGTGAAAGAAATCTATAGTTTACAACACTTCGTATAGTTACAATGTTAATTGTTTCAATGTTGATTGTGGTAGTTGTAATCCTTCTTATGGCTAAACTCTGAATTAAATGGCCATTTAATGCATATAATCAAGATTAACTTAATTTTGTTTAGACAACTTAGATGGTTTTGAACGGTTTAAACGGGCCAACTGTTTAATTCACCATTTAGGGCCTAAACGACATGGTCGGCTTCTATTTACCGTTTAAACAATGTTTAAATGGCCTAAACGGTTGTTTAGGCTAACAGATAGCATAAGTTGCACCGAGCCTTGACCGGATTAAGTGCAGGGTGGGATGAGGTGTGATCAGGCTACGTCTGGTGGACCTATACACTTCCGGCTCTTCGTTCGTAGCTTGGTGCGGGCATGTGGAAGGTTAGGGGTATGAATTAACACTTATACTATGTACTCCCTCTGGTTTGGTAAATGAAATCATTTTGGACAAGGTTTTGAGTCAAATGTTGGGAATATAAATCATGAATAACTTTTAATTCATTGAGTTTGGAAATGTGAAAACTACATGAATAGATTTATCATGCAAAATACTTTCATAAAAGTATACATATGTTAGTTTTTAATAATTATTTTATAAATATAAAAAGTCAAAGTTGTACTTTGGAGACTGTGTCGTTGCCCTAAACAACTTCATTTACCAAACCTGAGGGAGTACAAGGGTATTGTCGTTGGTCTTGCCTTTCATGTGGGTAAAGTTGTACACCCCTGCAGGGTTTTAATCTATTTCTATAGACGTGCTCCCGAGATAAGGAGCAAGCTCTTGTACTTCGACTTTAACATAAAGTTATCGTATGGAGTTCATGGAAGATTGAACTCATGCACTTGATCACCTTTACTTATTGTAATTGCTTGATGTTAGGAGTAGAGTTTTATAGGTTTCTAGGTCTTTACTTGTTTATAACACCATAAATTTGTTAGATGCTTTTTATGCAAATTAATTACCTATTGCCCTTCCTTAATACTTAACCAATTGCATCCTCCTTGGGAGTCGGGCAACTATATATCCATATGTTGGATAAGACCTGCTGAGTACCTTTTGTACTCACGGTGCAACTGATAAGTTGTTTGCAGGTGACCAGCAGCAGTAAGCAGTCTTTGGCTACTTCTACCCCGAGGACGGAGGTGTGGGTAGTGAGTGAAGCCTAGGTTGGAGGAAGGCACTATCTATCCTTATATAGTGTCAACCTTCAATTCTTTTGTGGTGATATGTGAGAACCATGCTAAAAATATTTCTGTTGTAACTCTCCGAACTGATTGTAACTTAACTTGAACCTATTATGTAAGCGTTGAATTATGTTGTTCTACTACTGGTTGTGATGTTTATTGTTGTGCTTAGTGAGGTGTGTATATATCCTGGGTAATACTTACGACACATCTCAAGGGTTACTAGGGTTATTCCCTTTTAATTGAGTTGATTAGTGGTGATGACTCGATTAAACAAGATTAACTTGAGCTTGTAAGAGAAAAAGGCAAAGGAGGAGGCTAGTGTAAACACACTTTTTACGGGATGAAGTTAGTGGCGGAAGGGGGGCACTGACGGGGGCCATGGCCCCCCTCAATCCGAAAAAAGGAAATCTAATATAGATGTTTCATGTTTGTTAGTTCCCATTACAATGGTCAGCACACAATATTTAGTAGGTCAGATAAAATTGACTATAAATCTGCGAGTCAACATATTAGGGCAGTCCCAATGGTACATTTATCGCGGTTTCTATCCCTATTAATTATCATGACAGCTCGACATTTTTGCTGATGTGGCACAAGAGTTAATTAAGAAAGAGAAGAGAAGGCAAGAAACAATTTCTACACCAAGGAATTGTGTCCTCACTTGTACCGAGACACCAAGAAACCAGAGAAATCCCCGGTCATCCAAATTATTTTTGATACTTGAAGGATAAGAAAACTACACTTTTTTCGAAATATATTGGCCACTTTTACAAATTGTTTCATTTTGTGTACTATAGTTGCATAACTAGGGGTAAATTATTTTATTTTGTGTATTGTAGTTGCATTATTTTATGGCTAACTTTCCTATGCTTCGAAAAATTGGGGTAAATTTTCCATATTTATTGAGCTGACGAATATTTGCCTTGGTCCACTATTAATTTTCTCTCTAGTTCCACACGCTAGAAAGAAGAGAAGATTAGAAGAGTAAGGGCACTCCCAACCCACACTCTATAGTAGAGTCGGAGTCATTAATTACACCGCCACCTGCGCAAATTATTGATGTGGCAAGCAATTTAATGATGAGAGAGGGGTGAAAATGTAGAAACCAAGTGTAAGTTAGACTCGAGTCTACACGCAAAACGAAACCCGTGCGGATCCCGTGTGGGCATCACATGTGCGATGTGTCCTCTTATTTAATAAAGTTGGAGTAGAAGATCCGAGAGGGATATTAGATAGACTCCACAAAAAAAAAATCTGCATTAGAGAATATAGTTTTTTTTGTGATAAAGTCTTCGAGATATAGACTCCACGGGTAGAGTCCGGGTCGAGAGTGCCATGAACAGCAGCTGAGCTGAGGTTAAAATGGGAACAAACAAAACAAGCTGGGCAGTCAAGGGCTCAAGGCCCGTCCCGTCTCCACCATTATTCTCCAGGCTAGCATAGCAGAGGAGCAAGCAAAAACCGGCCGGCCTGCCGGCGTGGCACATGATTGGCCCGCGGCGCGGCTGGCTGGCATCCCGCAGGCGGTGGGCCAACCACAAGCGCACACACCACTGTCCCGGCCTCTCCGCTGTCACTGACACCCCCGCCCCCACCCTCTGCGGCCCCACGTGTCGGCCTGCGTCGTGTGGTGACTGTGGTGGCCACCGGGGGTCACCGGGACCCCACCGATTTCACACCACACCAGGCCAGGGTGCCGGTGGCCCCGCGCCACCCCGCCGGACGGAGCGGACAGCTAGGCGCGTGCTGACACGTGGCTCGCGGGTCCCCCCCCTGCGCTGCGCTGCGCCCCCGGGATCCCGGCCGACGTGGCTCGTCTCGGCTTCACACAAGCACGCACACCGGCACACCGCCCCTTGCACCTGGCGGCGCATGCTGATGTGATGTGCCACCTGAGGTCGACGGCGACACGGCGTGCGTGGCCGGCCGGCTGGCGGGCGGCGGCACACCGGAAGTCTCGCGCGCCCCGCCCGGCCGCCGGTGGCGGGCGGGGGTGACCTGCATGCGTGTGGACCTGTCTCGATTGGTGCAGGATGGATGGGGATCTTTTTGGTGCTGCTACGTCGCGTATGTAGGCTGTAGCTTTCCGCGTCCCTCCCTCTCTCTCTCTCGCGCTCTGACTCTTGAGACTAGACGAGCGCTTTTCACGGCATATATGTATGTAAATTGGCACGTTTGTTTTCCATCAATCAGCCTCAGAATTTAGACGGCTGCCGCGCGGCCTGCTGCTTTTATTTGTCAAGCTAGTGTGGAATTTGGCCGTCGTTTTCGGCTCCATGCATGCATGCACATACGCGTCTTAGATTAGCTGATGATAGTAATGATAAAGCTGATTTTTTTTGTTTTATATTGTGGCATTATTTGTGAGTATGTAGTATATTTTAGTACTAGTACCCGTTTAATATATTGTAGCATACCTTGCCATTAGCTGATGCAGAGTTGTGGATTTGAATCCCAGTGCTGAAATCGGACCTTCAACATTGTAAGCAATTTCCCTGGCTCGAGGGGCAGGCACTGTGTTCTGTGGACAAGAAGGTGAAGGTCAGAATCATGAATAAAGAGGACATGTCTGATCCAAAGGTTCATGATATTACCTCTGAGGTTGGCAAGAAGTCAGGCATCAACTCTGCACAAAACACATGGACAGGCTCACTGAAGGTGTGATCATGGAATTCTTGCCACCAGGAGTTAAAGGTGGGGTGAGCTATGACTATGGGCACGAAAGGACAGGTATAGATAGTAGGGCTACACACATATTGAAAGACCCTGCTTCGCTGTGCATGCTTTCTTTGATTTCCTCTCGGGCTTGAGGAATTCATGCGGGAACAACCTTGGGGGCATCTCGTCCACATCCAATTTGCCCGACCATTACATTAGGCCGATAGTATTCATAAGTGCCGACATTCAACCTTTCTCCATTGAACTCGGCGGCGGTATGCATGGGCGGATTATAATGTTGAGAATCTCTAAGAATCTTCCATCTTGATGGCCGGGCTCAAAAGAAAATTCAACGGGGAAGGTCAAGGTGTCGTTGCCTAGATAAGAAAGCCGAGAGAGAATCGGGGAAACCTTTGAAGAATAACTCGAAGAGCCGGGCCGATGTCCCGCCGGATGGAAACGATTGAAGCCGCTTCTCCGTAATTTTGGCATCCTCCGGTAGCTTGAGGCTCTCCTTCGGGGTGATTGGACAAAGGAAAGAATCCGGAGTTCAAGTCGACACCGACAATCTGATGCATGTGGAGCCGCGGCCACATTTGAACGAACCACCAAGGGCCGTTGACACATGCTATCCTTTGGCCGGTGTACATCCGGGTAACGATCCGGTGAAGCATATGGTACACGCCGCCCAAGAAGAATTTTCCCGGGGGAAGGCGGTTGCCACCGGCCGGATGGGACGCCATTGCGATATGGTTCGGGGTAGGCTCGTTGGCTTTACCACGGAAGACGAATCGCACGGCCACATTTTCAAGAATGCTCGTATTCAACGGCACCCGTGGGATTGTCCTTCATGTGTTTCAAGATGTAATGCTTGTATCCGTTCCATGGCTTCACCCCCGTTTGCCGTGAGGAATTTTTGAAATTCCAAGGCCGAACGCATCCCGTAATGTCAAGGCCGGTGATCATATATACATCGGCCAAGGTGGGAGACATTGGACCGTGGCCAAAAAGGAAGGCGTTGACGCCATTTGACCAAAAGTGGCGAGGTCGCTATCAGAAGGTCTTCGTTCCTGAGGGTCTCAGCCACGGATAGCTCCAAGCACTGGGCGATACGGAGGGCATCCAGGTTGGTCAATCCACTCTTATCTGCAAGAATCCTCCGATACCAAGACTTCCAGCCCGCAATTGGAGGTAAAGGCCAGTTCTTGAACGCATCTTGCCACTGAGGAGGTGGAGACAAAGCTGCTTTGAAGGGGATTCTCTGAGATTCAGCGGCAATGAAATCTCGAGGGTCAGGATTCCCTACAGGACCAAGGTAATAAGACCTCGAATTGGCCTCGGTGCGAATCAAAAGCTCAGTAGAAGGCTCCTGGAAGAAAGCGGAAAAAGAAAATCTCAGGTAAAATTGAAAACCTAATGCCGAACAAGGTTTGCGGGGGATGAATTTACCTGAGCATCTTGGTTCTGAGCTGCCATTGGAGGTTCGAGCTCGGAACGAGGGGATCTAGGGTTGGATCTGGATGAAGATTCCGACGGATTGCGAAGAACAAAAGGTGTTGACGAGATTTGATTCGAGGATTCGTGGTCGGAGTCAATTGTGGAACAAAATTACTTTTATCCCACAATTGAAGGGGCATGTGTTAACACCAAAATTTGGTAGGGAGTCCGACCTGTGGGTCCGGTTCGAAAAAAGAGTCCGTCCGGTGTAAGGAAGGATATTTTCGCAGATTTTCGGCAAAGAGATCTCGCGGTCGGCTATTTGCTCCGGTTCGGCAAAGGAACAAGAGAGCCGATTTTGCGGGATTGGACGATGACGTGGCTCAATCGGGGAGACGAATGGATGGATAGGCGATCGAGCTTAGTTAGGCAACGAATCCATTCGCAGCTTGTACTCAACAGGGTATAAATACGACCCCCGAATGTATGTAACGGACACAATCATTTCTCAATATACACCGGCCTTACGCCAAACCCTAGAGTCCTTGTCGTGTCGTCGAGTTCTTCGAGAGGGCCAATCGATCCGTCGACCTCCGTGAGTACCGCAACCTTGTATCATGTCTAGTATCATGCGGTGGATTTAGATCTGATGCAAGTAGTCTTGTTACCATGCTTCGTGTCATGCGGTAGATTCAAGCTTGGTTCAAGAGGGTTTCTTGTTAGATCATGAGCCATGCGGTAGGCTAAGATCTAGCTTGGAGCTAGTTATCGGCTCTATTGGATTTTGGCAAGATCCAATAGATTCATTAAGTTACCCCGTGTTAACTTGAGTTTTACTTTATGTTTTAATTCATGTAACACATCTTTGCCCAATCTAGATGGGTTTGGATCGGCTATATCTCTTTTATGATCCTTGTTCGAGTAGGTTTCATGTTTTGACACGTGGATCTTATGCTTTCCGATAGCCGAAACCGAATCAATCTAGGTTGTTACGTGTTGCGGGTTCAAGCTTGCTATGTTCGTATAAATCTTGAAAGAACCGGGTATCATGCGGTAGATGCAGGTTTTTGGGTTGCTTTGGAGCTAGTCATCCGGTGGATTAGATTCCCAAATCAATCTGATAGATTTATTCACGTGGTAATGTTTGTTCCTTCTTCATGGACCCCAAATCGGCTGTTCAGCCGCATTCGGTTATGTTTCTTCACGAGTAGATCACGTGCGTTGTTTATGTTTTAAATGATGTGTGCTTTTAGCTTTCCATATTTAGATTGTATCATGCGGTGGATAGATCTATTTGTGGAAAGTGGTACGGTTTTTCATGCAAGTTGTATCATGCGGTGGATAGATTTGTTTGATATCGTACCCGACGGATCTTAAAGCAACTAGACATGCGGTAGACTAGTGCTTGGATCTATGCATGCTTATTTAATACATGATCATGTCCGTGCTTTACTTTATTCATTTATTTAATCTTCATGGGGATCGGTCATGGCCTCGTGCATGTATCTTTGTTCAAATAAAGACCGATCGCTGTCATGCTTACGTCATCCATTCGGCAATGTTATTTTCCCCTTTTGCGGTTTCCTGAATGGTCGTGGATCTCTGGCAGATAGCTTTTCATAGCTATGTGTCATCTCATTTGGCTTCTTAGCCGTAAATATGGAACTGTCTGGTACCACCCGGCAAGTTCCAAGCTTTGATATCTAACTGCCTTATCTTTTGTTAATTTTCAGGAAAAATTGACTGGCACGTCTTTCGTTCTCTGTGCGTGTGAAGCCAGCTTTGTTCGGCTTGCTGTGTGATTGGCGTTGAGTGCACTTTTCGCGTCAACAATTTTGCCGTTCCATTCAAAAAAAAAAGAGGCCAGTCTAGAACCTTTATTAAGAACTGTGCCTGCCAGTGACCCTCCTCTCTCGTTCCGTGACATTCGTCATCCTATCTCGTATATTTGCTGACGTGACAGAAAATTTAACGCCTATGACCCTCTCGTGAGACTTGCCTAAGGGTATAGATGGTAACTCCTCGAATGAAGGAGTACGTGCTAACTCGATCTTATATATAAATTGGTGTGTTTTTTTTTTTTGGGTTCGTTTTTCAGATGCGAGACCCCTCTTTCCAACGAACCCAAGTTGGCATGCAGGCAGCGACGAGTCGAGTACGTGCTACCTCGATCTTATATATAAATTGGTGTGTTTTTTTTTTTTGGGTTCGTTTTTCAGATGCGAGACCCCTCTTTCCAACGAACCCAAGTTGCGGCATGCAGGCAGCGACGCCGTCTCGTCTCTCGCTCGGATGCGCTTAGCTGCATGGCCCATCCGATGATTGGAACGACGTATAAAAGGAGGACACGACAGAAAAAAAAAGAGAGGACACGACACGGCCAAGCAAGCTGGAGTGTCTTTGACTTTGACGATCGATCGACTCCCGGTCCCGGATCCCCGGCCTGCGCGGGGTGTACGTACTGTGTGCAATTGGCGCTTGCTCGCTTTGACCACCGCGGCGCGCCAGGTCTCGATCCATATCTGCGCCGTCCGATCCGATCCGATGCATGCGCGGACGGAACCGAGCATACCACGCGTGACCGTCATAAATGTGCATGCATGCATGCATGCATGCAGCGCGTACAATCCCAGAATACGTACGTCCAGCGCCGCAGCGCGTAGATGGAATGGAATCAATCAGGCGCGTGCGTGCGTTCCTGCGTGCATGCATGCAGCTAGAGCTAGACAGCAGCTAGCGCCAGCTGTAGAGCGACCGCGTGGAAGACACTGGAGAGCGCACATGCCATGCCATGCCATGCCATGCCATGCATCGTATGGGGTTTCAGCGGGCTCCCACGTCACTCACCACCGGGCGGGGGCCCATCTCTAGTCTACAGGTGTCTTTGCTTGCTTTTTGTCAGTCGTCGTCCAAAACCATTTTTTTTTCAAAAAAAGAAACAAATACTACTTCAGCTTCAAAAAAAAAAGCAAATACTACTTCAGCTCGATGGAGGTATCCGTTTAATTTTTTTTGAGACCAAGCCTTTTAATAAGTAAATTATATGAAAGATAATTTTGGCTTGAATCTGAGAAAAATGATGATGTGCCGTGGAGATAGTAAGGGCCCAACACAAACCCCTGACGATTGCGGCCATGGTGAAACTAAAAGGCCTCTGGCCCATAATGACTGATGCACAAACGACGGCCGACCGGGGTTAAGATCTCGGCCCAGCCTAGAAACTTAGCTAGTGTGAGGCCCAGTTGAAATATCCTGAAAGCAGCCCAGCAGCAGCTGCTCGCTCTCTCCCTCCATCCAGTAGTCATCCTATTCCTCTGCCTGCCCGCCCGCCCGCCCGCCCGTCGGCGCATCGCCGCCGCCGCCGCCCACCGTGTGTCTCGATTCTCCAACCAGCGGATGGAGATGGGTGGCTGCTACGTTGCTATATTGAGGCACGGAGGGAGGAGAGGCCGTCCCCTCCCGGAGGAGGATGCGCGCGGGTCCATCCCATCCATCTGGGCACCGGAATCTGCAGAGGTAGGCAAGAACCAAATCTCGTCTGTATTCGTCCATTCGTTCTTTCTCACCTCTATAGGATCGACACATTGTTTGATGCTCAGGTTAACGGGCTTACTTTTAATTATTAAAGCCTTCAAACCCGTAGGGCTTACTTTTCCCCATAGTTAATTTTATTATTCCTCGTCCTTCAACGACAAATCAGCTGGGCATTAATCCGGGGGATTCTGAAACTTGTCACCCTCTTTGCTAACTCACCCATGATAGAAATTCCCGAGTTTCATAATTTACGGCTCCGTGTTATCACGTCAGGGGGACGACCTCGATCCGTCATGTCATTATTGAGTTTCATAATTCTAACAAACAATCACCCAGTCAGAGCACAAACGTGAGTATATTATATAATCATTTTAGCGAAATGTCGCCCCTTTTTTTATTACATGGATGTATGTATGGAACCATAGCTGATGATGGTCCATAGGAAAGCCACACGTACACATCCAAATCCCATGAGCATTGGAACAGCCATATGCCCCCACATGCTCAAATCACGCACACACCACATACACTCAACATACTCGTACAAAGCATGCAGACATGCTTTGCAATCAAGAGACCGGAAAGCCACACACACACCGACACACACACACACACAAGTAAGGGAAATCCAAACAGATACATGAGCATATAAAGCACATCTGCACACACGCGCACGGACACTTTGCAGAATCACACCACTCTGAGAGGAGATGATGCACAGGCAGCAGGCAGCACAGCACCCAAGCACCACACACACCGAGGCTAGAATCGGTGATGAATGGATGGAGTAGGAAGTATGGAGAATGGAAACCTTAGAACTCTCCCTGGCCAGTTAGTGCCAATTCTTAGAAGCAGGAGGACAGTAGAAACACTCGTTCATCATCTTCTTCTGGTATGCTTCCTTTGTCTCTGTCTTTTTGCCTTGTCTTCTTGTGTGTAATAACAGGACGCCCTTTATGTGCTGTAATTATTTTGTCCATCTGATGAGGGTCAACTTCACCATTCAACTCAAGCTCCTGCAGTTTCGGAAGGTGTTCGATGCCAGAGAGAGACTCCATCTTGGTGAAGGACCAAACGATCTTCTCCAGATTAGGAGCAGAGCCATCAGCGAAGCTAAAACTGTTGATATTAGAGCAATCAACAATAAGAAGCTCAAGCTTTGGAAATTCATGTTTGTCCAAGGAAATTTGTTCTCCGTCCAAAGATTTCTTCGAGAGCACAAGGCAGCGCAGGCTTGTTTTTGTGGCCAAATATTTTAGATCATCTGTCTTTATTTGGGTGTCACTAAGAGTCACCTTGGCAATTTGGTCACCTTTGAGAAGTGACGAAAGGAGAAATTTGCCACCCTTCAACTCGATCTCCTTCAGTTTTGAAAGGTTTCTGACCCCAGCAATCTCAGACTCATTTGTCAAGGACAAGACCATCTTCTCGAGCTTAGGGGCTGCTCCTTCTTCAAATATGATGTTGGTAACCTTGGAGTCCTCAGCAAGCAGAAAGTACTTGAGATGTTCGAACTCTTTCACCTTGAAGATGAAGGTGGTTTCAGTGGTGGTTTTGCTTTGAGTGTTTTCCACCACAGCTCCGTTTTCAGTGCTTTGTGCCATGGCTCTGTTCTGAGTGTTTTGCACAGCAGCTGTGTTCTGAGTGTTTTGCTCCACGTCCCTGTTCTGTGTGTTTTGCTGGGGAGCTCCTTCCTGAGTGTTTTGATTGGGAGATCCACTGTCAGAGCTTTCCTTATGAGCTTCTGCGTCATCAGGAAAAAATGAGAGGAATTTGTTGCATTTTAACTCAAGCTCCTTCAATTTTTGAAGTCTGCCGATCCCACAGATAGATCTTATGTTGCTAAAGGACAAGACTATCTTCTCAAGCTCAGGAGCTGCTTCATCTTCAAACTTGATATCAGTCTGGGTCATGCCTTTTCCAGTGCCGGATGTGTTTGCTCCTTCAACAATAAAGTACTTGAGATTCATGTAATCATTCTCTTTGAAGGTAAGCACTTTGCTGTCGTATGCATTGTGCCGGAGCCTGATACAACGCAAGTTGGGAAGCTTTGCAAGGATTGCCAGATTCTTTTCTTTCAACAAGGTGCGACTCAAAGTTACCTTGGCAAGTTCATTGCTACCTCTGGCCAACATTGAAAGAAGCCTAATCCTGTTTGTGAATCCGTTGATGCTTAGGCTCTCAAGAAGTTTGGAAGGCTGTATCAAGCGATGGTAAATATCACCACTTATGATCTTTTTCAGATCGGCATTTTGACTTGTGGTTTCAGGTAAAGTGATTGAAAGAGATTGGAGGCAATCTTTAAGGTCACTGATTGCTCGAAGAAAATTCCTGAGGTGATCTTCATTATCATCGACAACCACATCGAGCTTCCTGAGCTGCCATAGCTTTCTGATGTCTTTTAACTCACTTCCTTTTTTTGAAGCCTTCACTTTTGATAGCACCTCCATGTTTTCCATTTTCTCAATCTTGTGAGGGATCCCGACATAGGAGAACGAGTCATTGTCCCTAACAAGCTTGTCATGATTGCTAGTGTCTGGATCAACATGACCAGCAAGCAGGCGCCTGAGCTTCAGGAGCACAATATTTCTTGTATCACGCTCAGGCACCCTGGTTTGCCGGATATCCAACACTTCCAGCTCATGGAGGTTGTTGATTTCACTGGGCAGATGGGTAATGCCTGTTCCCCTCAGACTCAGATACTTGACAAGTAGTATCTTATTGCAAATGTCCTTGAGGTAGCGGTGGTTCTTGTCCAAGCAATGGCAACCTTGTAAATCTAGCAACTTGAGAAATGGTAGTTGAGGTGAATATGTCGGTAGCTTCTTCACAAAATTGTCAATGCTGTCAGAGGCGCGAAGTCTGAGCCCACTGAAGATGGAGAAGTGGCGAGCCAAGAAATGGGATAGGCGTGCATCCAGAATATGTTGTTTCTTGGCAGCCTTTCTTATAAATCCATGAATCAGATCACCTAGCATACAACTTTTGACCTTCCCTGCAGCACCAATATCAGCAGGCCAAAGAAGCCATTGGTTGATAAGACTGTCAAAACATCGCTCAGCATGGCGAACTGAAGTTGGCCAATCTCTCTTGGCTATCAGCCCTTCTGCAAGCCATCGCCCTGTTAAGACTGATCTCTCGATTTCGTGACCTTGAGGGAAGATAGCTAGGTATAGCAAACAAGTCCTATGTTCTGTGGATAGACCTCTGTAAGAGAATTTGAATATCTTTTTGGCATTTGTGGCCAATGATAATTTGTTGGAATCATGAAGGGCATCGTGTAACCTTCGCAGTTGGTCCTTGCTCCTTTTAGGATTAGCATAGAAAGCATGAGCAAACATTTTCATGCACAGTTCATGTGGATAGCACTTATCCAGGATGCCACGTAGAATCTTGGATATGTTGCTGGCATCTTCATTTTCTGCTGGGACCTGCTGCAGGCTTGTAAGCTGGATCACAATATCATGGTAGCGACCAACAATAGAATAGGTTATAGGCTCCCCCTGCGGATAGCAATACTCTTTGGCCTTGTGGTCTTGGGTTGTGATGATTATCACTGCAATTGAACTACCAGCAGTGTCGGGATCCCCCAACAGCACCAAAGCTTTCCTGGTCTCTTCCCAATATAGTGATACGTAGTCTTTGTCATCTTGGAGGATAATCAGGGTCTTTTTACCTTGCAAATGCTCGTTAATCTCGTCCACTATCCCTTTGAGCAGCAGCTGCTTCTGAATCAGTTGCATGATTCTGGGGAGGCTCTCCACTGCTTCTTTTATAGCCGCAGCATTTCTATTTGCAGGTGTCTTGGGACCAGAGTAGATGCCTTGCAGCTGGCTCTGTTCCTGTTCCCCTATGAAGTCTAGTGTGATCGTGTTGCCTGGGCCTTTGATCTTCAGCCGTGTCGTCTTCTCCGATGGGATCTCATCACCAGGTTCACTCTCCTTGGTTCTATCTTTGGCATCACTGTTTGCTTGCTGCTCCCGTTTGATTTCTAGTGTAATCGTCTTGTGGTTAGGGGACAGAGCCGGCGTTCCGGATGCTGCAGCAGCAGCAGCAGAGCTGCCTGCGTCTTGTTGCTTCTTGCTGCTGACAGGGTCAAGGTACACCTTCCGTAAAATGTCTTGATATTGTGTAACATGGAGACGAATTGGGGGCCGCTCACCATCGATGTCTTCTATATGTGATTTCAGCATTTCGGCCATCTCCTCTATAATAGTTTCCGACGATGACAATTGTTCTTTCTCTGGATTTGTGAGAGGCCACTCTGCGTTGAGCCTTAGAGCCTGGAGGACTACACCTAAGGGTTCCTCGTAGGAGACAGAGTTCTTGCTTTTTTCTTCTTCAGTGTTACTTTTCGTCTCGTCTTCTATCACCATCTTCTTGACTTCTTCAACCTTGGCCCTGATCTTTTCAATCTTATCGGAGAAATCAATTGCATCAATCTTTCTCCACATATCAAGGAATACTTCACTTTTGTGCTCGTAATGTGATCGACTGTCTTCCTTGCATTCTTGCAGGATGTAGGAGAGGATCTCCCTGGTGAGCAGTGGAAGATCCCAAGGGTAGTGCACTTCTGGCAGGTTGATCCAGACTGATTTCTCAAAACAATGAGCTTTCGCCAAACCCATAGCTTCACGTGCAACGGCGCTGCCACTCTCTGCATCCGGTACGACAATGGAGATGGATGATATGCCCCCCTCCATTTCGGTTCTGGCTTGCAGCTCGAGCCAGTCGGCTAGTTTCTTGGATAAGTAGTCCTCCATAGTGCAAGGCTCTAGAGCTCTTCGTCGACGGGCATCAGAGCTGTCGGCTACCACCGTCATCTGATTATGAACGTCGTCGTCTTCGTCGTACCCATCGTTATTGTCGTCTTCGTCATCATCATAGCCTTCTTCATCTTGTCTGGCCATAAGCATGCCAGAAGCAGCTTCAGCCGACGTCCCCGCCGGGAGCTGCACGCCGTACCTGAACCTCCGGTCACTGATGTCGCGTGCCCGCTCCTTGAGCTCGCGCAGCCGGATGGCCGTGCTGTGCTGGGCGAGAAACTTCTGCACCAACCAGTAAGACCACCAGGTGTAGCGCCGGAGGCCGCTCCGGGCACGGTGGATCGCTGGATCACGGCGCTGAAGGTAGATGCAGAGGCTGCATTCGTTGGCGAGATCCTGGACCTGCTTCATCCACGTGCGCACCTGCTCGTTGTGCACGCCGCCAGGCGGCGTCGTCCTGGCCAGGTGCTCCAGGAAGCTGTTCATGCTCTCCATCTCCTCCTTGATGAACCTCATGTCCTTCCCGATGCGTCCTAGCAACTGGACCTCGTTGCTGAGGATACCCGGCGCCGAGGTTGTTGGGGAATTCGGAAAACACATCACCCTCGAAACGTCGCAGCCTAATGGCACTCTCAAAGTATGTTTTTCGGGAGCGGGAATTCGCGAATCCGGGAAGTCCGAGGCCTACGAAGTCTCGAATTCGCGAATGTGCGAGTTCGGGGGATTTTGATTCGGTGAAGAGGTGAAGTCATGAACACGCGGAAGCCCGGAACCTCCACCGCGGAAAGCCCGAACTTCGGAGATTTGCCGATTCGGGAATCTAGTGAAGACTCGTTCGGGACTCGGGAGCAAGGACATGCACGAACCCGCGGGAAGCGGGAGCCACTTCGAGAATCCGTGAAGGACTCGGTTCGGGAATTTCGGGCGAAGACATTCGCGAATCACGGGAGAAGCAAAGTCAAAGCCGTAGTCCCGGAAAGTCCGGGTTTAGAGTGTGAACTAGTGGCGGACTTGTAAATGTGAAAGGGGAGAAAAGACATTCTTGTGTGCGTTCACATTAGGAATATTCTCTCGAGCCCGAGGGTGTTATCGGCATGTAAAAGTCCCTTCGTCTCCCTATAAAAGGGGGCGCAAGGGCACGTGTAAACGGATGGAGACTTTTTTGGGACTTGTGCTATTTGCAGAGAGCATCACTGTCTCTTTGCGCCCTTATTGTGTACCTGAACGTGTTGAAAACCTCACTCGTGTTTGGGTAGTTATCCGAATTTTTCGGGTATCCCCCCAACATTGGCGCCCACCGTGTCTCAGCCGAAAAAGAAACTCACGATGCCACCTCAAAAGAAATCCAAGAAGAATGCCCCAGTACAGGCGAACCAGGATGATCACCTTCCCACCCAAGGAAATGAAACTTCGTTTGTTCCTGAATCCTCGAACGTAACGGACCGGCAGCCGAAAAGAGAAGCTCGAAGCCCTCATGAAGGCGAGGGCAGAGAAAACGACTCACATCCAAGAACAACCTACCGAACACCAAGAGCACGAAAGTGTTGATGCCGATGATGATGCCATAGACGGACGCCTAGCCATGGTCCACCAAAAGATTCAACAACTACAGAGGGATAAAGAAAAGTTCGCGGCTCAGTTGCAGGCGAAAAGAAAAATCTCTGAAAAGCTAGAACAGCTGAACAAAGCAAAAGAACAAATACAGGCAATTCAGAGAGAAATTGACGAGATGAAAGAGCAAGAGAACAGCTCCCTGTGGCAAGAAACACCGCAACAGAACACCGCGCCTGCAAGAGAATCCCCGAAGGAAAACTTCTTCGCGGGAAATGGAGTCTCACACTTCGTGGATTCTGAATCACCACTGTCAATAGGGCTGCAAACAGCACCTTGGCCGCCGAAGTTCAAGCCGCCTCTCTTCCCAAGTACAACGGTTTCGGAAACTCCGTGCGCTTCCTCATGAGATACGAGTCGGCTCGTGAATTCGGCGGGGAGGAGATGATGTCGCACTTGCCAAATCCTTCATCATAGCTTGCAAAGGACCAGCATCGAATTGGTACTCATTGTCGCCTCCACACTCGATCTACAACCGGGTAGATCTCAAGACAAAGTTCATGCAAGCGTTTCGGATGTTCCATGACACAACGTACCGAAGCTTCGGATTTGTATAACGCAAGCGAAGGACGGGGAACCACCGCGAAATTTCGTGAGAAGATTCATGCAACGGAGAGGTCTCGGATCCCGGATGCCGATGACAAGACAACGATCAAGGCACCGATCAAGGGTCTCACCCCGGGGCCAACGGCTTCCCACCTCACAAGAAAGAAGCCCGAGACGGTTGAAGAATTATTTCGGGAATTGGAGGATTACATCCCCGTCCGACGATGACCACCGCAAGAGAGTAGCCGAACGAAACGAGGCAAGACAGGCGGCAGAGATATGACCCGGAGGGCACCACCCCAAAGCATCCGCGAAATGTAAACGGTGTTGGAAATCCTCGGCAACAACAAGAAAGCGAGCCAAGTGCCGGGGAGGATTCGATCAAAGAGGAAGGGGGAGAGGAAGAGGAACCCCAAACCTTCCGAACCACAACCCGAGAGATCCCCACTTCTATTGCCGCTATCATGAAAGAGGTCACAAGACCGAAGGGTGCCCCGAGACAAAAAAGAACATGGCACGAATCCGGCAGAAGAGAAGGCACCGATGAGCATCGCATCTTCGATGCCAACCCGCTTCGGCCGAACTTCCGGCCGCCGCCAGTTCGCGAATTCGCGACCAAGCTCGTACCGGTTCGAAGCAATTTCCACAATCGCAATCAACATGGCAGCCTTCACAAGAATTCTTCCCTCGGTCGCAAGCAATACAATCAATCCAAAGGCGGCCACAACCCATTCGGGAAATCTTGCCACCGCCACCGGAAAGCTCATCAAGGCCTCGGTCAAGTTCGGGACCTCGAACTCCAAAGCATTGCCATCGTTCGGGACTATCATGCCAATCACAGGCGGATCCGCCATGGAGTTTGAAACAAAGAAGCAAATAAGCAACTACTTCGGATCCGTGAAGGTGCCAATCACCTTTACGAAGAAGATTTCAGTCGAAATCCGCGATCCACAATGATGCCATGGTGATTGAAGTCAACATTCTTTGGATGGGTCATAGGAAAAATCTTGGTGGACAACGGGAGTTCGGCGGACATCTTATTCCCGAAAACATTCGAGAAAATGAATCTGAGTCAGCACATGTTGGACCCACCAGAGTACCCATTGCGGGGGTTCGGCGGGAAGCCCATCAAGCCGCTTGGAAAAATATCACTCCCGCTTTCTTTCGGGGATCTTGAGAATGCCAGAACTGAGAACCTCACCTTTGATGTGGTTGACATATATCACCCGTATCTTGCGATCTTCGGCGGGGGTTTCATGAACAAGTTCGATGTTGTCATAAGGCAACAGCTTCCTTTGCATGAAGATGCCCCGCGCCCAAAGGGGTTATCACGGTATTCGGCAATCAACAAGAGGCCGTAAACATAGAAAAGGGCCACACGCCCGGTCAAACGAATGTGTATCACCGAAAGCACTCGAAGAGAGAAAGCAAGTCTATGAAGAGCCGAAGCGGGACAAAGAGAAAAATAATATAGCCGCGAGAAGATGAAACAAAGAGAGTGTACCGGACGATATGCCCGACAGAGCAGTCATAATAGGGGCGAACCTCAGCGCCGAAGAGGATGATGAACTCATACGATTCCCGAACGAAACAAGGATGTTTTTGCATGGTCAGCCAAAGATTTGCAAGGCGTTGACAGAGACATAATCGAGCATGTCCTCGAAACAGATGACAAGATACCACCCAAAAAGCAAAAACTCCGAAAATGTCCGACGAAAAGGTCAAGGCAAGAGAAGCGAAGTTCGAGAGATTGCAGGATGCCCAAGTGATCGGAGAAGTCAAGTACCCGGTTTGGTTAGCCAACACCGTGCCGCTCAAGAAGAAAAATGGCAAATGGAGGATGTGTATTGACTTCACCGATTTGAACAAGGCGTGCAAGAAGGACGATTTTCCCTTGAAAAGGGTAGACAAAATCGTGGATGATGCGACCAACGGTGAGATGCTTTCGCTCCCGGACATGTTCTCTCGGGTATCATCAAATCGAGTTCGCAAAGAGTACGAAGAGAAGACAAGCTTCATCACTCCTTTCGGAACATTTTGTTTCGTAAGAATGCCGAGAGGGGTCGAAGAATGCGGGGTGCACGTTTTCAAGAATGATAGCAATAGTGCTTTGCACCGCCAGATTCGGAGAAATATCTTGGCATATGTGGATGACATAGTTGTCAAAAGTGTTCGGAGAAAAGACCATATCGGTGATTTGGCGTAAACGTTCGCGAACTTGAGGACGACGAACTTGAAACCGAACCCGAAAAATGTGTGTTCGGGATTCACAAGGGGAAAGTTCTCGGATGCCTAGTTTCAACGAAGGGCATTGAGGCAAACCCCGACAAGATCAAGGCTTTGATGGAAATGCAAGAGCCGGCCTCGGTGAAAGATGTTCGAAGTTGACGGGGGAGAGTGGTCGCCCTTAACGCATTCATTCCCGCAGCCGCGAGAAGAAGTCCGCCATTCCGCCAAGTTCTCGAAGTGCCAAGAAATTCCAAAGTGGGCCGAACCTCGAAACAAGCTTTTCGCGAATTGAAAGACTACCCGTCCAAAGCATGACCAAGCTCTGTCCTCCCGAGCCAAAATCGCCGCTTCGCCGTATGTGTCCGCATCAAATTCGGCGAAAGCGCGATCTTTGGTACGGAGAAGGAAGAAGAAGGAAAGCCGAGGCAAATCCCTCGTATATTTCGCCTCCGAGGCATTGTCCGGTTCCAAGGTTTTCTATTCCGAACCGGAAAAAATCGCGTATGCGGTCATCATGGCAACGAAGAAAGCTAAGGCACTACTTCGAGGGCCACGAATAAGAGTTATCACCAACCAACCGTTAAGTGACTCCGTTCGCAAACAAGGAGGCATCTACTCGAATCATCAAGTGGGGTGCTTGAACTCTCCGAGTATGTAGTGGATTTTGAAAGAAGGAGTGCAATAAAATCACAAGTACCGGGCGGACTTCGTCGTGGACCGGACCTCACCTACTCGAATATGGAGGAAAACATGCCCGAACCTTGGGTAGTGCGGTGTGATGGAGCATGGTGTTACAAGGGGGTTGGAATTTCGGTACCGTTGTAACATCACCGACGGGCGTGGTTATAAGATATGCAAGCACGGCTCGTATTCGCGAACAATGAATACTCCACGAACAATACAACGGAGTACGAAGCTCTACCGCGGCACCGAGAAAAATGAAAGCCTTGGGGCGACAGACCTTCATAATCGAACGGATTCGAAAGTAATCCAACACATCGAGAAGGAAAGCGAGGCCGGAATCCGAGCTTCTCATGAAGTATCTTGAAAAAGTCGAGAAATGGAAAGACACTTCGGAGGATATTCGGTTCGAAGCATATCCCAAGGGATGATAACAATGAAGCGGATAAGCTCGCGAAGGCGGCGGCCCGAAATCAAGAGCTACCACCGGATGTGTTCTTTGAAATCATCAGAGAGCCTTCCATCAAAGATTCACGAACTCAAATCGTGAACATGGTGGAAATTCCGGATCGGAGAGCGAAATAATGGCCTACTTGAGGGGACATTACGAACCACAAGATGAACTGGAAGAGAAAAGGTTGAGGCAAAGGGCTCGGGGCTACACTGTGGTAAATGGAGAATTGTACAAATCAGGAGTCACTGAACCTTGGCTACGCCGCATCACCTCCGAAAAGGTCGTGAACTCCTAAAAGAAATTCACGGTGGATTTTGTGGGGCACACATAGGCACCGGGGCTTTGGCCGCGCAAGGCGATAAAACAAGGGTTCTATTGGCCAACCATCAACATCGACGCCAAGATGTTGGTTCGGCAATGTGAAGCATGCCGAAGACGGCAAATCGGCCAGAACCGCCTTCAATGCCGCTTCATTTAATTCCTCCAACTCGGCCTCTCGCAAAGATGGGGCATGGACCTAGTAGGCCCGTTGCCAACGGCTCGGGGTAATTGCCGATTCGCGGCCGTAGCGGTCGACTATTTCACGAAGTGGGTAGAAGCAAAACCACTCGCGAACATCACGGCGGCAACAGTTCGAAATTCTTTTGGCGTAACATAGTCGCGAGTTCGGAGTTCCTAGAGAACCGACGGTTGATAATGGCAAACGCTTGATCGCTATACCTTCAAAGAGTATTGCGGAACCCCGGGCACACAAGTGAAATTTTCGTCGCTTTATCATCCACAGTCCAATGGAGCGAGTTGAAAGAGCCAATGGCCCGATTTTTTCGGGAATCAAGAAATGCTTATTTGATCGAAAAAAGGGAAAATGGGTGGATGAACTTCCAAAGGTGATGCGGTCTCACAACACCACGGTTTCAAGGGCAACGGGTTTCACACCTTTTCGCCTACTCTTCGGGACTGAGGCTATGACACCAGAGGAGATCAAGAATGAAAGCATGAGAGTCTTGAAAGGAAAAGAGATAGAGGAAATTGACAAGAAGGTGGAGAAAGACATGATAGAACTGACAATCCTCGAAGCAGTAGAAAACATTGAGAAATACCAGAGAGAGACAAGAGCGTGGAGAGACAAAAAGGTGGTCCGGAAGGACATCAGAACCGGTGATCTTGTCTTGAAAAGAAAGAAAAATTGGGAAAACCCAGGAAAGCTTCATGAGTCATGGGAAGGGCCTTACATAGCTAAGGAAACAAATATGCCAGGGGCTTTTCGCCTGATGGAGCAAACTGGCGAAGAGTTGCCGTATTCGTGGAATGCCGACAGCTTAAAGAGGTATTATCCATGAAGATCTTAGTTGTACATAAGTGTAGTAGATAGCGGTTTTTCAATTTTCGTAAGTTTACATCGTAAGAAAATAAAAACCCGAGTCACGTGTCTATAAGTGACTTCGAAAAAAAAATTAGTTTTATGTCTTAATCGTAGTTCTAGAATAAGAAGGACCGTACTCTTTTCCTTGCAAAGGGGCTCTAAATCAAGAGGCAAGGTTTTTAACGAGGCGGATCCCGTGTAAATACTCTTTCCGATATATATATATGAAAAGAGTCTTCCCCCAAATTGCATGTTTCGTATTTTGTGTCTCGAGAATTCCATCGTGAAAAAAAAAGAAAAAGTTCGTGAGAAAAGGCTTCGTGATAGCCAGAATTCCATCGTGAAAAAAGAAAAAGTTCGTGAGAAAGGCTTCGTGATAGCCGAATTCCATCGTGAAAAAAGAAAAAGTTCGTGAGAAAGGCTTCGTGATAGCCGAATTCCATCGTGAAAAAGGAAAAAGTTCGTGAGAAAGGCTTCGTGATAGCCGAAATTCCATCGTGAAAAAAGAAAAAGTTCGTGAGAAAGGCTTCGTGATAGCCAGAATTCCATCGTGAAAAAAGAAAAAGTTCGTGAGAAAGGCTTCGTGATAGCCAGAATTCCATCGTGAAAAAAGAAAAAAAGTTCGTGAAAAAGGCTTCGTGATAGCCGAAATTCTGTCGGGGAAAAAGAAAAAAGTTCGTGAGAAAGGCTTCCTGATAGCCGAAATCCCATCCATCGAGGGATTCCCACTGAAAAGGCCTGAGACAACAACAAGTTGTGGCCTAGAAAAATCCCATCCATCGAGGGATTCCCATCGAAAAGGCCTGAGACAACAACAAGTTGTGGCCTAGAAAAATCCCATCCACGAGGGGATTCCCATCAGAAAATTCGCATGATGATTTCGAAAAAGTGAATGTCTAAGGATTTGTTTGTGTTTTCTCACTCGATATAGATTGTTAAAATTTTTTTTTTTTCAGGTATCATCGTTGTAAGAAAAGAGCAAGGGGCTCCGTCAAGCGATCGCAGAAAAACCTTGGTTGAAGCAACCGAGGGTTGCTGTATCAACCGAGGCAAATCCGCCAGTCCGGTCAAGTCCACAAAATTCGGAACAAATTTTGTCGACTTGCGCATTAGCAATTGAGATTCGCAAAACTAAGGAAGACTACTCTCATAAAAATACGCTAGAAATTCGAGAATAGTAAGGTTCGCGAATCTGCAATTTAGTTTTCATGCGAAACGGCAAGCGGGGAGGGTGACGTTTTTTCAAAGAAAAAACATATTCATTGCCTTATTCGCATAAAAACTCCCGAATAGTTCCTCAAGAATTACAACAATCAACACGAAACTTAGAATGACGGTTCTACTACATGTCCGGGTTTACAAACGTTGTTGTCAGCTACATCGCTAGCATAGGCGAACTCAGATGAACCGGCTAAGGGGCTAAGGGGCTCCGTCTTCGGAGCTCTCGTGGATCGCGAAGTAGAGGATGCGTAACGACTCTTTTTACGAAGCAAGAAAAACGAAGTGAGATCAAAACAACCTATAGAAAATTTAAGCGAGGCCTCAAGCCAAAAGTCGGAAAAATCTTGCTCAGGATGTGCTTGTTTGAATAGACGCCATGCTTCACCACTAACAAACATTCTATCTCGATGAATTCGTAGTGGTAGCACGTCCTGCGCAGGCCCAGCTTGCAGGACCTGCGCAGGTTAAAATATACAAAACATCTGTTCAGAAATGTTTGACGAATCTACACAAACGTACAGCCGACCCCCAATCCACACAAAAGTTCAAACATGTCGTTTAATTCATAACATCCACCTTCGGTGAGTCTTCTTCTGGTTCGGGGACTTGTCCACGATCGTTGCCACCGTCGGCTAGCTGCTCTTTCCGCCGCTTCGTCGCCGCCCGAGCCGTCCTCACCGGATTCTCCCGAACTCTCCCCGGAGGACGATTTTTCGGGAGACGCGGCGGCACGTTCTCGCTCCTCCTTTTCTCTTAGGCCGCGAAAGAAAGAGAAGAGTAAAGAAATCTTAAGAAACCGGAATACATACGACGAACATAAGTCACGAAATAGACCAAAGAATTACCTCGTCAAGCTTTGCCCGCGCAACGATCCTTAGCCATATCCGCCCCGCCAACCATCCGGAATTCCTTCGCGAACTTTAGCTTTATAGCAATAACGTCGGGGTTGTCTTGAAGTATAGTTTCGCCGGTAACGCATGGGAACCGAGAAAGGTTCGCGCGAAACTTTGCCAAGTCAACACGGCCGTAGTCGTGAAGGACCTTCGAATGCTTTCCACGAAAAGGATACGGCAAAATTGCCGCACCGAGAGATGACTTCGGGGAGAACCTTGAATTCTTCCTCGAGCCGGTCCATAAAATCGGAGATATCAATATCATCCGGAAGAGGAGCCGGACGAACACCATACTCATTCAAGGACTTCGGTACTCGGCATAAAGCAACTTTAATCTTCCCGAAATTTCCGAAATTTGTTTCTTCGAAGATTCACCTTCGCCATCGCCGCTTTCTCAAGATCTACGATTTTCCGATCCTTCGAGCTCGGTGACTTGGCAAGGCCGGCGTTGTTGATACGGAGATCTTCGAAGAATCTTGGTAGCACGCTCTTGTTGTTGCCGAAGTTTCTCGATCATACTCGGGTCATCTTCGTGAGATTTCCGAACCTTCTCCGAGTTCTTTCTTGGAATCCTCGAGCGCGGCTTCGGCGACCTTCTTCTCGTCCCGATCCTTTTCAAAGCCTCGGCCCGGCTCGGATACCTTCTTTTCCGGCTCTAGGTTCGTGGATTCCGCGAGACCAAACTTGCGCTCCAACTCCTTGGACTTCCGAGAAAGTTCCTCATTAATCTTCTCCCCGCTCGAAAAGTCGCTCTATGGCAACTTTCCCGAGCATAGAGTACTTGAGAGTATAGTCTTCATGGAAGCGCGCAAGTTTCGAAGGAGAATAGGAATGCAACGCATTCTTGAATTCGAAAAATTCAAGAATAAACCTCAAGTGAAAATTCTACGATCACGAATCGCACAAGGGGACGGTGAGAATCAACGAACCTTGCTTGCTTTGAAGTGCCGCATAGTGACTTGTTTGGTCGAACCCGAAGAGGCCTTCCCCCGAGGTGAAGGGGTAGTTTCGGAGATAGATAGAGGCCTTTTTTCGGAGCCTTGAGCGGCTTCTTCGGGTTGTTCCGACGCACCTTCTCCTCGTTTCATCAACAATTGTGGACGATTTCCATAGAGTTAAAAACTTGGACGTCTTGCCCCCGACGCCAATTGTCTCGAAACCAACACGCAACGGTTTGCCGCGATGAGACGTACCAAAGCTTTTGTTAAAGGCGGCCAAGGAAGGAGAAGGCGCTTGGTCTTCGGGGACAACCTCCCGAACTTCGATCAATGGGATATTTTCGGAAGAAGGGCCATCCCTTTGAATGGTCCGCTCAAGATCACGGGCAAAGTCGGAGGAGACTTGATCAGCGGCAGTGACATCGGCGGCGGGGAATTTCGGCGGCGGCAGGGGATTCAGGGTGAGCAATAGTTTCGGCAGCAACAGTGGGCTTCTCAGCAGCAGCAGGAGACGGCTCCCTTCGGACTTCGGGAGCAACATCTGAAAAGGAATCGATGTCGACGAACTCATTTTCGGAACCGACGGGACAAATGTCTCGAAAGTTAAATAATGGCCAGAGGAAAACACCTTTGGGACTATCTGGCTTCGTGGGAATGTCGTCGTCGAAGGCGGACGGAACTCGCCGGACTCCGGAGGAAGAAACCTTCTTCACAGCCTTCTTCAACTTCTTGCGGCCCATCTGGGCAAGCCGGAAGCGGCACGGAGTTCGGCTTCTGAAGTTTGAGGTTCGGAGGTCCTTCGTTTACGCTTCGACGACTCGAGTGATCTGGTCCTCGAAGGCTTCACTCCCGAAGATGTTCCCTCGGTGGCAGGTGACAAGTTTCGCTTCGACGATCTAATTCGAGGAGCGTTGATTGGAGCGGCTGAGCACCGTGGCCACGGCGACGGCGGGGAAGTTTCGGTTTCGGACCGGGGCTTCGAGAGCCGAAAAATTTGTCACCGCGGATCTCCGAAAAGACGCGGTTGATCTTCTTCTTGTGCTTCACCAGGGCCTTGTATGCTTTGTATTCGTTCATGGTATACTCGCCTACCATGACATTGACCTTCTTCTCAACTTCGTCCATAAAATCCTTGGCGCTTTGGCCCTCGCGAAGTTTAATCCCGAACTTCGGGAAAGGAACCTGCCGATCTGCCCAGTTGACGTTGTAGTCCACGATTTCGGCAGGGGACCAGCCCTTCGAGATAGGCCAGATTCGCGCGGCGACGAATTCTTCGATGATGTCGCGGCCGCCGAGTATCGTGGCCGGCCGATGGAATGCACTCTCACAATTCCGAATTCCTAGGGCTCGCCGGGGTTGTACTTCCCCACATTCATTGCGGTGAGGGGCGCGATCGGACACGGCGGCTTCGGCACATTGACCTTCGGGTAAAACCGAGTAGGATTTCCAATCGTCGGAAAGGTTAGTCTTGCGGCAGGGGGAAATCGGATTCGGGTAATCCCTTGTCGGGTGTTTTGGCGTCGGGTATTGAAGGTACAGCGGCGTGCGTCGGGCCGTGATAGAACCGCCCGTCTTCGCCTTTCACAACTTCCGAATAATCACCGGTTCGTAGAACCCGGTGAAGGCGTCGATGGTAGGACCGCACCCGAAGGTCTTCGTAATCCAAATAAATTTTGATACTTCGAGAAAAGACGTCGGGGTAAGGCTCGGTGGATCTTCACCGAGAATGCATCAAGAATCGCCGTAGCACCGGATCACAAGGGAATCGCAGCCCACGGATGAAGAAGTCCCGAAAAACCACAATTTCCCCAGGCTTGGGAGTGGGAATTGTTTCATCGAGTGGGCGCGCGCCGGCCCCGGAGAGAAGAATCCGGCCTTCTCGTACTCACGAATAATATCGCTCGTCACCTTCGACTCTCCGAAGGCAAGCGAGGGTGGCAGGGGGCCGAAGTCCTCGGATGACCGGATCGTCTACCCCAAAGATCCACATCCCCGACGTCTTCGCCGCCATCGGACCCGGCCTCTCCGTCTTCGCGACTTCGAGAACCGCTAGGTGATCCGGCATCTTCGGCGGGTGCGGCACGGTCGCACTTTCGGCGGCCTTGATCGAGTGGGAGACCGGCGGCCGATCAACTCCTCGGTAGTCATGGGTCTAGCTGTATTTCTGATGCGAGCCACCTAGCGAATATGAGCATTCAGACAGCTTAGACTAATAGTCGAAAAAGAAGCTACGAAAATCGTAACATTACTACACCAAAGTTTAACGAACTAACGAAACAACAAAGCAAAACATAAGGGAATACCTTAGAAAAGCGCGAACAAGGCCTGGAGTTCGCAAGTTTTCTAGCAGAGAAAGCTAGTTCCGCGAAGGAAGGAAAGTGTGAAAGTCGTGAAAGGCGCGAGAGCAGTAAAAATTTTTTAACGACGCCGCCGCCTATTTATAGGGCCGGGAGGGGCGGTTTCGCGAAGTGCGCCTCGATTCAACCGCCGTTGCCTCCTTGAGTGACGCGTGTCCCCTCCGACGTTCCGAGGGTGACGTTTTTTACTAAATTTCCGAAAAGTTCGTGGAATCGGATCGTCGGAGTCAACCCGCTTCCCCGAGGGGCTAGTGTTGGGGAATTCAGGAAAACACATCACCCTCGAAACGTCGCAGTCTAATGGCACTCTCAAAGTATGTTTTTCAGGAGCAGGGAATTCGCGAATCCAGGAAGTCCGAGACCTACGAAGTCTCGAATTCGCGAATGTGCAGAGTTCGGGGATTTTGATTCGGTGAAGAGGTGAAGTCATGAACACGCGGAAGCCCGGAACCTCCACTCGCGGAAAGCCCGAACTTCGGAGATTTGCCGATTCGGGAATCTAGTGAAGACTCGTTCGGGACTCGGGAGCAAGGACATGCACGAACCCGCGGGAAGCGGAGCCACTTCGAGAATCCGTGAAGGACTCGGTTCGGGAATTTCGGGCGAAGACATTCGCGAATCACGGGAGAAGCAAAGTCAAAGCCGTAGTCCCGTAAAGTCCGGGTTTAGAGTGTGAACTAGTGGCGGACTTGTAAATGTGAAAGGGGAGAAAAGACATTCTTGTGTGCGTTCACATTAGGAATATTCTCTCGAGCCCGAGGGTGTTATCGGCATGTAAAAGTCCCTTCGTCTCCCTATAAAAGGGGGCGCAAGGGCACGTGTAAACGGATTGAGACTTTTTTGGGACTTGTGCTATTTGCGAGAGAGCATCACCGTCTCTTTGCGCCCTTATTGTGTACCCGAACGTGTTGAAAACCTCACTCGTGTTTGGGTAGTTATCCGAATTTTTCGGGTATCCCCCCAACGAGAGGTCACGGCACTAGCAGCGAGTTCGGCCATGGCGCCAGCGGCTGTTGTGCCGTTGCCGCCTTGGCCTCGCTGTGTTGAGCTTGTCTATAATTGAACTTGGACTGACGATGATTTACGAGCTTGGAGCTAGGAGGCTGGCGAGTAATGGTGCATTGGATTATGCATGCATTTGCAAAGGTGTGTGGTTGGGTTTGGTAGGTTTGTTTCTTTACTGGTACGGTGCTGCGGCGCAAACTAGGCATGCAGCTCCATTTCTTGCAGAAATGATTTAGCCTAGCTTGGATGCCTACCAAGCTTGTTTCTCTTCGACCCTTTATTTTCTTCCAGGTGAGGCAAAGCATGCATGGTGCTCTCCCATTGAGGATATATTCTATGAGTCGTTCTTTAGTTCAGTACCAGGGCCCAATGAATCCCTTTTATCCTTTACTTGATTTTCTTGTTGATTTGTTCCAGCAGTCATCTACACATTGTCTGACAAAACAGCGCGCCGAAGCAAGCTAAGTCACACTAATTCCCTTTTCAAATTAAAGAACATAACCAGCACACCTGAAGCAAACAATTAGATGCACTACAAAAATAATCACCTCCATATATCCCTCTGGTCAATTAATGGGGACATCATTACCATCAAGGAAATGGATAGACAGAGCTCAATCAAACAACTTTTGCCATCAAATCAACAAACTAAAAGGAGCTATGCTAAATTGCTAATCAGAATATGTCTTTGTCTTACAAACAAGGCACACTGCAGTCTGCAGTGGCAGGCTTTGATCCTTCTCTTTACCTTTATTTATTCCTCCCCCTTTTGAGGCTGTGCATCTAATCCCTGGGGGCATGGATGCATGATGAAAGCAATTGGACCAAAGGGCCATGCATAAAATTTCTGCTCCGTTTCATTGAAAAATATAAGATGCAGCAAATCAAAATCTAATCACCAATTTCTTCAATACTATTACTATTATATGTTGGCCAGGAGAAAGTCTGGGAAGGTTTGGCTTGATCCAAAGTACCAATAATATCCGACAGCTTGTCGCTACTCCATTAACAGATGAATTTTAACACATGGATAGGTTTTTCGACACTTGTAGATGAGTCTGACTTTTTATCCTTGCGACCCTCCCTTTTGACACGATAAACTTGTTTGATTAATTTCTCTCTTAGAATCTATATTGATTCCTTTGATCAAAATAATGTTTATCATGTAATTGTATTACAGGAATTACATCGATTGTCTTGAAGCTGCATACTCTGAGGCGCGGCCAAAAATGCGCTGGAGTCAGCATCCATAAAACACACTATTTTCAAACTTGATGAGGATATGGTGCTGCACTGCTGCTGATCTTTCAAACAAAAGAGAGGTTGTGGTGCTGCTGATCTTTCAATCTTGAAACTTGTCCTCTCTTTTCATCTAGCACTCTTCGCATTAATCTTTTTAATATTTTTCAGGGAAAAAAATTGAAACTAAGCTCTAGTATTTTACCCTTTTTCTTATCACGACCTTTGACTTCAGGTAATTTGGTTTACACCACTACAACTTGACTTCAGCTTGCTTCCCAGCTATTGACATCTTCACTGTAATTGTGTAGAAACACGACCTTCCAGAGTATTTTCAGTTTGTGTTTTGTAAAGAATGTCTTATCTTATCTTGAAGGCTTCAATATGTATTAACCAATAATCACTTTTTTGCTTTTTGTTTGTGACTGAACTAATAACTTTTCTATTCAGACTAATTGTATGTATTGAGAACAATTGATCATTCACTTGTATTTTTACAAAACTGAGTCGTCTTCTGTTAATGCCCCCATTGTATTTATTGAAAAATCATATTGCAGTAATTAGTACAATGACGAAACAGATTATGCCACCTGCAATGTATTCATTCTAAATCATAAAGTGGTGGATGTTTTAGTACAATACGAAAATTATTTTGAGCAAGGATTTCAATATAGAATTATGCTTCAACAAGGTACAAAATTTTTTATCACACATACATAGTCAAATTAAAGGTGTATTTTATCCACTTCTCGACCTTTTTTTGATCGAAGATAGCTTGAAATTAACCACACGGGTGTTTCAGATTTCACCTATGCATTTCTTTTGCAATCCTTTATATGATATATTTTGGTATTATTTATTACTCAGCCCATCCTAAAATAGTAAACTATTGCTATATGTGCCTATATATGTTTCAAGTTCAGAATTTATCTCAAATAAAAATACCTTTTTGCTGCCAAACGTGATTGAATGGGTGAAAAAAATGCATGTAATACGGAATCAATTGTCTTGTATTGTCAATAAATAGCAATATTCTCCTTCCATTTAGCACGGAGACATCAGACGTGTGAAGGTAGGCATAACTGCCATACACAGATCATGTGTGGACGCAAAGGCATAAATGTACTATATGGACGGAGGGAGTGTGTCTATAATGTTTTCAGAAGGCAAAATAGGTATTTCTGTCCCCGAACTTTGCTGTGGAGGTCAATTTCATCCCCAAACTTTCAAAAGGGTCAATATAGTTCCTCAACTCTCGTTTTCGGGTCGAACTCGTCCCCACGCTTATGTGGCATTGCATGCTTGCATAAGATCAAAGTATAATGTTATTTTTACCCTTGGCATGAGACACCCGTTTATCAATCGCTTCCGTGCGCTTTACTCGCAACTCGTTTTGCATGCATGGGAGATTGGCAACCTAAGCTAGCATGATGTTACTGTTTGAAATTTGTAAAAGTATTTTGATTGTGGCCGGAATGTCTTAGTAGATGAAGCGTTTTAGGGTAGCACAGCTAGTGACTGCATTAATCCAGTTATTAGAAATACTTGAAGCGGCACCAGGGCAAACTATTGCACGAATTTGTGTCTGTAAAAGGGGGGATTAGAACTTGTTAAGCTTGCTGCTAAATTTTACTAGCGAGCTTGACCATAAATAGGTGAAAGAACAACATACTATCGATTGCGAAATAAAACTGCTCCAATCAGTTGAAGGATGGGTGTCTCATGCTAAGGGCAGAAATGACATTATACATTGATCTTATGCAAGTATGTAGTGCCACGTCAGCGTGGGGACGAGTTTGACCCAAAAACAAGAGTTGAGGGACTATATCGACCCTTTTGAAAGTTTGGGGACCAAATGGACCTCTGGAGCAAAGTTCGAGGACAAGAATGCCTATTTTGCCTTTTCAGAACCCAAAAGCCAGCTATAGCATTTCGAAAAAAAAACTCAAAAGCTATACATCTCAAACAAACAATTCCCGAGTTGGATTGTGAAGAATGTACAAGGGTCATTCATAATCCATTACCATCCATCCCCTGGGTGGCTGGGTGCAGTGTATGTATCCGGAAGATCAAGATCACCACCATGGACAACGTTTAACCATTAATGGTAACCCTTATTATAAGAAAATACAGTCACAGACCAAAATTTAGAAGTACACACTTTTTTTTAGTAAAAAAAAAATCTTCGTTTACCCTGCTGCAAATTCTCTCTATATTGCACAATACACATGCGCTCTGTGGATAATCTATCGATCCTCTTCCATTCTCAAAAAAGGAAAAAAAATCAGGCATCCCAGTTTAGATAGATACTCTGTGGAACAGGGGATATGCCATTTTCACAAAAGAATGCTGCGATAGGCGGCCGCAGGGGATGGATCTTCCGGTGGAATATCCAATTCACAACGCAAGGCATAACCTTTGGCATCCCTGCGATCATGCATGGTCTGCCCTCAGGTTCCCCAAAATGCCCTTTGCTTCGAAATGAAAGTCAATGACAGTCATGTTCAGTGCTCCATTGGTATTACACATATCACCAAATCAAATATAGTTATTAAATTAAGGAAATGTATGCCTGCTGCAAAAAATTAAAAAAAAAATCAAATATGATACAATCACAAATAGAAAGTTCCTGAAACAATGCTTGAAAGAAGAGAGACAATTATATGAGAACGGGGGCAATTCTGCCCAACCGTCCTTAATCCATCTTCCCAATTTTAGGCGCCAACGGCAACCACCACCTCCCGCCTCTCAGCGCGCGCGCGCGCGCACCGCCCCGTCGATCGCAGAATGGGGGCGAAGCGGGTGGCGTCGGCAGCGGGGACGGCGGCGGCGCTGGTGTACGTCGCGCTCTCGGGGCGTCTCTCGTCGGCGTCCGGCGACGCGCTGAGGCGGCAGCGGTGGCCGGAGGAGGAGGGGGAAGAGGAGGCCAAGAAGGAGGAGAAGCGGTGGCCGGAGCGGGCGCCGGAGAGCTGGAGGGAGGCGGCGGCGGTGACGGCGAGGACGGCGGGCCTCGCGTACGCGGAGACGCTCGGCAAGTGGGCGCTCGGTGACATCGCCTTCGGGATCAACCGCCTCATGCGCATCCAGGTGTGCTTTCTGTTCTGCTCATTGATCATGAACAAGATTTCTATGAACTTCTCAAATCTAATACAAATCTTCCCATTTTCTCTCTCTTTTTATTCAATTTTGTTATCTGATTGTCCATCAGCCACTATATAGGAAAGTGACTAAACATTTAGAAATATATTGGGTGCAGTATAAATGTATAATAATTCAATGCTAAACTGGTTGGTTAGTGAAAACTCGTTGAATCACCTGCTTTGGTTAACATTCTGAGAGAAGTGACAGTATGAGGGTGTAACATTGCCCTGAATATGATGCTAATCCGGAGGATGCTTATTTTCAGGGCAATCTGCAGCATGAGTACACTGGCACCAATTGCATTTCCCTGGAAGGCCCTGGAGTAAGGCAAGAGCTGATTGGACTTCTCAGATACCTCAGGCTCTGCTTGTTCTTCACAAAGAAGCCATATGAAGTGTTTCTAGAGTTTGGTGGTTATGGGCAGAGTGATATTCTCATAAAGAAGACAAAGTCAAAGGTTTGCATCACCCTGAGTCAATTTCTGTGTTTCTAGCACAGATTGCAAGTGGAGAGACCTTAAAAGAACATTGTGATTCTATTCAGCTTATGAAGCCTGCATTCACGGTTGTCCGGGATGAAAGTACCAAATGCTTCCTCCTTTTCATTCGGGGTGCGACCACCACAAAGGATCGGCTGACAGCAGCAACTGCTGCAGAAGTTCCATTCCAGCATTCAGTGTCACATGACGGATGTAAACCCAATTTGGTGGTTGGACATGCGCATTGTGGAATGGTTGCAGCAGCCCGTTGGATCGCAGATCAGGCCATCCCATGCCTCAGCAAAGCTGTGGAGCAATTCCCAGACTACAGAGTTAAGGTAACTTGTCAAAATACATGCACATATATTTGTCCCAAAAAAATGCATGCACATATTAGAATGATAACACTAGCTAACAGCTTAACGTATTTTGGTTAAAAAATAATCCATACTTGGTAAACCTAGTATGAGTGATAATTTGTCAGCTTGTCCTCTTAAGTGATCAATACCACATAATTTTAATAGAAAAAGTAACATATATGTGAAGTTATAGTTAATTTTCACTACTTCATGGCACCCAATTCTTTTCTAGCTAACAGAATTATACCATTTTAATTTCATATTAGATCATTGGACATTCAATGGGAGCTGGTATTGCGGCAATCTTAACATACATGCTACGTGAGGACAAGAAGTTCTCATCATCCTCATGTATTGCCTTTGGACCAGGTAAGTCATTCAAGCAGAAACTAAAATTTGACTAATGAGCAAATCGAAAGCAAGGAAAATGATCACAGTATGTTAAAACTTCACTGCAGTGGATTGTTGTTAATACTTCAGACAATATAATTTCCTAATATAAAAGGAACAAAAGTAGCCTGAAATAGATTTACTAGAACCCAATAGTTGATTTTTTATTCAGTAGGAAAAACCATAAATACCATGAAAGCTATCATAATTCCATTTCTCTGATGTGCCATATAAAAACCTTGTTGTGAGATGTCTAATGTACTGACAGTTTGAAGGGCTGCTGTCCAGCTGCTTGCATGACATGGGATTTGGCTGAGTTGGGTGATGACTTCATTACCACTGTTGTCAACAAAAATGACCTTGTGCCATCTTTTAGTAGAGCTTCAGCCGCCACCCTTCGCACAGAGGTATCTCACGGCTACTGATTTTCAAGAGTACTGTCTTAAATTACAAAACCCCCTTAGTAAACTCATAATTTTTGCAATTATCATAAAACCTTCTGCAGGTTATGGCATCATCATGGGATCCAGACCTTCAAGAAAAAATTCAGCAAACAAGAATCTTGGGATTTGTAAATAGCTCCGTGAATTTCATTCGATTCCACATTCCCTTACACAATCCAGGTTCTAAGGTTGCTGATGTCAATGTGCTCTTATCTGGCACTCCTGTGGTAAACACCATGTTCTTTGAAAGAAATCACTTCACACTGATGCAGTTAGTCACCATAGGACATCCTCCTTTTCTTTAATTTGTAATAATGTGCTGACTCAATTTCTAATGACACCCCAGGATGAGTTGAACCTTTCAGCAGATGCACGTGCTGCTGTGCAGAAGCACTCTGCACTATCCTGCTGGTCATCTGTTGTTGCAAATAGGCCTCTGGAGTCTTTGATGAACCCCACTCAGGCCATGCGCATTCCACCCTTGATGTCCATCTATTCAGGAACTGACAAAAACACACGAGAATCAGCATCATGCTCTCCTGAAGAACTCAGCCGTCTGAGATCAGATGCTGAGAAGACTGACCAGGAGGAGAAAGCAGCGGATCAAGAACACATGAAGCAGCTTCTAAAATCACTGCGACCATCGCCAATCCCCTCTCACTGTCATCAGCTGTACCCTCCTGGAAGAATCATGCACATGGTTGTGTTGCCATGTGCAGAAGAGCAAGGCACCGGCAAGCAGCATGACCAGGACGAGGTGGTTGCCATCTATCAGACGCCTCGCAGCATGTACGGCAAGATCCGACTGGCCAGATCCATGATCAGAGACCATTATATGCCGAGGTACATTGAGACAATGGAGATGTTGATCGACAAGCTTGGCGTTGATGACCAGTTGGGCTAACTTGACCAAAAACTCAAGATTGATAGGCGACATTATTAGTGTAGGTCAAGAGAAATGGTTTGACTATGGGTTGAGAGTAGAACCCAAGTTGACATAGTGTAGTGGTGGCATGAACAGAAAGATCTTATTTCTGTCTGTATATGTACTGCAGGATCTATATTGAGGTAGGTTAACCATGGGAATGATACAGATTTTCATGAATGCTTGGGTAATGTTTTAGAAATAATTAAGTAAAGAAGGGTTACTGAACTTGGGAATGCTTTGGCCATGTCCCTGATGTGTGAAACTGCAAATGATGCCCATTTTGCAACATGTAGGATGACCATACTAAATTTATGTCTCTTGACAATCAAACCAACAGTTGAATCCTTTGAAAGGTAGGGAATCACCTGCGAGCTGCAGAGCTGAAGATTTAGCCATACGGCACTTTTGGATTGCAAAAATGACAAACAAGTTTAATTTTGCTTTCATAAGCTGCCAACTCATCAACAATTGCTAAACTTGTTGTCCAGATATTCAGACAGTGAGGCAATCTGATTTACTTGAAACAATTGCCTCACAGTCGGTAATTCGTGTTCATCCTGGCCAAACTGACAAAATCAGACCAGGAAAAGGTTTCAATGTGCTTTTCCACCGACTGCAACCAACAGGGCAGCTAGAGCAGAAAAGTGCATCAAAGGGTTTCAAAGCTACTGGCCATCAGTGTTATCGTCCTCTGCAAAGTAGTCATCTGAGTGTCTGACCTACTGATGCACAATAATTGAGGGATTTCACTGTAAAATTGAGGGATCAGTTTAGGCATTTTTTACTATTCCCAGCAGAATAATCAGGAACTAGTAGCACGGTTCCGACGAACACCAACAACAGCATTATCACCACCTAGATGTTCCAGCTGGGAGTGAGAATTTGAACCAGAAAACTTGGGATCTGGAAAATTGAGCATACCCTTCGTATGGATATGGATTTGGGGCATATTTGACCGAAATCCACGATCCCAGTTCGCTGCCCATGAGAGCCAGCTGGTGGTTGAGAACGAAATGCAGACTTGTCTGGATGATCATGCCAATTGCTAAATTGTATCTCTTGACTACCGAAACAGCATGTCGATCCATTCAAAGCTAGTGAATCACCTGCTGGTTGCAGGAGCTGAAGAGCATCTTGTGATCCTCCGCCCAGGATCAGCCACCGGACGGCGAACTGAGCGCCGACTACCCCAGCGACCGCCGCCGGCGCAGTCCGGGAGGAGACCAAGGCGAAGCTGCAATGCCCAACCCCGGCGGACGCGGCGAACGGAGCGCAGCTGCGGGTGCGGATGTGTGCTAAGTGCATCGGAAGATTGGTGGGTAGGATGCGGCGCTTCCCTGTCCCTTCGACTCTTCCGGCGGGGAGCACAGCGACGGCGGCGGGCGGCGGGTGGCGGACGGCCGGGAAGAGTAGCCTATCCGAACCAGGGCTATTTATGAAAATAATCGGAGGGGGCACTTTGTAAAATACCGGGGCTTATTTGAAAATAATCGGATCGCGATTAATAATCGCGATCCAACCCAAGGGGCATTTTGTAATATCAAGGGGTCTAAATGTAAATATTCCGATCGCGGCTATTAATCGCGATTCAAATAAGGGGTTCGTTTGTAAAATTAATACCCGGGAGCTATTTGCAAATATTTGGATCGCGGACCAGGGGGCTCTTTGAAAACGATGTGTGCCGCGGGCATGGCCGCCGCGCCGCCGGCGTGGATCGTGCGGCCGCCGCTTGCCGGCGACCTGTTGCAATCTCGCCATGGTGCCTCTCGCGCTCCCCTCCGTTAATTTTCTCCGGATCCCCTCGCGAGTTGCGACGCTGCCGCCTGCCCGCCTCTGCTCAAGCCACATTACGCATACCGGATCGAGGTCGCCGCCTCCCTGTGCCTCGCCGTCGCTGCCCGCCGGATGGATACGAGAACCTCCGACAATGCCGCGCCGAGCTTCCCAGTGGCCATGACTGGCGCCTCATCGTACATGGGCCGCAGCGTTCGCCGCGCCGCTGTCGCCCCCGGATCCGGAACCTCATTCAGTCATCCCCGTACAGCGTCGATATGCACGACGCCGACAGGCCCAGCCACCGGACGACGGTGAGCCAGGCGCGCCAACCAAACACGCTGGCCGAAGTAACTGGAATGATTAATGATCAAGAAACTGGCTCCAAAAGGGGTGAACTCTGAATTCAGTCTGAGCCAGAAATGCCAATTGCAGATACATGTTTCGATATCGACAGTCATGATAACGTCGAAATTATGAAAGTTTGCACTTTGCATTGCCAGAAATGCCAGTGATTTTGCCGACATGGACGGTCATCATAACGTCAAAAAACTCTGAAGGTGTACAGCCATCATGGCTTTCCAGTTGCTGACAGCCTTCTTCCTAGTCTGATCCGAAGCCTGAAGGCGTTTGATTCATTGGGATGGTACAGGAACATCAGCTCTTCAGGTCCAGTTCAGTTAGGCACCTCATCTCAAGGTGTGTGAGCTCTTCCAAAGCACTTAATTAGGTGCTTCAAAAACAGCAAAAACTCCAACAAGAGTCATAATCTCTGAAAGAAACAGCATCCTACTAACATTGAAAATTCGTGCACATTCTAGTCCAGTCAGCACATGATTGAACACTCTGGGTTCTTGAGAGGTCCAGCCACGAGCAATTTCGATGGAATTAATCCATCAAAGGCTTCCAAGAAATTTCAAAACTTTGTGAAAGTTTCAACATGGACAGTCATCACAATGTTGACATTGTGAAAGTTTGAGCATTGCATTGCAGGAGTAGTGTTCGTTATGACAGGCCTACATCCTTCAGCATTTCTAGTTCCAGGCTTCCAGCTACATGGCCTTCTCTTGGCGTAAAAAGAGAAACCTAGGCCACTGCTGATGATCATCTTCTTCCTCTGATATGAAGGATGACTGTCCACTGCCAGGCCGGTCCAAGCTCAGCCCTTGTAGACGAGCCGCTTGTCAACCCACCGGATGCGGCATCCACAGACCTGCAGCATCTGGAGCAGCTCGGGGGAGAGCACGGACCGCAGCCCGCCTAGCAACTTCAGCTTCTTCAGTCTCCCGCAGGATGCTCGCAGTGCCATCTCGAACCCTTCGACGGAGACCCAGGAGAGGTGGACCATCTTCACGTCCTGGAGGCTCCTCAGGGAGCCCAGCAGATGGCACAGGCCCAGGCCAGTGACTTGGCAGTATGATATGGTAAGCTGCAAACAAACCGATAGATGTTCAGTTGTTGATTGCTCCAGAAAGGCAAACAGAAGATAAAGGTTATGAGTTGTTTACTTGTCTGAGATTTTGGGAGTATCTTGAAAGTGCCCAGAGGCCAGAATCATCCACAGAGTAACAGCGCTTCAGGTCCAGTTCTATCAGGCTAGTGCAACCCATGGCGATGGAGGTGATCCCGATGCCAGTGATGCGCACCAGGCACCTCATTTCAAGGTGTGTGAGCTCTTCCAGACCGCTTAGGTGCTTCAGACCAGCATCGGTGATTTGGGTGCAGTAGCGCACATTTAGCATCCTGATCTTCTTGCAACCATGCGCTAGAGCTGCCAGCCCTTCATCAGTAATACTGCTGCAACTGTGAGGAAGGAGAATGCCTTTTGTTTTAAGTGATCAATGGTTAACTGATAATTAATTACTAAACCATATATACACATCAGTTTACACATCAGTTAGTTACCGGTATAGATCAAGTTCCACAAGCTTTCCACAGTTTGAACCGATATAAACAAGGCCTTTATCAGAAATGCTTGAGCAGAGGCCAAGCTTCAAGATTTGCAGTTCTGAGCATCTTGATAGGTGCTGCAGAGCTGAAAATGAAAGACAATAAATAATGAAGCTTAAATATAACGACAAACTATTGGAGACGAACAACTGAATACACAGCTGAATTTAAATTACCTTCGTCATCAATACGACAATCAGTGAGGTCGATCTCCTTAAGATGGGAGCAGTGGGTTCCAATTCGCTCCAGACCTTTTTCATTTATAAAAGGGCAGGACTCCAACCGGAGGCATTCAGTCATTCTACAGTTCTCGGCAATTGCAGCAAGGGCATCATTGGTAAGCAGATGGCAGCAAGTGATATCAATAGTCCTTAGGTAGCCACAATTGACTACAAGTGAAGTGATACCATCATCTGTAATGCCATTGCATTTGCTGAGCCCAATTTCAACCAGGTTCTTGCAGCTGTCACCAATGGCCTGAAGATTCGAGGCAAAAATTTCAAGGCCATCGAGTCTTAAAACAGTCAACGTCTCGCCTATTGTTGATAACTTGGATAGAAAGCAAGCTTCTATCTCCTGCAAGTGTAAAGCAGATGGTGAACAACCACTGGCCTTTGCATTGTTAGTTCTCTGAAGGTTAAAAACAGCAAAGGAACTCTACTCACATGCAAACTGTGTCCAGCATTGATTTTTTGGATAAATCTTTGGCCGACTATTAGTGAACCTAAGCCTTGAGATGTCACATGGGGACACCTTGATACATCAATACTCTGGAACAGATGAGGTTGAAAATGCAATAAGCACAAAGGTACGAAAGAAAGTTGACATCATAGTATACAAAGTGAATCCATACGAGATCGGCATACGTGCAAGGTGATTACCTTCAGCGAGTTGCCTGCGCTTAGCATCTGGAGGCCATCATCGTCTATGAACAAGCAGCAGACCATTGTTATCTCCTCTAACTTCTCAAGAGTGGACAGTGATCTAAG